>CM030015.1:18917500-20117500 GCA_017639485.1 Pluvialis apricaria | reverse complement strand
CAAAAACATTAAAGTTACTGGACAGTTATACAAAGTATTAGAACAGGTCATATGGTCACGTAAATTTAAAACCAACAAAGAGATAAATTGCTCTCAAAAAGACTTATTTAGGACCTAAAAGAACATTAAGATACAATCTTCACTGATATGGATTTATGGACCAGATAACTACGTACAATTGTTCCATAAGTTCTGTTACTAGCAACTACACTACTTTAGCTGCTTATATGATAGATTATACAGTATTCTTACTTGCTTGTTTGTTCTGTGGAACAACTAATTACTTAAGCTTTAATAACAGTACTTATAACAAGAGTAAGTAACCACCATGGTGGACTGACTGCAACATGATCAAACTACATATAAAGCTTTATACTGAGATTTAGAATACTTCATGCTATAGCAAAAGTCAACGTTCTTTACAGGGTCTTCCCCTCAACGCAACAGTACCATTAAGTTTATTCAAACTTGAAGATAGTCAAGTGCTATTTAAAAACAACAAACCCAAACCTGGCATCCTATAAAAGTTTCTGAAACAAGAGGTTTGAGGCCCATTATCTCTCACACGCCTAAAACATACCAAATATCCAGCATCCAAAATCCTAAGAAAAATAGGCTTCTAAATGAGGTAGGTCACCAAAGCTTACCTTCTCCCCTTTTTCTTTTGACACTTGTCTTTTTTCATTCATATCACATTTGTTACCCAGGATCATTCTTTCTACATCTGAAGAGGCATGCTGAATGAGGAAAAAGTAATTTCTCAGAAACAAAGTGCAACTTTATTTAAAAGAAACTTGTGTGTCAAACTCATCCACAACTGAATATTTTATTTTGAAAAAGTTATCTAATTAAGGCATTACTGAGAAAGAGACTGACTTTTGAAACAGGCAATTTAACATTTAAGTATTAAGATAGGTTGGAATAAATACTCCTAGATTAAATTTGCGTGAGTACTAGTACAGACCAAATACAGTACCATGAGCTCTGCACTAAGTTGCGCACAGGCACTTGGCTATTCCAGAAAAATAATGGTACACACTTACTTCAAAGTGGTTCATGGACATATAGGGTATTTGGTTGGTTATCATTATGCGATACATTTGCGTTTTTAAAACGGATTATTAACAAAAGACTTTTTAAGTAATAGTCACTTCAGCAAAAGAACTTCAACAAGAGAACTCTTCTAGCCCCATCACTATTGGATCAAATTGGTCACTAATACAGAAATTTTGCTTAAAAGCCAAAGAACAATACTAAAGAAAAGCCCATAGATTTTATGTTTAAGGAAAAAAAAAAAAACCAGTAAGATTCTGTTACCTAACTACAGCTTCACTAAAATTAAAGTTTCTCCTATAACTTCATAATGACCTATCCCTACTTGAGAGCATATCCCATTAAATAATTTACAATAGGTTAGCAGGAAGGACACTTATCCAAGACCAAATGAAAAGGTCAAAAATCTCTACTTGGACACACACATAACACAGTAACAACTGCAATTAGATCTGTCATCACCTCAGTGAAAGGTAGGCAACCTAAGATCTTGCTCCTTCCCATTCCTTAGACCCATTCCGAAATCAGAAAAAGAACAATAAAAGTCATATAGTAAGACCAGTTTTGAAACATTTTATGCTTATTTTTTAAACTTAAATTTTCTGCCTTCTATCCCTAGATGAACAAGGTAATATTCTCCCCATTAATAACCACTGTTGCATTCACTGCACAGTCTAACTTGGCCATATACGTTGGCTACTATAATGAAAGTGAGTAACTACTTGATTAGCATTTGTCCCAGGGAAATCATAAGATGGCACGAGTAAGACGTACTTTCCAAAGCACCTACCTCCTCTATGTTTCTTATCCAGTTTTTTATGTTGTCAAAAGACTTTTCATTTGTGATGTCATACACCAGCATAATTCCCTAAATAAAATTAAGAAAATCTAGTTAGATGAGCTACCATTATTGGTTGACTTTTGGTTTATTGTGTGGGTTTGATTATACTTGTGAGAAATTCAGCATATGACTTATGCACCTACAATCCTTTCTCAAACTCAAAATATAACTATTTAACACCTTTTTCCACTGTTAGAGGTCAAACACACCACCTATATGAAGTTTTAAATTAACATTAGAATTATTAGCCTATAGTCAGGAAAGGTTTAGAAATTCTACTACAACAGCAACCAGGACTCTATGGTTAAAGTCAAGTTTAGAAGCAGCAGCTTTAAGCAATCAAAGATGATAAACCTTTGAGATCCGATCTACTGAGGCCAGTAGATACTTACAGCAAAGCTGACACTAGGTGCTCTCCCAGAAGCTTTAGCTCTTTCAGACAGTTATGTACGTATACTAGTGTGGGCTCTCAACAATTAGCCAAGCATGGGAAACCACGCAACAGCTGCATTAAGGACAGATTGCCAGGTTCACCTCCATTCCTTACTGCCTTTCCAATCATTCCTCGTAGGACAAAGAAAAGTCCTTGGCCATGGACTGGGAGGTGGGGAGAAGATCATGTCACTGCCAAAACCTTACTTAAAAGTACTAGAAAAAAAGAAAAAGTTCTAGTACTTAAAAGTACTAGAAAGCTCTAACACAGAGCCACAAGCGTTGCTATTTCTCCCCATCTGTATTCCATAACAGTGGAGTTATATGGACCCACAGCCAGCCTATGACTGGAGCAGATCTGTTCATACAAAGCAGTAAGAACATGTAATAGCAGCATAGCTAGTAATCAGCAAGTTGAAATTAAGTGTCCCAACATAAAGTACAGAAATCATAGCATTAAGAACCATTACAAGCAGTTGTATCACAAAGAGTGCAGGATCTAAGTCAGTTATTTGACTTTAAGTCATTCTTAATGGAGGAAAAAGTAACAGCAGCTTTTGTAGGTGATTGTATTTTTAGCCCAGATTTTGCATTCTCTACTGGCTGAAGAAAAAGTAATTCTGTGAAATACACTTTTAATATTAAAATAATTCATTACCTATTTTTCAAACACTTCAAATGCATAAAGGGCTTGATTGCATTAAAAAAACACTTGTCTGATTAAAGCTTGGCAACTTAGCCTCTTATTATAATTTCCAGAAATTTTAATTATATGAAAAAAGACAATCGGGCTTGAAGTTTCATCACAAAAACAAGACTAGACAAAGTACCAGCAGGTTTAAGAAACAAACAAACAAAAAAAACTAAACAAAAGAACCCCAAACCACAAAATTTATTCCCTGCATCTCAAGCCACAATTATCCAGTCCTCCAGCTGAAGACTTACATGATACAACCTTAGGAACAGCAAACCAGTTATGCTAGTTATGCCTAATTTTTTGAAGTGAGAGCACTCACCATGGCTCCTCTGTAGTAAGCTGTTGTGATTGTGCGGAATCTCTCCTGGCCTGCTGTATCCCTAAAATTCAGTGAAAACAAGTATTTGTTGGAGGTGATCTTTACACCGTTCTGTACTTAGAGATGTCTTTTTAAACAGAATAACAAAGCACTGATACTCACTCATTACACAAAAATACCATTTAGAAGCTGTTCGCACGAGTTTCTTCAGCCCTCAACATCTTCCTCGCTCCCAAGCTATCCTACTTACCTCAGTGGTTATAGCAATACCATATATATGGCACAAAAGCATTTAAATTTTCATGCAAGCAATAATACTTAGCACTACACAGACTTCCCTAGAATAATTAAAAGGCAGCTCTGATGTGTCCAAGTCCTGCATTAAACAAAAATTAAAACATGCAGCAGTAAAATATTTTAGGATAGTGAATTTTCACATACTACTTCACGTATTAAAATCAGCCACTGTACCTTAGTGTGCTGATATTTTATCCTAGACGCCTTCAAAGCAGTATCTGTCTGCGAGTGAAGCAGGGACCAAAGTGTTTGGCTACTAGTCACACCTAGGGGGAGCTGAACCCCAAAGGCCGACAAACACCAGCTTTTTGACTTACATTACAGACAGAAAATTTGTACCAACCACTTCTGGCACTTCACTTCCTTAGTCACAAGAATTCTAGCAAGTATCACAACTATCTATTCTAGAACTTGAGAAATCAGCAAGAGCCCTACATTCACCAGTAGCATCTTAAGAGCTTGGCACGTGTAGTAACTCTACAAAAATACACATCTACCAGGAGGCTCAGTCTCTACTAACCCACCATGCAAGGAGTGGGAGCATTATCACTCAGCTGTGCCTCCCTGAGTACAACTAGCTACCAAAGTATCAGAGGAGATTACATTTTATTAGGTCGCATATTTTAGTTTACAGCTACAGAGTTAGTATTTCTCTTCCACACAGAACAGCTAAAGCGCATCTAAGAGGACAGCTTTTGATAAAATGGGAAGTTGCTGTAACATTCACATGCAAACAGGCTATTTCCTGTGCTACTGAAGCAGAACCACTCCAAGAGCAAGCCAGAAGAAAGCATAAACCTTATGGACAGCCAATGAATAAAAGATATGAAACTTCTGGTACACCCCAGCTCAAAAGCTATGAACTATTCCCGCTCAAGGATTAATTCAATACTCACTGAAAACTTAAATTACTCTAGAATACTTACCATATTTGTAGCTTGATTTTCTTTCCATCTAATTCTATTGTTCTGATCTTAAAGTCGATTCCTGCCAGAGAAAGAGATACTCTAAGTTTGTAATAAATGAAAAAAGTGTTCAGTTTCCTTTTGAAAACTAGGTAAGAGCAAATTTAAGCAAAAGAATTATTCTGAAGTTGTCATTTCTTCCAAACACTAGGAAGTGCTGAGGATGCAAAAAGATTTTCAGCTGCATCCAACATGTCAAGCATAAATTACTGTGCACAATGAAAACAGACCAAACTCAGACTCACTACTAGACTTAGTCAAGATTACGAGAGGAAGATTTAAATCTCAAAATTCTTTCATTTTACACCAATAAGGTCACTAGTTTGAATGAATATTTTTCCCAGCTTTTGACTAGCCCCTGCAGTTCAAGTCAGTACCCTAGAACCTCTGCTGGCTCTGAGGAAAAAAAAAAAAAAACAACAACATACCATGATCCCTTAGTTCCTTTTCAAAATTGACATTTACTTTTGAAAACCGGTTTAATGCAACCTAATCAGACATCACAGTAAATGGTAAAGCATCACAGGAGATAAAAGCTATACAGACAGTTACTGAAGGTGGCTGAAATAGATCACCCATGGAAGTTTTTTTAAGAACACCAGTTTAGGAGTGACAAGATTTCCTAGGAAGCTGCAAAAGATATCAAGGAAACACTTCTCTCCTTCCCCGCCCCTTACACTTCCACATGATACCCACCAGTTCTGAGATTGATTTTGAGGACAGATTTTAAGCCATGGGTAAAAAAAAGTTAAAAAAAAAAAAAATTCAGAAAGGCTTAATAATGTTTTTTATGGTTTAGAGGAATCAAACAGATCTACGAATCAAAGCCAAGATTTCCACACAGACTAGCCTTTACCCCGGACTATTTTAATTCTCCTGTCTCTAAACCCATACTATAACGTAGCTCAAATTGAGACTGCTCAAATCCCACTGCGTGATGGCCAGATTTTCGAATCCCAGGACAGCCACCCCCATGGACCCCCCAATTAATCTGTTTTGAAACTAATGGCCTGTTATTTCTTCACTGATTCTTAAATAGTTATTTTATACTTAGTCATAGTTTGTAAAAGATATGGGGGACGGGGTAGGTTATTTTATTTATTTAATTTCTTATTCCCTCAGTTGTAATTTAAGTGACAATTATCAAGAGTACCTTAATTGCGAAAATGCTGTTTCTAGCTTTAATAATTTATCCATCCCTTAAACAGGAAGCTACTGGATTTTTTAATATACTACAGTAGCATTTGAATATGAAATATGGATGTTCATTAACTATTTGACTTTCATTCTTCTTGCATGTGATATTAATATTTTAATATACTGAAAATACCAAGTTTCAGCCACTTAATCTTGCTGTGCTATGGATATGTAGTTCAGCCCATTAGTTAGAATACAAATTATGAGCAGAAATATCACATCAGCACTTTTAACAGCATATGAAATTAATTGCATTAATTTAAAATGCTATGACTACTGCTACAATTGCAATTTCCCAAGATTCACTAGTAGATTTACAAGCAAAGAGATACTTTCATTAATTTGCATTCTTCTAAAAATGACGCAAGAATGATGTGTACTTTAAAAAATCCTTATTATATGTAACAGAAGTTTGACAAATGTTTCTATTTTATATTTGATAGGATCGTGTGTCTCCCTTGTTGTAAAGATTTTTCTCCTAACTAGGTACAACACCTGCTGAAATCACAGGTGACTCTATTCAGGTCTGAAAACAACTGACCTTTGCTCTGAATAGATTTTCTTTTGGCCTCAAAGGTTATAAAGCACAAATACAGATTTTCCCGGAAAGGGTATTGTATCATGGACAACAGCAAATTAAATCAGTTTTAAAAGCTCCTCTGTGTGTAGGCCTGAAGTTTTAGAATTAAGTATGACAACTATCAGGAAAACTAGGTTCAGAGACTACTGTGGTTTAAAGATAATTCTGTATGTACTGTCAACTACTGAAGCGAAGACACATCAGCACAAATAGTGAAAGACTCCTGGAGTGATGGTTTTCTGAGAAACCAAGCTTACGCTGCAGTTAGACGTCTGTGTGCACCAATCCATGCCTTGCACAGACTGGTTTCTTGTGGTTAGTCATTTCCCTCACAGCACCAAAAGGATTTCTACAACCATTCCTTTGATCACTTCTAAAATTCAGGATTTGCCAAAAAAAAAAAATAAAAAAAAATCTTCTTGGAACTTAAGATTTCTAGTAGGAACTTCACCAAAAATCTCAAACAAAGAGGAGTTTCAAAACTAAAAGAAGAATATAGAGGGGAAGGCCATAAATACCTCTGTTATGATACTAAGAAGCTCAACAAATGCAACTGCAACTTTTTAGAGGCTAAAACGAACTAGAAACTGGTGTTTCTTTTGTTCTTTCACTTCAGCAGCAGGAAGTGGTGAGCTGCAAGCGTTCGCAGAGCGAGCCTGGCGATGTGCTACCACTTCCTGCCAAGTGCACTTGCATGGCCAAGGAGGAGCAACGTTTTGGTTGCAGTCAAATTTAAATTACGCCATGTAAAACACTCCAATGACTACAGCATTTCAAAAGTAACTATTGACAGAAAGTTTCCTTTATCAGTGAATTCTTATTTCGCACAGCCATGCACTGGGATACAAAAGTTCGAAAAGATACTCGGGTCTAATAAAGAAGAGTCATTCGCGAATCAGAAAGTTTGATTGCAAAGGATCACACAGCTTTCATGGTTTTAAAATGCAATGTGCAGTGCTGTTTTCTCCAGCAGGGAGAAAAAACCCAGAAACATTTGTATGCCCATCTGAAGTCACGTTTTAGAAGCTTTTAGAAAACACAGACCCAGATTAATTCTTAGAATGCAAAGGCTAACAGGATAATTATTTTTAACTGCTAAAGCAGAGGTGCCACACAAAAGTCTGCCACGCTGGTGCCCACCTAACAAGTCAGTACATATTAGATAGGGAGACAAGAGCACCTGTTGCAGGAAGCACAAACTTGCAGTCTGCAAGGATGAAGCCCAAGTTCAGACCGGAACTGTGTATCGGTTAGGACTGTAATTGCTCGCCTTTCCCTTGCTGCATGGGGTAAAAGTAGCTGTTCTTCAAAATCCTTTTCATATCCTTGCTAACTACCGCTGAGAGATGCATCCTCTCTCTCCTCACTTTACTGAGGGTATTTTCTCCCATAGCTTCCAACAAAGAATACACTGCGCAGAGAAATCTGCACACTATGAAAAAGTCAGTGTCATTAGTGCCACACAAAGACCTACACAAAAAAAACCAAAAGCTGCATGTTACCATATTTATCTTGTATCACTACACAAAGCTAATAAAATTCAATAGCTAGGGTATGGCATTGTCCAATACCATGTAACCAAATATCAGAGGCCAGGGAGACTGGCCTCACCCAGGCCTCTTTCGGTTTAAGCCAGGAGGTCATGTTTGTCTCACACTGAAAGCCCTTCTGCCAACACTCCTTGTTCTTAGACCACTCTGCCCCAGTTACACATTCCTTCTTATTCCGGCCAATCTAGGCAGGTTTTACCCATAATTAAGCTGTAATGCAATCATTTTAAAGAGACGTTGGGAAATGTTCCAAAGAGCTGCATTACAACACTAAATACACAGGACTGCCCAGCAGCACATATGGAGATGTCTCTTTTCCAGCTTTAGTACCAATGGTTTTCTACTATGAACCTTCACAAAACGAGTCTTTAGAACAGTAGCTTACTCCCAAGGCATCACTGTTACTCTTTTGTTCTCCCCTCATCTGTGATTTTAACCCTGTAGTCCTCAGAGCTCGTGTCTCAGGTTTTGCAGTGCCACAGAACCAGTCTCAGCTAGGTCTCCACTATGGCTTTTCCCTACACAGTACCACTGTTTAGACTTACAGATTGTCTTGCTTCCTCATTTAAACAAAATTTCTGTTGCAGAAAATGCTACAGCACAAAGAAACCAAACCAAAGTATTCCTGCTGGAGCAAGTAAACTCTTACAATAGTACCAGCAAATGCTTCATGAAGGTAAAGGTCTCTTTGGTCTTCAGTCTGCTTAGCAAGAACATACTGGAAGGGCCATGTTCTTAAATAATGCAAGTAGTGAAAGATAGTCGGAAAAGAAACACATGCAAATTAATGTCAAAAAAATTAAATCACTCAGTAGCCACCTGCAAGTAAATATTAGAATTCTTAATATTTACCTGTATTAGACAGTTAACCAGTATTTTAAGTTAATTTTTCATGTGGCTCAACATTAGTTTGCAGCAGCTGGACCTTACATTTGAGAAAGCTGTTATCATCAGATGACAATTCCTGTTGATTTTAACTCAAGTTGATTCAATAGCTTTCCCATTCCACTAAGTTCATAGAGTCCGTATATTTAATAACATTTTTCTGGTGCAGCTGTAGCAAGAAATCAGCCAGGAAATCAACCCCTTTCAGGATGCAAATAAACGTCAGACTCTGATAGCATACACTAGCCTGTATATTTACCACAGTAGACTATTTCTCCTCCATCTCTGGCAAAGCAATACTTTATAAAAAAATAAATTAGTATTCAACATACTAGCATTTTAAATGGTTTAGTTGTTTTTTGGGGGGGGGGGGGGGGGGGGTTGTTGTTTAAATAGACATGCCAAGGGAATTTAAAAAAGTGATTAAATACCAACAACTGGCAAAGGAGCTGTGAAAAAATTAATACCTGATCTGCTTGCTACAAAGACTCCCATTTGAGACCCATCTATCAAAGAACATAAAAGATGTACCACACTATCAGATCTTATTTATCAAACTAAAAATTAAGAGATCTGTTTTGCATGACCTGCACATAATAAAAAACCCACCCTCTTAAAGAAGTTACCTTCCTACTTATCTAAATCTTACCTTACTCTTTTCAAGTAAGATAGGAGAAATAAAATTAAGAGGAAATAAAAAATTTTTTTCCAATGAGATTCCCTGATAAACAGAAACTTTGTGGTATTTATCTCCATTGGACATAGATAACAATAAAAATGAATTCATTACAAGACCCGGAAAGGAGTCAAGGTACAAAGTCTCGTTACCCTTTTGAGCAATACAGCATCAGAACAACTGGAATTTGTGCATCAGCTTTCAAGCTGGGCTTGCTCCAACTTCACAGCATTGGACTTCCTATCCTACAGTGTTTATACGTGGGTGTTTTGGTTTGGGTTGGGTTTTTTTTTTTTTTTTTTCAATGGGCAGAGCTGGAGAGGGAGAAAATTTTGCAACTTCTTTACTCCAAGATACAACAGGCCAGAGTCTTCAAAATATACAAAAGGAAAGGAAAATATTTTCCTGCAGTCAGTCTGAATTAAGGCTGAATTAAAAGCAACTTAGATATGAGAAGACAGATTTGTAACTTACCTTCAAAATAAAGGAAGTGAGAAGAGGCACACGACTGAAAATCAATATGCTTCACCTTCAGTTTGTTGAATTCTGCGAGAGAATTACTTAGAAAATACTTCTCCCTATGGGCTTTGCTTCTTGTGAACAACAAGTGGCTAAGCTGCATAGATGAACACCAGAACTAGTAAGCAGTAGTAGTTCTACAGCACAGCTGTAAGAGCTGGTATTGTTCTACTGATTCTCCAAAGGATGGGTTTGAATTTGAGGGAACTGTCGCAAGCTTGTGATCTCCAACATACTGCAGCAGTACGTGTTTCAGAATCAACTGCTGCCAGCGCATTTGCTTTTCATTACGCTTTGATGAGCTGTAAGCAATCAGTACTGAAGGACACTGAAGCATTCATTTACACACCTTGCTCGTCACAAGAAGACAGACATGCAGGTATCAGCACTGATCACACACACGAGCTTTGTGTGGACACATGTAAAGAGCTGAAGAGTTTCAACATCGTCCATGCAGATTCCAAGCACAGACAGGCCACCTGTCTTCCAGAAACTTGTTCTTTTCCATATGCATCAATTTGTTCCCATAGATTTTCCCCACAAGCTTACCCGGGGATTACTTTTTTCTTTTTTTTTTTTTTGTTCTCAGCAGTAGGTATTGTAGGTTTGGGATTAAATACACAACTATTTTTTTACTGGTGTTTTTAAGGGAATATTTTCTTGCACTACATCAGTATACTGTCTTAATTTATAAAGGCAGATGACTAAAGCCTCAGAAATTTGGTTTTATATTAGATCTTTCTTGAAGGATTTCGGTAAACATAAGAAATGACCAAGTAGGAAACCAGATCAGTGTAAAAAGGCAGGGTGGGGAACACTTGCAACACACCAGTGCGTCATACAGCCTGATGCACAAAGTCTAATCATTTTGAACTTGAACATTTGGCTTTAGTCCCTAGTAACATCTGCAAGGCATTTTCAGACTATCTCAATGTCTTGTATCACTATACTACCACGTAGTAGTCTTTTATTGCAGCCATTCAAAAATACAGTGGATTAACACACAGCAACACAAAAGGGTGAAAATCAACATTTTCAAAAAGTTGAAAGATAAATTTATTCTAGAATTATACACAAGTGCAACCAGTCCCTTTCACAATTTGAAGGGACAAAGCTGTATTTTATTCCTTCTGGACAGCCCTTTAAACACTACTAGGGTGGGCTGAATAGGCTCCTTCAGGTTACCTGGCCTTTCTTCATGTTACTATTCACCCATACAAAGAGTCCGATACCAGTGTCCTACATAGTGATAGACACAGCAGCATCTTGCACCTTGAAAGATATTAATACAGTAAGGTTCTTAAAGTTCAAACACACAACACTGGCAAAATAAATACATACAAATGGCTAAAGTAGGTAAGGCAGGTGCCCTGTATATATAACATAAGGCACCTCCCTGCTCACAAGACCTTGAAACTTACTACCGAGATCAGACCAATGCTCGTAACGCTAAGCAAACTGCCACTTCCTTCAGCGTGTCTCCTCAGCTACGGTACAGCTACACCACTCTAAGCTTCCTTTCTTAAGATAAACTACTTTCTATTTAAAAGAGAACATGGGATTCTAATCATCAGAATTAGACCAACCTACACTTTGAAACATTCAGGTTTTTGACAGCTTGATAATCTATGGTGCAATCCGATTACCATACTAAGATTTGAACCCAGTGCTCTTCCGCCACTTGTTCCTAACGGTGCCCCTGTGAGTTTTGCCATCACAGCCCTGCATTGCAGTGCTTCAGCACGAACACTAGGAGATCCTGCAAAGTGAAATTCTCTTTCCAGCATTTTGAATTCAGAATTTACAGATTGCTTTGAGCAGGGTTTGAATTGCATGATTTCAAACACCAAAAACACTCAATCCAAATTTAAAGACTGTGAAACAACACAAGAGTATAAACTTATTACTGCTTGACATGAGTAAAAATACCAACTGTCACAACAGCCCAGCTTTAAAAGGGCTGGGTCCCTGCAGAATGTCTTTTAGAGTTTACAATCTATGTACTACAGCTCTACGGAAGTGCACAGAAAGTAACCTGTGATAGAAATTAACCTATAATGGAACCTCTCATTCTATTTTGAAGGCAAAATAAGCTACATTTGGTGGTAAGTCAATTTCACCTAAAAAATTTTCAAATAGATTAAAATTGCACTACTGATACAGACAGCAAAGTTTGTTTATTTTGAGGATTATTTATAGACTGACTGTCTCTAAGAGGAATGCATGAACTTAGCTGTTTTGAGAACATACTCCTTTTCAAGCCAATGTGCAAGTGGAGAACAGCAAATGTTAAAATCAACCAACAGACTTGAGTTGAGGCTACAGTTTCACAGCTAGCTGAAACTAGGGTAGGTGCTGCCACTAGAGACTCATGACCTAATCCTTTTCTCTTTTGATCAGGTTAGTCTTCATCTGGGTGAGTTCCATAATTCAGCTTACCATCATCTGTAATGACAACTGATGGCATAACTTAGAGAACAGGTACGCAGAGTCACAGCTCTCCTCCCTTGAGTAGCAGACCACAGACTCCATTCAATTAAAGACCTAGTTAATAGAGACCAAAAGGTGGCCCACAAGTAGCTTGCAAGCAGCTTCAGCACGGATCCTGCACCAGGATATCACCTGATCACCCACAGCTCCACGCTAGTACAGGAATTGCTCTGTATTTCACACTCCAGCTATGGCTAGATATGGAACGCAATGGCTGCAGCGATCTCCCAAGGACCCAGCCCCATACTCACTTAACCTGTAATGCAGCAACGGTGGACGTGTGCATCTGTCCTCTACTGTGAAGGTCTTCTTTCCCTCAGATCTCTGCGATGGGCAGCATATGCCTTTCTACTGCACACACACAAAAAAATCTTTGCCGCATGTTTTAACAGGTAAGAATACCAGATTTTCCCATTTAGGTGTCTTTGGAATACAAATATTTGATTATTCTTTCAGAAGCCCAGTGCTTAATATGAGATGACGTGTGATTAGTTCCCCATCAAAAGCATCATTTAATAGGCAAGAGGAAAAAAAATTTGAAAGTGGAACCCTCAGAACAGGAAAAGACAATCCTGAATCTCCTGCCTGTTAATCAAATATGTTTGTAGATGCAAAAACCATAGAATATGCTGTCTTTAACCAAGGTAAGTCCAACTAAATAGTGCTGTCAGAAAAAAAAAAGTTCACCCAAAAGTTAGCATCTTAAGCATCTAAAAGGTCAAAAAAATGCCTTATTAAAGAAATCTCATGTAACCAATACTACCTTGCCACCATGACTTCATGTTCATTGTTCACTATTCATATACTATGCTTCAGTTGCGATGATAAGAGCAGGCCAAAAACGTTATGTTTGGTTTTGTTCAGTAATTTTTGGTTCAGATGAACCTATACGACTGTCCAGTGAGAAACAGAGATGCCACTTCTTTTTTAAGAAGCCTCTTAAAAGTTTTAGGACTCCCACTTGATCTGGATGTCTATACTGAACTGGTTATTGAGAGTGAAGAAATAAAGACTTTTGTGGGCCATACCATTGTCTGTTTACAACAGAACAGCTGCTACACGAAAAGCAAGCATACAGAGCGTCTCAGAATTTGCAAAGCAAAGGAAGAACTGGTAAGTCTTTGATCACTCGGAGATTAAAAAACCCGTTGCACAGTACAAACAACACACTGAATATTCCATTCCAGCAGTACCTATCATAGGTATGACAGGTACTGCATACCGACCCCATCAGCTGCAGATTTAAGACAGGTATGGAAGACTTGATGGGAACAGTTAGTACATACAGCTAAACCCTGCTATAGCCCAACAACTTGCACTGCCAACCACCTCCTGGAGAGATTCAGGGATATCAAGACAGGGTCAGAGGCAGAGGAAAAAAAAAGTTGAATTGGATAATGTTAGAGGATGTATAAATTATGCATGACCACTACAAAGATACAAGTAAAAGATGAGCAGTGATGAAATTTTTGGAAGTTTTGTAGGAATGCAGGAACACCCCATTCATTAAACGGATGAAACTTCAGAGGGCGCAGACCTGCTAAAACTGGAAGGAAACGTAAATATGGGTATTACTGGCAACATAAAGAGAGATAAAGATGCAAAAAGAAAACCCCACATGTCAACAATGGTAGTAAAACTGTTCTTAGCTTTGTAACTGATACTCTGGCCAAAAGGACCTTGGTTATCTGTGAAGATCAAATTGTCTCATCCAGTAACAATTATATTTGTTAAGATAAATCGTCCAATCTAGGAATTTTAGTTAGAGCGTGAAATATGGTCGTGTTCTAGAAACAAGTATGTAAAGCACCTAGTGAGGCAGCAAAATCAGGCGAAAAGTCAAAGCAGAAGGTTTAAAGTTACTGAAGTTATTTTTAAAGATGGCACTCTCAACAGACTTCGGGAACATCATTTTTATTGCCCTTTTTTTTAAACCCATGTTTTTAAAAGGGGACATGTAGGGTTTTTTTCACTTGGGAAGCAAAAGACGTGAGGGAAGAAGGGCTGTTTTATTTCACTTCTTACCTGACTGATGAAATAAGCCTTTTCTGAAAGACTATTACTACCTAAATTAACACGCAAAACCACATAACTTATTAGCGAAGGCTCCACTTGTCTTTCTGGCATATAACAGTTTTCCTACATTATGCAAGGTTCTTTTAATGGCCGCTTCATCTCCTTTTCCTGCATTGCATATTCCAGGTTCTCTGGCTTAGCAGAAATTATTAGAGAGAAGTTCTCCCAGCCAACAGTTACTCTGACTTGCTGGGTTTTCCTCCTTCCTTCCACCCTTGGGTTGACACAGATACCTTACTGCATCTTTAATCCCATCAGAAACCACTCCATACATCCAAGAAATTTCGTTTCAGTATTGGAAAGCTATTTCTCTTCAGCAGATGAAAGAAAGGAGGATTTTGCTGGGGGGGGCGGGGAGCAGTGTATGTGTTCCCTGGCTGGCAGCCACTTTAGCTTTGCCCAATTTCTTAAACTCAACCTGTTCTTTCCAAGTTCCAGATTTGGTGCCAGACTCCTATTAGTGACCAGTCTGCTTCCTGTGTTCTTAGATGTTGCCATACCTAAAAGAGAATGCCACCGACATTCAGCATCAGGTTTTTTCTCGGGCGTCCAAAGCAGTATAGCCTGCACAGCAGCAGCAAAACTAATACAGATCATCTTACACTTGGTCAACTGTTTGTTCTCCCTAGCGGAAGTCTTCTGCAACTTGCAGTACTTCACTTGCCTTTAAAACTGTGTACAATCTAATCAAAAGTGTTGTAGCTTACATTTAAGAGGAAAGCTTACTATAAACCACAAGATTAAACTGATATTACATGCAATTATTGGCCAAAAGCCCTTTAAGAGGCACTAAATTACATCCCACTGCAACCCCTGTGGGGACAGCATGTTGATGACTTAAGTTCTGAGTTGCAAGTCTGGCAACTAAAAGCCTCTGCATCAACTCCGCTTGTACAAGAGTCTTACACAGTGCAACTCCATTGAAGTCACTATTATTCATAGTTTATTCACATTACAAAAAGATCAGATCTATTTCATATATCTACAGTCAGCTTTACGGACTGGGCACTTACGCTACCCTAACATCCAATTAAAGATAAAAAGCAACATAATATCCTTTGAATTACACACAAACACCTAATTTCTATCACCAAAAAATGAAATAAAGCATCACTATAAATACAGCATGTATTCTTCATCACCTGTTATGAGTTTCAGTTAAATTCTGAAGTAAGTCAGTTCAAAATGTATTTCTACTAAAAGGATGCCCTATCGCACAAGGACTAGGAAATTCTTCCAAAAAAAGTAAATAAAAAAATTCCCAAAAGCTATGTCTTCATTACCTCTCTCAAAGCCTGAATCAATCAATCAATCAATACGTTTGTTCCTACATTCAATGTTGGTCTGTGTTCTTAGCTTTGCATTCAAACCAAGTCACAAAAGCAGCTCTAAGCTGCCATCCTGTCACTCAAATAACCAGATAACACATAACCAAGATAGAGCTCCATCTGCCAATTAGGAATAGGCATAAAACAGTCAGACATCTGTCACACTGTTTCAGAGTAACATGCAGCAAGAAAGCTGCAACGGCATTTTTAATAAAAGCCAAACAATTTCACTTGCATTGTTGGCCTGTTGCAGAATACAGTAGGATAACGCAAGCTCACCAGCAGACAAAAATCAAAGTCCAAGATGTCTTTTGTTACCAGCTAGGTGTTAGTACCAAATATAAGGTCACAAAAGACACAACTTTAATGCTTTTAACCTACAGTGTCTCCAACTACAACGCTTTCTGATCAACATCAAGATAACATCTTGCTGATGACCCATGACATACCCTGAAAACAGAATCCTTCTTCCAGTTTCATATTTACCGCCATAATGCTGCCTGCCCCTATCCCCATGTGAACCCTTGACCTCCTTCTCACACTGTACTGAAGAGATCCTCAAGTCCCAGATCCTACAAACCTTGAACACGCCTTCCATTCTGTAGATATGAATAATGGTGCCACCTGAGACACTTAAACTAGTCTTAGTCACTTCAAAGTCTTACTTACAATTCGTTTATTACAATGACCATTAATAAAGTACTACTGACAACGCCTTCCTGACTCTTCCCTCCCTTTGCTCATCTATCATTGATCTGTGTTTTCTTATACAGCTCCTACCATCTAGAGAAGCCCAAAAGAAAGTGATCGAATGAGAATAGGGAATGCTGAAGCTTAATGGGAGAGTGGTGGAAAAAAAACAACAAACCAACAACATATCTTCTGTCTATCACACAAGCAACCGCAGGGAAGAAGAGTAGAAATATTCACTAAGGCATAATTTGACTTGAGTACACTAAAACAATTTCCATTACACATTATAGACATGGAAATTTCACTGCAAAAGGGAAGTTGATAGTTTTGCTTGTCAAAGGATTTTCATCAAAGTGTTCAAAGGTCAGCATACACGTGCTCGATTGCCAGAGTAGTGCCCTATTTTGCAAGATGTAGGCTAAGGAAAAGTTACTTCTGTAAAATCAACAAATTGTTCCAACTCTCAGATACAGTACTATCTCGTGTGGGCAACTTCCTGCCAAATGCTGATATCATCTTGGATTAAGAAAATACACACGATAAATTTTGTTTCAGAGTCAGCAAGCCTTTGTATAAAAAGTCAGAAGTGCTATCAGCTAAAAGATATAACTTTACTCTCGCAGAAACCAGTTTAAACAAAAAGATGAAAGGAATTAAAAGAATAAGGTTTATTATTTGGAATGATAAACCCAATCCAGTTTTACCAGACAGAACTATTGGAACAGCAAGTTAGGATACCTAAAGGCTGCCAAATTAATGCTGCTTATTCCTATACACTGCACTGAAACTACTAGCAAAATGCATGAGATACTCCAAGATAAGTTTTGCTTTAGGTGCTGTTGAAGTGTGAAAACGAGCTGACTCAACTGCATTTTACTTTCCATGTAGAACTGTGCAAAAGCAGAAGTTTCCACTCAGGAAGCAAACCAAACACCATAACCTTGCATAACACATTCCCGTTGTACAACAAAGTTTTATCCCATGTTAACACTGAAAAGCTGATCCTCACTAGGGACCACAGCAATATTATGACTTGTCAACCCTTTTAGAAATTTTCCAAACAGAGCTACAGAGCCCTATATAAAAAGTTTAAAGTTGCTGAAGGACAAGGACCTGCCTTGCCTTGAGTTGCTGAAGGCAAATCTGTGCTTTCACAGATTGAAAACACATCCTAGAATAACCAAAAGGATCACCTGAGAGAAAGATTGCAGGTTCACTTCTCATAACGGGTAGCAAAGTTTCCTGAAAGCATTAGTCATGCCAGGTAGTCAAGACAAAGACAGAAAGACTCTTGTGCCAAGATTCGCCAAAAAAAGAATAGAGTCTGATAAATTATAAATACACATGCACGGCACTTTTATCCCACTTCTTATGGAGCCGTTGGCCACAGGACACCAGGGTGGAAAACCCTACTGTCTGACGTGGTACAGCCATCATTATGGCATGTCCAAAGTCCCGAGGAGAGAAGTCAAGCAACCACTCGCAAACCTCCAAGCAACCTACAAGGATGTAGCCTCACACGCACACTTGGCATGACAGCAGAAGAGAAGAGAATCTGCAATGTACCACACAAGAATATCATGCAAGATGACAAAGTAACTACAATTCATTATTGACTTGTTTGTATAATATGAACATTGAGGCTAAGTAAAACTAATATTCTATAAAGCAGCAGTACTTCCATATCCTCCTCCTACTTTCTATTTTTCCTTTTGGAAAGTGTTTCCATTGCTCTGGGAACTGACGTGTTGTGGTTTAGCCCAGGTTAAACTATTAGACAACAATAGGAGCAGGAAATTATAAGAAAGGTATTTGGTGCTGAGACAAGATGCAGGCCCTTTCATCATGGCAACAAAGTTTGCTTTAATTTCTGGATGTAAAATCTACAAAAAAAAGTTGAAACAGTTAAGAGTTTAATCCCATGTAGTTAAGAAAAACCTCTAAATGACTCACCTCACTCACAAAAAGCATTTACATACATAAGATTAAACAATAAAATTTGACATCAACACATCTCAAGCATATGCCTTTTCCGACTTCTACAGTTAAACCAACTCTGATCTTGTTAGCAGAGAGACAGACCAGAGGAGAACTAGGGCACCGCTACGGGCACACGATGTTGTGCATTCTAATTAAAATCATTTTGAATTGAACACACATCGTAACAGTAAATACCATCATATTGAAGAATCCACTTTTTGGAGAACATACAACCAAAACAGCCTGGCAGCTTCTACTTCCAGAAGACTGAAGTGTACTCAATTAGGAACGCTAATCTGGAGACCTTAAAACTTCCAACAGGCAGGGGCGCCTGTTTGGGAAAAGCATTGCATCCCCACATCTCCTTCCACACCATGATTGGCTATGATTTATCGGTCAAGGAAAAAAGTCAGAATTGTTAAAAGTGGAATGCCCCTGAGCTCATCAGATGTATTAGTTACGATTGTAAAACCAACTAGCATTGAGCAGCCAGCATGCACTCACAAAGAGAGTGAGCGTGCAAGCGTGTCTTCAAGAACAGACAGATTAGATCTACATGATTCACCTAAAAGTAATAAAAGCAATACATGAGGAAGACTGAAAAAACCCAAGTATTTTTATTTAAGCATATGTCAGCACTTTATGAACAGTTTCACTATTTCCTGCATTGTCAACGTTCCTGCTTGTAGATCCTTTGCTGAAAAAATAAAACAGATAGGAAGAAACAAATTATAAGAAGGAAAACGTAACTGTGAAATCACAAATACTACCTATGGAATCAGAAGTACGCCTCAATTATTAGTAAGTTTTTTCAAGTTGAATAGTGTTGAAAATAAGACCCTTCTGAAAGCAAATATAAAGGAAGGAAATGAGAGCAAATCCTATATTTACTGAATAAGGTAAGAAAAAGCAGCATCACATTTACAATCCTCAAGACTTCAAAGTGAATCAGTGAGAAAAAGAAACATCAAGGGGCTAAGCAATTCAAGAAACATCAAGGAAACAGTTGGAGGACAGACATTTGTGTTAGCTATCTCTTTAAAAGTATAAAGAGATATTTTATATTTAGCACAGTACCAGTGTAGGGTTTTTTTTAACTATATAGCATTTATTAATGTTTATTTATTCTACCACAGATACAGCAAAATACCTTTTCAGGCAAAATGCTACTCAGGCCTTGATTAGCTGCTGTTACTGACTGATACAGCATTTTGAAAATGGTTGCAGAGAGGAAAGGAATGTGCCATTTTAATTATTCCGAAATATTTTTTTGAAACATAGAAAATCTGTTCTTTAGGCATTAGAAGTGCCAGCCGTACCTCATTTAGTCAATCGCATCTGCCTAAATAAAAATTTGTTTCATCCCTGTGCAGCACAATAAAATGTCTGAAGAGGGTACAGCATTTGGGTAACATAAAACAAGTCACACACTATTCCACCTCATCTTTAAATCAATTTCCTTCCAATAAAGAGTCTACTCGTTCTCTTAAGTGCGATTCTTCAAAGCCAGTGTTTGTTTTGCCCTCCTAAACACTAGCAACCTCCACCGCAGTTTACCCCTTCAGCCTGAAAACAGTGTACTTAATTTTAAAAGTGACAACTACGAGTAGCTGACCATAAATCCCAAGTCCCGTCAGACTGAGATTTCAATTCAGCAACACCTCAGTGAAGAACTCGAAAACTTTATATTTACTTCAGCAGAAAGTTATTTTACGGCTGACAAACCTTACAGTAATACAAGCCACAGCAGTCTGTTTTGACATGTCACATCTCACTGCCATCAAAAGAGGTCAGCGGGGCTTTGCACCACCACGTTTATAACGGAACTCAACTTTTGTCACGGCGCCTAGTCGCTGCGGAGCTTCTAACTCCAGTCGCTACCGCGGCTGAACAGAATTACTCCGAATGTCGAAGCCGTGCGCCACCGGGATCCGCGCACCCACACGGGCGCAGCGGGGCCGAGAAGGGCAGAGCGCTCCGAACCCTCCGCCGGGCGCGGTTTGTCCGCCGCCACCGCGCAGCTCCGCGGCGGCCACGGGCAGCCCCGGCCCTCTCCCGCCCGCTGAAAACCTACATCTGACCGCGACACCACCGCCCGCCAAAGAGCCGGAAAAACCGCCGCGCGGTGCCGCGGTGACCCGGCCGGCCCGGCCTGCCGCCTGCCGCGCTGCGCTCCCTGCCGAGGCGGCCCCGCGCCCGCCGCCGCCCCGCACCGCCGCCACCCGCGCAGCCCGGGCCCAGCCAACTGTTGCTGGCACCGGGGCCGCCGGAGGACCGGCTCGCATCCCGCGGGTCCCGGGCAGGGCCCGCGACACCCAGCCGCCCTCCGCGCCGGCGGTGAGCCCTTCCCCGCCCGGACTGCCCGCACCGCCGCCCCCGACGGGCCCCCCACCGCCTCCACGGGGGTGGGCTGGGCTGTGGCTCCCCCCCCACAACCCCGTCCCGCGGCGGCCGGGGCCCGGCAGCGGTGCCCGGGCGCTTCCTCCCGCACGGGGCCCGTAACGGCCGCCTAACGGCCGCGGGGGCCCCGCCGGCTGCGGAGCGGCGGCCACGCACAGGCCGCCGGGCCCGGGCGCCGAGACGGGCGGCGCCCCCCCTGTCCTCCCTCCCTCCCGCCCGCCCGGCGGCTCCTCTCCCGGCGGGAGGGCCGCGGCCGGGACCCCTCTCGCCCGCGGGATGGCGGCGGCGGCGGCCCCTCACCGATGGTGGAGATGAAGGTGGTGTTGAAGGCGTCCTCGCTGAAGCGGAAGAGCAGGCAGGTCTTGCCCACGCCCGAGTCCCCGATCAGCAGCAGCTTGAACAGATAGTCGTAGGTCTTCGCCATCTTCCCTCGGCCTCGGGCTCGCCGCCGCCGCAGCAGGAGGGGGCGGCCGCGGCAGGCGGGGGGGGGGCGGGCGGGGGACAGGGAGGGGGCCAAGCCCCGCCCCGCCCCGCCCGGCGCCCACTCACGGCACGCAGCGCCGCTGCGTCACGGCGCGCCGGAAGCGCCGGGGCACGACGGGAGATGTAGTCTGCGGGCGGGGGCGGCGGGGGGCCCGCGCCTGCCTTCCCCTTCCCCCGTCCCCGTCCCCTTCCCCCGTCCCCTTCCCCTTCCCCCTTCCCCCTTCCCCCTTCCCCTTTCCCTTTCTTCCCCCTTCCCCGCGGCGCAGGAGGGCTCTGCGGGCAACGCGCGGCCCCGCCGAGCCAAGCAGTCCGCCCAAACGCATCTCTGCGCGTTCCCATGTGAACGTAGACCATAGAATCGTTTTGGTTGAAAGAGACCTTTGAGATCGCCGAGTCCAACCACCGACCTGACACTGCCAAAACCACCACCGAACCATGTCCCTTGGCACCACCTCTACCTCTACTTTCAAATAACCTCCAGGGATGGCGTTTCCACCACTTCCCTGTTCCAATGTTTGATAACCCTTTCTGTGAAGAAATTTTTCCTAATATCCATTCTAAACCTCCCCAGGCACAACTTGAGGCCATCTCCTGTTGTCCTATCACTTGTTACTTGGGAGGAGAGACCAACCCCCTCCTCCCTACCACCTCCTTTGAGGCTGAGTTTTAAAAACCGGCATGCGCTCACGCCAAGCTCATTAACGCTGAAAGGGTTGGTCCTGAGACCCTGCACTCTGGGTGCTCAAACGGCAGTAGAAGCACGAGTTTTCCACATAGAAACACACACATCCTGAGTTTAACGACACTTGGAGCATTGCTATCGCTGGGCGATCAGATGGGCACGTTCTACAATGGACTGGGCTAAATCCTCTTTGGAAACCAGCTAGATTTGTGAATAGAGTCAAGTGACACAACAAATAATGGCATAATACTGCACATC
Organism: Pluvialis apricaria; assembly: GCA_017639485.1. Lineage (NCBI taxonomy): Eukaryota > Metazoa > Chordata > Aves > Charadriiformes > Charadriidae > Pluvialis > Pluvialis apricaria. Next base: position 20,095,099 of record CM030015.1, on the reverse strand, counting down.
ACCAATAAGCATGGGTGACACGTGAGTGCGTACGTGGCCTCAAATATTTACGTGTTGCTTTGGGAGTGCCAAGAAAGGAAGAAACTGTTGTTCACGCAACAGAAAAAATATTATCACACAATCTCACGTAGCGCTACAAACACAGGTATTCTAGAGCAACATGTGGGTATTCTAGAGCACTTCAATAAACACTTTTCCCCATCTTTTTCCACTGATAATTACCTCTTGGTGTGAGGCAGCCTCATTATGCACTCATTACTCTGTGTTCCTCAGAGGATGTCACAAGGCACTTTAAAAATAAATAGCATTGCTGGAACACTTTAAAATGACAGCAAAGACCTATTGCTTTAATTTAATTTAAAAATTGTAGCCTTTAGACAAGCAATAAACAGAAATCTCTAACGCTATAAATCACTACAACAGTTCTCACACCCCCCCTGGGAAAACAAAGGAAAAAGAGCCTTTTTCCCCAAATCATTCACAAAGGGATTGTCATCCTGCAAAGCCTGAGCCACCAGCTTCCTTTTCAGCCCCCTCCAGGCTTCCCCTCCCCTCAGTGCAGACTGGCCCTTGGCAACCCGCTGGCCAAAGCACCGCTCTTGCTAGCCACCCAGCGGGTGGGTGTCCTGCCCAGCTTGGAAGAGGGCAGAAGAGAGGTGCAGTGCTGGGGGGCCCTGAGGGCCCCTGTGATTTCTCCGTAGCTACACGTGTTTCAAGCACCCTCTGGTTGGAATTGGGGGGTGCCAATGCGATTCAGCCGCCTAACTGCAGTCCAGAGATGCCTGCTCAAAAGGGTCTCCCATCTGCAGCCAGATCTATCAGTTATAACCCAGCCAACAACTGTAAAAGGTCCTTTCTTACGTTTTTTTTTTTTTGTGTTAATTTGGCAAATATATATGCTGAGTTCCATGCGGAATCAAACAAAATTAGTTTTGAATATTAAAGCTTTGTCATACATGGTTAGCCTCCATATTCCAGGCACACAAAAAAATCACTCCCTGACATTAACCTAGAATTTGATGGGGTGAAATAGGGTTAAACTAGTCTAATGCCTGGCTACTGCTGTATCTGTGCAGAGTATTCTGAGGAATCACTCCAAACAGATACCTTCAGCCATTATAGCCCTTGAAAGAATGAAAGCTATTCTGCTCCTAGTTATTAATTATTCCAAGTCTTCCTTGTTAAGGGTCTCAGTTTGGTGGTGTTCCTGGCCAATGTATGTTCGTGATAACAAACCGCCAAAATTCCAATGACAGATTTATGTAAATCTCTGTATAAGGTGAATTCAGTAAGAGCTTGTCGTGAATGCTAATCTAACTTCCAGTTAATTGTATCGAAATCTAATTTTATATCATAGATGCTGTGTTGTGATTCAAGTAAAAATTTGTTTGTTTGACTGAGACATCTGGGAGACCAGGATATCATCTGATAGAGCAGAATAAAGTCAGCAAAACAAGGATGGGGGGAATTGCTGGTTCTTCTTTTTTTTTTTTTTTTTTACACACTTGGAGATGAATACCCAGTTTGAAGTGGAATTTGGAAACATAGCTTCTCGGTTCATTTTTGTACTGTATAATTAGCAGTTGGGCTCTTTAGATGATTAGATGGGTTGTTACTTATTACAAGATTTAAGTTTATAAATGATAATGGCAACCTGACACTGAAGCAGTCAGACCAAATTGGTTAATTATTTCAGACTAGCATTAATAATCAGATTATAGGAAACGGCAAATGAAAAACTAATCTCTGAAACATTTCCCTGTATTTTCAGAGACATGAGTTGCTACATACTGTAATTATGGCCATACTGAAGATTACTACACAATCATATTGCAGCATTGAAGAGCGTAATTTTGGGGTTAATATTCACTCTTGAGTTTTATGGAACAAATAGGCTTCCATATGTCTCTGGAGCAATATGTTTCGATCGCCATCTGTTACTCAAGAGTAGTTTTATAGAAAAATAATGCAAATTACTTCCCTCTTTAATTACACTACTGCTTTGCAATATTGCATGCTGTTCTGATTTGGAAAAGTGCCAGTTTGCCAGATTCAAGGGACAGATGTTTACTTAACCATGAACTTTAAAAACAAGATATAAAAATTAAGAGTTAGATTTTTTGATTTTCTAGAAGATGGAAAAACTGTAATTGTACAATTGTATACCTTGCAATACGTTAGTAAAACTTTGAGGAGTACTATCAAAGCTGTAACCAAGCTGCTACCTGTTCCATGAAAATACTTTGAAGCCCAGTCTTTGTTATCGCACTAAATTGGAGCTGGCAACATTTGTTTTATACCGCATTACAGTCAAATAGATCAACTACAATTAAGCATTTCATTTTTTTTCTGACATGGGAGAACCACTGAGGAGAACACAGAACATATAGGAAATGGAAAATGTTTGATACTATGGTTTACGTTTTGTCACTATATAAAAGCGGATAGCACTGTAACAGTGTGATCCTGATTTGTACATTTCAAAAAAGTGGGATTTTAAAACCCTTTACAACTCCTAAATGCCTGCCCTAACAGTTTTGTCTGAATACTGCAGTTGAAGATCATGCAATAAACTGATGTTGAGTTCCAACCAAGATACGGCAGAATTCCATTAGTCACTGAGGTGCATGTAAAGTGCATCTGTTAAAGCACTCAGCTTAAGACACCAATAGAAATAGCAAAATGCTATAACTCCCTCTATTCATCTGCAATAAATTTAACAATCTTTATATATGCATTAAAGAACCCAGAAAATACTTGTAACTAGTTTACCAACACCTACATTTTTAAGAAAAAAACCAGATTTCATTCCCACTCTCATTTTTACTTTCTCAAGTGATAGATATGATTACTTCTAGCTTTCAAAAATCCTTTTTTCCCCTTAGTTCAAAGGTGAGACTGGTTAAGTAAAAAAAGAACTGTGTGAAAATCGATCTTTAATCAACTCTTCTGTTCAATGCATACGAAATTGTAGGAAATTCTACATCTTAATTGTTTAAGTACAAGGTTTCAGAAAAACCCAACAGCGTTCAGAACATATTGGTAGAACCAGGATCCTGTTGTTTTGGCACTAATTGGAATCTACTGGTCCAAGTCCTACAAAAGCTAATTTTATGAGGCAGTCTTGTCCTGAATGCCACCTAACCACAAATCATTAACATGAGCTTTGCTCCTTAGCTTTTGGACTCTGCTGGATAATATGATAATATTATGATGTATATCTCTAATAACTCTGGTTTTGGCAGATGCCTCTGCAATTTATTACTGTTTGATGATCATCATGTGACACTCCTTTAAAAAAAAGTCACTTAATCCCCAGTTCCAGTAAATATGTCTTTCACTGCAGGTAGATACTTCTATGCTCGTTCTACACTTTGTCTTAATGCATGATATGACGCTACATCCTGCTTTTAAGTCCTAGTTTTAAGAAGATCAATGCATAGGTTTGGGTTTTTTTTTTTGGTATTTACAAAGAACAGTACTCTCCTTTACTATAGTGATCTAAATGTATCAAATTTCCCTATGTATGTGCTGCAGAACTTTATATAGAAGAGGGTGAATCAAGTAATTATAAAAAAAACCCCCAACTTAAAGTAAGTACAGCTCAATTCCAGAAAGGAGAAGCACTGTAAGACTCTTATTTGTAAGTTCCATTAATTTCAAGGTTTGCTATTACAGTAGTGCTAAAAGCATACCTTCTTCAAGTTCCAGTGCTAATCTAAACTATCTCAGCATAAGCATATCTAAACCAAATGACTACATGCCATGGTTTACACCACTAATTTATAATCAATTTCAATTATAGTACTTAATTCTGCAGTACAGGCAAAACCACAGGCAAACTACATTCCAGATCAAACACACCACTTGAAGTGAAGCTACTTAATTTAAGCGCAGCTTAGGGCTGGTTAGTGTATGGAAACCTAAACGGTCTTAACGACAGTACTACAGAGACACCCATCCACTTTTTAGTATTCTAGACAAACCACTATAAGCATTATTGGGGTGAACTAGGTTTTTTTTTTTAAATCAGTCCATACTCACTTCCTCAGTGATCACAGTCAGTTTAAACGAGGGTAACCCCCCCAAAAAAGCCTGTATTCTCGTGACATCAGATAGCAAATCTGAAGGACCCACCCAAACTCAGCTGCAGGAGGCCACAAATGGAGCAGGACAGAGTAGCACTGGGTGTCAGCGGGCGCTCTGCTGCTTCCTCCCTCCTCGCAGGGAGGGCTCGCTGGCTGTACCAGCCCAGCAGGAGACCACCACAATGCCTGTCATGGGAGACACAGATTCAGCTTTTAAACAGCAAGAAGAGACTGCCACTCGCAATGCAGGAAAAAAAACCCAACTGTCATTATGTTGTGTTTAAACATCTCCAGATCGGCTTTTGGAAAATTTCTGTTGTCATTCTAGCAGACAGATAATGTTTCTTGTTCTTTTCTCTAAAATGAGATCAAAGTCTGTCTTTGCTGGGAGAAGGCTGGAAAGGGGAAGTCATTCTCTTAGACCTGAATCTCTCCCTGTCTCTGTCGGCCACACTGCTGTGGTACAGACTGCGTTGCTCTCCTCATTAACGTGCAACTTAAATTCAGTGCTGTGTTTCTGTTTTCTAAAGAGTATACTTCAAAAAAAGCTTCAATCATAAGATTGAAGGTAATGCGTTAGAATTGACTCATTCAGGAGGTCACTGAACTATAAGCAGTTATGAAAAGGAAATGAATCTCCAAGTAAAACCAAAATAGAGAACCAAACAGAGGAATGTGTCCAAAACACATCCTGTTTTCAGATCATCCTGTGTGCCCCTCCTTCCACAGAAACCAATTTTTAATGTAAACTGTGACTCTAAAGTCTTCCTCAAGCACCAGACGTTCCTTGCGGGAAAGACATTTAAGGGAAGGCTAGATGAAGGAGGGCAGCATTTTAGAAGTTCTGGGTTTTTTTTTTTTTGTTGGTGCTTTATACATAGTGAAGGTATTAAACAAAGAAAAGCATAATTCTTCAGATTCTGAATCAACAGGCTTAAAAGATTCTCCCCTTTCCCTTCTGATGCAGATAAATAACATACATTTGAAAAAGACTGAAAGGTAGAAGGAACAGCTAAGACTCAAGAACTGACTCTGCGCTGGTAACTGGTTTATGTTCCTAGCTTCACAGGACAGCATGCAGAGGAAAGTGTGAGTCAGAGCCTTTCACATTGAAGTCCCCATGATATAAGAAGAAATACTTCAAAAATACCTCTATGTGTGTGTCATCACCACTCCAGCGCACAAGGGAAAAATGCTAATGTGGCATCACAATGGTACAAGACAACAGTTGTGATGGCGAGAAGAGGAAAACCAATATAATGGCTTGGAGCGCTACAACACATGGGTCTATTCTTGCAGAATAATGTAGGGTTTTGGTGTGGGAAGAAAGTATTTTGAAAGTTGTGTACAGTGTCAGCACTGGAAAGGCCATCCCAGCTATGAGAATATTGTTGTCAGAAAGATATGCCTCTATAAAACGTACATCTTCACTTGCACTCATTGCAAACTTTGAAAATAATTTTTGCTAAATGCATCAGTTCTCTCTTCAAAAAGGATGTGGCTGAACAATCTGCCTGTTGCACGTTTTGGGAGACTTTTCATGCTACTCAATTTTCATAAGGTCTATTTGTGCCGCTTACTGGACTTCCAGTGAATTACACTTTTAAATGTTCCGGGTTTGATTAAATTAAATCCAAGAGTTTTATACAGACTATATTCATGACTATTTTTGTTGAATTATGGAAAAAAAACACTCAACTTCTTACTAAAAAAAAAAATTAAAAATTTTTTTTCATTGCCACTATCTGCAATATTTTTATTTCTCATAGGTTCTCTAAATCGGTTTAAACACATAAATGATAACTAACAGAAAATCTTCAGCATCCTTCTTTTTGACCCGGGTGGGAAACTGTGTAATAACAGGCACACAGGTACAACTTCGTGCAATGTGTCATTATGAAATGACATACGAGCAACAATTTAGTAAGCATCTAATATAGAAGTAGATGGGACTTCAAGATTCCACTTATTATCTGAAAATACCCGTGTCACGTATTGATCTGTTTTAGAGGGAAAAACGAGCAGATTTTTTGAAAAGAGAACTGCACTCCTATTAAGACTCTTTCTCTGTGCTTAATCAGTTTTCCAACGCCGGCGCGAGCGAGCAGTGCTCCTGCGCCACCAGAAAGGCCGTCATGGCCCTTACTGACGGCCTCAGGCTGCTTTTTCCTGTGAAGGGCCATTTTTCCCGCGAGAAACCCCCCGGCGCGCCGCCGTGCCCCGCCGCCGCAGCCCTCCACAGGCCCTTCACGGCGGCGGAGGCGTCTCCCGCCCAACTCACGGCAATGCGGCCCAGTGAGGCGCCGCGCAACCACACCCCGGCGCAGGCGCGAGCACTGCCCGCCCAACCACCATAGAGCCGAGTCCGCCGGCCGCCCAGAGCAGCTGCGCCCCGCGCCCGCCGGAAGCGGATGGGGAAGGGGCGGGCCGGCGGCGGCGGCGCGAGGCGGCTCGGCGGCAGCCATGCCGGTGAGTTGTTTACCTCCGGCGGCCGGGCCTCTCCCAGGGCAGAGATGGGGCCGAGGGCCCGTGGGCCCGTCTCCGGCTGACACTGACCCTCGGGCCGCCGGGGCGGGGTGCTCCGCCTGACGGGAGCCACCCCGCTACCGCGGCCTTCGGGGTGGGGTGGGGGGAGCGGAGCGGGGAGCGGCCGCTCCCGCCTCACCGGCAAACGCCGGTACCCCTCCGGCGGCTGGGGGGGCCCGAGAGGGGTCTGGCCGTCCCCGTCGCCCCCAGCGCTGCCGGGGAGGTTGGCTTTAGCGCCGCGGCCGTGCTCGGGAACAGGCCGAAGGCGGCGGCTTCGCGGCGTGCGGTCTGCCCGCGGCAGCCCGGGCGCTGTTTAACGCGCAGCCTTCTGCCTCTTGTCCTGCCCAGCTGGCTAAAGACCTGGTGCACCCCTCCTTAGAGGATGAGAAGAGAAAGCACAAAAAGAAACGGCTTGTGCAGAGCCCGAACTCCTATTTTATGGATGTAAAATGTCCAGGTAAAGATGTAAAATGTTTCTGTCTTAACGCAAGAACAAAACTTATTTTGTATGCGGTTCAGTTTCATAAAAGGTCTGATTTCTTAAATATTCTTTTTTTAAAATCTGAATGTGGTTTGTCTGTTCTACAGAGAAAAAAGTGTATATTGCTTTGGGTTCTTTTAACAATAAAAGTGTTTTAAACTTTTTTCAAAAGTTAATCAGATTTTTGTTTTCTTTTCTGGAGGTCTGGCATGAGATTTTTTTGTTTGTTTGTTTATTCTTCTTTTTTTTTTTTTTTGCTTTATGAAATTCTGGCAAGTAGGGAAAAAACCAATCCCCCAGGTTTGCATGTATAAGAAGTGAGATGAAATGGATGCCTTAAAAGCATCCACGGCACAAGTTTCAAATAGAAGACAAGATTGTTTTCCTGCTTCTCTAAGTTGGTTGATTCTGGAAGAACAACCAGAAAAACCTTCCCCAAGGATACATGCAGGCATACTGGGACTTTACATAGAAACTAAAACATACACAACTGCCTTTTTTGCATGTTACTGTTCAGAAGTAAGCTGACATCTAGCTCATATCTACAGGGGTTATGTTTAGGGTGTTGCTTGTGTCCACTTTTCACAGATTTTCATTACTTTGGCTCAGAAACATCTGTACAAACAGCCTCTCTTTTATAAACTAAACCATGGGATCTTCCAGCACAATTACAGGAGTGTGCTCTACCAGTGAGCAGCTTTGATCAGCACAGCTGCATCCATATCAAGGCACAGAAATTATCAAGTGCGGTAACATCTCCTAGAAACTACTGCAGTGTAAGAAGGTTATAGTAGTAAGCAAATGCATAGGGTTACTTACAGTAGTGATCATCCTGACTAGAAGCACGGAATCATTGCTGTATTCAGGTTCTCTTAATATCTTACTCTTTCTTAGTAGCTTAGATTTCTAAGAAGCTCTGAGACATTGTTTTCCATCTAAAAGTGAGGTAAATTCATTAAAACTGTTTGAAAGTAAAGTGTGGTTACTTTTAACACATACATGGTTGAAGGCTAAGCCACTAATTTATTTTTTTTTAAACTTTCTTCAAACCAGTGTAAATGCATGCATACATGAAGCTACAGCTAACCAGTGACCTACGGGCTATCTTCATTACTGTTGGACTAATTGGTTATTGAGTTTGAGGGATAGACGGGGCAAAGCAGGAGAGCTTCAAGGACAGTCTTAAGCACGAGGCACTGAAAATGCCAGATGGCCTTATGCATCATTCAGTGGTGTTGGAAGTTGCTGCCTTGTTACTGAAATGGATTGGGCTCGTTTCCCTGCAAAATCCACAAAGTTAAAAACTCGCCAACGTGGAAGTTCACATTCGTGGGGGGAAGACAACATTTGCTAGGGTTAAATTTTTGCTGCTAGCACTTTTTTTGCAAAGATTTGTGCAGTTACTGTTTGTGATTTAAAGAAAGCAGAAATTTGTTATTCTGTCTAATAGGAGTTCTCTCTACCAACCAGTTCTCTTGTCAGACAGCTTTCTGAGGACCTTCCTCACAACATACATTCTATCTTATCTTTCTGGTCCACGCATGCTGAAAATGGAATCTATGTTCACCTTTATCTATTTATCTGTCTTCTATATCCACATCTAGATTAAATCCTTTACGAGTTTTCTCTCTCCAAAAAGTCCTCTTGGGTAATTAAAAACACTTTTCAGGGAAAAGAATGAAAGCAGTGAAAATCTGTTTGCCTAAACCATGTATGAGAGTGATTTCATTCTTTCTTAAGTCACAGAATTTAGAAGTTGTAGACAAAGTGCTGCTGGTGCCTCTTCTTGCATCTGGAATTAGTGAAGTTACTCCATGCAAGTCTTCTCGTTTAAATATGACGCTAGCTTTGCAGAATGTAACCAAGCACATGCCTTATGTGTATCAATTATTAAACAGAAAGCAAACACAGATTTGAACAGCAGTGTTTATATTCACAGCTGCCAGACTTGGTGAACAGCAATGTTCCAGTATTACAAGTTAAAGATTTCTCTAGCTAGATGGGTTCTTCTCTTCAGCAGAGAAGGCTAGTCTAGAACTCCTTGACTTTTTTGCAGGAGACAAACTACAGGCAAATTAGGGCTGTGTTCATTTTCATATGGGGAGTCATAACAGTTTCGGTTAACTAACTTGCTTTTGTATGTACATTAGTAAAAGCAAATACTTCAGACCTCAATAACAATGTTTTCCTTGGTTTTACTTGGTATGCTGTGTAAGGAAATACAGATCCATTTTTGAACAACTGTATTTAGAATATCTGATTCAATTACACATGCAATAAAAAGTCATGCTAGAAATACTCAATGGAAAGTTTAATAATGCTGTTTTCCAGGATGCTACAAGATCACAACTGTATTCAGCCATGCTCAGACAGTAGTTCTGTGCGTAGGGTGCTCAACTGTCCTGTGTCAGCCTACTGGGGGGAAAGCCAGGCTCACAGAAGGTAAGGGGCAATGTTCAACAGCCTAAATATTCCACTTGCATAAATGCATTTATGTATTTATAGCCTGAAAATATTTTTAGCTTTGGGTTTGAAAACTGATATTGGAATGTTTATTTTGCGAATTGCTTAGAGTTGGCTACTAAAAACATTGTTCATGGGCCCTGAATTGCAAGTTGTTTTTCAGATTCTTGTTTTTAAATGGCTATACAGATAGGCCGGGCAGCTAAGCAGCTGCACTGTGATCAAACACACTTGATTTTAGGTGGTTTGACTTGTCATTTCCTGTAGCCTATCTGTAATAAATACTACCTATGTAATTCTGAGCTAAGTTTACAGCATTAAAAAGCACCATTAAAGGAGGAGGCTACTTTTTCCAGGCTAAAGTGATTCTGTGCCACTGCTAGTCAGTGATGGCTTGCCTGTTTGTTTTTAAACAGCAGTACTGTAAGGCAGTTCCCTGGCTAATGTTGCTTAATAAACATTTGTTTTGTATAAATTGTAAGGGAACAAAATAACCACTGATAATTATATACAGATAACTGGTATAGCACCAGTAAATCTTGAAATGCAACCCAATGTCTGGGGTATATGAAAAGCACCGGAAACACTTGAGGGTTTAAAAAAAAAAAAAAAAAATCCAGATTTTATTCATGTTTCATTTAAAGGACAAAAGGTAAATATATATGCAAATTACATACAGTAGTGCTTACGCTATAGGGATGTAGTTTATATGAGGACATAGTACCTGAAGAAAGGCTGTTGAGCAGTTGAAAAGGTATCAACACTCCTAGCAGCTGTTTCAGTTTGGGGTTTGTTATCACTAAGGCATGGAAACAGTAGACTGAAATTTCAAAAGGCATCTGGAAGTAAAGTAGTAATACACCTTAGCCTTATTTTAAGAAGAATTACAAGACTGCCATGTTGTTCTGGTTGAGTTAGAGTAAACTCAAAGCGCTAAATCTTCACCTCTTGTGGTACACGAAATTTATATTCATTGCCTGAGTTTTCCTACTTAAGTTGGGTGGGCAATTTTCCAAGGCAGTCTTAACAATTTAGGGACTATTCATATCAATACTCATGTGATTTCTTTACAGGCTGTTCATTTAGAAGAAAGCAACACTGAACACTTCAGCATGTGGTTTTGGATCTGTGTTCCTGAAAGCCTTACCAGTTTAAAAATGCCTGTTACTACAACAATGTAATTACAATTGATTTTGTAAAAATTATGTGCTATTGGTGACTAATGAGCTGGAATCTCTTTTTCAATAAATGATTTGAAGTGCAAGTTTTTCCTGCAAGTTTGCAGACAACTGACCTCTATTTTTATAATTTTACTTTTAAACAGCATATTGTTAATTGAGTGGTGTCACTTAATATAAAAACCTTGGACTTGCTGCATCCTTCCCCTTGTTAATCATCAACTACAGCAGTGTAATGCATATGGTGATGGAAACTGCTGTAAGAATGCATTTTGTATACTTTATTACTACAGCTACCTTAACTGCAAGGGTTAGATAGATTTAAAATGGCTCATTTGCTTTCAATATTGCTTTAGTCCCTTTACTATGTTGAATAAGATGGTGATAAATAAAAATATTAAGTTACTCACTTATGTTCAGCTGTTTTTCTGGAATGCATGTTTTTCCCTCGCCCTAATCTGGTCTTGAAACTGCATTTGGTATTCTATACTGAAACTTCTATACAAAGGAAAAAAAAAAGTCTTTTGCAAAACACTGAATGCACTCAGTATAGAGAAGGCATATGGTACATAAGCAACAGTAGGTCAGCAGATACATTAACAGCTGTGAGTGGTATCCAGTCATTAAAAAACCTAGTACAGCAAAACCGTGCGTATTTTCAGTATTAAATACTGACATTAAATAATTACCTTTTTACAATGAGGAAACAGGTTTTTAGTTAGTTTTTAAAAGCCATCCTTTTCTAAATGGCTGTTAAAAAGTGGAATTTTTTTTAAGCCATGAGACAACACTCAGTCTTACATGTATCTTATTTCACTAAATAGTATCTCAAGTATCAACATCTCTTTCAAAGTATTGGGTGTCTTAGTGAGCTAATTATTGTTGGGAATTTGTTTAAGCTGTATTATTTACGACTTTTAAAACTTGTATGTTTTTACTGAATAAAAAAACCCGCCAAAACCCAGTATTAAAATTTGCTGCATTCGCAAGATAAATTTTATTAATTCAAACAGTAAACACTTATAATTACCAGATGCAAAAAGTAGGTGTTTGATACAGAAACAGATGCACCAATTTAGTATACATGCCTTTTGAGAGAAGTACAGTTTTATGTCAGTGCCATACTGTGTTTTCACAATAAAGGTTAATTTAAGAGCAAGTTTATCATGAAAGCTGCTCTTAATTGACCAGTTTCCCACATCTAATGCCAGTCCATCAAATAAGTGGTTTCAGAACAAAGATCAAAGCAATATTAATTCACTTATGACCTGAATACATGTGCTAAGGCCAGATTCATTCCCAGTCCGTCTCCCATATCTCTGCCTTCTCTTCCTCTACCCTGAAATATAAGGACTCATGATTAAGTAAATACCAAACCAGAGAAAGTCAGTGACCCATTCTGTTCCAGGTACTGGAAGATGAAATTTAGACATAATAGCATCTCCAATACTGTACGTGTGACAACAGAGGGTTTTTTTAAAAGCCTTAAGTTATGGGAGATACAGCATAAAGAACATGGTATGCATATAAAAAGGTTGGTGGCTAAAGACAGGCTATGAGGGGAGTGAGACACTGGGATTAATATCTTGGTGTTAGAAATGTCTTAGACACTTCTTACTATTATTTGTTTCATATAAACTTCAAATATTTACACTTATTAGTGTTTGGTCGTATGCAGACAAGCACAAGGGTAAACCTACACCTTCTACATTCTGAATCTTTCTCTAAATCCAAACACAATGGTCAGTGAGCGAAACTTGTTTTCTCTCAAGTATGCAAAATGGTTTTCCAGACCAATAAATGCCATTTGCAAAAACGTATGTTACAACTCCTAAAATAACAGCATTACTTTTCAGATTTTCTACATTTAAAACATTGTATTTGGTCTACTTCTATTCATGTATTCTTCAACACAAAACCAACTGAGAACTACTTACTCTTGTTCCCTGTGTAAAACGGGCAATGACTTCTGCTGCTGCATGTTTCCCCAGCTAGTAGGTGCTCAGGACTGGAAAAAAAATGTTGATATGGTAGATGATGTTCACCTCCAGTACTTCTGTATTGGAACTGTCAAACAGTATCAAAGACCTCAGTGGAAGAGTAGACAATTTGTTGCCTGACCAAATGAGTTTGTCCAGAAAGGTTCTCTCTGTTGTCTCTACTGGTTTGATATTCTCGAGATATTGACAACCCATTAATAATGAATAAAAAAGTGAAGTTTTGGTGAGTGGGCCAGAAAACCCAAGCAAATGATTTAGGTGTAAGATTTTCCTATTTTAAGGCACAAGAATGATTATAATTATGAATAGTAGTAAACTAGTCCTACTAGCTTCAATTAAAAATGTAGGTATAACACCGACACCTCAAAATACTACATTTCCTGGTTTGTCAGTCTTAGGTAGTAAGTGTTATCACAGGCATACTGGGAACAGAGATGACAGCGTGTTGCTTCATCACAGGGCAGGTAACAACTATCAGGTTAATACTAGAAGCACGAACTTGGGAAAGAGGCCAGTAAGGCTGTATCTATTTCCTGCTAGCTGTTACCTTGCTCCTTAAATTCAGAGAAGCAGAGCTGCTAAACAGTGTAGGGAGGTATGTATTCAAACCTTTCCGGAAGGATATTTTGTCTCAGCCTGGAAATACTGTTGGTTGTAACTGTAGGGGAAGTGGGGTGGGGGTAAATCTTGGAGATCATGGAGATCTTCCATGCCATTATGGAATATACAAAATTAACACATTCAGATGTTCTGGTATTCCTATAGTATTTGTTGGTATTCCTATCTGAAAATGCTTCTTTGGAACTCTATCGCAATTTCTTGTTCAACTTTGTGCAAAAGCAACTCCTTGAGGCAGATCTCCAAATGGAAAAAAAAAGGATGGTTTTCAAAAAAACCTCTCAAAAGTCTGTGAGACTTCTACTACTGGCTTCAAGAATGGGCTTTAAATTTTACTGAGTTGAGTTCCTAATTCCTATATCTAAAGGAATAGCTACATTACAGAACACAGTGCCATTTCTGGCTACCAAAGTTAGCATGTGTATCATTCAAAAACAATGAGACAGTTTGAAAGCTCACCACGTTGGGCTACTCGGGCATATTCGACTGTGGAAATAATACCCTTATTTCATGATAAACTAGTTTCACACATTCTCTGTGTCCAATAAAAATGGAAGAGAGGACATCTAAATAACAAAAATATTTTTACTTACATTACTTTAGCTTCATTCTTTTCTAGTTCTTAACAATCCACTGCTCTAACAAAAGCATACTTCTGGTATAAATCTGCATTCTGGATGTAGCCTCAAGATTTGGGGTTTGTTGGGTTTTTTTGCCTTTTAAGCAAATAAGAAAAGCACTATGTGAAAATGTAAAAACAGCAAACCCATTTTTTCTTTAAAAAAGTAATACTAAACAGTTTTGGCAGACTAGAACTGTGACAATAACGAATTATGTCTTTGTGTGCTCAAATCAAGACACTGAATTTTTTCAAAAGTTTAGCATTTAAGGTAGATAATTTGTTGTATTTTTCAGTGCAAGAAACCCATGCTCGTTTTTAAAATCTTGGTCAAGTGCTTGACTGAATAAGAAAAAAACCCCTGCTAATATAATGACATTTTAGACAGGTACTACAGGAAGTCAAATTTGACTGTTACATTCTCTTTTTCTGTAAGTTAGGAACTTCCCTGAGAGATGAATTCCAGTTACACAGAAGTTTAGCACCACTAGCAGAAGTTAATTAAGTGAATTTTTGATGCTTTTTCTTCTCGTATTCTTAGTGATCTCAAAGTCCAATTACACCCTTCTCCACTTGTTCTTCATGTTTCAGTACAGTGAGCTCAGTTACACATACCTCTTTTTTTAATCTATATATTGTGCCCATTTTTCTTTATCAAATTCCCTTGCGATCTTTAAGGCAGTGCTGCTGAGTGAAACCGATTGCATATTACAGATAATACTAACAATTACTCCTCTAGGTGGTGCCACTAGCCCAGTAGCTATAGCTTCAGAGTCCAACTCTTCAGGAAGAATCAGGAGGACACTACTTGCCCCCACTGCACCACCCGTATGAGATGCATAGTGTCTCTGCTGTCTGCAACAGCCACATTGTTGTTTTTTCTCTACTACAGCCCAAGCCATCGCATATTTACCATCCCTGTCCCACGATACTTCTGTTTTTGGCACTGGGGTCCACATCATTGCGACTGTGTCTGGTTTGAGGTACCCAGGAAGAAGTTTGCCATTAGAATTTTTAAATTGTCCAGCTTGATAACTGTATAACAAGGCATTTCCAAATTTCAGAAGGTCACCTACTGATGACAGAAAGCCACCGCCAGCCCACTTATAAGAGTTGTCCACATATGGTGCGTTTACCAGCCGTCCCTTTTTGTTGTAAACGTAACACCTGGAATTCAAGAAAATTCAACTTGTCATTCTCAGATATTATACACAAGTATTTTAAGCTGCCTTACCTTAGAAGAGCAATTTGTGTATGTATTAGCTTGTTCTCGTGAAACTTCAGAATTTTTAAAATATATATTTCTTGCAGAAAAACCAACAAGAAATGCAGACAGGAAAACAAAAATTAAGGTGACTTCTTAGGTTAGGAGCTTAGTTTCAATAAAAGTATTAATCCTTCTTCTTACTCTTAGGATACACTAAGAGTAAAGGCAACATACAAGTAAGAGCTGCGACAGAAATCTATAGATCAGCCAGCACAGGATTTTTCTTAAATCCCTGTACTAGATTTAAAATGTTTTAAGGAAGAGGAATCCTACAACTATTCCATGATTATCAAACACTCAGATGAAATTTCACTGAAGTCTTAGGTGGCTGCTCTGAGACAGTAGTTTCCATTTATGGTTGATTTCCCCCCCACTGCCCCATTACAGTTACCATATTGTACAACAACTGAGTATTCTGGAACTAGTAAGATGAGCGAGAAGCATCAGAGAGTCTTACAAAACACAAAAAATACATATTAGAAACTACCAACCAGAATTGCGGAATGAACTATCAGGGACAACACGAGTTGTCTGGATTCATTTCATACAATGCATGAAAATGAATGTTGAATAATTATAGAATCTGATGAATTTCAACCTGTGGCCTTTAGACCACAAGATGTCCATGCAGTACCAGGAGAGTTGTGAAAAGGAACCACGCACATAAAAAATAAAAGGGGGGGGGGGGGGAATGGGACAGGGCAAGCCTACTATCAAACAGTACAGAGATACATTCCCTATCTAGTCTGCACTTACATTGCAAAACTTTTAGGGAACTTCTGAAAGCCATAATACTGAAAATCAGAGGTCGAAGCAAAGGAAGAGAGATGAATGGTCCAGGACCACCATCAACTCTGCCAGTGACTTGATTATCTCGGTGTCCCTATAGTCAATTTTTCGATCACAACACCTGTTACAAAGATGCTGAAATGCTTGACTTACACCTCTAAGAGATCTAAAACATATTTTTTTTTTAAACATTTTAGTGAAATATAGTATAACCAAACCATTAAACAAACAACATGTGAACATGTTCTAGTTTGAGGCACCAAACTAGCTATTTGTGGAAGCAAAGCCATCACATTAGCACCTCAGTTTTGCTTAACAGTAAGTAGCCCATAAAAAGACCCCCAAAACACAATCTGTCCCAACTCTTTCATCCCTGCCATATTTCGGTTTATAAAAGGGTTAATACACACACATATATTTAAAAGAACTTGACTGTACAAGCTTGATAATTTATGAGAACATCACTAGCATACAGATCTACAGCTGGAAGAGCCTCTGAAAATTTGCAAGCAAAATAAGTACCAGCACAAAGCATCCTAGAACACAGCAGTAAAGCTATCCCTAAAATATTACAAACTGCTTTGTGTGTGTTAGTCCATACACACACACTTTAAATATACACTTCCATGTAAGTACTATAAACCCTAGATTCAATATGTTCATCACCATTTTCTTTCTTTAAGAGTATTTTAGAAGCCAAACTTTTTAAAGGTTTGATTCTCATTTTCATGAGACTTTTTCCATAACCTGCTTTTGTGATCCAGTTAGAATTCTTCTCCTACACCAAAATTTAATAGGTGATTCAATAAATCAATTTCAGAACCCAGACAGGTAAGTCAATAAAATAAGAGCAGAGAGAAAGAGAAGAAACTCTGCCCTTGTCCCCTATATTGGAATGGATTATCTAGATATGTAAATTTCTCTGGGTTTTTTTGTATTTTTTTTTAAAGGTAGTAAAAAGAAATCAATTGGTAAAGCATGATCTGTGTTAAATAGAATTTTAATTCTCATTAAAATTGATACTACAATTAAATTTATGAAAAACTTGTGTTACTTTGAGACTATTACAATGCCACGGAAGTCTTAAAAAGTCAGTATATTAAGCAAACCAAGGTAACTATATATTCTAACATAATCTCCTAGTTCCTCCTTTATTTTACTCTATTTACACTTACCCGCTTATTTGTACTCAAAATAAATGCAAACTTCAAAGCCACACCTGCCACTGCCCCCATATATACTCTTATAACAGGAAATATTTCCTATTCTGTAATTTCACATGTGAGTTACAGAACTAATACCATAATGCTGCATAAAATCAGTTACATGACTAACTTTGAAATAACAAGCCACTTCATTTAAAAGCCTGAAAAAAAATATACTACACACATTCTTAATTCATTTGTCTTATTAAAGATAGAAAGAGCAACAATTGTTGTGGAAAAAAAAGGTTCGTCCTTGTTTACCTTGCTCTGTTATATATCATTGCTTCATTGTCATCTAGTACAGTTGATAGCATATCCAAATCACGAAACATTTTTAGCATATAATCTGTAAATTTTTGTCCTGAAACTCTCTCCACAACAGCGCTTAAGAGAGTAAAGCCATATGTTGAATACAAGAACTGACTACCTTGAAGAAACACAATGAGAAAGGGGGGGGGGAAAAAAAGTTAGTCGCATGATGCTTAAATGGAATCTGAAGGATAAAATTTAAGTAATCGCATGTGCAAATAAAACTATATATAGCAAAGAATAATCAATTAAAAGACTCCCCCTCCATCCCCATTAACATTATGTGAATCACAAGCTTATGATACTGGGCCCTAGGAATTTCTGTACTGCAGCAGACACAGGTGCTTGCTATGTGCGGGTAGCTCCGAGAACAGCACTAAAAATTTGTCAGGGATCTGCATGTACAGCCAGGTTTCATGCCAAGGCGTGAAGACTTACATTTAACATCCTTTCCACAAGATTTACCATACCAGTTCTAACAAGGATGTCTGGATTTGGAAAGCTGAAGTAAACCATAAAATTACTTCCTAAAAAACTCTCACTAACTGTGTCTCGTTTGTGTGTCTATACCCTAGAGATGGAAAGACAAGGGTAGTACTTGCTCAAGGTTTTCAAAGGTATTGATCGCTTCTATCATAGTGTTTCTAAGTTCTAGTTTTCTAGTTCTAGAATGTCCTGAAAGGTCATATGAACACTAACATGCATATTATTTAAGACAATTTATATATATATATATATATATTATATACTATGTATTATTATAAATATATTTATAAATATATTATGACATATTATTATTGCAAACATATTTATAAATATATTAAGGCATTTGTTTATAAAACAATATTTCATTTTAAAAAAATCTCATTCTTGTGCCAACGCCTTTTATGAAACATCTACATATCAAGCAACTGCCGAACTGCCACAGTCGAGAGGGATCTCTTATTGAAATGGTTCCTAGAACTCTCCCAGATGGTAAGTGGTTAACTCCTCCCCCTTCCTATCCCTCTCCCTTTAAATGCACATTTATTACTGTTTATCAGCAATGTGCATCATTTGCTTGTTAGCCTTACTGATTTAGAACTTACACCCAAAGTTCCTCAAAGTCCTCTCTAGAATGAACTTAAATAATTCCAACAATAAATAACCTCAACAATTCTGTGATTCCATGGCCTTTCTGTAAAATCTGTTAGCTCTGGTTTAGTGCCTCACTAAAATTTTTTCTTTTGGTTCATACCTAGAAGATATGCATGAATACAGCAAGTTGGTATCCACTTACAAAACACTTTGTAGACACAAGTTTGTTATCAAAACTATAATCCACTTCAGCATTTATAAATTCAGTAACAGGTACGTTTCATAGCACTTACTGCATTACTCAGAGCTCCTGGGAGAAAAGTCTTATTTCTACCTGAGGTTCCACTTTCTCTTCTCCCCTGCATTATCTAGGACTCGTTGTATTTATTACCTTTCAAGTCTTGGCTACATCACATTTTGAACCTGCTGGATTATGGTGCAGATATGCCATTATAAGGTATCTATAAAAACATAATTCTTTAAGTCTGTAGATTGATAAAGATATCTATACAAGACTTATCTAAAATTGAACTGATACAATCCTGATGAGTTCAGTCTTCAAAAGTTATGTCAGTTTTAAGACAATTATATGACCACATGGTTTGTGCAGAACAGCCCAAATACTTGTCTGCTGAGCTTTTAATGGGGCATAAAGGAAGCAAAAAGAAAAGGGGGTGTGGGAAGAAAAGCAGAACAAAACAAAAACCCTACACAAACACTCTTTACTGGAGTCTACTATCCTCACTGCATGTAAAACAATCTGAAACAAAAATTTCGCCAGAAGAGCACATCTTGGTCTAAATGAATAGAAACTCACCTGGTTTAAAGAATAAAGGATCATTTTTAAATATCTTCAGTGATTCAATCACACTTTCAAATTTTTCCTTCAAATAATACTCTTCTTGCTCAAATTCCTTGTCTCTCCTGCCAGGTTTTGAATTTCGGCTTTTTACCTCACCTTCGTGTTCCTTCCTTGGTTTGACAGAATCAGTCTTTTCAATCCCTTTGCCTTCTTTTTCTTTTTGTTCTTTATCCTGATAGGATTTTGTTAGTTTAAGTGCTCTGTTTGCCTTTTCCTTTTCTTCCTTTACTTTTGTAATATCTTTTTCATAGTGACGAATCCCACTCAAGTGTGAAACTAACAGTCTTGTAGTAATAGTGACCTAGGTAGAAAGGACAATATTTAAATGTGAGCTCTCTTCATTAAACAGATGATGCACACTAAAACACCAGAAAAGTAAAATTCAACATGATGAGGAACGGACAAAGATATAAGACCTTTGAAACATCATGTATTAAACCCAGTTAAAATATATACATATATATGTGCACATGACACACTTGATATAAAACTGAAGATCCCAATTTCCAGTGTTATGTTCTTGAGCAGCAAACATCAGCACTTGTCTAAGTGATTTTTGGTGTTTTACAAGATTTGCTCCAGATACAGGCACCTGCACGCATATGGCTGTGCAATGACAGGAACAAAAATCCAAAAAAGTGTTACCAATAAACAATTACATACCTTTTCACCCTCGTACACTTTTTCTGGAAATTCAGGGACATATTTCTGCACTGGAGCATCCAAGTCCAGTTTCCCCTCTTCCCACAATTTGGCAACAGCCATCATTGTAAGACACTTGCTAATACTAGCAATTCGCATGAGAGTCTCTGGCTTACATACTACACGATTCTCTACATCAGCATAACCCAAACCTTTAAGAAAATAAAAACACTGTGGTAAATATTTTGCATAGAGACATGCTGAATTAATTATTTGCAATTAATTAGATTTACTGGCTCCTTAAAATGTTTTTCCTCTGAACTGGGACACAAAGCATTAGACTATGCCTGCTCCTGCTTCAATTAAGTAAATAACATTTTAATGTAGTAGGAAAAGTTAATCAAAGCCCATTGTATTAGCCAATGGCATCCCAAGTTACTGATTAAGTCTACAAAACAAACCTCATGATACACCAGATTGAAGATTAAGCCAAAATTTACACTCCTAAAGTCAAATACTCAATGCAGAAAAACTAAAGACACCAAAATCTAGACTGTAAAATAGCTGACCAACAGTCATAAACACTCCTTTTATTGTTCTAAATCAATGATTGAAACAGTAAAGAGTCTTATTTTATCAATACAGAAATTGAGAAAGGAAATCACTCACAAACTCAAAGCAATTACCTAAGCTGAAAAGATTCACAAAACAGTAGTGTTATACACTACGTTTCAACATCATTCAGCATGACTCCAATTAAAAGAGAGCTTAATAGTCTTCATACGAGTGTTTTCCTTTGTAACCAACCCACAAGTCTGGTAGCAAGAACTGGAATTAATAAGGCTATCAAGCTCCCATACTAGTCTTCAGTTTGAGCTAGGTTTGAAGAAGCTGCAAGTGATGTTGCAGCATAAAAAGTAATGAAATCCAGTAATGAATATTTGCAGTTTTCAGTACCAGCAAGGCCTGCGGTCTGTCTATATAAAACTGCAGTCTAATAATAAACTACTCAGGGAAAAAAAACCTTGCCAAAATACAAGAAATAAAACAGATGACACGTCAGTTGCCCAAGACCCTTCCTTTTACATAAAGTTGCTACTCATGTGCTTGCATAGTGCTTGTGAGCGCAGGTGCTGTACCCCTCGGTGAAAATACCTTCCAAATCTCACATCACTCCCACCAGTTTAGCAAGAAAGCAGGTTTAGTACTGTGGTCACAGAATATGTGCAACTTACACCTATTCCTATTTTTTCGCTCCATGAAGAAGGGAAGGAGGACAACAAAACGAGCCAGAAGTCTGCTAGAGTAATGTTACCCACCTCCCAGCTGCGTCACTAAAGGCAGTGTTGTTCACTATGTTCACGTGCGGCAGGGTACAGAAAGCTCTGCCACAGCTTATGGTCCCACGTGCGGTTGCCTTACTACCGGATCTGGCAGTTCTGGTGATAAACCACAACCCTGGCACTAGTTCCCTCAGGCGCTTCCCTGCATGTCAAGGAAGGGATTCTGCAGAAGTCTTATAAGAACTTCTGCTTTCATTGCTAGATAATCTGAGACCAGAAAAAGCTACCTGATTTGAGAAAGTTTGTGATTTAAGTTTCTAGCATAATTTTCTTATTAGGCCACATGACAAAAGGTACCAGAGGTTCTCCAACTCACTTCTGTGAGAAAGAGAAATGAAAACCTATGATCAGCTTTATACATACATAAAAGTTAGTGCAACAACAGACTGTCAGATGAAAGTTAGTAACAATCTTACTTACAAGGACATTTTTTTCAAATTCTATAACACATTAATGAAATATATTGCCATTTACTACTACCATTTAAGCTGTCCAAAAAATCCTAAAGCACATAATGAAAATGTTTTGAAAACAGACACACAGTTCAGTGTTTTTTTTTAAATAAACATCAAATGTCTACATGATATGAGTAGTACTAAGAGACTCTATTTAAAATTAAACTGTGTAACCAGAAAAATCACTTACAATTTCTGAAAGGACAATGCCTGTTAAATCTCAGCACCTTCCCAGTAAAAATCTACCCCTCAGCCCACAAACAGGAGACAGATCACCAAATGTGAGTCATTACTACTTTGACTATTAAGTAAGTTCCTGTGGGGAGAACAGGTCTTTACCTCCTATACACAATTCTACCAGACCATCGTACACCTGTATGTCTAGAGTACAAGTATATTCAAAGACCATACTGACAAATTAATGGAAGAAAAGTTGTTAAACTTAACTGTTGAGATATACCAGCACATTCAAGAAGGTAATAAATTATCAGTTCCTGGAAATTACTGAAGCTTACCACGGAGAATATCACTTCATCCTCCCGAGGCACCTGTTCCTGGCCACTGCCCGGAGATGGGTCATCACATGGATGAAATCCCAGCCTGATCAGTGTGCCTGAATTGTTCATTTTTAAAATGTTCATCGCTTCCCAACAGCATGCTCAACTACGACTCCCATATACTAACCTTCTGACCAGACTTCCTTTCCATCTACAGAAACTCCAACTAGTATACCTGGGATTCCTGCTTCATCCTGTCAAAGAAACGGACAGAAAATATTAAGAAGGATCTTTACAGTTAAAAAAGACCTTCTCCTAAACACTAAAAACGTAAAAGCAATCTTACAAATACACCTGCATATTGTTGTCACATTACAGTTGAAATTTTGTTAAATACTAGTTGGGCTGCACTGGTATAAACTGCTTTTGAAAAGCAGGCATTTTAATCCAGCAACTGGGAAAAATACATCCACCACCACCAATAGCTTAAATAAAATAATTTATTTAATGATTTAATTAAATTAACAATCAGGACACGCAAGAAAAGCCGAATAGAAACAGAAATTACAGAGTTAATATGCAATATGGAAACTATTGTCTATTAGCACGCAGAATTTCAAAGGAGCTCGACTGAGATTTTCAAAGTAACTACGAGGCGCTGCTCGAACAACCCCTTTGCCCCTCCCTCTCCTGCCCACAGCCCGGCAGGCCGCCCCTCCGCCTCGCATAGCCCGTGCTGTACCGCACTTCCCCGCATCAACCTCTGCCTGCCCTAAGCTCCCCAAGCCCTGGCAGCCTCCACCGACGCTGCGTTAACAGGAAAAATCACGGAGTATTTCGGCAGACAGCTCCCGTGACATGCAGCGATTCATTTGCGATGCCGGAGCGGGAACCCAACCAGCACCGCAGGCGCTGCGGGCGGGGGCGGCTCCTCACCGGAGAGCCGCCGGCTCGGCTCAGCACCCCCCCCACACACACACTTGACCGAAGTCTCCTGCGGCGACAGAGAAGCCCGCGGGAGGGAGATCCCGGCCCGCCTCCCCCCGCAGGGAGGTGCGGGCTGGCTCGCACAGCACCAGCCACAGGGTGAGACCCCCCCCCTGCTCCCTCCACACCTTGATCCTCCGCAGCAGGTCCCTGCTCCGCTCGACGGCCGCGCCGAAGCCCCGAGGGGGCGGCAGCGGCTTCACCTCGGCCTCCTGCCCGCCGTCAGCCTCGCAGCCCGCCGGCGTCGGCACCTTCACCCCGAGCGCCAGCCCCAGCGCCAGCCCCCAGCCCCAGGGCCGCGCCGCCGGGGGCCGCCCTGCCCCTGCCCGCCCGGCGCCCGCCGCCCGCCGCAGGGCCCGCGCCAGCCCGTACATGGCTGCGCCGCGCCTCCCCGTCGCCGCCTCACGGGGCGCCCGCCAGGCAGCTCCAGCCGCGCCCGAGCGCTCGCTCGGCCGAGCTCCGAGCGCATCGAGCGAGGGCGGCCACCCCCGGTGGCGGCGGGGCCGGGGCGGGCGGAGCGCCGGCGGGGACGGACGGCCCCGCTTCCCCGCGCCCCGCAGGGCCCTTCGCGGGTCGGGGCCGGTCCCCCCGCCGGCTCAGCACGGCCTGCCCCTTCTCCCGGTGGCAGTCGGCTCGTAACTCCCGCCAGCACCGCGGCGGCGCCGGCGGAATAAGCGGGGTTGAGCCAGCGCTTCCGCGGCAGCGATGCACGGGAAAAGGACGGAGGGGACGTGAAGGACACTTCGAACCACGACATAATGTCCGATCTTAACTCCGCACTCCACCGCAAACGATGGCAGGACCAAATGGGAAAAGCCTGCTGCTAAATGTACGCCAGGCAGAAGTAAAGCAGGGCAAGCTAGGCTGACACCATGACAAACCTTTTAACTGCAAGATCAGCGTATTTAATCTAGATTAGTGAGAAATTACTTACAAACGTTGAATTTTCCAACGCTGGTTTTAGAGGCAAACTTTGGCCTAAAGCAGTGCCGATGACACCACAAGCGTTTGCTCACAAAAATAATTTTTCCATGTAGCTGCTCCCTTTAGACAGAGACTACGGAGAGATGCCAATGCCCCTCAGCTGATACTTTTAACCTATCTCCAAACCTTCCACATATTTGGTTTCCAATAAACTTTTAATAGCTGTCTTTAATGATTTGAATGTTGACTGAGGAGCAAGCTGAAGAGTGACCAAATAGTGATAATACTACTCAAGAAGGCAGAAGGAAAGAAGGATTTTCCGTGCATCAGTAGACTCAGATTGACAGGTAGGTGGCACGTCAGCTAGATCCAAATCCCATCCAGGGATACCTCCAATAACCAGGACTTTTGTGAGCTTTGCCAAGCGGATGAGTCTGCAGATTTGGGATAAACACAGCAGCCTTTTATGACAATTAAAGAGATTGTATGTGCCTAATGCAAAGGCAAATCCAGAGCAACTCAAAGCTGTCAGTGGAATTATTAGTCCACGTGTCTAACTGGAGCATCAAAAGATCTTCATTAGTATGAAGATACTCGGTAATCCCCTTCCTATATGTCATTGCTGTGAAATTACTAATTGCAATGATGCTAGAGCAGATGATGTTAGGTCCAAAGACGGTTAAAAACCCCCATTATTAACAGTTCATGTCATTCTTTTTTTAGCACTGTAATTGCTCTTTATTTGGATTTCAGACTACCCAGTCCCGCAGTCCAAGTGCAAGAGGGGAGGACAGGGAGGGACTAGTTTATATGAACTAAGCACACCATGGTCCAAGATGAATAGAAACTTCTAGAGGTGGTACCAAAAGCAGCAGAATCCTTGGCATGGTATGGAGAAAGCAATGGCGTCCAAACAGTTGAGAAAGGTTCATAGTAGCCTTTCTTTTTAACCATTCAAAGTGAGTCCTCTCAAGGGAATGCCTTAGACTGGACTGTTCTATGGACCTTAAACGCGGTAAATCCCACATAGATGGACCAGGATGTAGCATTACTTAGCAATGCAGAAAGCTCCTTGTGGAGAAAGCCCACGGTGTTCAGTCTGATGGATTGTGCAGGGGTTTAGCGTTTATTTCTTGGAGATTTTCTGGGGTATTTAGACAATGACATAAAACACAATGTATAGATGTTGAAGGATTCTTGAACAACAGCTAACAGCCTTTAATAATGGCCACTCCATAAATGTTATAAATGTTGACAGAGAATACAAGAGCTTAAAAAATGCAAAAAAAATGAGCCATACTTGTAAGCAAAAGTGGGGAGTCTGTACTTTTAGAACTCTACACATGCTCTGCTAGGAGAAAATCCTGAGATGTTAACCTAGAGAGTTCAATCTCCTTCATGTCTGATGATCTCAAAACCTGCAGGATCTGGCAGGAATTCAGGCCAAATCACTTTCATGCGTGAAGTCAAATGCAGACCAGATGCTACACTTTTCACTGCAGGCATTTATTTCTCATTAGTATTTTCTCAATAAAACTCTGTTGCTTATCACAGTACAACGTCATACCCGACTGGTACAAGATGCTGTATTTACTTTCTCGTAACTCATTTTCACTGTGTTAAACTGTCTCTGGAAGCATTTTGCAGCAGGATTTTCTGCATTCTTATATTGACCTGCTCAGTAGGAACACTCTTTGGCATCACACTTTTGAATGGGCCTAAGCCAGAAACAGATCTTGCCATTTTTCTCTGATTGCCTTAATGAGGAGCTTCGTGTTAAATCCAGTAGCACAACATGGCCTGCTGTTATCTGTTCTACCTTCCCCTAAGCTGCTGGGTTTGTCAACTTTGGGTTGAGGTATCAGGCTTAGAAGGTTTTGAGAATTTTCTGCTCCCACTGATAGTCATAGAAAATGAGGACAGCAAGCACTAGGCTAATCCAATTCCAGTTTTAACAGAAATGTTTAACAAAGATGTTTTTCTTCTATCCTTGTCCATCAGTTGCTTAGTACAGGCACAGGCTCTCAGCTGTACTCCATCTTCCTTACGTAACACAGCCAGAAAAGTCCATCTGGAGACCCCTCTGGCATGGTGGAAAAACTCCACGTGGTTTAGCATGAAACCAGCTGCCTCCTTGCCAAGTTGTACTTACCAGATTTGAAAAGCCTGTGTGAAGAGATATGCCTTATTCAGATGATAAAGAATGGGGCGACACAATGGGTGTCTCAGCAAAGCAGGGCTGCGCTCACTCACCTCGACATGGGCCAGCTTTAGACTCACCACCTTTCTCACTCACCTAAATCCTTTAAGGCTTTAGAGCCTTTGAGTAAGACAAAGGCCACAGGCTCAATAACATGAGACATTAAAGTGCATATTTATCTTCCCAGTCATCTTGCTCTTGTAGTTGTACACTACTTCATTCACTGGCTTTTTCATAACACTGTTACTGTGTGAGCTGGGGAACAACAGTAAGGTGGGCAGTAGCTTTTATCCTGTTCTGCAGTGGGGCAGCCCACCATCAAAAGGTGTAACATGCTCATTCTGCTGCTGGTGGTCAAGAGGATGTGGAAACATCAGGTATTTGCAAATTGTGAGGCTTCATCAGTATTTCCTAAAACACGACTCTTCAAAAAAAAAAAAAAAAAAAAGACCTACAGGCATTTTGAAAACAACTTCTTCACTTCTGTCAGTCGTCCTCCATTTCTGCAAGTGATTTTGTGGATCCTGATGTCTCGGCAACGTTTAATGGGTGTTATTATGGCTGCTCTTGCTTGTAGGTCTGGACTTTGATCTCAGTGGTTTGCTACAATGATCTCATTTGCTTTCCTATCTCACCGATGTGGCAAAATTCTACAGTGACATGCCCCTAAATTCAACATTTCCATTGAAATTGAAAAGATGGGTAATGTTTTAACAGCCAGCATCCAAGGTTTGAACGACAGGAAACAAGGCAGGCATATTAGCATTCCCCTGATAAAGGGCTGATTGGTTCTGAAATCATGAACCCAGCTCTGCTCTTTCATCCTATTACATACCATTTATAACTGCCACAGACCCAACCTGAAGCTTGCAGGTTGAGTGTGTAAGAAGGGGCTTTTAAAAATTTAGGAAGTAGCAGTGTAAGGCAACTCCTCTGTTTTCTTTGTTTGGATTTATTGTGAAACAATGAAATGATCCATTAATCCAGTGGATTCCAATTTTTTCCAACTGGATTCCAGTAATTAAAGATTGTAACTTTTGTAAAGACTTCTGGATATAAAAATGTTGACTGTAATAGATAATAATTAACAGAGAAAAGCTAAAATTGTCAAAAAGGACTGTAATTTATATTTATGCTAGATAAAATGAAGAAAAACAGGAAAGCAGCAATTAAAAAATTGCTATGTTTGTATACATAGATATAGGGGAAACTTATGTTGACGGAAAATGAAGAGTAAAGGGATACTGATTCCCTTGATCACACCTGATGTTTCTACTGTCAGTATATGAAAGATTTAAAAAAAAACACCACCCCAATTCTTTGTGACTTTGAAAAGACAAATAAAGGGAATGTTAGATGTAGAGAGAAATGAAGCTCTGCTTTCTCTCTCTCTTTTCAGAAGCAATTTCATTTACTTGAGAACCGAGACAGAATTTTTATTCCCCCCTGGCTTGAAGCATTCCTACAGTAGATGGCAGTAAGAAACCTTATCAGTTTAACCAGTTGTTAGCAAAAGGGGTGGCTCCACTGCAGTGGGATCTCTCTTGGTTATCACAGACTTGCTGAACTGAATTTTTATTACAGATTCCTCGTAAATTCTTTGTTTGGTCTTACTCAGTATAGCAGTTCTCAGAGTATTATTATTTGCTAATCAAATAAGGTAACACCTGCATGATAACAGTGTATGTACCATTTCAGTAACAGTGCTAACCCTACCGATGTGCACCAATAATGTTCTATGCTAGGACAGTTAGACCCAGCCAAAAACCAGGCATCCCTTCCCCAAAAGGTACATAAATAGGTGCATACTCACAGTTGTATTTTAAGATTCAAATCTTCCCTGAGTTGTTTGGTTGTTTTTTTTCCCTAAACTAGGATCATAGGTGGGTGAATTCTCCATCAACTTAGCTGAGAAACATTAATCAGGAATCAATCTTTAAACGTGTAAGATGTCTGGACCGGGAGAAAAAGCAGCATTAAAACCAGTGAGTCTTTAGACACTGAGATCAGCATGTTTATCATCAGCTCTACTCGCACTATGATTCAGATATTTGTTAATCTTCTTGAGGAGTTTAGTTAAACCTGACGTACTACTTCTACACTACACAGGAACACCAATCCTGTTGTGGTTACACCAGCAGCACAGTCGTGCCATGTCCCTGTCCCCATCATGAGTTAACAGATAGGGCAGCAGTGGTGGTTCTCAGGCTCAGCTAGGAGCCCAGTAGGGCTGGCCCTGCCCTCCAAGCAGCAGCTCATACCTGGAAACTTGTGCAGCACCACAGGTTGGTGACTCTATTTTTTTCCCCCCAACATACACACCATAAAAGGAACGTAACTCTCCTCAATTTACTCTATTTTCCTGCGTACTCAGGATGTGTCATCTGGGAATTGTTTACTTTCAATAAAATAGAATATGAAAGGGTTTTATGGTGCCATATGGTTACTGCCTTAGTTTTACAAGTTGCATGCAGTCTCACACGGTTCCTAGAAACAACAGGATGGGAGTTTGGGAAATATTTTGCATCTCAGGGAAAGGAATGCTGAAAAGACCATGCTGTGGTTACAGACCAGCCAAAGGCCGCACACATTTCTTTTTCTTCTTTGCAAAAACATTAGTTTTGAAACTCTGTTTCTCAGTGGGGATTTCCTCATACTTTTAATTCAGGGCCTACTTTAAACCTCTTGAGACTCAGAGGAAAAAATAATTGTCACCAGCTGAAAGTAAGTAATGAAGGAACATTTGTGAAATACATCAGTGTAAAAAAGAAACCCCCCGCCCCCAAAAAAAGAAAACCAAAAAAGAAACCATACAGAATTATTTCCTGGGTTTTTTTCTGAAGTTATTCTCCAGGCAACAATCTCTTCTGGTAGAAAACTGAGCACAGAGAGGACTGAACAATTTTGTCCAAGAATGGCTTCACATTTATCATTAGAATTCAGTTGCTGTTTATAATCTTTTTAACCTCTCCAGCTTTTCTTCCCACTCAGTGCGGTAGAGGGACAATATACTGTGGGAGGTGATGGCTCGTGTAACCACTACTCAACACAATGCAATAGGTCCCAGACAGCATCACTGTCTTTGACTTTTCCAAGTATATCTTTTCAGACTTTCAGAAGTATGGTGCTTCAAAACAAAGTAACAAATCAAGGAAGGTGTGAAACACCTAACAGATTAAATATATTAACCATAAAGTATCATCATGAAACTCATATGCCCAAAGATAAAATTATGAAGCGCAAGCACTTAGGAAAGCTTTCTGGCTTGCTCTGGGAAGAGCTCCTCACAATTGGGTGACAACTACCTCTCTTTCCACCCTTTCTCCCCAAAATATAAAGCTCAACGAAATGAACAAGTCCCAGACAACTGTATGTCAAAAAATATGGCAGTGAGAACTCTGAATGCCTGACACTGACTTACTGGGGAGAGAAGTGGACCAGGCAACTGCATTCAGTCATCCCGAAGTGCCTGGGTCGAGTGCCACCTCCTCAGCAGGTGTCTATGAGTCAGGAAGAAAACCAACAGGTACGTTTGCTTTGACAGATACAGCAGCAGAAGGAAAAATGTGTTCCCCGATTTTGTGAATCTTCAGGCATATCCCTGTGTGAACAATACAGTCCTGATTTGCAATTACTACCTTTATCTGTTCTTCTAGGCAGAAGACTCTAGAACCTTCTCAGTATCTATTCTTCTAGCAATTTTTCCAAACCAGTCAACATTATTTAAAGCTCCAGCATGTATTTTTACTGATAACTACTATCATAAGCAAATACTTCTCTGTAGTTCACACCAAATACTCATCCAGCTATACATACATGCTGGTTGCCAGCCCATTTTCCACACATTCACTGCTGTGACTATCTGTTCTAGTGTGGTTTCACCTACCTGCGCTGCAATTACACCTTCATTTCGCTCTGCAGACATGCTCTGTGCCACCAAGAATGCACTTCGTGAGAACCGTGCACAGATAGCTTGAGAAACTGCACAGGCTAGTGAAAAACAGGAAAAGGCCTCTTATCAAATTAGTAACATCTCGGATATTTGGGTGGAGGCATTTGGCACTGGGCTTGCGTATTCTTAAGGGAGCGAGTCCATGCATACTACAAACTCCATTCCTTTGCTGTGTATTGTTGTTCCCAAGCTGAGGCATGTTTCAAAAGAGCCCCTCTAAATATCTGTAAGCATATGTACTATATGCTACACAGATCAGTAAGAAATCTATCTCCTTTCCATACATGTAAAATAAGAGTAAATCAAATTAATAGCTTTTACACAGGTTTGTGCTGCAACAGGATGATTGCAAAAACTAAAGTAGGTACTTATTTTGTGTCTTTGCATGCAGAGCTATGGGAAACAACTAAGAAAATCTGAAAAACTTTGCTACTGAGGGAAGAGGATTGCCTGGGATGACTGACTTCTGCAATAAGCACCAAGTGTGGGACAGTTTGTCCCTCCTGCCACTTGGAAAACGCCAGCAACTGCTTGAGTTGGACGTATTATCATTTATTTCTTTGGCCTTGAACCAAACCAAAACCATTTCCATGTTTTAGATGCTATATATACTTCCCGGTGTATAGCAGTGTATGTCAGGTACACATACACACACTTAACTTACAGTCATACTTTAGTGTGACTAACATTGTTCAGTAGAACAGTTTTACCACCTGCATACTTATCTTAATGTCTGCCACTAAGCTTGGATTCTTTTCCTTCATCTCCAATAAAAACAATCTTGTAGTACAACGGTAAGCAAGATATTGATGCATGCATCAGAAGAGAATCAAGCTCAAGGTGTACTGATGCTGGAGAGGAAGCTGTGCTCTACTTAATGGGTGACGACATTTTTTCCAAGTGGTCTAAAGCAAGCTAACAAGAAGTTCCTACTCGACTTGGTGCCTGTCAAATTTAAACAACAGGTGTGAGTAAAAAACATTTCTTATACAGACAGCTGGTGTTCTTGTAAATTCGCAAACAGGAAGATAAAATAGAAACTAAGAGAAATCCCCCTGTTGTCTGACAAATATATCCATAACTGAAACAACGTGACACTTAGCTTTGTTGTTCGCTCTTTAGTAGAGGC
The DNA here is from genome assembly GCA_017639485.1 of Pluvialis apricaria. Classification (NCBI taxonomy): domain Eukaryota; kingdom Metazoa; phylum Chordata; class Aves; order Charadriiformes; family Charadriidae; genus Pluvialis; species Pluvialis apricaria. The sequence continues at coordinate 20,063,488 of CM030015.1, read as the reverse complement.
AGTAATTTCTTCGTTATTGCTTCAAAGGCAAAACAGACATGGGGAAAAGTGGAACTGGGAAAACAGATTTCAGAGCTTTGTGGTTTTACTGTAGTTTAAATAGGGATTCTGCAATCTCCCACCATGAATACAGTATGCAGGTGTCCTACTCAGATAAAAAAGAACTACTCAGCGCCTTTGAACATCAGTGTCTGTCTTTGGAAACTGAAATACTGCATTGCAATCCTCACTGGGGACAGCTGTTTGCTTTTTAAACCTACATACCAAATGTGGCAGCAGCTAAAGACCCAGCAGCTTTGACGCAAGAGAGCACTTCTCATTGCGCAATGACTCCATAAAGCTCGATTCTACAACCCCAAGACTTTGCTCTTACAGAACTGTCTGTTTGACTCAGGCTTAGTCAAACAGGCAGGCTTTAGCTGTATGTACTTTATATATGTGTGCGTCCGAAGTTGTATATACACTTGTGTGGTTTGGTAAAGCGACCTTATCCAATACAACTTAGCTAAAATGACACAAACCCCTATACAATCTGCACTCAATTTAAACTTAGGTTTTATTGATTTTTCCTTAATTAAATTGAAACTGTTAATAGGAAGTGATTCACAAAAATAACGGATCCAGAGTAAACCTTTCCTACAAGTTGTTTTGCTAGCTGTAGCATTCCTAACACTAGCAGCACGTACACTTGATGGGGAAGCAGAAGGAGGAGCCAATAACTTAATTGCTCAAAATGGCAATAACCTCCGCTTCTCCTCCACAGAGACATACAGGCCCGTGTGCTTTTTATTTCAACTTACAACAGTAAGTCTCAGCACAGAGTGCCTCCCACGGATTAACAACCAGTTTGGGTCCCTTGGGCTGCCTCTGGTATCCACAATCCTTCCCACCCAGTTGTTAATTTCCAGGAAATGCCTTGCGCTCAGACATGGCTGCATGTGAATCTAATAAAAGCACACACACACATTTGCTACATTTGCTAATGCTGAAAAGCTGCAAAAAATGGTGGTCATGATTTCCTGGTTAAGGTAATTGATAATAAAGTCCTAGCATAGAGAAATTTAACCCAGATTCTGCTGGTGTGGCAAGAACCACTAAGAGAAAGGATTTTTATTGATTTTTACGGGGAAAAGGTCCTGCATATTGTACTTTAAACCCAGATGAGGGGTGACAAAGAATTTGCTGCTACCTGGACTTTGTCAGCCACCTTTCTCCGTGGCAGAGGAATGTGGTAGCTGCAGGAACACAAGCGGAGGCTACAGGAGCAGGACAAGGCATAACTATGTGGTAGCACCCTCCTGACTTGCCTTTAGGCCCCATGCTCAATTCTATCTTACTGTTTCCCTTTTAGCTGCGTTCTCACCTAGTTCATCTTCTAGATACAGGTTTTTTTTCTGGACAGCCTGCACAAATTACATCATCCATTTAGCCTATTTTATAGCCTATGTGTGTACAATAAACAAATAAGGAAGTAGTACAGCAATCCAGACTAAGTAGAAAGAAGTCTGGCAGGCTCCTCCTTGCTGGTTACAGAAAACCATAATCCAGAAAAGATTCTGAAGCATTTTCCCAGGCTATTCCTCCAAGTAGTATTCTTTTCAAGAGAAACATTTGGTGTAGAGAAACTATTGGTCAACCTGCAAAGAAATGCTCTATTTTTAAACTGGAAACTCACAGAGATCTCCATGTTAATATCAATACCAATGTGTCCTAAGCAAGTTAAAACAACTTACCAGAGCTCTGTAGTTTCACCTTTCTGATTATTCTTTCACAAATTCTACTGTAGAGACACTAGACCTGCGTCATTTTCCTCACTGGCACGGACAACTACCACTAGGTGTTAGGCCTTTGCAGATTTTATCCAAAGAAACACTCTTTGCCATGAGCTTTGGCCGAGATGCATCACATGGACACTCCCTTGACATTTCTGTTTGAATCTTAGGGCAAAACCAAAACCAGCAGCAATGAAAGGAATAATCCCAAGAAGCAGCCCACGGTCAGGCCCTGGAATAGAAAGCATTCAAAATACTTCACACTGTCATGGCCCCTAACATATTTCACCCTTTTATACCCATGATCCGTATATGCTTGCTGTACACAGATGGGAAATGTTCCCACAACCATGCATGACAGTATGTTATGACATATGGTACTGTCAGTTGCAAGGAGGTCTGCAGGACTTTTTTTTTTTTTTTTGGTCTTGGCTCTATTTTTTTAATGAAAAATATGTTGTTTAATCTTTACCCAGCCATTCCTAAAATCAGCAGAAATAAGAAGAAACCAGTGCTGAGGTGCCCTTAAAGGCCATAATATTTAAATCCAAAATACTGCACAATGTCCTCTCATTTCCACGCATTATGAGTCCAGAAGTAACAAATGGGAAGGAACAGTTTATGTATGCATCTAAGACTTCTATTTGCTTCTGTTTCCCTTGTTTCTGCTCTCATACAAATTAACTAACTGGGATATCTAGATTGCTCGCTAAGCTGCTGTCATTGTGTGGGATCTCCTGCATTTATGCAATTCTCAGCAACAGCTTACAAATTGGCAAGGCTGTGACTTACAGAAGACTAGACAGATTCACTACTGAAGCCAAGAAGGTTATGCAAACTCGTACAGGTTTTCCATACCTTGGAAAGAATACAACGCACACAGCTTGCCTCTATCAAAAGGAACTATTCCTCTATGCATTCTCCAAAAAACTCCATGAAAATAAAAAGCATTATCCTTATTGTCTCTACTGCTTTGACCTTTTTGCTGCATTTCCCACTTAATCTTTCACTGATGCTCCTGTTTTATTAAAAAACTCAGAAATAAAAAAAAAAAAACAAACAACCCAAACACCAAAATTATCATCTGAGGAAAAAAACACTATTTTCCCCAAGTGCTGAGCCAAGTAAATATTCCAGCCCCCTGCCTTGTTTTTAAATGTTTTAGTTGGCTAATCACTTTTTTCTTTTGCTGCTACTAACAGACATTACAGCAGTCACAGACAGCCCGCTGTATTAGATATTCCCTACAATATTAACAGTATAGCGAAGTTTCCTGACTTAACCCAGATTTTGAGTAGCACCAATGACAGAAGAAATCGGTTAATATGCATAATACCTTACAGATTCAGATTTCTCACCCAGGTGCTAGAGCTTCGAGAGGCAGTGCTCTATACATGCAGGCTACTGCTTTATCCTTGTTTTTTTAAAAACGGACTCAATGTCATTCTTATCTCTGTCTCTCACCCCATTCAACAACTCTTCAACTGATTGACTGGTTTTGACTATGTAGAACTCTAAAAGAAAAATGACATTTCTGCAAGTTTTGTGAATGTAAGGAACATTAAGATAGAAAGAGCATGCCTATGAGTGTTCTGATGGAAGGAAAGGGACACCCTGCAGCATGCCTTGCATATTAGGCATCAGAGAAATCCCATGAGGGAGCAAGAGACAACACAAATGTCTCAGTATCTGGAAAAGAATTCATTGCAAGTTTCCAACCAACCACGAGACATGAATCTGCAAGAAGGCGAGTTTTGCCAGTTCTGGTGCTCTCAGAACTACTCGTTTAATTGAGAGAGGACATCTCACAAAACAACCGAGACAATTACATAGCATGGCTGCACAATAATAGTATATTTCAAACCGCCAAATGCGTTTCACATTGAAGAAAAGGGTGAGTAGCTCTCCAAACTAAGACACACATTCTGAGGAATGCTGAATGATGCAGGGTTCTGTAATGTAACAAATTTTTAGAGTTAACATTTTGGGCAAAGTAGCTGCAAGAGGGAGAAATTCCCATTTGTTTGGAATGGGGTTAAATCGAGAGCCCAATTTCTTTATTTTTACAAGCCAATGCTTTCTAGCTTGGTTGAGTTTTGCCTGACTATGCACTGCGTGCAAAGAACCCATAATGGGTAATGGCTTATGATAAATGGTAGAAACAGATCTTCCTGCTACAACAAATACATCCATATGCCTATTTATGCATCCATTGCTACTCAGAAAAAAAAGCCACTTGGTGTGAAAAAAAAAGGTCAGGAGAAAAAAAGCTATTGATTCACGATTATGTTCACTGCTCCCTTCAGCTTTCCTTGGAACTGGAAAGCTTTTATTCGCCTATTATGAAGCTTTATGGATTCATCTGCAACAGTGCACTTCAGGGAAGTCTGTTCTACAAACAGATTTTTTTCAGATTAATTCTTATCTCCTTGCTTGCACATGCTTGCCCTATTAATGGTGACATGATGTCATTAAGAGACACTAAAACCACAGCCACCTCCTTATCCCTAACACATACTAAGAGGTGAATTCAGATTCCCCAAACCACAAAGCAGTTTGTGGTCTCCTGGAAAGCAAGCAATTTTAAGCAGCAAACAAAGGGTCTGACCTCACTCAGACACATTGTTTAGGACTCAAGCACAGACCATAGGACCGTAAAAGCAACCCAGTGGAGCAGGCAGCACACTTAGCTGTGTAAGACTCATGGCGAAGTGCCAGGAACTCCTCTGTTCAGCTCCCAGTACAGCCTCCGACTCTCTGGGTGGCTTTGGGCCCTAACCTACGAACTACTACCCAGCGTAGCGCTTTCTTCCTGCTGGAGGCAGCCCTACTGACTCCAGCAGCACCACTCAAAGCCACGAGAGCGTGGAGGCTTGAACTCTTAGAGCCCAACTACCTGACATTTCATCCTTGTGCTAAGGAAGGAGAAAGAAATTAGAGTAACTTACCTCTGCACAACTGCATTTGCAACTTTAGACTGTTGGCCTCCAGTACAAGCTTAAGGCACTGTAGGTGCCTTGCAACATGTATTTTCCTTTCCAAAAACACTTAAAGGGAAATGCGAAGCCAGGGATCTCATCCTTTCCATTCAGGATGACTTGGCAGCAGCCAATAAATTATGCAAAAGCTTGTAATGTTACTAAGTTCTCCCCTTTATAACACAATCAAAAAAACTCAGAGACTCACACCAGTACATCTTCTCTCTCCAACTCCCATTTAACCCAAAATTATTATGTATTACTTTACCCTTTCGCCACTACACCAGCTGCTGAGAAAGTCACTTGTTTTCAGTTGCTTGCTAAGGGTCACCTAATGGAGATTCTTGGATGATCTGGAAGGTTATCTATCCCTGTCTCCTACTGAGCTCCTTGCTGCTAGGGTGGACAGCATCAACTTTCAGCAATATACTATAGAAAAAGAAGGAATACAAATTATTTTTGAAGTTCTTAAGTTTCTCATTGACAGACCTCATAATTCAAATACAGATATCTAGACATGTAGAAATTCGCAACCACCAGTGAAAAATTGGGGTGAAAGGATCTCTCATGAACTTAACATATCATTTTAGAAAGTTTATCACTGTATCGAAGTAAATTAACACATATTAACAGGTAAGATATGTAAATACACGGTAGTGTTTCAAGAGCATGGCCTTTAGGGCTCATTTACCATAGAACTCTATGGTAGTTCTGCAATGATCTTACTGAAAACAGTTTTGGTCGACAATGAATAACTTTGGAAAGCTCTATCATCCATTAGGGGATAGTTGCATTCTGCACCCATCTGGGAATACAATCAAGTGACGGGGACAGGTTCCTGCAATACGGCCCTCAAAGGGCGCCTTCTTAGCAGCTGCAGATCCACATCAGTCCAAACCACAGCACTTTTATACATTAGCCTAACAGCACAGAAGAGAGCAAAAGCTGATGTGTTAACAGTGTATCCCAATGAAAGACATTGCACATGCGTATATTTTACACAATGACACACAGAAAGCTAGCGTGATGAAAAACAAATCACAGGAGAGCAAAATTTAAAAAATGTCCTAAAATGTGCATTTTATTCCATATCATTATACAATGTTTACATACAGGTATACTTTTAAAACTGCTCAAAGAAAGTGTGAAAAAAAGTGAGGCGAATATCGGTTTATAAATTCCTCCCCCTCCCCCAAATCCACACGAATAAAATACATTTTAAAACAATCTCTTCCAAATTTATGTTTTCTCCTGAATTTATTGAATCTTTCATTTCAACATGAAAAATACAATTGCATGGATGCTCAAGGTGAAATGCTGACCTACACTTCTGTATTGAGTTGCAAGAACACAATTTAAAATCTCCAGAAGCCTTCACTTTTCTCTGTTGCTTACATACCTTTGTTTTATTGAGTTAGACAGAAAGTCCAAATCCTCACAGATCAATAAAATTCTGACAAAAATAAATTACTGTGCTGGACAACTCCTGACTAGTCTGATATCAAACAAGACTTCAGCAGAACCTTTTGTTCAAAATAGCACCATTTCCACCTGATCTCTCTTGAACACGAATCATTCTTCTTGTTAAAAATTGTAGTTGGCACTTGAGGTGGGACACTTTCTGCCACAGCCAGGATTCTTCAAAAGACTAAACATACTGAATTGCTGAACTCTCTACAAAGTGTAGGTAACATTTTTATTGGGAAATGGCACATTTAAACCATAATGGAATATAGCTTAACCCGCATATGGCTTGCCCATTTCGGTGTTTCCCTGACCCCTGCCTGATAATTTAGCAGATGTTCTTGTGACTGTGGTGAAACTAAAATAAAGACATGTTTATGGGGCTTCACGGCAAGCAGGTGTAAAAATAATAAAACAAATAATGTGGTTGCTGCTAAGAAGGTTTTCACATGTTGTTTAACTCCAGTAAAGTTTGATCCAGCATCTGATGCATACTAAGGTTTTCTTCTTTAGCATGCGCCACTTTCTCTGTTGTGGAATTAGAAAATTACAACATGAATAGCAGTTCTTTGGAGGCACTGATTCTCAGAACATGAAGGCATGCAATCATCATTTCTATTGGAGGGTTTAGAGAGTTAAGAAATGTGCATGCTCATAAATACCGATGTCCCCAGACAACACAATTAGAGAGAATTCCAAATTAATAAAACAAATGGCAAGTAATGCAAGTTTACAACTGTTTACAGCTGCATTTGTTAAGAAAATGCACTGCCAACAGAGATGCAATTCTTGCATGTTCTGGAAGCTCTTTGCTTACAGGAACGTGGGATGGCAAATGGCTGTTTGGGGGTTTTTTTGTGTTTTTTTTTTTTGATTTATTTTTTTTCTTTTTAAACTAGGGCAATAAAGAAAATAATTAAGTTCTTTGCAGAACCATACTAAGTTCCATGTAATTCAGAACTTGCAAAGAACGAAAAAATTAATCTCTTCAGTAACCTTTAAGAAATTTATTTCTTCTAGAAAATAAATAAAATTGAAGTTAGTAGCTTTATGTTGCATGCACACTTATAGACAGTCATTTAACACACTTATTCGATACAGTAAATAAGCACAATGTTCTAGAGCTGCATCCTACCAGAATCCAGTAATAGTAACTTCATACTAACACAAGCATACCTTTAAACTGACCGGATATTTTCAGATGTAGCTCCCATTCCTAGTTGGTTTGGGTTTTTTATTTATTTTTTTTTAAAGTCCAATTCATAGTAATGCAAAATTCTTGCATTAAAGTCTCCAGATAACAAAACAGCTATAAGTATCCTTTATGTTAGTTTTGAAATACGGAAATGTGACTCCTGCTGAACTTTTTTCCTCTTGTCCACTTTGTAGTAAAAATCTCAGGGCCAATTCAGAATGTCAGGTAAACTGAGTGTCTCTCTACAAGGCAGGCTGTTACTTTTTGGATACTTCCAGCTAAGTGCTGTAGCTGTTTACTGAAGTGGAAAGGAGCTATTGACAGTCAAAGAGCTTACTGCTCCTCCAAAGTAGGTGTGCATACAGACAATGAAAAGCCTCATCCAGAAGCAGCATTCTCATATTTTTCCAACCGAAACTGAGAATTTCATCCATTAATTTACCACAGAATCAACAGCCTGAAGAAAATCAATTTCTGGGTTTCTTGCTCATTTCTAGGTTTACTGATTCATTCTTAAGCAAATTTGGAAGAAGTGGTTTTTAAACAAGTTAACAACATAGTCACACTAAAGTTTAATCCTCATTCAATGCCAGCTTTAGTTCATTAGTTAGGCGACTGTTTTGCTCAAGTTGCTGGTAGAGTTGGTCTGTACAGGCAGCAAGCAGGTTAGAAGGGAAAAAAGAGGCAGAATGAAGACAGATTAGACAGAGAAAACAGTTAAGTAAGAGTTAATAAAGAAACTGGTCACACCACAGACAGTTCAGTAACATACAGGGAAACATTTTACCTTTGTATCTAGAACTCTGGTAATCAAATAGCTACTCCAGGGAACAGCTATTATAACCTATGAAGAACTGGCTAAGACTCCTGTTGTGGGGAACAGCTGTGAGACAGGTAAGTGGGAATAGAAACAGAAGAACTGCAGCTATATTCCTAGAAGAACCAAGACCTACTTTAATCATTATGTAGAGCACACGGAAGATTTGTTTCACGGAGTGCCATTTTTCTTTGTAAACTATTTAAGATGTGGTGGAACCTCATCTGTCAGTGGAGGGAAAGCAACTGTGTCACAACCAGGGTAACAGCAGGAGAGATGCTGATAACCAATTACCACTAGGTCTGACTCAGCATGTACTCCCTTTCTGGGGAACCTGACAGCTGAAATGGTATTTTTGGTAGGGAAACATACTTCTGTTACTGGTATCAACACACTTCCACATTATAAATTGTCCAGTTGTACTTTGTAAGAAAACAAACCCAAACATTTGGTGAAAATGAAATGGAAGCATGAAAACCTGTGTTGCTCAAATACATCAAACGGAGAGGACAATTCACATTCATGGTCAAAGAGAACAGCCACAGCTATGTTATGACAGTGCATTTAGAGAGAGTTGTTCTGCAGAGTGAAACAACATTCCATGATGGTTTTTGACTATCTTGTTTTCTCAAATTGTCCATATTTTTCTCAATAGTCTAGATTCAAACTGCACTCCTGACCTCCTGATCCCAGATTATTTCCCTACAGGAAGTGACTGTTTCTGATTCTTTTCCACAAGCTTCCTAACAGCTTCCACAGAAATCCTCTTTCCCTGCAGGCTCTGGACACAGCAATAGCAAAGCTGTGCAGTGAGCTGGTCTGTAGGACACTTGTGCGGTGAGTAGCAACTCTCATAGCTTCCTCCCCAGCCCAAACTCCAACAGCCAGCTCAGTAAAACCAGGACACATTTCAGAGCTCTGATCCTGGACCAGTAACAACTGGGTCTTGTCTCTCTTATCAGAATAATGTCACATATACATGGAAAAAACCACTGAAACCTCAGAGTAACTACAATTTCACTTTGTCTGGCAAAGTGTATTTAGTTGTTACACAAACACAACACCACAATTTGAACTAAGAACTTGATGCTTACCTTCACCACAGAAAACGCCTCTCTTTAATTGAGGCAGAGATTTACAGTATTTCTGAACATCCAAAATAAGACTAACACCCCCATGGAAAGCATGGAAAGCATTTACTGAGCGTACAGTCAGCCCTTGATTACCCACAGGCAGTCTGTCTAGGCTGTGATTTACCAGAGGTAGAGCCAAGGGCTGGCTCTGTAGGCAGCCACCTTAGGCCAAGCAGGGAGTTCAAGCTCTGCTGTAGACCCAGTGAGGCTCAGCCTCAGCACAGCAGAGCGCCCGGGCAAATGAGACAGAGTCAGCCTTGCATTCCTGTCAACGAGCCTTATGTACATGACCAGCTACACACAGCCAGACGGCACAATGCACAGGTCAGGTCCAATGGTGACAAGAGTGCTGACACACACTGCAGTGAGAAACTCAGTGCAGCAGGGCCAGCTAGGAATTCTGTATGCAGCTACCTGGGTATATGCATTGCATTGCTCATTTCCATACTTTGTCCAGCAATACATCACCCTACAGTGCAGAGAGCTGATTATGTTTGAAGGAAAAGAGAAAATTTAAATACTGATATTCAAAATTACTGTGTTAAAAATTACCAGGTACCTATATTGGATTTTGCTGTTTTTACTTCTCCTAAGAAACAACAGTAATACAAGGAATTGAGGGGAAAACCAACACTGCTGACACAATAAACCAAAGCACAAAATAGATTAAGGGGCTGGAGTTGATGTAGCATAAATTACTCTGGCTCAGCTGACAAGTGACAACTGATCACATTCCCCATAACTCTTGCATTTGTGAAGTTAACCACATTAGTGTCAGTCATTTTACAAACGCTCATCTCATTATATTTGGTTAACCTTCACACTAAACAATTTACTTTTCAGTTGCATTACACAGATTGTATAAACCCACTTGCTGTATCTCAATTGGTGAGTAGTAAGTTATTAAACTTTATTATCTGGACTACCTGTGACTGCTGATACATACCCTGTACTTGGGCTTCTCCCCATAGCCAGTAACATTAGGACATGTGTCATGGGATAAAAAACTGGGATGAGACGAAGTTATCTGGGGATGGCAGGGAGGAAGAGGATGCGTCCATTTACAAGCCTTATTTGGAAAACAGGTTTTGGGGAGGGGTGGATATCTAGCCTAGACTGCACTGCTGAATAATCTTGAAGTTGAACAAACAAGACACATTTACATTATTCTACAAGCTAAAAACTAAAACACAGCTATGCTACAATGAGTTTATTCAGCTGTGGTGACTTAGGAGCTTTAGTTCTGTACAACTGTGTAACAGTGACAGGCACAATCAGAAATCAATCCAGGTTAAACTGATTCACTTTAATGTGAACTGGAAAATAACTAATTTCATTGTGAAGAAAATAAAGTTAAAAATAATGCAATGAACATTGCACAGAACAGTACAAAAAAGGAAAGTGTGAGTATTTAATGCTTCATCCTTATTTAGGCACTGCCAAATCAGGTGAAAGCCGATGTTTAGGCTTTCAAACCTGAAATCTGTATGTTCCACTTTACAGTAATAATGAAATGATTGTGCTGCAACGATGAGAGTTTTCCTACTCCAATTCTGAAATATTTCTCATGAGTCTGCAATTCAAACTCACCAGTCTGAGTTAAGCACGAGTGGAAAGCTACTGAAATCTCCCTGCTGAACTTCCAATCCTACCATGCCACTCGAGAAGTGTATATTGTGTAAAAAAAAAAAGTTAGCAAGCAACATCTTTGCTGAGTAATCAAGGCATGAAAGAGGGGAAAACTTTTTTGCAAGATATTTAAAGGACTATTTTTGGGTGAAAAAAAGAATTTAAAGGTTTTGATACTGTCCCTCTAAATCCATCTTGATTATTTAACAAACATATTTATATAAAGACAGGAAATCTTCAGCAACAAGCCAGGAGAAAATTTGAGACTTTAAAGTGAAAAATCTGGTATCAAGGACTTAACTGCTCTCTCAGCCATTCTCCCATGACCAAGTGACCCCAAGGAAGTATTGTCCTTGCAGATTTTGGCCTAACAGTAACAACTGAAAAAACTCCCACTACATCTATTTGTCATTTTATCTGCATCAGATTTTGAGAAAGACTAAGATCATAACTGGTCAGTTTTAACCTCAAAATACTGAGAGTAGTATTCCCATCCTATAGACTGCCATCACTGGCTTCGCATTGTCAGCATTCAGGCAAAAGTGTTTGCAGAAAAAAATGGAAACAGCACAAAAATTTAAATCCCTAGTGGCAAAAAAAGCAATTTTTATTAATAACTGAAAGAGTTACTTAAATAAATAAAAAGCAAGGGAATAGCAAAAGGGATACAGCTGGGATGTTTATTTTACATTGAGAGATGTAGAGTTTCTGTACAGCAGAGCGCAAACAAGGCATGTTCTGAGACAGGTGCTAGAAGAATAGAGTCAACTAAGCTAGAAGACAGGACTATGAACCCATGAAACATCCAAAGCTTGGAAAGATGATTTATCCAACCCGATGAAGATGTCTTTGGAGAAGTGAAGCAAAGAAAATTATCTGCATGAAAAGAAAAAGTGAGATAAGGTAGGAAATAAAAAAGGTGCAGTAAAGACTTCCAAAAAAGCAGCAGAGCCCAGCATGCCAAGACGACTACTAGAGAAACACCACACCATGCTGGGACTGGAATGCTACAGTAATGTCATCATGTACCAGTAGAGTACATTTTAAAACATTCTGTTTTCAATTTAGAAATATCCTAAATTGAAGAAATACTGTAATCTCTGCACACAGAGGAGGAAAAAAGAAACCCATTTGCTTAATAAGCCACTGAGCAACAACATCTGTTGGGGAGGTGGGGGGAATTAAAAAAAAAAAAAATCAAAAAAAAAATCAAAGCATACAAAGCAGACAACATTAGACCCCTCCTAAAAAGTTGGGAGAGAGAGGGAAGGAAGTAACAAACAGATATAGGAATGCAAAAAAGCAAAGAAAATACATTTAAAGTATGGGTGCATGCAAACTACATTTCAAGCTCCGAGCAAAGCTTGTGCTTTGCTGAAAAAGCCTGCTAGCTTCCTAAAAGAAATGCTGGGACTAAACATCACACCTCACAAGCTCTCGAGAGCCACAACTCTTCCTCTTTCCCATGTCAACCGTACAGGGCTCATGCAAGTGCAAGGTATGAGCATGGGAAGGTGGATTTAGCATAGCTGACCTCTGTTCAGAGTTTTAGGTTGACGGAAGGAGAGTCTGTTTGTATCACACACTGCACAGACTAGTCATACCTTACAACGGATCACTCTCCTGACTTTCTTCTGCCTAATACACTGTATTTTTCTCTTTATGACTAAAGCTGGTATTACCACATTTTTGATATACACAAATTAACTTACTACTACCTTCCTCAAAACATGCAGAAGCAACCTACAACTCAATTGTCACGTTTACAGGTTTAAATTACAAAGTATTTTAAATCTATTTCCACACTTGCAATTTAGTGATAACAGCTGAAATTTTCAGAGCAGTTAAGGAAATTTCCATAACCACTTTCCACCGTCATTAATAGAGAATACAGCTAAAGCTAAATTTCTTTGAAACTTTTGAACTTTGCCAGAGAAAAACTGTGATAGCATAAGAATACACTCTGAATGCAACATGTACTGAGGCAATTAACTTTGGCAAACTGAACATGATGGGCCTGGTAGACACTGCTTGAACAGAGGAGAACTGAAAGGATAAATGCAGAGCTACAAACAAAGGGCAACCACAAGACACAAAGATTGCAGATAAAGAATGAAAGAGTAAACACGAGCTTATTAGGCAGCTTACAAAATCACCATGAGTATTTACCAGGCTAGGCACAACACTCACCCACACTCTGCCACGGTAAAGAATTTGTTCATGGTATTTTGTACACCTAGTCTCGCTAAAGGAATGCGTCTCCCACTACAGAGGGAGTATAATTTCACAAGGCTGGAACTGCGCAATCAATGAGGGCAGGGAAGCAGGTGCAGGCACAAGCTGGGAAGACATTTACATGGAAGTCATATCGTTGAGAGCGTGGTCCAGCTCCTCACTGATGGCTTTGTACTTCAGTTTCTGAGCATATAGCTCATCTAACAGTCGCCCAAGGGAAGGCAGAGGTGTGCAAAGAAATGGAGCGTGATCACAGGATGGAAGGTGAAGGTGGTGGCATGGGATACCATCCAGAAGCCGTAGGAAAGGGGAAGAGCGCACAGAAAGAAGTATTCCGACAGACAAAACACAACAAAATTTACAAAATTAGAGAAGAATAAAAAAAAAAAAAAATCAACAGTGAATAGTTTTATGTGACAAGTTCATTAACTGCACTGCCAGTGGGGTAACCTGTGATACAGAGAAAACAAAGAAAAGAAGTATACAAGGGAAGCAAACCCCATGTTTCTCAGCCCTGGATTTTTGTTCTAACACACATTAGAAGGGCACACAGAAGCTAGGGAGAAAAGATCCAAAAATGGGGCTCAAGGAGGATGCTACCATCTATTTTCTGCCACTTTTTTTTTTAAAAAAAACAACTACCAAACCCTCTCTGGTTTGTGTGATGTCATAAACTCAGTTTCTTACAGCAATTTTTGTTCCTTCTAAACACTTATCTTTCTTCTCTCTTTCCTTCCTGAGTCAGCGATCATAAGTTTTCAGCACCTACCCAGATATTTCATACCCTTTATGCAGAAGTCACCCTGCCATGCCAAGTAATCCAGCTTCTTAAAATCCTAGACTTAGCATAACGCATCTAAATAGTAAACTCCATACAACTCTTAATTACAAAGTACTATTGAATTATTTTCTCCAGAGAAAATAAAAGCACATTCTACTATTCTACTGCAGTTCTGACAGATTTATCTAAACCTTAAAACAAACTCTCTGAAATTAAACAAGCTGTCCTTCTGATTATGTATACAATCCATTAGCTTTACTGAAAACCAGCAACTGGTCTATGTCACAAAATGCCTGCCTTGACCCACACTTATCGCAGTAATAAATTAGGTTAGCTTGCTACATTCCTAATTACTACAAACATAACACAGCTCTTCATCCGCTTTTTAGTAAGATAATACTACTACTTACCATCTAATAATTTACTCTATACATCTATATTCCTCTAAGTAGAAGAGTATAAAGCAAAAAAATGAAAGAAGTCTTGAGATCATAAGAGAAAAAGGAACAGGCAAGAGCAAAACACTGTTCACCTGAATCATTTAAGCTGTCAATAAATTTCAATCGGAAAACATTTTGCCTATTTCACTCTTTAGGTAGACCCATTTACATAAGCAGGACACGTAAGGTGAGTAGAATTGGGTACTGGAAAGAAACCAAACAACAGGAGAATAAAAGATCTGTATTTCTATAGTAAGTGAGAAAACCAAAATCCCATACCTTCTAGGTCATCAATGCTCTTCTCCAGCTTGGTTACTGACCTCTCAGCAAACTCAGCACGAGTCTCAGCCTGAAGTGAAGACAAATACAGATTACTTTAGGAAACACGTACACAGTGCTTACGAACAGAGAAGCAACAATTCAAACGAAGAAAAAAGTACAATGAGAGGAGGCAAATAATAAGGCAATACTAATTTTTAGGAGACGTTTAACACCAAACTGTCTCCAAAATGACGTGTTCATCCCTAAAACATCAAAGTAGCGTTTATATTAAAAGAATCCAGGTTGCATTAGAAGGTCTGTTGTAAAGAACAGCTCTAATTTTACCTCCTTCAGTTTGTCAGTCAGGACTTTAATCTCCTCTTCATATTTGTCTTCTTTCTGCGAGTACTGTAATTAGAAAGAGGATCACTGATATTAGACCAGGTATTCTAAATATACAAAAAACCCACCACTTTTGAGACTCTCTTCTAATAAATCAGCTGTATACAGGAATTCATATGGGTATAACTAAATTAATTCCACTTACCGGACTGTGGTAATGCACAGTTTATCACAAGAGCCAAACTTCCCCTGTGCTATACAGTGGGAACTTTGAGTACTACAGTTTTAAAGAGGAGTGGCATTTGGAGAAATTTAATGTTAGCACACAAGTGCCATTTTGAGGGACATTCTATAAATAATATTTAATCCTGTCAGACTACTTAACAAAACGTGGTCAAATATTACTGACCTATTTGGAACTAGAAGGAATGCTAGGTTCCAGTAAGAGCCAAATATGAATCGAGTAGTAAGTCCAAATGCTTCTACTGACAGTGGCCTTGCTGAAATGCTGCAAAGTGACCAGCATATAAAGAAAACCCCACAGGCCAATCCAGATGACAATGTAAGGGACACACTCTCACATACGTTTCTAGCCTACCTTCTCAGCCTGAGCCTCCAGCGACTTCAGGTTGTTGGTCACAGTTTTCAACTCCTCTTCAAGCTCAGCACATTTGCTGTTATTTCGGAAGGAAGGCAGGAAAGGGGCGGATGGAAGATTCAGTCAAGCAAAAGAAACAGGAGAAAATAGGGGGAAAAGATAGAGAAAAATGAAAAAAAATTACAGAGCAAAAGAACAGCCTCAAAAGCAGCTGAATCCATCACAGACTGAAAGCAGCTCTTTGCGATGCCAAATTCCACTTCAAGTGTACATTAAGACGAAGACCAGACAAAAATTATCTACAGCCCTTGGCTTACACAGAAATATTTACATAGCCTTTACACGTGAGACAGTTCAGCTTCTTTTTGGCTGCACAAGAGATCAGTTTTAAAGGTAAAAATGAACAAATAAACAAAAAAGAGACCAAAGAAAACCACCAAAGCAAGATGCAAAGAGAGTAAAGAGCGTAGTGAGGACTTATTTGTTACTACTGAGTGAGCTAACCGGCTATGGAAGCTGAAAGACTTGGGTTGCAGTTAAACCTAAAAACTGTTTATTAGTATCAGTACCTTATCCTCTGCAGCCATTAATGCTTTCAAGGTTTGATCCATTATTCTTAACTGTTCTTCCAGCTGTCGGACTTGGCTGTTAGTGAACACATGAAATGCACAAAAGCCATTCACAAAATCAGTGTGCAGGTACAGCATGCAGTGACAAAACACACGCGCACACACATATGAACACATTTACTTTGGCGTTGACCATTTATTTCAACCATTAGAGTAAATGAGCAAAACATAGCTTTGAGCTGAACACACAGTGTAGTGCCAATGTTTCATGCTGTTACAGTTATCTTGTAGCACCTCACACACATCTCGGGGCAGCTCAACACACCTTTCTGATAGTTCAGCACGTTCCTCAGCCCGCTCCAGGTCACTCTCAATGATCACAAGCTTGCGAGCCACCTACAAGAAAAGGCAAATGACAATCAGGGATATTATGTTGTAGCACACGTCACCTGTTTCTAGAATGTACAAAGCAGCGAGTTGGGCCTCTTTCCATTTTTTGGTCAACACGTGAGTTTTGGTTGCGTGACATCTTCGTTATTCATTTGAGTCTTTGTTATCTGACATTTTTCAAGACCTCTCTTTCATTTACCAAAAGGCAACTTAAAACATTTTTCTCCTTGAGAGACTATGGAATACTCTCAACCATTTTAGTGCAAAGATCTGGGCACAGATCTCCTGCCACCTTGTCCCCTGAGGTATCCAGGTGCCCATTAGTCCTTCCACAGCTGCAAAGAATGGTGTTGTGATCTTTTGAACTTAAAAGGCAAAGGGAAAAAACCAAAAAGAATTATAGGCAAAGCCTAAAGGGCTTCCGAAACGGACGACTGGTGCTCAATAACTGACCTCTTCATACTTGCGGTCAGCCTCTTCAGCAATGTGCTTAGCTTCTTTAAGCTGGATCTCTTGGATTTCCATCTTCTCTTCATCCTTCTGGGCTCTATTTTCAATGACCTTCATTCCTCTGAAAGACGTGAAAAACAGGAAATGCAAGGTTCAGGGCTTGCCAGTTTATCTCCAGCTTTACTGCTACTGGAAAGCAACTTTCAAACAGGTGTATTAATGTGAATGAAGTACATCAGATACTTGATTCTTCACACCATAGATGTAGTCCTGTGCATTCACGCTTCAGAAGTTCAAAGGAAAGAAGCATGTCTTAGGAAGAAAGAAAATTTAATTTGTTTAGCTCTTACCACAGTTCAGCTATACTATTCTTTTTCATTTTAAATTGAAGGAAAACTGATCTTACAGAAAGGGTCTTGCCTCCAAAGACCTAGTAAGATGATTAAAGACATCTGTGCTTTTACACTTATGGTGAAACAGCATGTTACAACCCCTGCAGGACTGACAGGCATTATGTTTATGGCCCAAACAGATTCCCATGAGTTTTGCCATGTCAGAGCCCTAGAGCACTAAAGCTCTCTGTATACTGCATAAGCAAAATTTAACTCCTTCATAACAGGAAACATTGTGTATTGCTCCTTCTATGTATGTTTGACCCAAATTCTCTCAACTATTTCACAATGCACTGTGAGTCTTGGGTGCTTTTTCGCACAACATGCTGCATTGTTAGTGAGGTAGAAGTACGTATACAGAATACATAGGATTCTTTCCCAATAAAAGGTACTATTACAGATATAAAATACAATTTTTAGAAGTAAAAGAAAAGATCTTCCAAAGCCACAAATCTTGAGTTCCTACCTTACATTAAGTACTTCTGGAAATTCCAGCCTAAATCTGAAGGAATTATCATGCTTGCCCTCCTTTGCTCACCTTCATGTACCAATGTCACCAACAGAAGAACCAAAGCCTTTGCTATTCTCCAGGTGAAATTTTCTACCCACAATGAAATCAAGAATGACCCAACAGCACAAGAGTACACATCACCCTCAAAAAGCTGTCATCCAAACAGAGAAGCCTGGGCTGGGCCAAGCAGTTTTCCTAGGATGTGGCATGATACATCAAAAGCCCTACCCCGCTTAAATCTTATCTTTACAACTGAGACATGAAAAAGAATTCAAGCCTACACATTTTGGACAACCCTCCAGACAAGCTGTAACTGAAGTCCACGTAGGCAAAGGAAGAGTGGATTACACATGTTCAGAGACATAGGAGTGGTTTAATTTATTTCCCTAACCCACACCCTGGAAATTACCATCTTTGTCATAAGGGTAACGATCCATTCAAGAGTGGCCCCACCCACCTTTCACTCTCATCTGCAGCCTTCTCAGCCTCCTCCAGCTTCTGCAGGGCAGTAGCCAAGCGCTCCTGAGCCCGATCCAACTCTTCCTCAACCAGCTGGATGCGTCTGTTCAGAGAAGCTACTTCACTCTCAGCCTAAGCACAGGAAGAAGAGAAATTAATTCATAATAAGCCACACATCACATCTTGTAAAAGGTTATCCCACCTACCTGGCTACTGCTATCTAACAAAGCTTCAGTAATTTCTGACTTCATCCACTAAAAAGCCCATATACAGAGATGTATGTGCCCTCATTGAGTTGTGAGGTTATTGCTTAACGAAGGACTGCACAATTTATACTAGAAAGAACTGCACTGGAAGAATTATGCATTGTTCCCCAAATATTTTCTGTTACTGTATCTGCAGACATTAACTAATTATAGTCTCCCCCTCCCCTTTTTTTAATCAAATCAACACAAACTAATTACCCAATTCTTCTATGTTATTCCAAATCCTTTATTTATGACCTTTTGCCACACTTTTATAAGAATTGTCCCAATGTTTCCTTGAGTTCCATAAGAAGGGTTCAGCATAAGCATGCAAAAATACACCTAGATCAGCATTTGCAATGAGACGGCTGACACAGAGAGAGCATGAGAATATTTAAGAAATACCCGAATACCCACAAGTTTTGTTTACAGGCAAGCTATGCAAGAGCTGAAAAAGAAGGCACCAGCAGAGGCTACATCTTGGAAGGGCTCTGGTACAGGCAAAAATCACTTAAAAAAAAAATATTTTTTCCCCATACTGCCATCCTCAAACTTCCCCAGATTTGTCTCTCTTGCATTACCTGTTCACTTAATCTTCTGTTTAACACTTGCAACTCACCTGCCTCTTATCATTACAAGTTTTTACTTCTGACATTCTCATATCTACACTTGCTTAAGTTGCAGAGTAAGTTCTATAACAGCCTTCGCATACTAACCTCATTATTAAACTTTATTTCTTTCAAAAGGATATTAAGCGCAAAATACATATAGAAGGGTCATTATTCTAAAAAGTTAATTACTTTCAAGAACAACTGTTACTCCTAACTAGTATTGAAAATGATCTTGCTATACATGAGGAAGTACACATCCGAATTTCCTAGGATGTCTAGATGCAGCGAGGAAAAAACAGCCCTCTATCAAAAGTACATACCAAAAGTATCATTTTGGTACTTTTTCTTTAGTTAAAACTTTAAGGAGCTGTTATTTATTGCTTTTACTAACCAGAGGCAGCTGGTACAGTTGGTCACAGCTAAAATTTTGTTGTAGATAACACAAGTAAGAATAACTTACACACCACACAAGTAAAACAACCTTTGATGTAACAGTAACATTGCCCCACTAGAACAATTGGAAGTAACACATAAACAGGGAAGCAAATATATATTTGAACATTAATGAACACTGGCAGTGAACATGTTAGAACCAGGAGTAAAAGAGACTTCTTCCTTAAAGACCCACACTAACACAAGTGAAAAAATCTTTAGCTATGTAACCAAGCAGTAGTACACTAAACCTGTATTTTCAGACTTTTGGCTTTAAACAGTAAGAATTTGAACATTCTGATTTGAGAAAGAAAACAACCTTTCATAAATGTTACCCTTGGGAAATCTGTAATGTTACAAGTTAATTATTATCATGTCAAGACTCCTCATTATGATAAGAGCATATAATATGCTTAGAAAACACAAGGTGACCAAAGTTCAAGTTTTTACTTCCTGCTCCAGTAACTCAGTAAAGGTTTACCAACCAGCCTTATATGGCCCAAGTTATTCTTCTGCGGAGCAGGACTTCTCTCCTTATATGGTAAGGAAGGAAAAAACCTCAGTGACATTAAGGGGCACTCCCACAGCTAACAGACAAACATAACCTTCTGCGTTTTTGCCATAGCACTTATACACCACATAGTTTTACAATGAGCGATGACATGGATAAGTTACCATTGGGTGTTAATTATTACTGTTGTAAGAGAGATTCTGTTTTCCAGAAGAAGGAAGCAAAAATGCATTCTGAAAACATTATTACCAACAACTCCCTGAGATGCATGCACTCAAAAGAGAAAAATTTCTTTTCTTAAGGCAATGGCTGGCAGTCACAGTCTTGAAACTTTTAACAATCTGGTTTAACAATCAAAAGCTGTAAGCTGTGATACGTTTTGGCCACAGCTTTAGCTTTTTCATTGTTTGCGTATCTGTACCTTGCACAGGAAGACAAAAAAAAACCCCAACAGAACAACCCTAGCTGGTCACATGCTATACATGTAAGGCATTATGCTAAGGGAAGGGTCAGATTCACACCTCAGCTTGCTTGCTGCAATGTTCTCAAAGCCTCCTTCCTAAAGCATGCAGAAATACAGCTGTGACAATAAAAAAAATCCATACATAGCCAGCGTTACACAAGCAGCACAGCTCTACATGTGCCTGTGAGATCAGTTTTCTGCCTTTATTCACACCAACACTGAGCCCTCCAAACAAAAACTTAAATACCATGTAAATGTACTCTGCAGAATTCCACATCATCCGCATAAACCAACTCCAGGGAAGAGACAAACATTAACCTTTAGGATCCTAAGCCTTATAGCAATGCGACTGAGCTCTACTGGGAAGACTTCACCAGCAAGCTGTAATCGCTTGTCCAGCGTTATTCCTTCTGCCACGAAAGGCAACCGCAAAACTTCCCATTTTAATGGGAATCCTTTAATATGTTGTTTAGAAAAACACGTTGCTGAAAGCAGGAAAATTGGTGGTTTTTACTCCACAAAGCTTAGAAAATTAGTAAAGTTTTTTTTAAAGACAGAAACTCTTATGAAACAAGTTAATGACTGTGACATGATCCCTCACTGAAAAAAAATGGATATGTGAAGTGATTTGCAAGAATGCAGTAGTTACACAAGCTTGAGAAGCCATATTTTGCCCCTTGGGAAGATCACCTGCAAATAATCAGAAGATTCTTCCTTTGAACTTGCTGCCCAGAACGTGCATAAAACCCCATGTTACAAGACAATCCAATAATCACCATTTTTTCTATTGTATTAAGCTACACGAATAAGAAATTTGCCCTTTTACGTCACTTTTACACAACCGCTGAAGACGCTAAAACCACTGCAAAGGACACTGTACATTTTATAGCAGGAAACATTAAGTTACAGCTGCTAGAATTCCCCAAGGTCAGTGGCGAGGCAAACGACAGCCCTATCAGTTTTTTGCTGTAACTGCCACCTGTACCTACATCTTTCTGCTACCTGAGTCTGTGCTGCTCACACATGATCTTGTCTCTGCCTAAACCTGTGCCTACTGTTCTTTCCTATCTTAGCTAGGGGTTTTGACAAGCTAAACATACTACAAGTGTATAGTGACAGGGGCCAAATGATCACATTGCTATGGTGTTTTCAGGTACTGTGGGTAAGTACTTGGACATGGCCATCTCGGGTTCAATCCCAAGTACATAACCTCTCAACAGGTGGCATGCCGACTTCCTACAGTTGAACTCGTTTGGATGGGATAAGAAGACAACTGACACTAGAAAAAAAAATTTACAATCATAAAAGCTCGCCCAGAACCTAATACAAAGCACCCAATCTCAAACATCTTGCCTAAGTTCAACCTCATTCCAGCTCAGCGTCTTGCTGTTGTCCGGCAGACCTACTGCGGTCCACTTACGCAACGCAGCTTCCTCTGCCCCACGCACCGCTGAGGTTCCCGAGCCGGGGCGTGCAGCACTCCAGGCCGAACACCGCAGCGACCCCTCTCCACCTGCGGCCCCGGGCCTGCCCGCCGGCACCAGCGGCCTCCGCCCGCAGCGCGGGGAGGGGGGGCCGCGCCGGCCGCCAGGTAACCATTTTGTCGGAGACGGCGGTCAAGGGAGCAGCCGCCCGACCCCCGGCCGGGGAGCGGCGAGGGTCAGCCGCGTCCCGGGACCCAGGCCCGGCGACCCCGCCCGCTCCCCCCGGGCCGCGGCCCCCGAACCGAGCCGGGCCGGGCCGAACCGAGGAGGCGGCCCTACCTCCTCCCGCAGAGCCCGCTCCTGGTCCACCTCCCGCTGCAGCCGGCCCGCCCGCTCCTCGGCGGCGTCCGCCTGCTCCTGCAGGCTCCGGATCTTCCTCCGCACGGCCTCCAACGAGCTCATCGCCGCCATACCCGCGTCTCGACCGGCCTGCGCCGCCTCCCTCCGCCCGCCCCAGCCCCGGAAGTCCCCCCGCGCCGCAAGGCACCGCGCACCGGGGCGGGGCTGCCGGGCACCGAGCTGGGAGCGGCGGGGCGCACCGCCGGGGCGGGCACGGAGGCAGGCCCCGGGGCGAGGCCGGCCCCGGCCGGGAGAGGGCTCTGCGGCGAGGCCGGGCCGGGCCGGGCCGCGGGGAGCGTGGGGCGGCGGCCGTGGCCAGGTGGGCGCGCTGTGGCGGCAGCGCCCCCTGGCGGCGCAGCGCTCGAGGGCTCCCGCGGGGTGCCCCGGGGTCGGGACCGCCTTTCCCCCCCCGAAACCGCCCCGGTAGGAGCGTAACAAACCGACACCGAGCGACCCGCTGCCGCTGTGCCCGGCCTGGCTCCGGGGACACGGGGAGGGGAGAGGCTGCCCGCTCCCAGGTGAGGTGGGCTCCGGGGCTCAGGGGATGCGCCCGGCTTTTGGGAGGTGAGTGACAGCAGCGAGGTAAGGTCTCCTCCTCCCCCGCGTAAGGGGAGCCCACCCCAGGGAGCCGGCGCCCCCTCCCCTGCCCGTACCTTTCCCCTAAGGCTTGGAACCATCCACACTAGTAGGGCAAATACTGGGTTAACTGCAACGCCCCAAAGATACTCCACATCGCCAAAAATAGAGACACCCTTAAAACATCAGACATATTCCACGCATACCATTAAATACAGCGTTTACCTTGATGAAAATAAGCCAGACACTTGCCTACCCTCTGCCTGAGGGATGACTGCAAATAAAATTGCCCTCGACCAGCTTCCAAGTGCTGTTTTCCAGCAAAGGAAAATGGCATTGGGATTGGTTGGGAAGATCATTCTTTTCAAAAAGGGACTCTGGTAGCATTTCTCCTGCCTTCATCCTAGGCGAGCTATTTCCAAATAGTCTGCATACTTTTCCTTATAAGGAATATCTCCCCTGGATCTATATGCGGTTCCTTTGAACAAGTTAAATAAACGTCCTGCTAGGAAGCTGCCTCTCATCCATGCAGCCACGCACAGAAGACGACAGACATCTGATCCACATTATACACAAAACCCCTCTCTCCCATTCCTACGCACACTTATGTTTGTTAAGTTCTTGAGTTCTCTTTCAAAGCTATACAACTTAATTGCCATCCTGAAATTAAACCTTTTTTATCCTTTGTTCACTTTAGAAGCAAAATGAGATAAAAGCATTTTGTCTTTCATGCAAAGTTGTTTTTTTATAACATTTCCCCTTCTAAAAGTATCCTTCCTGCCCCTGAAATACTTTGCTTGCTTCATCTGTGGCAACTCTTCTTTTATTATGGCTTTGAGGTTCATTTTCAAAGCTTAGTTATAGGAAAAGGACAGTTATCACTGTAGAAATAGTGTGGTTTCACCTAATCCTGTAATTCCGACCTGAGATTTACTTAGAGAGAATTGGATTGTACGGCAGCAGCCACAGAGATCCAGACCTTAACTGCAGAGACAGTAAACTCGGATGGTTCCATGCATGCAATACATTAAATGCATGTCAGGGGCAGACAGGTGGGTGGGATGAGGGCCTGGGAGACGCATAAGCTCTTGCATTATTACCATATAAAGTGCTGAGCTATATATATCTCCCAGCTTGCTCCCAGGATCCCTGTCCTCTGAACTGCAAACCTAGCAAGTATCATCTTCCGGACAATTTTCTCTCACATGAGACTGAACCTTTCTTTGACAAGTGAAACAGTTCCAGTGATTTCCAGGAAAAAAAGCCCAAAAACTAGGAGAGGTTCTTTTACCTCAGGGACCAGTGAGCGAGCCAAACTAGTATCTAGCAGCAGTTCTAATGCATGCGTGTCTAGGAACGGCTCTCTTGAAGACAGAGCTAGCAGCCCTCGCTCTTCTGGATCTCCCTCTCCTGGATCTACTTCCTATTAACTCTCTGATTCTGCCTCACTATCAAGATAGCGTTGTTCCGACCCGAGCAGTTTTCCCCATGACCCAAACGGACAATCCACTTTCTTTACTTTCACATCTAGAGCGGCAAGTACACATGAAAAGCACGTGTCAAGCGAGCAGAAACCCAATCAAATACCTCTGACGGTGTGCAAACCTCATGCAAGGAGGCAGTGCTGTGTTTCCCACCTCCCTGCCCAGGAGGTGCCTGGACCCTGCCCTCAGCAAAGCTTTGGAGCGCTGCTTGGAAGGAGTCCTGGCCGTCCTGTGCAGGAGGAGTGTGCGGTTTCTGTACTAGGGTGGTGGTGAAAGGGATGGGGGTAACTTACATCTGTGGCCTTTTTGTCAGCCAGTTCCAACTTTTCCTGTGCATCTTTAAGGGACTCGGAGTATTTGTCCAGCTCATCCTCAGTGCCCTTCAGCTTCTTTTGTAGAGCCACCAGCTCGTCCTCCAGCTGTGATACGGGTGGAAAGTGGTGGAGAGGGGAGGGCGGGCAGGAAAAGGTGCAGCAGGCAATGTGACCGTGCAAAGGGAGAAGTGCGAGTGCAGAAGAGACAGAAAAGGACAGACGGACAGAGAGAGAGAGAAGGAGAGACAGTTAGATTCTCTTTGCTTGCGGCAAGGGCACGATACCTTGGCAGCATTCTCCTCTGCGGAGAGGAGGCTATCCTCAGACTTGTGTAGCTCTTCCAGCACTTGGTCCCTTGCATCCTCCGTCACATGCAATTGCTTTTCCAATTGCACAATGTCATCCTCTAACTAGGTGCACAAGAGGAAATACAACGCAAAAATATGTTTCTCCCTGGGCTTAGAAAAGTGGGAAATTAATTTTTAAATCCCTCTCCCTTCCTCCCTCCTCCTTCAGGATCTCCCAGAAACATGCAACCAATGTGCCCCCCTCCCCCAAACGAATAAAGCCCCAGGTGTAAAGGAGGGGGATTGGAGAAGGCCAGGAAAATGGGACACACGTCTGGAAAGGGGGGGAGGGGGGAGGCGCAGCTGGAATCGGACAAGTCTGCTGGATGGTGCTGGAGGGGACAAACACAGCTTTAAGTGTCCTTTGCCAAATCACAGCATGTCTGTCCATTACTCGAGGCAGCCTCTCTCAGCCGTGCCCCTATGACAAAGGCACAGAGGCCATGCGGCCGTCCCAGGGCCCCGCTCCCCAGCTGGGGTGCTGGGGGGGAGGGAACGACCTCCAGCCAGGGGCTGCCAGGGTGAAGCTCTGCCTTCGGAAAAGTTCAACCAGTTCTGCGGGGGGTGGGGGAGCGAGGGTGAGTGGGAATACAAGGCACATTGGGGGGGGGAAAAAAAAAAAAGAAAGGAGAGAGAAGTCATCTGATCTGGAAAGACTTGCGCCCCGGCGCTAGTTGCGCCGGGCCCTCGGTGCAGACCTGCTTGCTTCTCTCCTCCGCTGCCTTCTTGTCCGCTTCAGCTTGCTCGGCTCTGTCCAAGGCATTCTCCTTGTCCAGCTTCAGCATCTGCATCTTCTTCTTGATGGCATCCATGGCGGCGGTGGTCTAGGGCGCGTCCCCGCGCGAATTGCACCCGAAAGCAAAACTTGAAAAGCTGCGGGAGTGCCCCGAGTCCGAGACCCAGCCGCGGCCCCCGAGGGAGCGGCGCGGAGCGGCGCGGAGCTGCCGGGCGGCGGGGCTGATCCGTGCGGGACGGGGCGCCGGCGGAGTGCAAGCGGCGGGCAAGGAGCGCCTCACAGATATGTACTTTCCCAGGGGGCTGACTGCATTCCTCAAGACATCCAATACTTTTTTGGAAAGGGATTTTTTTTTTTTTTTTCCCTCCCTCCTCCGTTCGTCCCTACCCCTTTCCCTCTCTCACTCCCCCCCGGCTTTTTTCGGCGGCTCAGCGCTCCCATTCGCTGCTGCCTGCCATTTGACCGTAGATATGACTATATATGGGATGCGATGGGCGAGGTAAGGCGGGGGAGCAATTTGTTCCCATTTCCAAATAGGCTGGACGGGACGTTTCGCTGCTAGTCCTGGGAGGAAAAAAAAAAAAAGAAAAAAAAAGGCAAAGAAATAAAAAAGGCAGCAAGAGCCGGAGCCCGGGGAGCGGAGGAGCCGGCCCGCAGGCTGCTCGGGGCGGGCGGGCGTCTGGGTGACACCAGCCCCGTGCTGGAGCCGTCCCCACCCGTGGAAATCCATCTGTGTTAAAGCAGGAGGGTGGCGGACCCGGCCGCACTAGGCGGCAGGGGAACACGCGGGGCTGCGGGCAGCTGGAGGGGCAATAGGGGGTTAACTGCATGCACGTACGGAATGAATGCGTTTTAAGACCTTCCCCCCGGCAGCCAGAGGCAGGGGAGGAGGAGGAGGGGGCATCTGTACCGAACAGTCAGGCTGCAGCAAGTGCGTACAGCGCCTAGCACGAAGACAAGACCAGGCTCGGCGGCGAGGCCTTGGCCGGGCGGGCAGGGCTGGGCTTCCACTGGGAACCACACCGAGGGGAAGGGGCTGAGGTGACCATCGGGGGCACCGCAGGGCTCTCCGCTCCTTCCCGAATGGTGCTGGGGCAGAGCAGAGCTGCCAGCAGCAGCCAACGCTTCCCACGTCTACTGGCCTCCTCTGCATTACCTCGCTGGGACCTCTGCCTCTGTAGGGAGACGTGCCTCGCTGCTGCACATGCGAGGGGCGCAAACACTGAACCAAAAAGAAAAGGTAGAGGAGAGTTACAATGCCCCTCAGCTGGGACAGCGGCGGGTCAGCTGCGCTCCTGGCGTAGCCAGAGCTGTGAGGGATGGAGCCCAGGAGAAGCTGGAGCAGAGAAACTGGCTGGAGAGTCAGCTTGCACCCTCCACCTGCAACGCCAGCGAGAGACAGGCAGCAGAGAGAGACAATTAACAAAATAACATATAATTAAGTGGAGACCTATTTTTGCTTCTGGCGGGTCTCTCACAGTCTCATCAGCACAACGAACAAGATACAACACGCTCTATCCCCACGACGCACGCTCCCTTGTACAGTGCAGAAAGTACACGGACGTGCACGAGCCCCACAGGATTTGGGTTTCACAAAGAGAAAATTAAGCAGCCTCTTTGTCTGCGCTCAGTACTTGCAGCAGAAAATTCCTCCCTGGTGCTGTCACTGGATCAGCTGAACTGATGTTACTTTGCAGCAGGAGGGAATGTCCTACGGCTTCCGGCCCGCTCTACTTGCCAGGGCAACGAGGGCTGGATTTGCAAAGCAGGCCCTGGAGGCCAGCTCCTGAAGAGCTTAAAATCCTTAAAAGCTTCATCCCCTGTGCCATGAAGCTTCAGCTCTACAAGACAGCAAAGCCCCCCTGATCAGGGTTCAGACCAACAGCTATCTTCCCCTTCTCCTGAGAAAGGCCACACTCTGAATCCAGCTATGAACTACACAAAGTTCAGAAGCTCGCAGCTCGGCGCAGGGATGCACGTGCATTGCTACTAGAGAGCACAGAACACTGTTGGCAAAGTAGAAGCTTTCCTTATGCCTACTTAAAGAAAAGACAATTTCTCACTGCATTCCTTTTTCACTCCACTGGTTTAATAACCAAACTCCTATGACAATGATAGTAAAAATAATAGTAATGATACTAAAAATTATGAAGTAAAATGTTTCTAGAGGGTGAAATTCTCTTTTCTATACAGACAATATTGTTCATCCATCCCTGTCTGTTCCAATAAAACGCTATTTAAACCCATCAAAATATAAACAGCGTTGCACTGCCACAGAACGTTTTAAACAGATAACAGTATTGAAAAAGTCTGCAGATTTAGTCGCAGCCAATTCTAAAGTATAGTTTTTTCTCTTTTCACTTACCTTGCTTTACAATATATCAAATCAGAACAGATTAGGGCCTTTCTGAGGCAAGTATAGTGACTATTTAAAAGACACCTAGTTAGTTACATATTGTTCAACAACCTGACTGTATTATGAAATTTATCAGTATGTTTTGTTCCTAGTTTAGGAGAACTTACTCCTCTGCCACAAAAGTTCCTTAAAAAGTGTAGAGTATCATGGCTGGGAATTCACTGAGGTAGCTCTTCTGGCTTTGGGGAAAGCAAATGTCTTGCGAAATTAAATAAACAGTATCCTGTCTGGCTAATTTGGGAGTGGTGCTGATAGGCTCTTAAAGAATTCTTGTGCAGCTCCATTTTTCTAAAAGAATGTTAGCCATGACATGGGAGCCTCTGAGATAATGTGAGAAAGTATGAGGTATGGGGAAAAGGAAAGGAAATCAAAAGTTTTTTAAAAAAATACCTGGAGGATGCTATCACCTCCACAGAAAAACAAAATCTTAAGGTTCCACCTACGTGAAAATGTCCAATTAATAAACTTTGTTTGTATCAAGATAACCCTGTATCCATGAGGCTGAACTGGCTGATGGTGATTTTTTTTTCCTTGTAGAGAGAATATGAGAAGTACAGACATGTGTAAACATGCTTGCTATACCTTTCATTAACAATTTCAATTGTTTGGAAATTTCTGTTCCAGCTGGCTAAGAAAGATAGGCTTGGAAATCAAATAGCTTGTATAGTCTCTCCCTCTTTAATTGACATGTGAAGAAAGACTGCATACAAATTATTTTTGCACAGTGAAAAAAGAAGGCAGCACAAACTTTGCTTTTCTGACATAATAACAGTTCTGTAATGTTGTTATTACCTTTTTTTGTTTTTCACCACAGCGGCTATCTCATCTCTCTCATTGACAAATGGTGCAGGAACTCCCTAGCAGCAGTTTTATTTGCTTCTGGGGAGTACCTACTGCACTCATTTTGAATTCTGTTAATTTAATCAGGGTCTTTAGAAAATCAAGACAGCGAACACAAAGAACCAGGTAGAAGGATATACTGTTTTTGAAATTCACTACTCCTCCTATGAGTAGGTGATGTTGCACTTCAAGCTTACTGACAATATGGTGTTGTTTCCCAGAGCAAGGCTGGAACCTGTTTATATCATGATGTTTCTGTCATGTCATTTATCCCCTGACATAGGCAGAAATTTGCCTTGAGAAGGACCTACTTTTTTGTGCATGAATTGGGCTGGTCAAAGGGAGTTCATGCTGTTGATTCTGGTAACAGACAAAAGGGTAAGTGAATATATTAATTTGGAAAACCTTCAAACATACCACTGTAGTTGCTTTTCCTTTTCTTTTTCTTCTTCTTTTTTTTTTTTTAAAAAAAGGAATATGCAGGAAATGACTTTACTACAACTGGTTCTGCCAGTTCTATGAAAACATGCCTCTTAAAAGATGATTAAGGATTCAAATTAGGTCAGTAAGAGTGAACTCATAGGCCTCTGCGTCATTTGAAAAGTGGAGTGTTTCCTCATAGGGGGGCAAATATAAATAAAATACAAAGTAATTTCTCAGAGGTCTCCAAGACCTCTTCAACTCTTGTAAAATTGCAAGGTTCATTTTGGACAACGGGAGCAACATGAGTGTGGCATATAATCAAAAAATAGGAAATTGAAAACATCTGTATTCACCTGGAAAACAAATAAAACAATAGATACTGATGAAATTAGGCAGGTTTTACCACTACAGTTAGCGTATTTTATCCTGTAAGGATCTCTGAGAGCTTTGCACTAAGGGAGCTGAGGGACAATATTTCTAAGAGAAGTGTATAAACAGCAAAACTTCCCCTGAGGGAACTGGTCATATATGCTCCAGCCATAAGCCAAGAGAAGGACCTAAAATAGAAGGCAGGAATCCTGACCCCCGGTTCTCTGCACAGCTCAGTAGGCAGCAAATGAGTACAGCAATACTCCTGAACGTGCCAGTCATGCTTCATAAATAAAAGCTGTAACTCTGTAAAAGGTTTTCTGTAACATTTCTAATGTAACAGTGAAGAGCATTTTAGCTTTTATAATTAAGAACTACAGGATAGCTTGTTGGAAAATAAAGCTTTAAGTTCTTCTAAAATTATTTTAATAATTTTCCTCTTCAGAACTAATATATTTCTGTCCGGTTTGTCATTCAAGAAATTCGTGAACTCCTTAAGGGTAAAAGTATTTATAGTACAGTCTTCGGCACCTGCCCTGATCTATAATCCAAGGGTCTACTCAGATAACACACCAAATGCTAAGAAGCTCATGACCTAACTCATGACCTAAGATCTTAAAATAGCTCTGAGAAGGTCTTTTTTTTTTTTCTTTTTTTGCAAGACTCCTTTCACTCTAATTACACTACTGTTATTCACTACTTTTCAGCTGAGCAAACATGTCTCCCAAGGTTTTGTATCGTGTTTCCTTTTTAAATCAGATTTGCTTTAGCTAGTAGCCATGAATTACTAATGTAATTCTCTGAAAAAAAACCCAACCCAACTAAAAAACATGTAATGGCAAGACAAAAAAAAAGATCACTTTTGGTAAGATGTTTTCCCACATCCCTCTTTTTATAGCTTCAGAGAGTTCTAGGCCAAAAAAGATAAATAGATCATTTAAACCTGTTTGCTTGTATTTATACATTGTTGGATTTATGTTCCACTCAGCAAAGTCTCTATTTAACTCACTTAGTTGAATTTGACTACAGTAATCTGGTGTTTAAAAAAAAAAATAGTCTTGCAAAAAAACCATCCAGTTCACTTTGATTTAAAGCACGCTATTGTGTAAGAGAAAAGAAGAATGCTTAAGAGGACACGCAATAGGTAACGTGGGGGAAAGAAAAAGGAAAGACTAAAATCAAGCATACACAAACACCAAACTGAAAAGAACTATGAATCATCAAATCCAAAAGGAAGTGACTCTCTCCTGGTGAAGGAGCCCAGTCATAACCTTACACTGCTGCAGAAATTGCATTAAATTTCACGGGTCTCCTCTGATTTACACTATGCCAAATTATATCAGACCCAGTTCTACTGAATGCAAGGTGAGAAAAAAGTTGTAGAAAGACGCACTGTCCCGGGCAACAAAAAGGCCTATGCCTTCAAAAGACATGGTTCCATCCTTGTTAAGCAGTTCACCTGCCAATGCTTTGAGCTATATATAGATAAATACACTACCGTTGTAACATCTACTGCCACATCTACACCATTACAAGCTGTACTGAAGTATAGCTTTGCAGTTTTGTCGAAGATTCTTTTTTTTTTTTTTTCCTGGCAGAACAAAGAACAGTTACCACTACATATCCTTAACAGATTTATGTTACTGATCTTATTGGTACAGCGACATATGATGACAGTAAACAGTGGAACAGACCAGGAATGGAAAAAAAGGAGACAAGAAACCTAATGATATGTCTGATGTCTACCCCTTCACAAAACACTACATCAGGAGATGCTGTAGAGACCTATCAGGGCAGACAGCAATTTCCCTTCTCTTGGCTGCAACTGAGACAAAATTGAAAGTGTTTTAGGAATGTCCTGAAATCATATAGCAGAGTTCATAGCAGGGAATGTACAGCAGTAGCAGTGCCTGCAGCACAGAAGGCTAGAAAAGAAAAACCTGCTCCAGTAAGTGAATCAGCAGAAGCTTCTGGGCTGTACATGTGAGTGCTCCTCTCCTGCCAAGGAATTAGCTTTTGTTTTGCAGAGGTTCTCAGTTGTCACACAACAAGGCATCAGTCTGAGTTTGGACAGGATGTAGGAAAATATGTCCACATTCATACAGCCTAAATTCAACCTACCTGCCTATGACTGATGACCTAGGAAACTAGACAGAAGTCTTCAGAGATTCCTAGCCAAGAAATACCAGCACGGGGAATTTCTGCTGTGTGAATCCGACTCTGGGAAAAGTAAATTTTCTGATAGAGCTATCATTACACTTGATCTTCAGCAATCATTCCATTTCAATCAAACTGTGTGTATAGCTCAAGACAATAAGCGAGTAATTAAATTGTAAAAATGCATTATATAAGCCTACAAGGTAAAGAGGTTACTTCTGGACGACAGTAAACTTTCTTATCTGATCTGAATATTCACCTTTCTTGTAGGAAGATCCCGAGAACCCAACTGACTGTACATGTAAGTAGTGTAAATTTTTGTCAACAGCTAACCCTATAAAGCATGGCCAAAGTTTTCTTATTGCCATTAAAACTACACCCACCAGGGACCCAAAAAAAAAATTAAAAAGAAAAGAAAAATTCTCTACTGAAACCTAGAGAAGGTTTTTATCCTCTGGTCTGTTCTGAGTCTTTTTTTTGGGAGGAGAGAAAGGGAAGAAAGATGCATTCAGCATTATTTGATAAGCAATCATTCATCATGTAGCAGAACAAATAATACTTTATCCCCTTCACTTCAGGCCTTATATTTGTACAGCCTGAAACTTGCTGCCACAGCAAGAGAAGTGTGAAAGTGTTTAGTCTCAGTTCAGGAAATAAGAGTGTAGCCCAGGTGCTAACTCTATCCTTCTGACATCTATCTCCATGTATTCCACTACCTTAGGCTTGTTCTTTCCTCTCCTTCCTGATAGCAAACATGAATTTTGTACCACTGATATCTTTGAGCTGGCAACTTGCCATGTTATTAACATGACAGCAATAGTAAACACAATAAATCCAATCCACTGGAATAACAAATACATCTTAATGTGTCCTCTCATTAGTTCCTTATACTTTTTCTTTGTAACTCTGAAACCTTTCACTAATTACTTGGCAGTTAATGCTTTTCTAGTTAAAGAACTTGATGTTCCCACTAGTCTCCGCGCTATTTTTGCTATGGAAAGCTCCTTGGACAGAATTCATGGGTCTCTATAATTTGCATGTACACAATCCTCCCTGCCCCACCAAAACAGAAAAAATACATTCCCAGATAATTTTCCTGGAATTAATCCTGACTTGAATGTATTTCCTCAAACCTCAGAAGACATACTTTAATGTCCCAATGTAAGAATCAAATCACCAAATGCAAAGGGAGTATCTGAAATAACAGATTGTCAAGTTCCATGAAGAATACCATTTTTCTTCAGAGAAAAACAACCTTTGAGTTAATTAAAATTATCTCACATACCATGATGCCAAAATTAGTGGCTTTCCATTTGCTTGGGAAAGCTACACAAGAATGTTGGATACAAGACTGCCATGGGATTGCCATAAAACAGCCCTTGGGTAATAGCAGAGATAACAGCCTCTGCATGCCCATCGCAAAGCTACTGTAATAGTTAATGCAGTATCTCACAACATGCATATTTCAGCATGCAGATGGCAGTTTCAAGCATTAAGATTCATTGCAGATCATTAGAGCTCACAGCTCCTTTTCATTCTAAAGGTAAAATGGCCTCTGTATTTCAAATTTCCAGATTGGTTTTCCTGAACACCATCTTGTTTTGAAATTTGTCTAGAACCTGGAGTCACACCTCTCCCAGCTAATCCCTGGCACTGTAACAACGGTTAGCAAAACAGGAGCTTGCAGGTGCCAACAATAAAAGCGTTTGAAGCGGTAATCCTCTGCATGTCAATGTGTTTAACATCCATCTCAACCATCCCATGGTCTGCATGAATTGTTAATCAAGTAGAATTGAAAACTGGCACTCAAATGGCATAGCTGCTACAGCTGGATAACAGGCTAAGAGCCAGCCAGAAGCTAAAGTTTCATTAGAAGCTATTTTAACATTCATTTGTCTACAGGGACAACAAGCTTAGCAAACAATTGGACTTTTACTAGAGCCCTCTGCCAGAGTGACTCTTGAAAGTTCGTGGCTGAAGCTAACATTTTACAAAGAATCAACTGCACACTTTTCCAGGGCAGCCAACAGTGAACTTAACCAGCGGCAGAATTCCCCAGTGGCCTTTTTGCAAAAGTTTTACTTTGTTGATTACAATTTCACTTTAGCTGTTTATGAGAAAGGATGATAATTTCTAACAGAGGCTGCATGACTTTATGTTCTACTTCTGACACCAACATATCAAACACAAATCCTGATGAAACTGAAGGCTGCTCACAGCTTTTCTTTAGCGTGCAGCTCTAGAGTAAAGGCTTCAAATATACAACTGCTGAGAGTTACTGGGATTTATATATTCTGGACTCATTCATCAGGGCTATAGAGATGCACAATCTGATTGATTTCATTACCGATGGCATGAGGTTCTGCATGCCAACAGCTACTCCTTCTAAAGACCTTGTTGAAAAGTGACAACTGCTACAAGTCTAAGCTGTGGAAAACAGAGGCAGTTTTTGGGTCCCTGACAAGTTCCCAGTTCAACCTTTGTATAGGCGGCTTTTAGTTTTTGCTATCGCCCCCGGTAACCTGAATGGTTTACAAGGCAAGATCTGGCCAGCATTCGCTCATCTGCTCCTACTTTTATCAATATATCTGGTAAAATTCAGCAGATATGTAACATGTGCACACTGATGCCAAGTAAACACTAAGGAAAAAAGGGTGAGTTTTTAAACATTTTACTAATATATTTGAATTTGAGTGTATAACAGCTAAGTTGTATCTTAAGATCTGTTGGTTTGCTGAAATAAATCCTGTGTCAGAAGTTGGGGTCCATGCTGAGCAGCTAAACCTTAACCTGCATTACAAAAGCAATCCACCATGCTTTTGTCAGGGCTGTTGCACAAAACAGAATTGTTTCACGCATTGTTCTCCTTGCAAAAGCAGAGCATTAATTTCATTCTGTTGTTCTCCACAACTGCTCAAATCAGAAAAGTACATCGTACAGATCACACACGAGCCCTTCTTGTTCCTACTATGTACCTCCCAAATTACTTTGCTGTAAAGCAAGATAGAGGTGCCTGTTTCCATAATACTCCTGGGTATAAATGCGTTTCCTGTACTCAAGGCAATGATATATTTAAACCTTACTGGTATTGTTATTACTTATTTTTTCCCTTCCCACAGCATCACTTATTACCAGGTTCACTTTGCAGATCCTTTGGGCATGTATCATATAATGAGCACCTTGTAAAAATCCCCAAGCAAGTGTTAAACGAGTTAGTGTCAGAACTGAAGGAAGTGTAGCTGCATTAGTACACAAAGGTACATAGGCTAATTAGCACTTACAGCACTGCCAGGACCAAACTTTGCTTAGTATCTCTGCATGATATTATGCTGCCCAATGTAGAATCAGCAGCTTGCTTGAAGCTAAAGCTGGGATTGCTAATATGGGCCTCTTCTCTGCATAGCAGACCTGATCATTGTTTTCTCTAATTAAACAGGGTATCTGCAGGACTTCCTCTGTTGTGCAAAATATAACCTCAGGATGGATGTATAGGAAAAATACCTAGTTCTGGCTGTTGAGCGCTCTATAAACAGGGAATATAACATACTCCTGTACCGTATGTTAAAAACAGAAGACATGAAAGATAATTTGGTCTGCAATGTTACGTATGGGATATTTCATTTTAGTGAAAAATATATTTTAAAGCAAAACCAATGGGATCCTTCTGCCTCCAATCTGAGGTGAATTCTCAGTATTACTGTTGGAGCTTGGTGTTGAGAATAAGCTCTTTGTATTTCTTTTTATCCTTGTTGAACTTTGTATGACTTTAAATTTCACTCCTTCCTGTGCACAGTTTATTTGTTTAACAACTGGTTTTGAAAGCGTGAAGACATTAAGCTCTCAAGAATTCTGACAAAATGGTTGTGGGATAGTGATGTTTGTGTGTCCTGTGTCCGGCTCCCCCCCCGAATAATTTATTTAGTAAATAACAATGCCAAGCTTCATGAGAGCTTTGAATATCATTCTTTAAATTTAAATATGGTAAACTAAACACAAATGTAACTGTTCTGGATTGGAGTCTAAAAATATTACATAATTTTCTTAATTAAAATAGAAGCTTTATAAAAGCTCATGTAACATTGCAGGGATCAGAAGGAAGGGAGGAACCCTATTCTACAGTAGAGCCTGTCACTGATTGCCAGTTGGTGCCTTCGCCATGTCACTTACCTGCTTTGTGCCTCTGTTTCTGAGCCTGTATACTGTGAAAAAGTTTGAAACTGGTTAAAAATTTGCCATTTGTGAAACACTCTGAAAACTGTACACGAACTAAGTAAATTGCAATCTTCTGCTATACTGCTTGTTATCAAGGATATATCCTAATTATTTCTAGCAATCTATACAGCACACCATAGCATCAGTAGCAAGGGAAAGAGGGAGAAAATTTTACTAAAAAATTAAAAACATCAACATGAAGTATCATTAAAATCACTGGAACTAGAAACCATATGGAATCACACCAGTCCTTTAACTGAGTCTTGTCTTTGAGATAATACAGCTGGTGACAAGAGGCTTAGACTAAGAAGGCATTAGACCACCAGGCCAGACTTCTGTCAGCTTTACCACAGACTATCCAAGCAATCTCTGACAAAGCAAACATACTCATTCCGGGTCTCCGTAAAACAGGGATTGCAGTACTGCTCTTCCTCTTTTATGATTCAAATATGAGCACTCACTCATTTGCTTCCTCAGATCTTAGGGCAACAGAACCCCATTTTGCACCACAGACAGCATAACACCATAAGTAATACTGCAAGTTCACAGGCAATGTACAAAGCAAAACTCAGATCCAGAATAGTGGATTCTCTGTTACCTCATGGCACATTTTTTATTTGAACTTACAAAAAAATCTCAGGGTTTATGTTACTCTACTGAAATTCATCATAGAACCTCCACTGCTTATTTTTAAAGAAAAACTAGACACTCGACAAAAAGAAAAATGAACAAGTCACTGAGTGATTTTCCCTGCCAGCTGAGCATTTTGCAGCTCAAAATCTTGAGTGAACCCTCCATTTGGGGGTTCTTAATTTGCAAGTAAGAAAATTTTCTCATTTTCTTTTTATTAATGTCTCTTTAAATTAAGAAGATAACTTCTTAACATTCTCCCTCTTCCGAGTTCCCTTGTTATTTTAAATTAAGTCATGAAGTATTTGCTATGCAAAAGCTAAATTTTTCTTCCCCAGAGTAGCAGAAATTTGACAGTGGAAACATGGCTGCAAGAGCATTGGGATGAGGTCAATTTCTGCTGCTACTGTCTTCATAATAGGTCATTTACTCCAGAAATAGCTGAAAACCTATCTGTTGGAAGACAGTTATGATGACTAGGGAAAGACGATAACTTTCAGGACATCATGGGGTGATTAATTTATATTACATATGGTGATAGAAAGCACTCACTGAGGACAAAATATAACACCAAGATATAATTTTCCAGAAGTTCCCAAAGAAACCCTCAACTGCTATCAAAAGTCAATAGGCATAACCAGTTATGGGCTTTTGCAAATATCTAATTGAATGAAAGAGAAAAACAAGGAAGAATAAACCTACAACGACACTTTTATCTGTCCCTATCATAGGCTGTGATAAAGTGCAAAATCAGAACAACACAAAATAGGTTTGCTGAAGAGAGGCAGAATGGGGGCAAGGTAGGAGGCAGAGTCCTGCAGCCCCTGTTAGCTCCCTAAATATTCCCTCTGAAACCAGAACTATGTTAGGAATCTCAACCTTCAAAAACACAAAGTCTTTTTCCAACTTAAAAATGGCCAAATGGATTAAATTCAAATTTAAGGAAAAAAAAATAATCCTGGACTGCAGCTTTTAATGCCAAGTTTCTGCCTGGAACAAATTTTTGTGGTTGCATATTAATCCCTTAAAAACAGCATAGAAACGTTGACAGCTGTAATAGTTATTCATACTGGTCCTTCACTTCCACAAAGTTGCTAAAATCTTGTATTTAATTGTCCACGCCTAATTATCATGCCAAAATTTTAAAAAAAAAAATAATCCCCACTCCATTCATTTTCAAGAAACAGATCCACTATCTGTCTGTAACACCAACATGGGTGATCTTTGGCCACAGACCTCCAAGCTCTTCATCGGTACCATGCAAAAACACCGGACTGGGTGAAACCCTTTGTAGTTCAGAGACACTAGTGGCACAGAGACATCTTGTTCCACTGGGAGCCAGGTGATCCCAGTAGGAAAGCGGCCTCCCTGCTCTATCTCTGCCTCTGAAAATCTGTACGTGACCTAATTCAGCATCCTACATTTACAGGTGCTGACTACATCTCCCATAGAAGCCTGTGGTATATGAATTATCCAAAAATTCTGCTGAAAACAACGGTTCAGCAGAATAAAAGACTCAAAGACATCACAAGTTTTTGATTTGAAAAACCCAATGTAAGACAGTTTTAGCCTGTAGCTGGTGGGGCCAGATAACATCAGCAGGAAGTTCTCCGAGGTTGCTGACAGGTCCCTTGAGAACAGCCGATTCAGAGTTCTTTTTAGATGAGGTTTCGGTGTTCATCACTAGAACTGTTCATCATTCCAACTTATGTACGATGTAGCCATTTAACTACACTGACTGGTAAAACAAGGTATTCCTTTACTTATCATATGTGGCTTAAGGTTGGAAACAGGAAAATGAGCATACAGTGTTAAAGCTATCATGCAAGCAAGTTTAATAAAACTTGTGGAGGGCCAGAAGTCCTTTGGTCCTTATTATTAACTAGTTTCAAAGCACACCCAAAGGAGCAGGGGATGCAGAACTTGCAGGGAGGAACTGCATCAGTGTCCATTAGTCACGGGGATAGGAATTTTGAGATTTCAGGCTGAGAAAGCAGGACCAGGATGGGGTAGGGACACACCGAAGGCAGATTTTAAGTGGAAACCGTCTGGGATGTTAATGGATAGTTTGACCAAACCAAATTAAACAGCTTCGAGCAGAAACCCAATAATGATAAGTTAATCTTTTTCTGAACACAAGCTGCTGATGCAGTGAGGGTTAAAAGATTCAATACCTGAGATGTTATAATTCCTAATTGTAGAGCCTACTAGAATATACACTTGTCTTTGTTAACACAGAGCACCTAGGGTAAAACCAAACCAAACATTAAGTAGCACTCTTTAGGTGGAACTGTAATTAAATTTTTTACAGAGGAGCTTACCACAGGATAGTGCAATTGAAATCTGAAAGGTCTGCAGGAATATATACATTACTACAAAGTAAAACTGTTTTCTTCCTGTTTTCTGCTGTTATTTTAATACCACCAATATTTTACAATATCATGAAAGATCCTTACTTTCTTTTTCCTCTCTGCTGGAAATTTCAAAATCTGTACTTTTTGTCCAATTAGATTATTTTTTTTTTTACTTTGATACTTTTCTACAGAACAAAAAAGGCTGGAATGGGATTTCTGTTGACAAACAGGCTAACAATGATGACGTGTCATGTCTGAGTTTG
Organism: Pluvialis apricaria; assembly: GCA_017639485.1. Classification (NCBI taxonomy): domain Eukaryota; kingdom Metazoa; phylum Chordata; class Aves; order Charadriiformes; family Charadriidae; genus Pluvialis; species Pluvialis apricaria. The sequence goes on along the minus strand of CM030015.1, from coordinate 20,023,866 downwards.
ACTGTGAAGGGAGAAACAATACTAAAATAGAATTTTAGAAAACAGATTAAAAAAGGAGGAAGCTCAGAGAATACTGATTCTAAAAAATATGGAATTATTCTGAATAACAATCCTAATTTCAGAATCATTAAAAGCCCTTAGATTCATCTACTTCAACAATGACAACTCATTCACAGAAATAACCAGAAATTGTTAAAGATTTCCCAGTTAAAGGTTCTCTCCTGTAATTTTAACTGGGCAGAAATGAGAAAAGTGGATAGACTAACACCAGGCACACTACTTTTCAGAGAGAAGGAATGTGCTCTGGAAAAAAATGTTCTGAGTTTCACGTCTTATTTCGGACAACAACGGGGGCCAATTGTTGACAATACTGTTAAAATCTCTATTCGTGGGGCTGAAGAGGTTAGAAAGATTAACACTCAAGTGGAAAAGAAAAGAATTACATTCTTAAAAGGCTATTTGAAAGTGAAAGGGGTACCTTCACCTGTATCAGTGGCTTCAGTTCTGGTGAGAAGGTGGGCAAAAGCAAAGCTGAGGAGAGAGACTGGTGAGGGAACTAGATGAAGGAGAGGAAAGACTTATCTGCAAAAAGCATGGATGAAGGGAACTTAAGTGTTTATTTTAGAAAGGAGACTAACAACAACTAGGCTATATAAAAATAATAAATGGTGCAGGAAAAAAAGACAGTCAGGAATTTCTTTTTGGCTACTCATGTTAAAAGAAAAATGAGGCATTCAGTAAGGAGCTAGAAGACAGAAATTCTAAAATGGATGAAAAGAAAACTTGGATAAAACATGGTTAATCCATGAAACTTACTGCTGCAGATAAAATTGAGGCTAATACTTCGGCAGATACAAATCAGGACCAGTTACAAGATCATCAGGAATCCAAACACCATGGGAATTCTGCACAGCACAGTTTTTTAGCCCTCCACACTGCCCCTTTCCCCACTCCAAAGAAACAAAATCAAATAAAAAACTCGAACAGAATATAAAGTCCCTTCATAAGGGACTTTATGCTTCAGGAAGGAAAATCAATAATTAAAAAGAAATCTAAACCACAGACAGGTTATGTCAGAATTGTACTTTACAGATTTTAGGTCTTCTCTTTGAAACATCTGGCACTGGCTATAGAGGCAGACTTCTGGATTACATTCCTCTGAGCTAGCATGGCAAGTTTAGCTTTTGCCTTTATATTGTGTGTATTTTGCTTTTCTGTCTCCCTATCTGTTAGAGACATAGTCAAAGCTTCCTGTGTTTATGGAATGTCTGCAAAAACCACTAGTTTTTTGGGTGGGGAAAACTGACCACAAGTGCTGAATGTTCAGAGGTTGTCTCAAAATTCATCTGATGATTAAAAACAGGCCTTGGGAACAGAAATCTCTCTTTCTTTCTCCCCCAAAAATCAGTGTGCTGATGTAAATGCATGCATTTTTTAAAAAGGAAGATGAGCATGTTTGAGGTTTTTTTTTAAGAAGGGAAAAATATAGGGACTTTTTTTTTTTCCTAGTAGCAAGAAGTTGGATTGTGTCAGCTTTGAACTTTGCAAGTTCTGTTTCATTTGTGTTTGGATCTCAGTTGGGCATCTTCTCCCACTGTGCACACACATGCAAATAATCTTCAGCATTTTCTGTGGAGAAGGAGAAATAGCAAGCAAAAACCCAAACACCCTCCCACTCTGCCCAAAATACTCACTCTTTCACCAGTCCTTTGAAAAAGAACCACCATACCAGCTTGAGTCTCTTCCTTCTTATACTCTCTGACCACAGAAGTGAGAATTGAGTAAAGTCTGGAATAGCATTTGCTAGAACCACAGTCCAGCATCCTCAGCAAAAAAGAGGAGCACCAGTGCTGCAATGATTCCCACCCAGCAGATATCCCCTTGAAACTAGAGAGAGCTCGTATTCACAACAGCAAGCTGAGCAAGGCAATGCTGTTAGCCTTACTGTAGAACTGAGGAGCTGAGGCACAGAAAAGCAAAACCACTTACCTACTGTAGAAATTCTCCTGAGAGAAGGGACTTATGCTCATGTCTCCTAAATATGAAAATGGTGATCAAGTTGCTCAAACATCACCTCCTGGAAGTTCTATCCAACTCCCTACCTTGCTTTTGTCACTTCCTTATTTAGCTGAAGACTCCAGCCAGATATAGAAAAATGTCATGTAATATTGAAAAAAATAACTGTTCCTCTTTCCTTTGTACCTTTTTTGATGGGGGGGGGGGGCGCGGGGGGGGGAGAAGCCATTTTTCTTTGTAAGGACTTGACAATACAAAGCTCAGCACAGAACTGCTGTAGTACAAATTCTCATGAGACTGTGAGTCCAGTAGCTTTCTTTCCTTGTGACAGTTGATCACATAACAAATCTCAACTAGATGCTGCCCCTGTATTTCTTTCTCATTGCAATGAAGATGTGTATTGGGCTCTATAAAGACCTTTACAGAACAGTGCTAACAAACTAAATTTATAGGGACAAACATTCCCTCTCTCCTCTTTCTCAGAGAGATCAGCTCATCCAAAACAGAGCTAAGGGCTGGCACTTGCCATTTGGCAACTCATGGGCTGTGCAATTTAACTCAGGAAGTGCAGAACATGTTCAACTGAAACTGTAGAGGAATTTTAGGTAGGAAGAATATAGTTACTCATGCTGGACTTCGGCTAGAAGACAGGAGTTATCAGCACTTGCAAAAAGTAGTAGGTAGCTAGAGATATTGGGTGCGACATGAAACAGAAGTCTCTTAGAGCCTTCAGTAATGACATGCCAAGGAAGGAAGACATGGGAATTTCAGCTTCACTTTGCTGTTGGCTCCATTTTCCAACCATTGCTATTACCTTACATAAAAACAGAAAACCATTAGAAGTGGTGGAGCATAATCAACAAAGCACACAAAATCAGCAGCAACAGTAAAAACTCTGGAGCCGAAGCAGTCTAGTTCAATCACCGGAAAACAGAAGAGGGCTTTAGCACATAGATCTTACCCCGAGGGTGAAGTATTTTGTGTAGGGCCCTCCTGCTAGGATGGTCCTGTGCTCCCTTTTAACAGTCTTGCAAAAAAGACTGCAGAAGCCAAAAGTATCATTTGTTAGAAGCTAGGGTGAAAGCAACTTTGACTGTAAAGGGTGGAGAGGGGGGAAAAAATTAAAATCAATCCTTCCATTTTTCAAGCACTGCTTTTTAAAAAGTCAGTTTTACTAAACTCCAGACATTGCTCCCTTAGCAGACTGCCTGTGGAGCCATTCACTAACCGAGGGTATTCTGGAGCAGCTGGTTTCCTTTAATACATGCATATATAAGAAATTGGTGTTACTCCCTCCCTTTCCCACTGTGCCTTGTCTTTGAGTTATTCTCAAGTGCCTTGGCCAACTTAATTAGTCCAGTCAGGCCAGGCTCATTTCTCTGGCACCAGCATTTAACAGCTCTGGTCAGCAGACAGATATTTAGGGGTAGGTTTCATGTGGCTTAATTTTGAAGTAATAAGAGAGAGGGAAATTTAAAAAAAGAAAAAAAAAAAAAGGAAGGCTAGCCTGTGGAGGTGGTGCCGTCTATCCATTTGAGATGCAAGTAGAATGCAGAGTGACTTGATCACATACTTCACACTTTCACTCCTGCAATGCTAGAGCTAGTGTGACAACTGACAGCAGTAAGGGCTGTGTTTTCTGCAATAATAAACTGCAGAGTAGCAGTTTCGTTAGAGATGTGGAAAGAGACAACAGCTACAGAACAGTATTCTTGGACTATGGCATGCCAGTAGACTCAATGCTGGTTTTTTTAAAAGGTATGAGCCCAATACAGTAATTCTTCAACTGCATAGGCTACCAATTTATTACATTAGTTTTATTTCCCATTTATAATTATGTGAAAGGATGAAACAGAACACACCCTGAAGATCACAGATACTCTGCAATGGCCATGCTATTTTACATGGAAATGTTCACATTCTGTGGTGATGGGCAGCAGCATAGGCCTCTAATAACAATCTTTTTTAACACCTTCCAGCCTTCATTCTTACAAACATATTTTTAGAATACAGGTACTTGTGCTTCTGGAAAGCATAAGGAAAGAATAACAGAATTATATCTTTAAACTGATAGGCCTTCACAATGGGAAGACAGATTAAAATAATGAGATCATTCTTCTGGAACAATCATCAAGGGTAAGACGGAGAAAAACCCATGAAAGAAGCACTAATGAAGAAGGGCTAGGAAACCAACAATAGGGTGTATTTGAGGTGATATATTTTTGAGAGACAAATTAGATTATTCCCAAAGAAAAACTCTCCGGTAAACAAAATTATTCATAATTAGGTTACCTCCTGATAAGTTCCTGTTGAAAGACACCAGTTCTGTAACACAATTACCAATGAAAAGACAAGAATAATCCTCCTACCTGTGAACTAGATGGGTTCTACTGAATTTGTCTTCCAAACATAAAACAGTTTCCTTTTGGCTGTTCTGAGGTTGATACTATGTTTTCACACAATACAATTAATTTCTTGAAATATCAATGGGATTTTGTGCCAAACAGCTTTTAGTAACTGATGGCTTGAGCAATACAAGATGCAAAATTATGAAGCCACATTATACTAAAGACCTAAGCAGAACATTTCTCTTCATCAAATATTCAAGTGCAAAATTCTCTCTTGGGATTCAAAGGTTTTTATACCATACTGTTGTTGTCCTTAATCACAGAATTTAGCAGGCAGAACTAATTCAGAAGATTTCTTATTATTCTTAGGGTATACAAGTATAATGCAGAGCAAATACAATCAAAAGTTCTTTGCTTTGACATTGACTGCAGTACTGTCGGCCACTGGGGGATATAACAGGTAAGTCAGGCAGAAAGAAGACAGGCAAAGGAGACAACAGTGGAGAATTTTGCTAGTAATCTGAAAGCACTTGGAGACCTTCAGGCACAGAGGTCTCTGTATAAAATAACAGGGTATTACATTCAAAGTAGAAGATATAAAAATGTGTATATTTAAAATCCTGCTAGAATTGTTAAAAGGTTTTACCCCTAGTGTCTTTTGGATACCGTGTGATACAGTGTTTCATCAATACATAAGCCAGTTCAGATCTTGGAAGTGGAAAAACTTGCATTGTCCTGAACCACACCAGCTAATAAACTGTGTTTCTCACCACAGCTAATATACCTGGAGGAGTGCAGCCTTCTTGTGGCTATATTGCATCATGCTGTGTGGGTGCATCCTTTGCATTGGACAGGCTGAACTTATGAAAGAGAGAACAGAAGGTTTCACACCCAGCTGACAGTACAAAGCAAACAATGCCAGAGCTGGGATTTGGAGCTGTGCCCCAGGAGAAGCTCCTGTTTCCACTGCATTGATTTCCCTCATGCCAAACCCACACTTTGATATCGCTTTTAACACCAGTAGGTTGAGTAAAGTGACTTTTAAGCACATGAATGTGGTAGCTAGTTAATTAATGCATGCTTTGGGACAGATAGCAAATTATAAGGCAAGCTACTGTTCCTCTAAATATTATGATCCAGATAGCCATAAATCAAGTCTCACGTGAGCAGGAAGAACAGTGAGAGAAAGACTTGGGACAAAAGACTTAACTTTTCCGCCCTCCCCCCAAATCTGAAGTTAAGATTATAGGAGAAATCACTTGAAAAATTCACAGCAAATGCACCAATTCTCTATGAATCAGGTATCTTAAATCAAAATGCTGTAAAACAGCATCTCCTGTAGTATGTCACAGCTAGATAAGAAAGATATATCTTGCCGGTGGCTCTTTCTTGGGCTTACGACTCTCTACCAATCCCAGCACTTGATGCAGTGATCCTATGAATTTCCCACAGCAGGCAGTGGGAATGACAAACATTCTTTTCAAGGCTATCCCCAGCAGTGGACCCCTCGTACAGACTGCTAAAACCAATCCCTTAATCCCCTCCACTCAGTGCTGACCTAAAGGAACAGAGGATCAAAACACAACCTCTGGAATGACCCTAGCTTGCTCTGTAACACCTCACCAAGGGTCAGAGATGTTAAACAGCTCCCTGTGGCCCCTTGCTGTTCTCTAAAGAATGTGCTCTATATCAGATAAACAAGAAAGCTCCTTTAGAAATACGTAACACATACATGAGGACTACTGGTCATCTTTCTTACGAGATCTACATGCAAAGCAGAAGGCAAAAATTACATGTATACAATCAGTTTACCAAGGCCACATTTTTTCAATGCTTATTGTCTAGATTTTTTTTCTCCAAATAATTTCTGTAATTTCTCAATTTCCCCAAATGTAGCAGAAGACGCTGGAACAATAACTGCATGAACCCAGAGTTGAAAAAATAAAACATCTCAAGTTTGCAGCAGTAGGAGACTGCTTAAATGTACTTTTCTCCATTTTTAAGCCTTAGAGGCATGGAATAAGGCCTAGAACACAAGTGCAGAGGACCCAAGACCACAGACAGCGATGCAGATTTCCTCCTGTTTCTTCACGCACAGGATCAGAAGAGAGGGAGAGAGTTTGAGCAGTTTTACAAACATAATTAAAATGGCCCTGAGAGAAGCCTCTGTTCAACTTGGTTTTCTTGAAGATAAGCAAAGTTGATTCACTCTTAGGAAAACTATGAAGTAGCTGCTTGAATCATTATCCCACTAATTACAACTCTCTCTAAATTCAGTGACAGCAATAGAGGCACATGAATGTGGTGGCAAAAAATGCTTTGCTCGCTCCCTTTGAGGTACTTAACTTACAAGCTATTTATGGCTTTGAGGATAATCACTTATCTTTTGGCATAATTTTCTCTTACGCTCTCAGGATTCCCTACCTATCCAACTTTCCTCAACAAGAGATTTTTTTTTTGCTGAAGACATAAACTAGAAAACCTGGATCTTTACAACCAGTTATCAAGATTTTGATCCATTTCAGATAGTTTATAGCATGTAAAGTCTGTGACAAAGCTCAGGTAAATGAGCAACTACTGCACTAAAAAAATCCCATACCTGCACATGGGAGAACTGCTCAGTATTCAGACTCTATTAAAAAATGGAATTTGTAGGTGGCTAGAGGGACTCAGGGATGACAGCACCAGAGAGACTGACAGAAAAGCAGAAGTTAATTCTGAAAAAAAGAGGAGAAATGGAAATAACATCACTGAAAAAAAATCTCAGGAGCATATCACTTTTCTATTGCTTATCATGTTAGTACAGAAGCACGCTTTTACACCAGTGTTTTTGAACCCATACTCCCCAGACCACTGGCAGTCTGGGGTAGACAGAAAAAAGTCTGCAAAATAACTGGAAGAAAAAAACCCACAAAACAGAACATGCATATACCCACTGCCATGCACTTACCTGAGGGAAGCACCAAACAAAATTACAGAAGAACATTTTAAATTTAGCCTCATTTTTATTACGACGACAATGTGCGTGGTGTGCGAGATGGTCTTTCTGTTGTTTTCCAAACAACTTGGTGGTCCTTGGACAAACAGAAAAACCTGCCCTAGAGCACTGTTACATTCTAGGATTTGCCAGCACGCTGGGCAGATCCAGCTGAGCGTACCATGTACTCTGAGTACGTAAGTGTATGTGATGCCACAGCACATAGTTTGTTTCACCAGCTCAAGGGAGCGTAGACCCATGCTGTGACTGCTGCATCCCTGCAGAGGTGCCAGTCATCTACTTGCTTGATGTCAGTCTTTACTCCAGCCCTACACACAAAAGACAGTTACTGCCTGGATCTGCCTGCTTTTTGCCAGAAGACAGACAGGCTGTGGTATTCCTTTCCTCAGCAACGGTGACTCTGTATGACCAAGGAGACGAAACCAAATTCACCACGATCCAAACTAAAGCTGCGGAGACAGAAGATCATGGAGGAGTATTGTTAGTGACTTACGTATTCAGGAAACATGGAGACAGTGTGGAACTCATTTCCACACAGTCTGGAGAGCAAACCTTTAAGGGGGTCAAAAGCAACTAGACAAACTTATAGAAAAAAAATTAAAATCCATTGTTACTGAACACAAAAGCACTGTCTTTGGTTAAGGTGATTCTTACACCACAGATTACTGGAGACTGGGGAAATACGTGGGGAAGGATCTCTACAATTGTACCTCGTTATTCCTTTTTCTCCTAGGCAACCACTACTAAGGAGAGGACCATAGGGCTCAAGGTTGGAAGAGTGCGGCCACTCTTCCACCATTGCTATGGCAAACTGCAGTTGCTGACCAGAAGAGCATTTATAGGCAAAGGACAACCCTGCTGGAGTCTAGGGAAAGCAGGAAATATCAGTATCTTTTGAAAGGAATTTCCTTTCCTGCTTCCACAAAGAGTAAGGATAAAAGCAAGCTGTTAGTAAATTTGCAATTGTGCTGGGACATTTTTATGCCTTTATTAAAACAAGTCCAGAGGCTCTTTAAAAATGGGAGGGGGCTTCATAAGCACAATGAGCAAATGGTCATAGAACCCACCTTGGAAATAAAATATTTACATCACCTAGAGAAGATTACAGATAAAATCCAGAATCTGAACTGGCAATAAAGAATGAAAGCCCAAAGCAGCTTGGAATCTAATTGGCTGCTATAAACCCCATACTAACGAAAGACCAAAGCAACAACAACAACAAAAAGGCATAACTCTAAACTACAATACTAATCATCCCAAAATTTGCCCTGGCGAGTCACCATTCTATTATTTACCCTGCCTGCACCTTTGGCCGTTGTCCCAATAAACCTCTGAGGAAGAGCTGTTGTATTGCCTGGTATAGGGGAGTCTTGTCCTTGGCAAGTCCCTGGGCATCACTCTCATCCAGATTAGAGGAGAAACGGAACACTTCGTTTTGACCTGATGGTTCTTTGTAAACAGTTGCCACAAGTAACCAATGATGATGTAACACACCATAAGCATTGCTAGATGCAAACTTCAGCATCAGATAAAGACCCAAATGATGCAATAGCTCTACGAACATGATCAAATATTCAGCATTCCTACTAATAATGGGAGAGAATGCTTAAGAATCCAGTTCAACTTATTAATTTGAAGGAGAATACTTTTTTAACTGTCTCAGGAAATGGAGGTGGACAGTTCTGATTCTAGTCCATATGGAACAATAATGTAGGATGTATCATTGTGCTACAGATTGAATGAGTGAATAAAAAACACTTGCAAGCTTTTCTTTCTCTCCAGCTTAGTTCACTATTGGCTAGGCAATACACCGAATCTTCTCCATACAAAATATTTAGATCTCTTGATCTCTATTCAAAGGACAGGAGATTCACATAGCAGAAAGGGCAGACAAGGTGTATTAGACACCTACAGCTGCGAGGTTCACCACTAAAAGACAAACGGATCAAAGGGGAAGTTTCTGTCTGTATGATTTTATTGCTCTTCCATTGGGGTTTCTGGAAAAAGAAGTCAATCACAAAGCCTCCAGCCTAGGGCTTGTTCTATGCTCTTACTATCCCTATCCTGTTTTCTAGAATAAAACTAGTAGAGATGAACTATATAAAAACAAGGGTAGCACGAGGCTTGTGCCACTGCTCTGGCACATCCTGCTCTCTTCCAAGTATGGCTATATTTGCAGTGACCCAAGAACCAGAAGTCAAGGAATGCTAACCCTGACCCTGGAAAACTTTCAAGGCTCCCAGAGCAATTCCCTTTTCTATCACAGTTTGGTGTCAGAAGGAATTTAAAACCAGATCACCATGTCCACTGGACTTAGGGCTTCCATTGGCACAGTAGCAAATAGCATAGTCTACCTCCAAAAATCAGGTTCTGGATCATCTGACAGAACCCCAAAGGCAGCTACTGCTTTAGACACTGCTTCTGGAGATGCTGTAAGGTCCTGCAGACAGGCCGGGCCTGCATACCTGAAATGTTTGATAAGGTCAAAGTCCAGAAGAGTAAGGCAAAGAAAGTTCCAAGTGCAGTATCAACTAATCACAAGACTCAATCTGAGATGAATCCTGACTGCTGTAATAACCACTAGAATAAAAATTCCTATGTTGCTCTTTCCTACCTGATTATATGCCAGTCTGAATTTACTGGAAGTCCTAATTTAAGATCACGTTTGCATCACAGCATTTATCTCAAGTCAGGTTACTTGTTTCCCAAAGAGACAGTTGCCACTAGACTCAACAGATGCCACCTTCTGCCTTTAGTCATCCTGACTCACAACAAACAGAAGAAATTAAAATCTAGATGTTCCTCAGCAGCTCCCACATGCCAGACCTTTCTGATGTCCGTCTAAGTCCAAAACCAGCTGGCTTAGTTACTCACCGGCTGTGTTTTAAAGTGCTGAGGGGCCTCAGAAATTATCAGGCCATTTCTTGGGACATCTTGTTTGATGCACTGAAAGGACACTCTCTTTCTGCCAGGCAGGAACCTTCTGGGCTATGCTGCCATCATTTCTATGGCATCAGTTCCCACAAACACACCTGAGCTAGCTTGGTATCACTGTTGCCATGGTGGTACAAAGCTAGCTCAAGACCACAGCTTACAGCTAAATAGCCAGCTTCTTAAATGGATTTTACAGCCTGTTTTGCCTTAGCTATACTACTCCCAGCGGTGAAATACCCTGTTTAAGGACAAAGGTATTAAACCTTCAGTCAGCGCCTTCCATTCTAAATATATTTTCTGCTCCAGTCTAGTCTCTGGAAGGAAATGTCTCCAAGAAAGCCATTTTCTAGGCTCTTTCTTTTTAAAATATAAAAAGCAGAGATGGAGAAGCAGAATCATGCTTAAAGCAGCTTAGAAGGAAACACTAGGATCCCCAGAGGGGCTGGGAAACATGTGGGTTTGGGATGAAAAGAACCAAGCCAAGAGCTAGCTGGCTACTTCCAGCTTTCACACCATAAATCGTTACATTCCTTAATGGCCAGCCAGCTTTCACATGTAGAAAGAAACTGAGAGAAACTGAATACGGTAGGATGGAGCAGACAAGATACAGCTTAGTCAAGGGCACACTGTGTCAGGGATCCTTTCCTACTCTAGCAGCAGCGCGAAGGAAAAAACTGGCACAAGGCCCAGCATCTCTGTAAATCAATACAGCTGTTTATTTAAACCAAATGGCTGGCAAGGATATCAAGCTTTGATTGTTGTAACCATTTCCAAAAGGAAATTAATAACATTTCAGGAGATGACAGCAAACCCATGTAAGAACAAAAGAATTCTTTCCAACTAAGTTTTTATTCATTACAGGGCATGCTTTCAGTTCACTGCTTGAAGCCCAATAATAGACAGTACCCATTATTAGCAGAATTGATTATTGTAAAATCGAACAGATGACCAGACAGATATTCCTCCTCAAGTGTTCCTGACAGCAGAAAGTTCCTAAATATATTTGTAGTCATGAATGGCATGGGTTTAAGCTTCTTGATAATGTGTGGGGATCAAATCCCTAGATTTAACTGCTGAGTGTGTTAAAGACTGGCATGGACATGTGCTGCTGCAGTGATACATAATCCATTGAGTGAGAAGCCAGACTTGGCATGACCCTGGTCCAAGGTTCTTTCTGTGTACAGGGCTAACTGCAGCAAGAACACTGATTTTCTGCAATGTGATATCTCGCTCTAATCCATTTTTTCCCTTTGTGGTCATGGCAGCAGATACATAAACTTCTCTGTTACAAAAAAGTAGGAAAAACTGAGAGAGAAGGAGAATTTGCATCCTTAACTTCCCCCCCCCCCCCCCCCCCCCCCCGACCATATCCTAGATCACACAAATGTTGGTGGCATTTTTTTTAAAAAAGAGATTGCTTTTCATTGTACAGGTGCTCCCTTTCTATCTATTTCAAGGTCGTTATTAATTTTTTTTAATAACCTCCTAAGAGATGGAAACAGATACTCTTAAAAAAGCTACGACCTTTGACATTTTTAAGCTATGTTGTCTTGTCACACTTCATTGGAAAGAATTTAAGACGACAGGGCAGGATAAATTTGACAACTTCAGGTAAGCACTGGCAACATGAGACTAAATTATCTTCTTTTTACAATGAGCAACAAAATTGTTTCCTGTGGGTAACAGAATCATACAATCGCCTTGGTTGGAAGAGACCTTTAAGATCATCAAGTCCAACTGTCAACCCAGCACCGCCAAGTTACCACTAAACCATGTCCCTCAGCACTACACCTACACGTCAGGCTCACAGTTGGTGCAAGAGGATAACACAGACATCACTTCGGCCCGCTGTCAGTAAAATAACCTGAACCTCTCCTTCAACATTCACAATCAGGTGCTAGGTCATTTCTGGTTTGAGCAGCACCAAAAGATCAAGAATGAGACAGTAGGAGATTGAGCAAATGTAAATTATTCTTTAGTCTGCATTTTGTCATAGCTGTTGCAGAAGTCACAGATTCCAACATATTCATATATTTTAAAATTCCTTACACACCAGAAGCTTTGCCTACAAATGACATAGCAGAACTGAGACATTTTCACAAGAGGCCTCCTGAGCTGAAAGCAGGCAACATTAAGAAGTCAAGAACAGTTACTATAATAGCAAAGGCCAATAATGTGCTCTATAGAGACAGGATTCCTTTCATGCAGTGCTAACCCACTTGACTAAGAACCATGAGGACCACCTTGCTATTTTTAAGTCTGGTTTTGCAAAGAAATAAAACCTATGTGTCTGAGGATTGTAGACTGCTAAAAGATGGCAGAAGAAAAGCTCTTTGTCACGGTGTTGGAGATTTGTATGGTATAACAGCCAAGAGGCAGCATTAGGAAGTTAAGTGTTCGTTAGTTCTGTCATTCACTCCTGCACTGCACTTTCACATATTGCTGGAGCCTCTTAAACACAGTCATGATCCTAAAATCAGTCCTTCAATTCTCAGTAGAAGATACCTACACCTTAGATACAACTCAGACTCACGGCGAGAGGTGCCAGAGAAGCAACATTCTGTTCTTCATTTTTTTTTCTATTACTGTAATGTTATTGGTAGAAATTTTGGACAATCAGTACAAACATTTTTTCTTTGGTGTTCCAAGCCTGATTACAGCCACAGTAATCTAAGAGAGAGGGAGCACTGAAGACTTTCCCACAGGTAAGGGTGCTCCAGCTGTCAGGCTGCAGGACTCTCTCTGACCTGTCCCTTTTCCTTGCAGGAGCTCCTACATCCACGCTGAAGGGCAGATGCCCGGTTGCACTTGTGCATAGCTAAGAATGTTGAACCATCAACCACTGCCTCACATAGGCTGTAATTGAGGTCTGAATTCCATCATTAAATGATTGTTCTGCCCTACGTAACACATAGTCAGCAAACACATGCACTCTTTACCACAAACAATCTTATGTTACATCTTGCCTTCTCTAACTAATGCTTCTGTCATGGATTAATCTTTGTCTGTTTCAAGAAAAGAAGACGGAACAGGAAATAAGGCCTATATTGCTTCAGGCACTACCTGAGCTTGGACTCAAAAATCACTGTGCTTACTTAAGTAAAGCCAAAGCTGTATCAACAAGCAGAGATTAGAACATTAAGCGATTAAGAACAGAGATTCAAAATCTGATTTCAGATACCATAGCATCAATCTGGAAATGAGTGAGATTACTTCCTTACTTGGCTCAAAATAATAGTAATGCTAGTCAACGTAAACCTCATCAAGCTTCATGGCAGAGAATGTAATACACTCCCTGCCCAATACAGTAATGCATAATTAAGTACAATAATGCCTAATTACGTCTCATATTAGACAGGAAAGCAGTCTATACTTCTTGTAGGGTAGAAGTTATGTCCTGAAGAATCTGACTGCTGCTTTCAGAAGTCTACTCCCTCAGGAAAAATGTGCTTATTCTGGTCTTTGGTGGAGCTGTTGCAATATTCTTAACCCTGTAACCATCAATGAAGTACAGACATAACCCTACTGCTGGTCTGAAGATATGGCCTTCATGATATTGTACATATGGTCAAGCACATGCAAAAATCTGCTTCTCAATATCCTGAAAAGTACTTATGATCAACAAGAACAGAAATTATATACGGTATCAGGAATACTAAGTGATCTTGGCCACTAAAACAGAGTAGGTCCTCACATTTAACTCTTTCAACTCCTTTCCTGACACTGATTTTCAGAACACACATCGCAGCTACCATGGAAGGGTACTTCTATTACATCTAGTGGCAGGGGCACTGTACAACTCAGGGAAAGATCACATCACTCCAACCACTTCAGTCTCTGAAGTTGTCGTGGTTTGGGCCAGACTGGCCACTGAAACGAAAGACAGATGCCCTCCCCCACCCCTCTCTGCAAGGAGAGAAGGGACAGAGAGAGAGATTTCTGAGTTTAGAAAAAAACCTAAACTACTTTAATGAAAATATTAATAAAATAATAATAAAAAAATAATGAAATACATACAATATATACAAAACTGTATCAAGCTCCCAGGATGACAATCGCATCACTGGCAGGCATGGGGAAAGTCCCAGACTGGACTCAGCGATGGACAGGAGCTGGATCCCAGATCTGGATTCAGGAATGCACAGATCAGGATCAAAGGCAGATGGAACAGAGTCCTCCTCGAACTCCAGCCACTGAGCTAAAAAAGGGCTGACCCTTTGGATCCCTCAGCTTTTATACTGAGCATGAGGCAGATGGGATGGAATACCCTGTTGGTCAGTTTTGGGTTACCTGTCCTGTCCACTCCTCCCTGCAGGTGGGACCCCTCTATGCTTTTCTGCTTCTGACCCTCCAATGGGGCAAATAAAGTTAGCTGGCCTTGGTTGTAGCAATAAGTATAAGCAAGAGCCTCTCTGCATACCATTCCTTAGCATAAATTACAAATATTCAGGTCTTACCACTCTGAGAATGAACAGTGTCTCCACAATACGCTGTTAATTTCAGAGAGTTCAGTTAGTTACAAGAGGCTTAGCTAAAAAGTAAAATTACTGAACAGAAAAACAGTTCTGTTTTACCTCAAATCAGGACAGAAGTCCAAATCTCAGGATCTGACTACCATGGTCAAAACCATACCATAACTACAAAGTAATAGCATAAGGGTTATTCATAGATGAAAGACATTCATATTTCAGTGTGTAGACAGCACAGTGGGACACATGGCAGGAAATCTGTTACCTGCTCATCTTCGCATCGAAGCAAATACGTTGCTCCCATTCAAACAAACAGGAGAGAAAAAGAAGAGGCCTGGAACATTTTAATATACATATTCTTTAACTAAGGGACCACAGGAAATTTTAGTCTGACTCTTCAGAAATCCAGTCCTAAAATAGCACAAGTATATCCATCTTGCTGTACGTGTGTCTTACACTCAAATTTCTCTTGATGTTCGTGGTGACTGAACATATGCTATGATCCCTGCAAGACATCTTCTAAGGATTGTTACAAAAATAAGACCAGAGAAGACTCTGAGTTCAATTCAAACATGTTTTCAATGGAAACAAGCTCATTCTTACACCCATTGGGCAGGTGAAGTTAAGTACTGTAGCCAAGAGCAAAAGGACGCTATCAGCTTTTTAACTGTACAAAATGCCGCAGGGTTTGGCAACCTCTCTGTTCCCGTTTCTATCACACCTCTGTATGTTTTCTCAGTCCTTCATCACTTCAAAGCCGAATGCCAACAGTTATAATGTGAAACTCAGAAGTCAACAAACATGGGAATTCAGAGGCATGGGCTGTGCATACTATGCAAATTGCTATTTTCATAAGAAACATCAGGCAGGGGCCCTGACTCCTTTCCCAGGCAAAACAAGACAACATTTTCAAAGGCAACAGGTGGAAATTTGATTTTCGACAGCACAACTGTTTCATGTACTATGGAACATGTGGAAGACTTGTAATGGGGTATAATGTTGCTCTGCCTTCAGGAAATTCCACCAGCGCTAAATGGCACACTGCTTGGGGAGGGGCAGAAAGAAAAAAGAGAGAGACTGAAAAAGCAAAGAACAGGACCTGGCTTAGCAAAATATTATTTTTGGATTCTACACTAATAGATGCATTAGTACTGCACAACTTGCAGAGCATAAGTACTGGAGACGTGCACATCCATATACTCTCTAGCTTGAGAGACAATGTATGGGAATTGTACAAAACTGGTAAAGATTTATTTTGAAGAAAATGGAAAAACAGCTCATGTCACATTTACATAGTATAAAAAAAAATAACAGCATCTGACATTACTATTTATGTAGAGGGTTGTTTAGATTTCCTAAACTTTAGTAAGAAAGAGTTAGGTGGAACAATTGATCACAATTATGAAGAGCACATTTCCTTGCTTACAAAACTAGTATTTCTCAACAGGAAGATTTTCAAATCTGGAGTCAGTTCTTGCACTGGCAACTGTGCTTTCTTTTTATATTTCCTGTAGCTGAAAAAAGAAAGCAGACTTCTCTAGCCCAGGGCACTTCTATCTCCGTTGCCATGCACTAGCGCGTTAGGGCAATGTTTCTTGCAAAAAACTTATTTTTTATTTTTAAACATTTTCATTATGCTTTTAAAAAAACCTGTTGGTTTTAAAAAAAATAACCCAAAACACCACTGTTTGTAATCCACTGTCCCTTTACCTCCTTTTACACAGGGCTACTTCCTAGGCCATTTACTTGTAGTTCCCTTCATAAACCCAGGAAACAGAAAGAATCATGTTGAACTAATGATCAACTCAGACTGATGCTTATCCCCCAAACTCTCTAACAACTGATCAATGATCAATACAAATAGTTGCATGGTTGCCCAGTTAGTAGTAATAATAACAACAATAAACTGCTGAAAATTCTGTCAGGTCCAGCTCATTTCTGATCTATTCTGCAACAAAGAAGCAGTTCTCTGATCTCCAGTGCAACATAGCTTAAAAGATATTTTGGATCTCAAGGAAACAACTGCAGAAATACATTGTGACTTCTACTATCCTTTGACAGGTGTTCTACTGAGCTTTGTAAAGTTATCTTGGTGCTTTGGGATCTGGGCCATAATGTTTGGTGGTGGGTCTTAACGTCTTCTTCCAACATTATCACCTTTATCTTTCTAGATGAAGTTTGCTGCTTTTTCACCAATGTATCTTACTCAGTCTTCACATAAAGACACTACGAATATGGTACTTGGAGGTGTCAAAGTCAAAGACAGAAAACAGACTGTTTATATTTCTTGGCAGTATCTACGTTCACACTGCTTTAGGCTCTCTAATATGGGCAGCCATAGAATAAATGGTAAGTGCCTGTAAACGGAGCTGTAAATTCCACTCTAACTGGTTTGAAAGAAAAGGACACAGGCAGCTTAGTCACACGAGTATAGTTATCTTCTTACTTACAGGTGAAATAATTGGATATTTTTTGGCTGAACAACCATCTGATTACTCTTAGGGAGCAATAAAGACACAGATACCAGCAAATTGCAAAGGGGATTACAGGATTTGGTAGCATGCATCAATAAATTTTAGAATTTATGGACACAGCAGCAATTTAGGTGATGCTGATGAAAGCTTTTTTCTATCACTTCATAACAATTCCAAGCACTTCTGGTTATTGCAGATCTAAACTACAACACCTGCATAGACAAAAGATCCCTTACATGTAATGATATTCTGCCTCTTCCACTGCTCTGGCTGGATATAACACTATAATCTTTCCAGTCTTTGCAAAATTTAATGGAATCTCCATTTGTTAACCTGAAGGGTAGATAGACTAAGCAACCTCAATTTATATGGCACATATACACATCACAGGACTCTACCTAGAGTGTGAAATTACTTTTGTGAGCAGCACTGAGAGCAGTCACTAACACAAAGACATAATCCAGGTTTTATGAAACACTGTGTAGAGTTAAAAGCATTTCGTTTTGTCCACAGTGAACAACAATCTGCAAGTCTATCACCTCTGGATATGAAATGCAGTGAGGCTTTTAGCCCTGGAGACTGAAACCCCTACAACAGTGTAACCATCCATCCACCCAACAAAGGAGGCCATTAGAACTGTGTTTGCAGTTTTCCATCAAACTGTCCAGCAAGAGCTTAAAGTTTTAATCCCCTCTGTGGATACCATGTATGTGGCAAGGAACCAAATACCCCTAAGGTGACCAAAACAATGCCAAAGAGTAACAAAGTAGGGAAAAAAAAAAAAAAAAAAGAGAGTAAAACTGTCCTAGGGGACAGAAAGAAGAAAGACAGTATCAGCCAACAGAAATCTGCTGAGTTGCAGCCAAAGTGGCTTTCAATTACAGCAAAGCAGGGCTTTGTAAGAACTCACGCCCCAAGTTCCTTCCTTTCAAGAACATTTTGATGTTTGTAAAAATATTATGCATGTCATACCTGAAGCAGTCAAGAGGATTGATTTTTCACACAAAAATTTCACATATGCACAGTTGCACAAAAGGCTTTCTATTTCAGAGCTATTAAACAACTAAATTTCTGATTATGCTACCTGTTAATCAACAGCCAGCCCCTATTGTAAGCAAATACCTGTAAAGAAGTCTTTTGTGTAATAAAACCTGCTAAATTTATGAAACTACTTTTGCGCTAGTAATATTGATCGTTCTAGAAAGTGGACTTAATTTCTTAGGGACATGCTAGCCATCCAGAGGGACCCAGACAAGTTCAAGAATCGGGCCCATGTGAACCTCATGAGGTCCTGCAGGGACCTGCACGTGGGTTGGGGCAACCCCTGGTATCAACACAGACTGGGGGATGAAGGGATTGAGAGCGGCCCTGCCCAGAAGGACTTGGGGGTACTGGTGGATGAAAAGCTGGACATGACCTAGCAATGTGCACTTGCAGCCCAAAAAGCCAACCGTATCCTGGGCTGCATCAGAAGTATGGCCAGCAGGTTTGGAGAGGTTATTCTCCCCCTCTGCTCTGCTCTCGTGAGATCCCACCTGCAGTACTGCATCCAGCTCTGGAGCCCACAGCACAGGAAAGACATGGACCTGTTGGAGCGGGTCCAGAGGAGGGCCGCAAAGATGATCGAGATGATCAGAGGGCTGGAGCACCTCTCCTGTAAGAACAGGCTGAGAGAGTTGGGGTTGCTCAGCCTGGAGAAGAGAAGGTTCCACGGAAACGTTATAGCAGCTTTCCTGTAGTTAAGGGGGGCTTATAAGAAAGACAGGCACAAACTTTTTAGTAGGGCCTGTTGCGATAGGACAAGGCATAATGGTTTTAAACTAAAAGAAGGTAGATTTAAACTAGACATAGGGAAGCAATTTTTTTACAGTGAAGGTGGTGAAACACTGGAACAGGGTGCCCAGAGGTGGTCGATGCCCCATCCCTGGAAACATTCAAAGTCAGGTTGGATGGGACTCTGAGCAACCTGATCTAGCTGAAGATGTCCGTGCTCATTGCAGGGGGGTTGGACTAGAAGACCTTTAAAGGTCACTTTCAACCCAAACTGTTCTATGATGCTACGCTGAAATATGGAGCTTAAAATGTTGTGGTAGCAGATATATCATGAATTAAAGGAAGCACCTAACAGATTCTCCACTGAGGTGGTATCCAAGTTATCTTGATAAAAGCTGGAAGGAAGACACTACGAGGAAAAGACAGGTATATGTCTATTGTGTCCTTCTTTCCCTGGATACATCCACCTTTTCTTCAGAGGTAGGAGGCCACTCTGATAGGCCTTTTGCTTCTGATGGAGTAGTCATGTTGGCTGGCACTCTGCGTATTGAACTTGGAGTCTCCCAAGCTAAACACAAGCTACCACAGTCTTTCAGGTAAAGAGCCAACACTTTCTGGCTGTGGCAACAGCTGAGTAATAACATTTTGTGGGTTGGGCACAGAGGGAAACTTACACCACAGGCTCACTGACAAGTTTCATTTGTCCAATTTTTTAGTTTACTGCTGGTAAGTCTACATAAAAAGAACGTGCTGTGGAAAATTTCTGCCAAGTTGCTGTCAATTTGGGTAAAACCAGAGCCCTTGCAATAAAATCTGAAGTTGGAGCAGGCAATGTACGTTCCACTCAAAGCCCAGTGAATTTTCTCTTTCATCCTTCCAGCCCAGTCATACCACAGGCATTTGTTTTAACAAGCAGCTCGAGATACACATTTAAAACATTATTTGCCTCAATCAAAAATTTTGGGATCAAGGCTTCTCCTTTAATGGACATGGGAATGACTCATTGTGCCTTGAATGTCTGACCTGTTGAGGTATTATTTACTAAAGATTTGTAACTAGTAACACTAAATAAATACACATATCAATTATAAGAGGTGTTTGCTCTGCAAATGCAGGGAGGGGTCTCAGATTTCCAGTAATTCCCCTTCACCCAGTTCTACATGCTCACCAAGTCTCTATTATTACAGCTCCGGGGATTCCACACATGCAGGCCCTGATAACAAGAGGACGGGTTAGTGATGAGACCAAAGGGAAGTGGAAGCCAATGTTCCAACATGCTCCTCTGCTTGGGGCTAACATTAATTCTAAAGACTTGGTATCAATTCAATCATGTTTTTAAACAGTATGGCTTTCAGCTAACTAACGTGTAGGTACCCACATGCTAATGATTCCCCTCCAGAAAGCTCTTCTACAGTCTGCCTGCTGGTCACAAATGCATTAATTGACAGGCAGTGTTTTGATCTCCTCTGATGCTTTTTCTATACTACCGGAGAACTCTAGGTCTAGGAAGGGGGACGCTATATGTGCATCATTTGGAAGCTGTTCTCCTCTAATGGTTTGCTAAATCTTCAGCCTGATGAGCTTAGTTCTAAACACAATTGTTTTCAAGGGTTTAATCAATTGATTAGTATTTGCCATAGAATCTGTCAAAGCAGTATGGCAGGGATCTTGCCCTGCAAGCAGTCACACATTTTGCTTTCTGGGAAGATCTCCAAATGCAAGGTCTATAGATAACAGCAGTAAGCTTTTAGACAAGGATCTTCCCTTTGGTTATCAATCTGTGCTTATAGAAGGCCAGGATCAACCAGAAACAATTTGCTTTGGTAGTCTGAAAATGTTTGCACAATGCTTATTTACATGACACCTGGCTCATACCAACACAATGAGCTACTTACTTTCATTATCGCTAAATACATTACCAAGCTTGAAAGAATGTAGCTGTTAGAAATCAAGGAGGAACCCATAGTGCTCCTCTGTAGAGAGCAGTAAGTTTTCCTCTGCAAAGCACCTGTACTTTTTTAAAACCTCAAAACCCAGAGCCAGCCTGAACCCAGATAGGAAAAAGGGGATGTGCGACATGAAACCACTACAATTAGACATTAGCAAACACCATTCACACAGGCCTGTCAACTGGAAGACTGACACTCATCTTACTTGCCACCTCAGCTTCTTAGCTTACTTCCACAAAACCTAAAACTCATCTGCCAAAGTCTTCTGTAAGGGTTATGTCATCTCCATCCAAACATCATCTATTTCCCATAATGAGCTTACAAAATACCCGAATATTTCAAAGGAAAGTACTTATTTCAATGCAAGTAATTAATGAAAATACAGGTTCTAGACAAATAATTTGTGAGTTATGAATGCAATCTCTTCTGTAATTAGTGTCTCCCCATTAACAAGTGCTCTATGGTTTACTTGGTCCTCAATATATTTGAAAGGTTTGTCACCCAAAAAACTTAACTGAAGGCTAACATGGTCTGTGATGTGTTTCAGAAAGCATACTTAATTCATGAGTCTTTCTGTACATGGAGAAAGACACAGTATATGATATGGCATCCATTGTATCTGGCACTGAACTGGGCTGGTGAAGATCTGGACTCCCTTCCTTACTTGACTGCATGCTTATGGACTACATCAGGCCAGTTTTTTTGACTATGAAATAAGTTAAAAATTACCGGTGTTTGCATAAGCTCCTTGAGGCAGACACTCTCTGCTCAGTGCTTCTACAGCCCTGAAGTCAAGGGTTCTCTCCTTTGTAATTGATTCCTCTGCAGATAACTGTCAAGAAAGTAACATATGACTAGTGACCTTGCAAAAACAAATCAAGACAAGACTTGTAGAGTGTACGTCTTCCTCTCATCTGTTTTTGAATGACTCCACATACCTGAAGGACAGATCCAGTGATGGTCATGCATTCTAAGGAATGGAAGAAAGTGAACTCAGTTCTGATTTTCTAGATTATGGACTCTAGATTATGGATATACACATGCCCCCCTCCCTTCTACATCAGTCTCATGACAGATTTGTTTAACTTAATTTCTGTTTCGCATTATCTGGGTTTTTATTTGTGTGAACTTATCCTATATGCATCCTAAATAAGACTTGGCTGGATATACAGAAAACAACTAATTGCATGAGATTATGGGGATACTGCTGATCCTCCTAAATCATGAGTCAAACTCTCCCAAAGAGGTGAATATTCTAATATCCCAATTTCTACAATTTCATAGAAATAATATATTGATATTGGGTTTCTTTCCAGATTTTGAACGTACATGACACTTCCAAGCTTTTTGCCATACATAGTAATTTAAACAAACAACCTTACCCTACCCCTGCCAAATCCAGGATTCTTGCGCACTCACATTACCCTAGGAGCCGGGTCTTATATTACTCTAGCAGTTAGGTCTCACTGAAAATCATTCTGTAATGCATGACCCATGCCCAAACTGAGCAAGCTGGCAGACCTGGTACAATAGCAGGAAACAGTCTACGTTTCAACTGCGCTCTTTATTGCTTACCAGTTACAACAGACTATGAATCTTTCAATACAGGTTTATTACATACTGAAGAAATAGGAGTGTTGCATTGCTGTTTCCACTAATTGTCAATGGAAGCTAGACACAAAATTGGGATCCCAGAAACAAGCAGACTGTACATTTCCATGTCAGAGAGAGGATCTCTGACATAGTCACAGCATGCAAGTGCATTATCCAACATCTCAATTTATTTCCTGCACTGTAATTGTTCAGGAGTTTTCAATCATAGGAATTCTGCTGTTTGTCATCCCAGGCATGAAGGATATTAAACAAAGTAATCAACTGAATGAGCTCAGAAATAAAGGATGCTTTATCACAGCAGAACCACATATTGCTGTTCTCATCTCTCTCAGAAACAACAAAAGTTTGTCTGTGAATATTGCAGGTGAAGCACCAGTGGAGATTACCTTTTAAAAATTCTTGGACAGAGATCTGATAGGAATGTTTCAGTTTGTTGTATTTCTTGTTTTCATTTGTTACTTGATTATTTTTGTTTGTTTTTTTTTTAAATAGAAGTTGCTATGAGGTTTCATCTGTTTGCTCACTCTTCACTGAGGTCACAGACACAAACACCATGGTTAGACTTCAAAAGCAATAAAGCAGCATTGACTTTATTTCCTTTGAACATGTCTGGAAATACATGAGCCAATTTAAGTTTTCTCTACAAGTGTGAACTCTTGCCATTTTGCTACTCCAAACAAAACACAGTTCTCATTACCACTGCCTGATATGCACAAGAAATCAAGCAGGGCAGAGATAACATCCCAGAAGGACAAGAAGCAACCTACTTAAATACCTTATCCACTACAGTCACAGCAGTGACCACGCGTCTAGGAGTTCATGATCACTAGCTAGCTCAGCTTTACAACTGCCTGGTTTGCTATCGACTGAGCTGTTCTTGTATTAACAGGAACCGGTGTGGAAGGTGTGGAATTACAGAAGCCTACTTGCTGAAAAAGGAAAAAGAAAAGGTAACTGTCAAAGGTGTGAAAGGGAAGCTTAAAGCCCCTTATCCATATTTATTCTTATCTCTGAGCAATGCTATTACCTCATTTTACTAAGCATTAGCCTGGCTTGAAGCAGTGAAAATAAACAAGATCCTCAAACTGCATTAAGGCCAAAATTTCATTAAATGATTTTATGGATCCTTATTTAACATCCTATTCTGCAGGGTGTTGGTGTGGCTGCCTTTCCTTCCAAAAACTTACTGTCACCACATTCATTGTTTTCTGCAGTCCTTGCACCATTACTCCAGTCTCTGCTACTATTAACTAATTATTAGTGTTACTGGCTGTGATTTTCATAATTACAGCCTTCTGTGTTTAAATTTTTAACTTAAAGTGTCTGAATCAGTCTTAATGTCTACTGTATGAAACAATTTTGGCTTTGTAGCATACTGCAGGACACAGTGCCCCATTTGGTTGAAGTTAATAAAATCAGGTATGCTCTCCTGGATATCTTCATTCATCTGCAGGAATT
The DNA here is from genome assembly GCA_017639485.1 of Pluvialis apricaria. Lineage (NCBI taxonomy): Eukaryota > Metazoa > Chordata > Aves > Charadriiformes > Charadriidae > Pluvialis > Pluvialis apricaria. The sequence continues at coordinate 19,999,833 of CM030015.1, read as the reverse complement.
ACAACTTTTTTCCACAATTCTTACGGTCTTCTCCTGACTGCAGTGACTAGGTCTACTCAGCATTTAAAGAGCACCACAAATGTCATTCCATGAAATAAATTAACATCAGCACCTAAAATATTTGCCCAACAGATTTAAAAAAAAACCAGACCCCAGCAAAAGCAGTCCTCTAGACTTAGATGGAAAAATTAAAAACTGTTGAGAATCAGGGAAGTCAGGGCCTCCCTCACTAAGTCTATATTTTGCTGCCCTTACTCAGATACATGATCAAACTGCATCAACTCCACAACTTTTTACTCATCAGCTGAACCATGGTGACAGTCTACAGCACACATGACTATACAATTTAACTTAAACATCATACATTGGCCGGGTTTGATGTTGATCAAGTCAACAGCTGCAGGACAACTTGTCAACTTGCTGCAGCTTGATCACAGAGCTAAGCCTTACATAGCAATTGGGGATGGGAGAGTTATCAATCTCCCAAGAAATTCTCTGAACTCTGTAGAAGTGGGCCTTAAATCAGCTCTAATAACAGCAACAAAATAAAACTAATAAAAAGCAAGATGGGAACAGCCACAACTAGCACTTATGTTTAAGTAGCTTATACAATGCTTAATCAATGAAGCAATACTCCAAATCGAGGAGGAATTTGCTGTCATAAACCAATCACAGTACAGGGCAGAATTCACTAACCAGCTATCCATGGAATTGTGCTGACACTGCTTCTTATGACTATAGCATTTTATCCTTCAATTGGTACTACCAGCATCTACCACATGAGGTTCATTCTCGTACTCTCTGCCAGGCACCCTTACTGTTCTGGAACTCTCAAACCCAGACTCAGCTGAGAACTAACTTGCTGCCAGCTGCTCCACCATTCTGGTCTCCTTAAGAACTTTTGTGAATGGTATTTAAACTGTAAATGTATTGTTTCTAGTGTCTTCCCTTACGTAAATCAAACACACAACCCAAAAGCGAAAAAAACAAAACCCACAAACCCTCAAATACAAAAACCTCAAAAAAGCCTTGTCAGAATATCTGAAAAACCTGTATTTATTTTAACAACTATCATGTTGAATCAAAGTTTGTCTTACTGCATCTAAACAATACTAACCCTACCTCTGTGTTTAGAAAAGCAACTTCTGTATCAGACCGAGGTGATACAGATGGCGGCACTGGGTACCAGCAGTATACAATTTACATTCCAAATCCCTATCAAAGGGGGCTGTGAAGGGTAGAGACACATTCCTCTCTCCATAGGCTGTCACAATGGAGATTTTAGACTAGCTTCCAAACAGATACAATAAAGGTTTTCCACAGAAGGATTTCAGGAGCTTTTACAACGTGTGTTTCAGTCCTTCTATAAGCAATCCCGTATCTCTGACTAGCTTTAAATTCAGAACTTGGAATTAAAGTATCACAAGAATAGTTAAAGCTAGTGGTTTACTGGTGTTTCGTTATTTCCGGAGTTCTTCTGCTGCACAGCATGAGCTGAAAGCTTCCATAAATTACTTGAAAAGTCACAGTGGGCAGATTTTCATCTCATACATATTGTCCAGAGAGGTATACTTACCTATATCCACATTTAAACATCATCATTTTCTTGTGTATGACTGATGATTCTGTGAGATTTTTGTTTGGTTTTTGAAAAGCAGAAGGAAGAAATACTAAACATACTGCAAGAAGGTCAGATACTTCATCCTGTCACACCGAATAAGGATCCCAACCCCCTCGGCATTTTTTGAAGGGTGACAACAAGGAAACGCACATCCAGCTCCGTAAATTCTTTCTGGATCTGGTTTCCAGCCTGAAAAGAACATTTTATATAGCTTTATTTTGCCTGTCTCTGAAGATCTTTAAGGACTGTTTCTACCACAATAGAACCAAAATGACAGACATTTCATAGCCCCTGTAACGTTCTTAGCGTTATTACAACAGCAGTTCAGGAACCAAAATGACAAAGCATATGGAAGACTTACTTCTGGGGAAGGAAGTTACTACACCAGAACGATAAACATTTCTTATTGCATTCCTGGACACAAAGCTAATCTTTTGCTGAACACTGAGGATACATTAAACACAACTTGACATGGAAAAATCCCATTTTCAAATCTGAAAAAAAAAAAAAAAAGGGTGCAAATTCTGGCATATTCTATAAGACTTTAAAGTCTATCACGACATGCAACTTTCTGCATCTTCTTCAGGAGAAAGGCAAAAATGGAGAACATTTTAAACTTTGTCCAAGCTATCTCTGTGTTTTGAGCCTTTTTAACTTTGCTGATGCAGAAGCTGTAAAAAGTCAATTTCTTCTGGGAACATGTGCCTGCTTCATGTTGACACTAGCAGATATAAATAGCTGTGAGCTGTATCCATAGCTATTTTCAGAATGCATAGAGTCAGGCATAGTGGTATTAATTCATGAGAGCAAGAAAGGGAGGCAGCATAATTAGCCCAAATGAAATATGAGAAATCCTTCATGTAAGAAAGGCTGGACAATGTCTTGTAAGGAAAAGCTAACCCGTGCAACTTCTCACAGCGACGTAAGGTCAACAATTCTGTCTGGAATCCCAGCTCTCTGACATCACGAGCTTTTTAAATCAGTGAGCTGAGAGAAAGGAAAATGCTGGCAATGCTTTGATGACATCCCTGCATATGGCTTCCTCTTCTGACTCGCCTTCCCTAGAGGATATAGAGGACAAGACTCATTCCTTTTTAAATGGAAGACTGCTACCTTCCTATCCATGTGCTACATTTTTGCTTTCTCCCTTGACAGCTGGCATATATAACTGCTCCTGCTTGATGCGTTACTGAAACAAACTCCCAAGTAGGGGTTCAGTAGTAGCATAAAGGCTGAAACTTCAAGAGAAGGCCTCGAGCCTCATATTTCCCCTATTACTTGTTTTCCTTGAGACTAGCAATGCCTGATTAGGGCTCTGTACCTCCTAGTCAGAACTTAGGAGCACACAGAAGTAAAAAGTCCTGAAAGATGAAAGCTAACTGAATGTCGCTGACTTGAGGTTTTAAAAAAACTTGAGGATTTTAAAAAACTTGAGGGTTTTTTTTATATGGTTTCTGAAGAGTTTTTATTTCATAAATACTCCAATGCTTGTTGCACAGTGATGCCTCCATGCGCTGGTTCAGAAATCAAAATACCACATTATCACAGAATCATAGAAGGGTTTAGGTTGGAAGGGACGTTAAAGATAATGTAGTTCCAATTCCCCTGCCATGGGCAGGGACACCTTCTACTTGACCTGGTTGCTCAACGCCCCATCCAGCCTGGCCTTGAACACCTCCAGGGATGGGACCTCCACAACTTCTCTGGGCAACCTGGGCCAGTGTCTCACCACCCTCACAGTGAAAAATTTCTTCCTGACATCTAATCTAAATCTACCCTCTCCCAGTTTGAATCCATTACCCCTCATCTTATTACTACACGCCCTTGTAAAAAGTCCCTCTCCAGCTTTCTTGTAGGCGCCCTTCAGATACTGGAAAGCTGGCATAAGGTCTCCCCCAAGTCTTCTCTTCTCCAGGCTGAACAACCCCAACTCTCTCAACCTGCCTTCATAGGAGAGGTGCTCCAACCCTCTGATCATCATTGTGGCCTCCTCTGGACCCGCTCCAACAGGTCCATGTCATTCTTAAAGTTGAGGGCTCCAGAGCTGGACGCAATATTCCAGGTGCGGTCTCACAAGAGTGGAGTAGAGTGGCTTGGTGCTGAGCGGAGTTATACCTGGTACTGCCTCAGCATATGTGTTTCTGCTCCAAATACTGTTTTAATTACAAATGAAAGAATCAAGCAGTGGTTTAGTGATAGTAGCATGCAATCACTAGCATTTTCATGCTGTTCTTCACTTCTTTGCTATCAGTAAGTGCTGCAGCAGAAACAAGACTGAAGGAGGTAATTAGGAAGGTAAATCAAAAGGGAAAAGTACGCCTGACGTACTGCTGCTTCTGAAGCCTGAGAAACAGAAGTTTGGCACAACTGGTGTTAACCCAAAAGGCTGATATTCATTGCTGTGTTCTGCCTCCACTTGCTTTATTGGGAAGGGCAATAGTATGTAGGTGGCAGGGAGCCAAGAACAAATTCCCAATCCTAAAACCAGTTTCACATCAGCCTCAGCAGCCCCGAGAGCAGCCTGATGGCGCTAACTCCTCAAGGGCTGTAATCACAGGCTTAGTTAGAATGCAGGTACTGTCTACCTCTCTCTCACATTTCTCCCCAGGCAGCAAACGTCATGGCATAGGGCCAACTGTGCTGACTACATCCAGTAAGTATCTGTGGCACGTGGGAAGTTTGTGCTTTTTGATGTTTTCAAAATATACAACTGGAGCAGAGACGTGGTTTGTACATCATTGAAAGTGGTACTACATATCTTTTGTGCTGATAGATATTGGACCTAATGATTGCAAATTTGTTTACCTATGTTAACAAATTCCTAGATTTTCTATGGATGCCTCTATTTTTATATTCACCTTTCACATTCTGCTTTACTCCAAGGTTGAACACCATTCTGTAGCTCCCTGTGTACTCCAGGGGTGCGCTCTTTAATCTGTAGAAGCAACAAATGATGCAATACATTTTCTCTAAGACCGTCCCCAGAAAGCTGCAACAATTACAGAGCCATTTCTTCAGTCTGGATTTGTACAGCATTTAGCACTATACAGAGGTTCTCTCTAACCCCATTCATGCAAATTAATGAGCTGTAGGAGAGCTAAAGAAGATGTAGGATACATTCCATCCAGTCTTTAGGCAGAAAATAGATAAAGTATTTAGGAAGTTTTCTGCATCTACCCAGCAAACCTAACAGGCCACAGAATAGTTGAAGTGTCTATCAGGCATTAATTTTTCCGTGCATCTGTGACTATGATCTGCTGCAGCAGTATCATTGTAAACGAACTCCTCAAAAGATAAGTACAGACAGAGAAAAGAGCAGTGTAACAGATAGAAAAGTCAGCCCGTTAGCTTCTTTCATCAGTACTTTCAGGGATACTGTGGAAAATCAGCATCTCTCATCATCATCCACCATCAGCCTAAAAAGGAATCCCCAAACAAGCTGGCTGAGAGCAAAATAACACGGGGCTATGCAATTTAGACATTTCAAATACCAGGGAGAACTATTTGACAGAAAACTGTTACAAATGTCATTGCCACTGAGCTTGTCCACTTTTATGTTTGTCACTGCAGTAAAGTGGAACTCCCAGCGAGTTCCTGAAGATTTATGCTCTTCCTGGGACAAAGCAGGCTAATTGCTTGAACTACTGAACTCAGATGCCCAGAAAACAATAGCAACTTACGCACTCAAAAAATGCCCAGGAAACAGGTGTGAACTGGGAATATCTGGAGATCTGTAATGGTCCACAGAAAACAGTTCAGAAAACAACCCAGATTTCTAAGATGTACCCACAATGGAGACCCAGAAAAAAAAAAAAAAAAAAACACACACAAGACACCAAAAATTCTGCTTCCATTTACAGACAATCTTACAGGCCATTGTCTTTACTCAAGTAACATGTACTGCTTCCCTGTGTTTCCTTTCCCATTATTGTTTACTGTCTACATATTATAGAGGTCAATGTCTTGATGGTGTTTGTGCTGATAAATAAATTACATGTGGTTCCTCTCTGATGACCCACACTGTAAGAGGGTAACAATGTTATGCCGCACTTGAGAGAGATACAGAGGCAATAAAAAAAAGTAAGAGCCAAAAGTGACTGTGAAACTGGAAGTCACTCCACATTATCCCTCTGGTTATATGCTATCCTAACCTATATACCTGTATCAAGGGTTCCTTTCACAGAAGTAAATGAAAAGCAGAATGGCACCTATCACCATCTGGCTGAACTTACAGTTTAGTCATGGAAATTGGCAGCTTTATTCTATTCTATACCAGTGATACAGAATATATTCTATATTCTGTTCTAATACTCTGCACAGAATATTCTATTCTCTACCATATTCTATGGCAGCGGTCTAGCAAAGCTGTCAGCTCTGTTCCCTCGTGGCTGTGCAGCTGAGCTCAGGAAACCCTCAGGAGCTCAGGAAGTAACTTCCATGTTCAGCTATAACCTGAAAAGATATACCAAGCAGGCCACTCAAAATGTTCACTAGCCAGGGGAGGAAAAAGAAAAACCCTCCCTACAAACCATTTCCCAACCCCTTCCTCGCGTCTATTTCCAAACCCCATATTCAAATCTAAAACAAGCCAATTCAGAGGGCAGAGCAACAAATTCCCTCATCTGCCCTTCCTGCCTAGGGAGCTGGAAGGAAAGGGGAACACCCTTCTCCTGATAACCTCAGCCCCAGCTTCCCCTCTGGGCTCACAGCTGAGCCCGGATCGGCCAGGCCATCAGCAGGAATGGTAACTGCTTACTTGCCAGAACACCTTTAAGCTGGCTGTAATATGACACAGAGCACACCAACTATTGGCTGTAAAGCCACTGGCTCAAGTCCTGAGCAGGAAAAAGAATGCGTGAATAATACCTAGGATTTTTTGCTTAATCATTCAGCCATGCAGTCATAGTATTCTCACAAGCAAACCATTCTGGACAGAGCAGAAAGAGAAGACTTAATACTCTTCTTTCCTATAAACATTTCTTGCCTCAAACTGGAACTTAACATAATCATTTTTACTTTTTAAATGAATTTGTGTGGTCAAGCTATAGCTTTGAAAAGAAACCTAATCCATATAAAGTTAGGAAAAATGTGAAACATAATCTAAGAACTTTTTCCAAAGCAAAGTCTAGATCAAAACAGAGATTCTCAAGCACAGAAAGAGCCTGTGAGGAATCAGTGGCAATCCATGAAGCAGCTCAATTTGATTCATTATGTACGTATCATAACAATACTTTGCAATTCTAACACAAGTATGAAATAGGATTTTGCAAATTTTGACTAATCAATTTGAAAATACTTAAAGACAACACAGGCATATTAAACTGTGTGGGTGTGTTTATTTGTTTGGGCGTTTTTTTTTTTAAATCAAATTCCCCAAACTAAACAAGAAATCTGTAGAAGGGAATTCAGGAGATCTGCTTTGCTGGCCCCAGTTTCAGATGGTTAGCATGCCCCCTGCTTTGTTTACACTGCATATAAAATAATGTATTTGAGAAGGAATTGAAGCTCTACCTGAAGAAAAAAGGGAAGAAGTGAGAGAACTGCTTAATTACAAGATAGTATGAAAGAGTTCATTTATTCTGTTACATAGCCCTGAAGAAATTCCAGTATCATTACTATCTTAATTTACAACTATATCTCAATACATGATCCAAAACAAGCCATGAATAACCAAATAAAAAAGTATTCCAAGCAAAAGACCCTGAAAACAACTCAAGTTCTTACAGCCAAAGTATAGAAGCGTCTCTGGAATCTGAGGTTTAATTTACGAGTCTATTACCATGCTATGAATTATTGCACACACCTCCTGCAAAGAGGATAGACCTGTTACACCCCTAGTGATAGGACTTAGAAGTATAGCAGATTAGTAATCATTCAAATAGAGACTTGTCGTGAACTATGAACAAATAGAAGCTGCTAATCTAACACCGACACACCTTAAGAAAAATCTGTTCTGTGATTCACAGATGGACTATGATGCAACCCCAGCAGCTCTGTTCCCAATTCATAATGACAGCCTCGGGTACACTGCATGAAAAGAAAGTCTAGTCTCTTGTTCCACTGTTACTTTTTCAATTCACCATGGTTTATAGTGGTGGTAGTCTTGGAACAGCCTCAGGGCCCATGAACAGGCTCTTACATACAATGCTCTGTCTACGACAGGCTTTCTATGATTTACAAGAATTCTCTCTTTTTTGTCTGAGGAAATCAACTGGAATAGATATTTGAAAAGAGCAGTACCCTACATAGCCATTAAAATAACTCAATTATCTTATCCTAGGATTTGAAGGACAGGAAAAGTATCAGCTCAAGGAAGACCTAGAGAAGGCTAACCAAGCATGAAGAGGCAGCAAGGGGGCTAATAATTTTTCACTGCATAGTTTCACCTAACGGTTTTCACCTAAGATTCTTTTTCCCAGAAACTCAGAATACAAATACCTTACCTCCTCTATAAGGCTCAGCAATTCAAGTTGCTTGCATGATTTCTGAAAGCCTCCGCATTTATCCTTCTCAACTTCCACAATATAGTATTGATGTGGTTTGAATTAGACCTTCCTGATAGCATTTAAAGTTCTCTTTGATGCAGAGCATGTCTTGGTGATTATATTTGAAAGACATCTTGTAATTTCTCTAAGCAGCATAATTGCATTTTTGATTTATCCATTTGCTTACTGAAGTTTCAATCTTTGCATGGAGTAATTGAACTAGTCAACAGAGTAAACAAAAGCATATGCCTGTCAGGATTTAAAGGCACCGCTGTGCACAGCAAATGTGCACTGCCTTTCTTCACTTGTTTAATATTTTAATAAATTGTTAACAACTGGCCTTCTACCTAGAAGCTAAATCAAGGCTCTGAAAAAAAGTATTTGGGGAAATTTGCATCAGTTTGAGGTCCATCTCTGCTCATGTCTTGCTTTTCAGATATGCCTGAAAAAATGTTAGGTACGACATTCTAGGCTCCCCTCTTTCCTCAGTGAGAGACCTCTGAAGCTGGTGCTGTACATGTACAGCAGCCAGGTCACTACACCGAGAAGAGATACCACCACCACTCATACCTTACTGCAGAAGTGCATCCTTTTAAGCAGCCCACTTGCTTTTAGTAGGGTGGTTCAATTCCTAGTCAGGCAACAATGCTGCCTATTCTGGTAATTTTTCTGCTATCAGTAAGGCCTGCCACCAGCTGGTAACCTTATGCCAGTATTACCCACTCCCCTTTCCTTGTGATGTTTATCCTCTGCCATTGCCTGGAGAAGTAATCCACACTCACCACAGGCTGAGGAAAACAGATCCTAAATCACTGCTCCCTGACGGTAATTTTTGAAGATGTTGCTTAGCATAGAGCAAGATATATCAGTAAGCTGTGCGCAGCACCAAATCTCAACAACTGACAACGGAGAAAAAAAGGACATCCCATTATCTTAGAATTTTCTTTGAATTTGAGGTATGTCAGAACTCAAAAGAAAGGGCTTCATTCCTAGAAGAATAAATCAAGTGACTTGCCTGATAGAGCAGGTCCTGATTCTATGCTGCCTTTCCGCTACAAAAATACTCCCAAGCTCACAAGCGCAGTGGATAAAGGGCTGCATGCAGCACATTCTGCTAACTCATTCTTGTCTTGCTTGGGACAATACATTGGGAAGGATATTATGGGGCTGAGCCAACACACAGCCAACAGTCTGCTGTTATCAGGAATATGTACTTAAAGCTATCATCCAGATCCTCACCTCCCAGCACAAGGGAAAAATGCCTGTTCAAATGGCCACTTAACTAAGGAGAGTGGTATGAAGTGTACAACAGCAATGAGGATTCAGTTCCCTGATGTGACAGCTTTGGGGTTTCGGGTTTTTTATTTTTTTAATAAGGGGCAAGGGAAGACACGCAACCACCAGGCACAGCTTCTCTGAATACAGACTACGTGTCTGTGACCATGGTACAGTGGAAAGTGATGAGAGGGATGGGACAGCTTTCTGCTCAGGTCATTAGACATCTGCTTTTTAATTAACCATTTATTATGAAAGCTATTTTCTACCCTGACTCCACACACCTTCAATCAGTAACAAGATCTTTCACTTGCCTTTAGCAAACTGACCTCAACCTTATATGGAATTTAAACAGCTCACAAAGAATGCAGTAAACCTCTTGCCCCCTCTCTGAGGCAACTGTTCTTTAAGTGCTTAGCAGAATGATGCTAGAGATCCTTTAAAAAATGCAGGAATTTCAAGCTCAAGCTACAGCCTGGTTTGTAACTAAGAAGGGAAAACTCAGTTCCACTGTCTAGGAATTTTTCCAAAAGTGTGATTTTTATGGTGGTAAACAAAACATGCTTTCATATACTAAAAGGACATGACAATTTTAATCAGGGTCCAGCACAATGAAGTTTCACAGCCTAAGTTCTAGCAGTACAAAGAAGATGATCTTGAACATCACTGGGTTAATCTGTTTCTAGGAAATAGACTGTAGGCTTCCTACACAGCCCGATGCAGGACATGGCTCTTGCTTGCTGAATCTCACAGCAGCAAGATCATGGCGCTGTTCACTCCAGGGACTTCCCCAGGAAACCCCTGACCATGGGATTCATTTCTGCTAACAAATTGGGTCATCAGCAGACTAGACTTTTAGGGTTCACCTTTGGCCAGGGTCGGGACTATCAAGAAAACAGGCAATCTAAGTGCAGGAGCTGGCTGCAGGCTGTTTGGGCCCAGCAGAAGGACTTGGCAGGGGAAAGTACTGTCTGTTGCCAGGAAAGGGGATCCCATTTCACAGGTCTTTGCAACAAGACCCGTGACAGCCCAGCTGGATGAGCACACTTTGGAAAAAAAGTTAGGGCAGCCAACTTCTACCCAGACATTCAAAGAAGAGTTTTGACTACAAAAAGCCCAACGTGACAACTTTTTTTATTTTATTGTACTTTTTTTCCCTGCCCTATATCAGAGAGAGCTTTTGCAAAAAAGTGACCTTTCAGAGCTGGATTTGTCAATGCATGCATACAGAGATTCTAAGTAATCCTATATTCACCCAGAACAACTCCTACCTCACCTTCACTGATAGAAGCAAGCTGTGGGGTAAGCAAGCCTGATTTAAACTAAATACTGAGTCTTTTCAGAAGGGCATCTCACAGCAGGGCTTATTTGGACTGCACATTCATAAGCAAACTAGAGATACAAACACTCAAAGCTTAGTTGCCAGATTAAAATTCCATATCAAAATAGGATGAAGCCAGAGGTAAAAAGCCCTATGCATTTATGCTCTAGAGCAAGGGATGCACTGCCTTGCATGACTCTCTTAAAGGATACGTGTGCTTGATCTGTAGATACAAAATTTCTAGAAATAAAAGGAGGCATAGGAGAAGTCTTTATAAACGTGAGAAAAACATCTGCCTAAAGCCTCCCCTTTTCAGCCCTTCCTCACAATTAGTCTTTCAAATTGAAAATCTCTTTTGCACTTTGACAGCCTGCCTATGAGACATTGCCCTGCTTTTCACCACATTGCAGTGATTGGTGTGTAGTAAAATCCAGTGTGCTTGGCAGGTCTGTGGGAGAGAGGTTTGGACACTGAGAGGATACTGGGGAGGCTGGACACGCTTATTTCAGATATGACATTCTCTAAAGCTCGAAGTTGGTTTGGAGATACGAGAAAAAAAATTCACCTCTTTGTGCCAAACAGTCTGCCCTCCAGGTAGATATCTGATAGGGAAAGGCTGCTCAAACAGTGGATGGAAAGAATGAAGTCCAGGTTTTCTGGCACTGCAGACCAGTTCTTTGGTTCTGCCTGCCTCTTGTTAAACAGGCAAAGGCTTTTAGAGCTCTGGCTTATACTTAGGGGGCCGCTCATACAGGAAAGGAAAGTAAAAGGTTGACAGAATTTGATTTCAAAGCTCTCCCAAAACAAACACTTTGTAATGAACAAGACCCAGTGTAGAAAGGTACTTAGTATTGACTCAGGAATGGTTTTTCTCTCCCCTTGTCACATTCCAAGATAAGTGAAGGCACCCTGAGCAAGAGGGGGCAATGCAAACTAGAAGATCCTAATCAGCCCCAATCATTTGGAAAGAGCAGTAACAGAGGCTGTGCAGAAATGCTGTCCTGTGCGCTCTGTGTAACATTTAATTTTTATCCTGTCAAAGCCCACCATCCACAGAAACCCCAAAGCAGTGAAACAGCTTAAACCAGCACATCAGCAGCAGGCAGAGCTCCAGAACACTGTATGACACAAGAAAGAAAGCAGGCAAATAAACCAGCAAAAAAGTGCACTATATCTAGAATAGGGATAGGCAATTAAAAAAAAAAAGTCTTCCAAAGATTCTGACACTATGCCTCAAAAGATACTGTAATTGCACAGGTTTTCAGGCTTTTCGATCCTCAGACAAAAAGACCAATGTGGTTTGGGGGGGCAATTCTGTTCGGAGGTCAGCTCACATGCATGCTTCTCCTGTCAGAAGCCTGTGCTGTTCAGTCAATCTGACCACACCAGAGAAGCTTGCAATGTTGCTCTTCAGGACTATGCTGCAAAGTAGAGGATGTGGAACTGCACCTCTCATTTCCCTAGCTCTCTGCAGGATGGGGTCTCCAGGTCCAAGAATATCCATAGCATGGCAAAGTGCCTAAGCACAGAAAACCTTGCCTGGCTGCAGAGAAGGCTACACAGCAAGCCTCCAGCCTCTTAGACACCACAGCTCTAAAGGGGGGTTGGCTGCACTCAGCTCTAACATCACAGGCAGAACACCATCACAATAACATCAATGTTTTCGTTTTGAGATTCTAGAATTATAATTTTGAATTTTTTAGTACATACATTCAGAATCACAGTATCAGAGTAGTGTTAGCACCACCATTGTTAAGCCAAGTAAAATCATGACACATAGCTAGCCTGAAATTTGCTCCACCCACCTAAATTACCTCTCATCTCCTCCTTACAAAAGGCCTGTTCCAATGCCTACTGAAATCTGCCAGAGTCTTTGCCATGGCTTTGACGTTTTCTTCAACATTTCGAAGCTTCTCAGGAAACCAAATTTCTTAACAGAAATGGAAGCTGAGAGTCAGCTCCAAAACTCAAATCCAATTTTTAGAAAAAACTCAGTGCTGGGATATGCTAAGAACTGGGGTATTTGCTTGGGGTCTGTTTGGGTCAGAACATGTTTGGCAAAGGAGAAAAGAGGTGAAGAAAAGGTGGCTTATGCTTGGCTGAGACTTGGGGTTGGTTTAGGTGCACTCCTTGTTTCAGCACTTTTTTATTCCCCCCTGAAAAAAAGTAAATTAATGTATCAAACCCAGGGTGGCATTTCTGACAAAAATCACACTTTAAATATAATACTGGAGGTGCTTCCACTGAACAATACCTAATGAAAATGCCATTTCTACCTGCAAAGGCTACAAGTGCAAGCTGCTGCCCTAAAACCAAATCAGAGACACTGTTTATTTGGCATGAAGTCACTGCTGAAGTTGTTTTAATTCTTTCATAAAACTTCATTTTATTTGGAGTATGACATTTGGTGAATGATATGATTTTAATGGTATGAATTCCTTAGTGGGGAGAAGGCATTAGATCAGTACTGAAACTGCTCTCCAAAACCAGCCCCTACCCAATGGAAAGGGCACACGTTTCAAATGCAGTTAGTGCTCTTTACTAAAATGCTGTAAATTAAACAATATGTATTTTCCTCCAATAAAACACCTATCTTCCTACAGCTTTGATAAGGTAACAAAGGAAGACAATAAGAGAAGAAAAGATGTCTTGAATTTTTCTCTCTTAGGCTTTCTCTTTCAGGAAACTATGTACCTTCTGCCTTCAGAAAGCCACTCCTTTTTTCCTTATGTAACTCATGTGTAATAATTAAAGAGACACCTGCCTCAATAGAAGTCTGCAAAATGAATTAACTATTTCTCCTAGATCAACACCTGTTAAGAGGGTGGAGAATTTCTGGTAGCCACAGCCAGCCTGTTACAGCTTGTTATATGCAGGAACCATAACCAAAGAGCAATGAGTTTGTTTCTGTGAGAATTTCTGCTATGGCACAAAACCTGCACTGCTCACTCCTGAAATGTGCTTACACTATGGAAGTCTGGGGACAGTGCAGGTCAGTGCCCCTCCAGCATTTGTAGTGAGTGTGCAAGAAACTGCGCTGGCCTATGAGCAATAGAACAAGTCACAGAGTAGGGGAAAAAAGTCCTCCCCACAGCAATTCCAAGCAAAGACCAGAATTCCTCTGCTGGTGCACTAAGCGGGGATTTGTGACAGAAAAGAGCAATAAATATCTCATTTTCACATGGTAAACTAGGCAGCAGTAAACAGCTCTGCATCTGAGAGACGATTTCATGTTTTCCTTTATTCTCACCTTCTGTATTTTGCCAGTTCAGTGTCTGCTGTCTCCTTCCTCAGGGGCCTCCATTTGCTCTACTGCGAGTAACAGACACGCAGCCAGACAGGAGAGCAGCAGCTTCTCCCTCTTGCAGCAGCCTCCTGTAGTAACTTTACTGAGCAATGTGCTGCTGTTTCTTCATGCTCTTTAACCTGTTAAATTACATTGAAAAATAGAATTAGTCATGTATGGGATACCTTCATAACGACCTCAGTTCATCTTGTGCCCAGTTTGTAGAACAGGGATCTGCTAGAAGCGTGCAACTCCAGCATGCACTGCTTTAGTAAGTCACCTCTGGCCCAGTAGCCCATAAAAGTGGAAAAAGCACTTGCCACCACGTACAAAAATCCCAGTATAGCATTTTATAAATCAGAAACCTACCCTGATCCTGTCAGGGATCTGGGCTGTTGGGCCAAAACCCGCCCTGCTCGACAGCAGCCATTTTAGGTGTACAGCCTCCATGAAGTGAGCTAGAAGGACTTTGTCCCAGTTCTTCACAGGGGCACCACAAATGCCAGGGGTGGAGGAAGACGAGACAGGTCTGCCAAGTTTGAAGGACTCCCTCAAGAGCTGAAGACCGCTGAAAAGACCAGTTGGCCAGTGAGGAGCCAGCCCCGCCGCCTCGCCACACGCCTGCCCCTCAGCACCTGCCATGGAGAGGCCACTCAGGCAGAGGTGGCCCTGGCCACAGCACAGCCCTGAGGCAAGAGAGAGGCACGACGTCCTCCGTGTCCCCTCCTCGCCTTGCCACCAGCCAGGCTGGAGGGGCACCAGCGGCTGAGGCAGCCCCGGATCCCCTCGCCTGTGCCCTCCCTTTTCTCCTGTGGCGTCGGCCCCGCCCCCACCCCCAAAAGGGCGGGAAAATCCCCGAATCCAATCAAGCAGGGATACAAAAGACGGGAGGAAATTGCAGCCCAGCAAAGACTGTTTTTCACCTCACCAAAGAGGGAAAACGGCTGGGGAGAGAAGAGGTGTCAGACCTCTTTTGATTCAAGCTTGAAAAGAGGTCAGAGGAAGGTAACTCCGCTGCAGAAATAACTGCGCTTGAGTGAGGAGCCGGGGGAGGCCAGGTGCGCCATGCCTGTGGGCAGCCCGGCCGCGCAGCCCTGCCTCAGGCCCCAAACGGAGCTGCCACAGGTGGCACCGGGCGTACGTGCACACCTTGGGCTACACGGGCAGTGAGTCAACACCAGGGCGTTTTCGTGCCTGTCTGCATAAGGGGGGGGATGCAGCAACATTTACACAGAAAGACCTGTATGCCAAAACCCACAAAAGGCAGGGCAGTGAAAGCGCCATTTTGATCGGCAACATATGGGTTGTATTATACAATATCGGCCACAAAATCTTTCTACTGTGTACAGATAAAGCAGACTATTGTGCTGTTGTAAAGATCAGAGCTCAGTGGCACAGGAAGATTATGAAATGGCCCCACAGGCTTTGACTGCGCGCCAGAGACTCTCACTACAGTGGTTTGAAGCATTATCAGCCCCATCCAAGCACTCTGCCTCCATGCCAGCACTGCCATCCCCCACAGCACAGAGAGCCGAAGAGGAGAGACGACCCTGCACTTCAGCGGCTCCAGTATGTAATCCAGCTTAGTTTACCACAACAATGAAAGATGATGGAGCAAAGATACCAACCTGTGCAATGGAAGGGCTCAAGCAGAGCCTGTTCCTTTCTGACAGCTGTCACAAGGGCAGTAAGCTTTGGCAGATGGGCAGAGTGGACAGCAAGAACAACCACAGCTTACCAGGCTTTCGTGAGGCGTGTCTTTGCCTTGCTTCAGTGAGATGAGCCGATGCTTACCTGTCCAAGCCCCAAGTCAGGTAAAGTGCGCCAGGCCTTGCAAGGAGCAGAGCCCAGAACCCAGCTCACCTGGAGTCACCTCTGAGACACTTGCCTGCAGGGAAATAACAGCTGAGGTAAGATTTTGAATACCAGACATAGAAATCCCATGATTTGTTCTGTATAGACTTGAGACGGTGGCTATCAGCCTAGCTTGCCTTCTTTTCTGTGCTCTGGAGTAACTTGACTGTCTGTTTCCTGTGAGGTTGGATAAACCTCAGTTTAAGGGTCCTGAACTTTCAGAGAGTTTTGATCACGTGTGGCAGCTCAAAAAGTTGTACTTAATTCACCTATTCATATCAGAGCAATACGATGACCCACAAGTTTATATTCACCTAGTTGGCTAGCTTAGAAAGAACAGCAACGGCTCCTCAGAGTTGGTAGAATAGCCATTGAAACAATATCAGGTATTTATCTGCTGCCCACTGTGCAAATCTGAGTAAAGACTTGTCTAGTGTCACCACCACCAAAAAATAAAGCTTTTCTATAGTATACTAGGGTTCCTAAAACCAGTATCTGTGCAGAAGAGAATCGCTTTCTGGTAGCTGTAGAATTACAGAATACAAAACCTCTTGCAAAAGTAGGGTAGGCTAGAGTTTTAACAATAAAATACAGAGATTTTTTTCATTAAGTGCAATTTTACAAACTGTTGTGCCCAAACACGCCCACACACAATTTACTGACTGAAGTAAGAGAGGCAGCGTGACTTATAGTGTCTTAAAAAAAAAAAAAGTTGCTATAGTATTATGTGAAAATAGCAATACACTCATGTATTTCCAAGTGAGGCAAGCAAACACCTCTAGATAAGTGCCTATCAGCATTCCACATTCTCTCTTTTAGTAGCCTCAAAAGCAGCATCACACAATGCATTCAACCTGCTCCGTGCAAACCATAGTCCAGTGCTACATGTACTACTTTTCCATCACCATAGCATTGCTGCTCAGAGCCTCTGGTCCAAAGTTTGCATGGGGAGTCAGGTCAGCTCAGCTTTTAAAACCCCTTGGATAGCCTTCTGTCTCACAGAAGCACAGGGACAGATTCAGCGAGACGCTGAGCGCCTCTGGGAGGATCACAGGTTATGTGTCCGGCGGAGATAGCAGATAAGGTGCCAGCAGATGGCACTCAAGAATGTGAGCAGCACTCCAGGGCTCTTCAGAGCTGCAACCCCCCTGGTTGTGTGATGCACTATGAAGTGCATGCATGCAGGCTCTAACAAGCCCAGTATGTTTCTAAACTGAACTCATGCAAAGTGAAAAACAAGTGCTTTCAGTGTTTCACATCTTTCATCAGGGATCTAATGCCTGTCTCCAGTTTAGGAAATCTCTGCATGTGTGCTGCATGTGACCAAAGCCCTCTATAAAATAGCATCTTCTGGAATTAGATTAGGGCTGAAATTTTTTGCTGTGTTACTGATATGCAGAACTACTTCTGGTCTTTTTTTTTTTTTCTCCCCTTATTTTCTTGCCTCTTCCTTGGGTCCTGGCAGGTGGGTTAAGGAAATGGAACTTGTTACGGGTTAAGAGCTCTTTCTTAAAGGAAAGCTTTTGTCTCTAGTTCACTATTCTTTAGCAAGATCACTGCAGTACATTACTCCTACTGGTCTTAGGAAATGAGTCAATCATCTTCTCTAGCTTGATTTTAATTAACAACACTAGATAGACTCTGTCCACTAGAATTTTACTACTGGAGTCTAGGAAATGCTTGGAAGGAAAAATCAGGCTTTGCCTGTTTATGTTGCTGAGATTAACCCGCCCCAGGTCTACCAGCTAACCTACTTGCAGGAGCTAAAGACTTCAGTTGATGTGGAGGATAAAGTTAGAAGATAGACTTGAGTAAGGAAGGGAGTCTTGTTACTCCATAATTCATGAAGTTAGCCTCTCAGTTTGCTGACAAGAACTTTCTTCTATGATTTATACCTGGAGTCTAGGGAATTAAGAGGGGTTTTTTTTCTTTCTTTTTACACCATGACTGGGTTGAATATATCCAACATTCTTACACTCTGGAGTTTTCAGAGTGCCTGAGTCATACTTTTTGCCAGCGTCTCTGTGGTCTAATATGGGCAGGTAAGGAAGAAGTCTGTCAATGCCAAAAGCATTTTCCAGAACTCTCCCTGTAAGGCTTCAGACTGAATATTAAAGTCTGGGCTAAAGTCCAGCACACTGAATCCACAGAGGTTTCATAAGCTAAATGGAAGAATTAAGCAACATTTCTGTAGTTTCAAGTGTATCCATAGCACCATGGGACTGAGTGTGCCACGCATCTGAAGCTCTCTGAAAGGGTCAAATGCAATTTCCAGTATAAATACAGTTGTACAGTGGTTAATAACTTAGCATTTAAATTGTGTCTGCTGAAAGACTGGTATACAAGTTAACACGCCAGTATTTTTCTTTTGGTCTCAAAAAATGGTTTAAATTGGTAATACCATTTCAAAATATTTTTGTGGTTTATTTTGTGGGTTTTTTGTTTGTTTAATAACCTATGCAAGTAGGGCTTAATTAGGAAGCTGACTTTTGCATACTGATCTGTTCCTCCCTGAGAAAGCTAAAGAAGTGAGCTCTCCACACATCCACGCAGGCAAAGACACAGCAGCTCTGGCTTCCAGCCCGCTGTGACGTGAGCCTGCACAAAAAAATTTATTGCCAGTTTCCAGAGATTTCACATGCCACTCATGAATGTCTCAATTATTTGGGTTTAATTACCACAGCTCCAGTTGGAATAGACTTGTGGGTGGCTTTTCATCCAAACTGTGGAGCTATCCTGATTGAGGGAACAGTTGTTCAAAAAAAAGGGACTGAACTAATTAAATACATAGTTGAGAATGACATATCGATGATCATACTTAGGCTAATAGATAAGATAGTGGCCTGGAAAGGTGCACTGAGATTCAACTCCAAATCCAGCTTTCTGCTTACCTTCTTAGCAAGTGCCGGTGTTCAGAGTTTTCTTTTCCCCATCTCAGTTTTGATTGGTAGTTCTAGTTAAACCAAGAGGATTTACTAGGGGTATTCAAAAAGCTTTGAAGCTCTTCTCTTAACATCGGTTTGTGCAGTACATATGCTTGTATTATACATTATGGCCTGTGTGGCCCTTACAGCCAGATTGAGAGTTAAAACTGCCTCTGTCCTGAAGGCCTGACCTCTCTTGGAGACAGCTGATCCCTGTGGAGCCTCTAGGACCACTGGAATGCTAACACCAGTTTTGATTCAGTGTTGCACAGAGAAAATCAAAAGGAAGTTTGAGGCCTCTGTAATATTCAGTTAGTTTTGTCTCTGCTACTTCTGCAGTCCTGATCTAATTTTTCTCTTACAATGAGGGGTTTGGTTGAAGCAAAGGCTGTAGGTGAAACAGGAAATGCAGTGGGGAAGTAAAGAAAAAGCCAGAAAAGAGTGGAATCTCACTTGGCAGATGAAGTCTTAGGAAATTAATTAGATAGACATTGAAATATAGATATAGTTTGGCCTTAAGGATGGAGTTTTAGGACAGCAGTGAAAGCTTATAGGTCTCAAGTGGAGAGTGTATCTATATTAAAAATCAGAAGCATATAAGGGTTAGGGTTGAAGGTAAGCACTTCAGGGCTATCATGGAGTCTGAGAAAAGACCAGGCAAAAGAGGGGATGGCGTGCGATACAACCAGCACAGAGATACCAACTGGGCCAATTAAGAGGCACGAAGAATAAAGCTGCAGCAATAAATAGCAAGCAGAGAGGACTGGATGCTGCTCCTGAAAGGACGACCATCTTTCAGAATGTGTAACAACCATGATTGTTGCCATTGAAGGAATAAAAGCACCATTCTGAGAAAGAGCATAGAAGTTCAGCAAAAAACTTGCTGAAAATGACCAAAAGGTTTTGTAAGTCATACTGGATTCTGTAGAAGAGAAACATAGAAATGGGATGCAAGTTCTACACTGGCAGGAAAGGAGACGTGCAAGATAACTGTATGCACGTTTTCCCAAATGCAATTCCTTTGCATAGTCAATAATCACACATAGACTATGGGTTGATCTTTAAGTATTTAGCCAGAATGTCACTTCAGGCAAATGGTAGCTTGATGGGAACATGTAGTGGAGAGGAAGGGGTCTAACACTTGATTCAGAAGCAGCCCTCCCTGTTCTAAATTTGAAATAAGCTCATTCTTTCCTAAGGTAGAAAAAGAAATCCAAGTCTTTCAGGATGTTTGCTTGAGGCAGAGTTTTGCCCTTGTTTTTATTTTACTTCCCTTCTGATCAGAATTAGCTCCTATGAAAATGTCTTAATGACAAGGGGAAAGTCTTGATTCTGATCTCACAAGCCATTTCATGCCAGGATGACTTCACAGACTTCAGCTGAATTACTTCCAATTATGCTTAGGTAAATGACTTTAGAATTAGGCCCAGGGTGTCCGTGACTTCACGCTTCTCTGGGATCCTGAAGATGCAGGTGTTTTTTATAATTGACACAGGCACGTGCAGAAGTTGGAGCATCCCTGGAGATCGCTCCCACTTCAAAACAATTGCTATGGTGGAAAGGGAGTTTACAGACAGCTGTGGTTCATTCCACCTGTGCATTCTCCCCTCTCTGAATGCTAAAAGGGTGCCTGCCTACATTAAAGCTGCTGTTGGCTGCATACATAACTCAGTGTTTATTTTAACACAAGTGAAACAGCTACCACAAATGGCAACTCACACGATCATCAAAGCGAGTGAATGGCAAACATGCGCACATAAGGGAACAGCATCCTTTGATGGAATTCAGTCTTAACGAGACAGCCAAGAGTCACACAGCCCTCAGTCTTGCCTTTAGGATACCAGTGTGAGTGATAGGTCTTGGCAGGCAGCTTCTGAAGAGAGGCAAAAGGATCAGACTTAGCTCACAGCTGCAGTCAGTCCTGGCAGATACAATTTCATAGCCATACTTGGGATTTCTCACTGGGTCGAGGTTTTGGCTGCTCTCTCAAGCTGAATAAGGAAGTGTGAGGGAACACTGTCTCGCGTTACTCTTCTCATATTGGGAGTATTTGAAATCTCATCCTAGACGACGACAGGATGAGTCAAAACTAGCAAAATACTGTGATGGAAATTTTCATTTTGACCACTTACTTTCTCTTCCTGTCTGAAATTAATTTTGAAGGTATTTCTCCATAGCAGCCTGAGTGGAAAAGCTGTAAATATCAGAGTAAGTTAGATTACATCTGAAGTTAAACAGGTATCCTCAAAACCTGCCGTCGTGGAAGACTTCGGGGAAAGTAAGACTGCGGTCATTAACCCCATTTATAAAATTGTGGTCTCACACCTTCCCACACTTCCTTTGCCAGTGTTAACTTCCCTTTTAAAGGACAGTGAATGTGGTCTTGTTCATGTAACTAGGCACTAATGACAAATATTAACTCATCTATTTCTAAAATCCCATTTTGTGAGCTTTATTTTTAATATGTCCCTTAATATGGAAATGCTTTTATTCCTTCTGAAGGTTCATCTGGTAGTCCTGTGACAGGGTTTAATCTTGGCATTCATTTTTGCATGCAATTAAACCATTTAATGAGTATGTTTATGAGAGATTGAAGAAACATTATACTGAACTACCCATCTCAGTCCACACACAGAGGTGGACATCTGCACAATCTGCTGGTCATGTTAAGGTGGAGTGCAAAGAAGCAATCAGAACACATATTTCTCTGCCAACCACATTCTTTGAATTTGGGTTTCCTGAGCTTTGGGATTGGGAATCCTGCTACTTAGAACAGCTCCAGCTATCTATCCTTGGGCTTGTTGCAGCTTATATTTTAAAGAACATGGGACAGTAGCTGGCAAACTTAGCTGACTCTAAAGCTACTGTAATATTTAGGAAATACTATTTACTGATAGTAGCAGCTTTCAGTGAAATGGCCCTGACTTGTGCTAGCTAGATATCCAACCCAGTAAATCTAAAAGCATGACCAAGGGAAACTATTTATATATGTACATATACATACAAGTGCGTACTGATAGTCAAGTACAATTGTATCTACATTAGCTAGTAGAATGGTGTAAAAGTAACAGATTTGTAGAGCAAATCATTTGGTACTAAGGACCAGAGTTTGCCCTATATACACCTCTAGGGAGTTTTATTTCAGACTTTCTGTAGTCTTGTGTGGACTGAATGCCTGTTTCTGGTCTGACCGCATCTTCTGGTTTCATCTAAAAGGTACCCAGTATGTGTGGCTCAAGGCCACCCAACAATGCAAACAAAAGCACAGGAAGTGAGGTTAACAGAGAGATTCACATAAAAAATACAATCCTGATCTAAATTAAAATGCTAATGAAAATACATGGTATGTCCCACTGCAGTGCATAGTGCAAATGGGTGATGCAGCCAGTGCTGTACCATTCTTCTGATAACCATTTGCAGAGAAACCTTCAGTACCATTAGATGTCAATGATATCTTGTCTATATCAGTAATTTCTCTTATGCACATGCAGCCTGACTTTTCCCTTGTGCTTAAATGCCGTTTCAAGTTTATTGCTTGCCAGCGCAGCTTTAAATCATGTTTAGCTTTCTTGTGGCACATGAAGCTTGTAACACCACGTCGTAAATGCACTGTGCTGCCCATTGTCTCTAGAGCTGAGAAACTGTTTTCTTTCCAATCTTTTTTATGAACAGTCTCTAAGTCGTTAGTCAACTGGTCAATCTCTATTTTCCACTGGCCTGTAAATTAGACGGGAAAATAAAATATGCTAAGTTGACGCTAAAATACCATGACATACTTCACTGATTTACTAGGGAATAAACAAAGGACAGATCTTGCCTTTTATAGATGCAAGCTTCTCTGTGCCAGAGTCGTATAATCTGCCTTTGCCAAAGTTTCATTACACACTGTTTCTGGGCCTTTGGAATCACAACCTCAGTTAACTTCCATCAAAAAAATAAATCTGTGTTTAAGTACCTTACCAGAAGAATTTTTCCATCATGGGCAGGCTGTCATAAAGGAATCAACTGCAAAATAATATATTACCTATGAATAAAGACACTCTGCCTCTTCCCAAGAGACAGTATACATATGTAGACGTTTTGGATCCATCATTGCAAACACCTTGCCACATCAGTGCCAAGGATAGTACGATAAACTCTGATGCCCAGGGCTGGCCTGATTATTTAGAAAAGAACAATAAAATCTCAGATCTCAAAACTTCCTGAATGCTGCAACAGTCAGGATCCACAACAGTCAGGAGTGGGAAGAGAGGGATCATCTGAAGTTACTTACCCTGTAAGCTCAAGACACCACAAACAATGGTTTAGTCTCGTCAGCATTACTACTAATGCCACGTACTTAGGTAAACTTCACACACCAGGATTCCTGGTGTATGTCAGAATGCTGTAAATCCCTGTTTATTACTGCAATAGTTCCTGGCAATATTAAAAAAAAAGTGAAAAGATAACTGATTCAATCTCCTTTCAGCTAAAGATATGCATCAAAGAACAGATTATTCCTGCTGTACATAGCCCCTTGGAATTAAGGGGTTTTTGCTTCATTTGGCAAACACTTCGTCTCCCTGTTATCACCGCTCTGCTTCAGTTGCGGATAGAACTGAGGTTGTGGTTTAAATTCAACTATCCAAGCTTCCCAAGCACAACACAAGCACTGCCAAAACCTTCAGCTGACAGAGTTTTCCAGGACAGGCAGAGAATTTTTAGGCAACCTGAGTAGCTCTTTTTTTCAAATGCCTCTTTCCTAGCTCCCCATATAGTCATTTGGTGGCTACCACCAGCTACTGAAGAGGCTGCTCGAGAAGCAAGTGGCAACAGTAAGCAGGATCTGGCAGACAGCGAGATGATGTAAAGTTTTGGAGTGCTTCTTTCTGGCCACTGAAATAAGCTAGAGAACAGAGCTTTAATCAAAAACTACTAGTCTAGAGCTATTTTAAAGCTGCCTCGGCAGCTCACCTGGCAACAGCATTACACATATGCCTTATTGTTTCAAAACTTATTATCCTACTGTGCACTGATTGTGCCCACAAAATTATGGTGATAACTATCACTGTTGGATTTCTACTGCTGAGGCAAAAGCACAACTGGAATGCTAGCTGTGGAAGTATTAATGAAAGACAATCTTTGGGGGTATGCTGTTTGAACTATCAAAAAAAGATTATATGATCTATAGAACTCCAAGATATTCCTGAATCTGGAAGAATTTAGTTCTCCAAACTATAGTTTTTAGATATACAGGCCCTATTACTTAAAATGAGAATCCTGGCTGCGTTGCTAATAAAGCTGAACAGTAGCTTTTAACACATATTTAACTTTCCACATCAGTCATGTGATTTCACCCAACCTTGTACTTACTGGTTATAGGAATTTTACCGACTGAGAAGTTGCTTCTTGCCTTTGTTCACATCAGTTCCAGTGGAGATTAAGGATATTGGATTCCTATGCAGGATAGAAGCCAAATGTTACAGGAACTTTTATAGCAACAGATGGTAGTGCAGATTGGATGATTAAGTAGCCCCAAGCTCTGTCTGGCCTGTGGACATGAACAAGGAAAAAGATGTTCTTGCAAGATTCTTTGACATTTCTTGCAGGGTAACACTGTTGCTGAGCTCATGGTTTATATTTACATGCCTTTTCCCGAGATCAGACATCCATACTTACCCAGGAATAGCCACTGACTTGTGACATGGGAAACTCAGTTTCAAGTCCCTGCAGTATTGGAATCAGCCAGGAATTTGAAGCAATGTTCTCCACATCTGAACTGACTGCTCTAAGTGCAGTGATGTTGACCATACCATTTAATTGTAACCTTGCAATGTCAAAGTAGTTGCTAACCACAAAAGAGTCCCAACCTGGCAAATGACAATGTATGAGAAGCAGCGGGTGAACTGGAAGAAGATGCTGATAAGCAAAACTGTTATTAAACAGTGTCACAGCAAACCAGCTGCTTGGGAGGAAGCTCTCTGTAGCTTTCAATGCATTTCCGAAGGCATCAGCTGTGCTAAGAGAGGGGTACATTTGGTCAGTGCAGAAGGGCCTGAAGTTTGAACATTGTGCTGAACCACAAGTTTGCATGGCTGTTTTCTCTGTTGTTGAAACTGCCTCTGCCTGTCAAAGAAATGGAATTTAGTAAATTTGGCCAGTGGCCCTGCACTTTTCCTCTGAACCCCACTAATGACATGGGGGCTTGAGCAGATTTCATTTTTATATTTTCTGAAATCTGGTTTACATTTTCCTTTTCTCTTTCAAGAGCAGGTACTAAAGGATCGATTCAGTGGGTCAGATCTCCAGAATGGCATAAACTAGTATGACCTGTGTTAAGGTGATTCTAATGAAGCCTTTTCAGTTTACATTGGTTGAACGTCTCACCAAAAATTTTACCCCAAAATGACCATTATTCCATTTTGGCACATTCGCACTCCTGTGCTCCTCCAGATGACTAATGTTGGTGTGAGGAATCAGGGAAAGGAAGAAAAACCATCTGGCTACTTGCATTCAAAACTAGACATTCCTAACTTATTTATGTTCCCAAATCATCCATTCTTGCAGGGGCGGGGAATTTTCCTTGCTTTGGATTCTTAGACTTGTGGTCCAGAACACATTGTCTGACAATTAAAAAGCAGGGAACCAGGAATGTCATGGCTTCTTGCTTGTTGGTACTGGGCTACGTAGATCGCCTAGTCCTGGCGGAAGGCACACATATCTCAACAGAGGAAACACGTTGACAATCAGTAGCCTGTAACATTTGCAACTAGCAGATTAGGTGGCTGCTGTCCCCAGTAACACATTTGAAGCACTTGACACCAGCGAGTGCCAGACAAAGTGTGTTACTAAGCTGTGGATGATAAGCATATATCCAACAGCAATAACTGCTGTAACTTACCCAACACATTCCCATACCAATTAACATCTTAACTGCACACACATTGCCTAAAGGATCTAGGGAATTTCACAAGGGATTAGTTTAGATAACTTGGCGTTATTTTTATCACAATCCTACCGGTCTTGTATCTTCGCTCTATAAAGATATGCTTAACAGTATTGTCTGGTAGGGAGCAAGCTTCAGTTTGTTACTGTTGCCTCCAGGTTAAGTTTTTATATCTTGGCAAGTAAAAATAGGGACACTCCTGAGTAATACTAATTCAGCAGTCTGTTCCCTCACACTGACCCGGTAGACATCTAGCGTGCTGTAGAAATGCTTCCAGTATAGTTGCATAGATAGAATGGCACTGGGCTGGAATGTCCTTTTCACTGTTTACTTGTCCTGTTTACTTGCAATTATCTGTAGAGATAAAAACATGAGTACAAATTAGAGGATGCTTTGAACACCTTCAGAAAATATGGACAAACATGAAACAAAAAGGAAAGTCGACTGTCCAGCATGGTCCACTGGGATTCATCTTCTGCAGGAGAATTGCTTGGTGACATTCCACACTAGATTCGTATTCACATCCCTGCAAAACTCTCTAGGAACTAGACAAAGCACCTCTCAGTCTTCAGTGCATTTAATCTTGCCATTATCTCTGTGAGGTTTATGTGGAATTATCCCATTTTACAGATGGTATAGAAAGTGTAGAGGCTAAAAGACTTGACTAACGTCATACAGGAAGTCTCTGGGAAGATGAGGTATCGAACTACGTAACGTCATCTCCTGGGCGAGACATCATCTCCAGTGTGGCACTGCAGATTTGTCTTTATCACTGCAGTGGACTCTGAAAGGAGACAAAGAGAGTTCCTGCTGACAGTGAATGTATCTATGGGAACACATAAAGGGAAGGAATGGAGGGAATTGTATGGGAGGGTTTACAGCTTTGATCAGTTTGTTTACAGTACTGTGATAATATGTTAGTAGAGAAAAGCAAGTCTCTGGGAAACCTAAAAAGAGCGGAACTCCTCTCCCTGCCATGGGGGTCTCTGAAATACCTTGGGATGAAAAAAATCTTGGTTCAAGCTGTAGGATATTTATTGATTAAAAATAATAGCTGACGCTTTTTCAATGCCTTTGATTCTAACACACTTTGCACGCTAGAACTGCTGTGCTAGAAGTGATACTTCTGACATGCCGACACTTGAAGAGCCCCATGCAGAGCACCACACCACACCACTGTTGCTGAGATGAGGAAACGCAGTGAGAATTAAGAATGCAATTATTCAGCTTGGAATTTTGCCAGAATACAAAGAACACCACCCAGCTTCTTACAAAAATGAAACATTAGATATTTAGTTACAAAATATGGAAAGATTAAAAACCCCTAACACAATAAGCTTTTCATGCTTCAAGGCAAGGACTGGGAATTTTCTCAGAACGCAATAGCTATAATAAAGGCTCATTCAAATTGATCGTTGTACTTTCAGAAGTGCTACCCTATGATACCTCTAGGCCAAGATACAGCGTATCCCTCAGTCAGAGGCACCACTCCTTTGTTTCCTGAAAAGACAGAACAGTATCGAAGTCTTACATGTGACAGGTACCCCGCTTTTCTTCTCTTCCCCTTCAAAGCCTGTAGGCATGTCAGTCTCCAGGGAGGGCTGCATGGAGCTGTGGAGCACATCCTGGAACGTCTCTATCAGACTGGGTAGTGCAGGGCCAGGCCAGACTGCTCACAGCTCTGTCACCAGCTCTGCCTTCAGTCTGGGAACTGAGTGTTTGAAATTGAAGACTTCTGCGCTGGTGCACCATGTTACTGGAAATTTCCCAACCCTGCTGGCATTTCTATGTAAAGAAACATAACCTGGTTTCATATCTATCCATGCATCTACCTAAATAATAAGGCAATCTTACAATTGTCTGTTTCATTGAAGCATCAGGTTCAAACTCATAGATGACCACAAAACTGAGCATTGCTATGAGATGACAGGATAACGTGTCACCTTTTCTATGATGAAATAAGAATTCCTTTTTCTACAGTCAGCCTTTCCCTGTGCCTGAAGAGACCACTCTCTGTAGTTTTTTTGTTTAGTTTAAAGAAAACCAAACCAACCAAATGAGAAGCCCCAGCCTTTCAAACAGTGCTTTTATACGCCCAGTGCATCTTTCTATCTGGTCTTTAAGGGTGCAGAGTCTTCTTGGAAAGCTACTCCCTAGCATCAGACTACATCATCTGCTGTTGGAAGCAGGAGGCTTTCAAAACTGCTCTGGGGTAGAAAAGCAAAGAAAGTCATTAGCCTTTTCAACCGCATGGTGCTCATGAGGGCCAAAACTCTTCAGGTGTAACACTAAAACTACCAGCGCCACCTTGAAGTTTTGACTCAGCCAAGGGAACTCCTATTGCAGAAGGTTAGCAGTGCAGATGGGAACTGTTAAATTGCTGTTCTCCTTCCTTGTGAATCACAGATAACAGCACATAGCCCACCCCAAAAGAAGGAAGGGAGTCAAATGTGCTTACTTACAATGTTTAGGTCATGGAGAAATCATTGTAAGATTTCTTTGTCCTTCCTCTGAAACATGTGGAATTGGCTGCTGCCTGAGGTGTGACACCAGCCTGTACTGAGGAGACACCAGGCTTGATTGAGGTGTGCAGTTCCAGAGGCCTGAGAAGGGTTTGCATCCTAACGGGAGTATAGTCCCAGACAGGGACTCCTTTCCCAGCGCTGTACCCTGGAGCAAGAGAACTGAGACATACCTCTTCATGGTCAAATCTCTCCCATTCTTTCAGGAAAACACTCTACTTTTATCCACTTAAAAAAAACAAACAAAAACCAACTGGGGCCCTTGGGAACTACAGCAACCAATAAATAGCAAACAGCTACTAGAAATGTGGCTGGTATGAATATTGGCAAGTAGACATTTATTTCTAAAGCTGAACATGACTTTTCAAAAGAGACATCTCATGAAATTACTTAGGGAAATTACTTGGTCTATTAAGCACAAAAATATCTATGAGATTTTCTTAGTCTCACACTTTGTTTTCCATTAGATTTTAGGGGCAGATGAAAAGATTTATGTACGCTTGATACTTACTTTTCTCTGCCCTGTCTCCAACTCTTACCCTTTTTAGCATGGAAAGCTTTAAGACTGCTGGAGTTAAATTCTGAATTTGCTCCTTTCTTTATCAAGCACTTTAGCCCCACAACATGATGCTCTGTTTCCTAGCATATACCCTGATTTCCTCAGGGATTTGGTGATCCCAATGAGTTGCTAAAAATGCTTCCTCAAAACCATTCAACATGACATACTGCTGCTCCAGGCCTTCCCTTATGACCAGCTGCTATTGTTGAAAGACTCCCTCTTTTCTTTGCACACTAAATTTACCTGGGAAGGAAGCCTAAACAATCAAATCAATGATGGAAAAAATTACAACACTTAATAATAGTTTAGCTGCACGAACTGAAAAGTATCTTGGGGCTCAGATAATTCAGTGATTACTGTGCACTACTGTCATTTGGAACAGCCCCTAAAAATGTTTTATTAGCTGGGTGGGAGACAAACGCAGAGAGACTGACTTCAGTTGTTTTGAAAGTCTTTTTTTCCTGTTTCTTTTTCAAAACAGTCAGCATCTCTTTAAAGTTGTTTGACAACTCTGAAGATTGAAAGCAGAGCTTTCTAATGCACATTTAGCAGCGGTCCGGGAATGCTAGCAGGATGCAAAAGCCTTCTCTGCAACCAGACAGGGACTATGAAGAGAAGTGGCCAAATATGGTACTGCTTCAGCATACCAAAATGCTTTCACAGATATGTGCCTGAGTAACAGCAAGTTTTCATCATCACACATAAGAACTGGATTATAACAGAGAAACTTTTTGATGCTGCATTTTTACTGCAAAAACTACAAGTAGTTCTCCCCCTCTTTTTCTTTTCTTTTTTTTTTTTTTTTTTAATTAAGATAATGGCTTGGAAAGTCCCAGGTGTGATAGCTAGAGGAGGCTCCTTCAGCACTAGTGCAACTGAACCCCTGGCCAGAGGCTCTGTCTGTTGGCACACGTGAAGGAGCAAGTCTACACAGCCCTGCTTTTGCAAGGGTTTCACAGCCCGTGCAGAGCTTCCTGGTGCTGCAAAGATGACAAATCCTGGCATCCAAGTTAGCAGTTAAAGGCCATTTGGAGTGGCCAGTGTTTCACTGTGGGTGCAGCAGATAAGTTAAATAAGGACAGCTGAAGTGTATTGTGTGGTATTGCAGTCCTGATGAAATCATTAACCCTTTTCTCCATTATCAGAATCATTTTTGTGTGCAAAATGGATTTCTGCCTGCCTTATCACAACAATGATTTGTACCTCAAAGAAGAGTTACCCTGACAAGAAGGAATAATTAGACTTGGTGTTAGCTTCTTCCATTTGTAGGGCTGGATTTTTCACAGCAAAATAGCATAGGGATACTCAAATTAGTCCTAAATGAGAGATTGGACGCCAGAAGCAGTCATATGAAAAATAAAATACTTCTAAAGAAGATCTTCCCTTCTCTTTGTTACAGCTAATGCTGCAGGTTATCACAACTGAGAATTTTCCTCTTTTTTCTTTCCTTTTCATGATGAGAGCAGTTGATTCTGAGCCAAACATCGGAAGAATGGAAAAAAACTGTAACAGTTCAGTTTGAATTTGGGGGAGGGAAAAAGGGAAGAAGCTTTCTATCGTTGTACTCCCTGGGTCTCATGCCTCTGCACAATACTGTTCTGAATAGATTTTATTTAAAAAATAGTTTAAACAAATGTCTGCAACAATTTGAAAACTAAATTAAAAGAAATTACTTTGTTGACCCTTCCTACAATGCAGTTCAGTGTTTTATGCAAAAACAGGTGGTTTCCCCCAAATCCTACTTACCTTAGACTCCTGAAGAAGGACACTTCTTTTAAGTTAAAACAAACAAATCTTTTCCCAGATTATAGGAAAAGTTCTCCACAGGTATGTGAAATATCTTTTTCTTATGTCCCCATGCCTGATGGGTACCGGTTCTACTTGTGCTTCTGTGGATTTTCCACAAGAAGGGGGCAGGAATGATGCCTAGCTGTGCTGCTGATAAATTTGGGTAAGTGTTGTGCTGGATCTGAATTGTCGGCTATTCAAAGGTATGTTTAAAGGCGGCGATGTTCATTGGTTGATCTACTTCACCCAAACGTCTTTAGCAGATATCAATAAAGAGAAAGCAAAATAAGTTAACATATAATCCAACAAGAGGCAAAATTAGCACTAAAGTATATCCCATTTTTCAAATTCTTATGTCATCATTTGTATTTAAGAACAGTTTAGAAGTGATGCCAAATTAAGTCTTTGCCAAGTTAACCCAAAAATATCTGTACTGAGAAAAAGGAATGCCAGTATCTGCACTCAGTAAGAAAACAGAGAAAGTTGCCAATGGTAAAAGAAATTCAGCTCTCAGGCTTGAGGGCTATAGATCATTAATGGAAGTTTTGCACAATGAAATAGTGAAAGCACAATTTCTGCTTAGCGGTAGTGACAACAATTATGGGGGAAAGCTTGGCATATTAAGGCAGATGCATAAATTCCACCCAGCTCTTTGTTCTTTCATTTCCCAACATTTGCTGAATTCTTCCCACTTTCCATGGTTTACTTAAGAGCTCTTACAGATGTTTTAGATTTCTTCTAATCACAGTTAAGTACTACTTACACTGTTTTTTAAAAAACAATATGCAATATATAATTTTGTATTAAGCTCCATTTTCCAAAGCCTATGTTCCCCTGCACCTTTTGTTCTCATGTGTTACCCATTACAAAAGTGGGCTTGTTAACCAGAAATTATTCCACAAATATTTTCAAGCTTTGATCATTTTGTCTGTCGATAGACATTTCGTCTATCTATGTAGTACAAGGATATTGTGCAGAATTGTGGTTGACAGTATGTTTGCAGTTTCACACTTTGCCTGAAGAAAAACTGTGATACAGTTTAGCATTGCTTGCTGAAGGAGAGGTGAACAGTAGTCATGGTGTGGGATGAGGTGGTGGAGCACAAGCAGCAGCTTTTCTAGGCATAGGACCAGCTGACATCACAAGACACAATGGGAGAAATCAGAAACACTTCCTGGAGAAGAACACTTTTATTGCTTTCCACTGCATATCCCTACAGCTGGAGAGCGTAAACATTTTCTGTGGCTGTGAATTAGCTATGCAGGAGCATCACATGTTTCTGCACTCCCTGTCTAGGAAGAAGGCCCTGACTTTGTACACTGCTGTAGCCCAAACCCTGCCTTGAAGGCTCTGCAGGTTTCAGACCACCTTCGTCAGGACTAGTGGGCACAGCTGAGTGAAGAGGAGCTCTGTAGAAGAGCCTGGGGAGAGCCTCCAAGCTCACAGTCAAATAATCACCAGAGCAAGTGGAGAGAGAGTCTGAGATTGCACAGCACAACATATTTGGGTTTCTACAGTGACAGCATTTTTCCGCTTTCAGTAAGTTGAATTTCATCTGTCATGGCCTTTGCTGAGTAGGTGGGAGGTTTCTTTAAATCGCAGGATCTATTCCCTGGTGAAATGGTGCAATCCCATTGGAGAACAAAACGATTGAATTGTCGTTTATGGTCTGGTACACAATCCAGAGAAAGCAGATACTGTTCTGTCCCTCCAAAGGCTTGTATACAGCACATACAGAGAATATACAGCACTTGCAATGGAAGAGCCAGTACTGTTTTGCATGAACATTCAGCCATACCTGCACTCCAGGGTACAGTTTGCATGTAGAGTGAATGGCTGTGTAAGAGAAGTTTGCCTGACGTATTCTGGAAGCAAATAGCATCAAGAAAATCTTGACACCTATTTTTCTCCATTTAGCACAGGCCCATACATTAAGAAAAGTACTAAGCTACTAGCAAAGTCATCTGGACTCTCCCTCAGCTATTTCTCTCCATGGTTCCTGGAAGCAGCTTTTTTAAGTGATGCGTATAGAGGGGGATGTGCTGCTAACTCATCCAAACAGTAGGTCTCCTGCAAACTTAAGAGGTCTGCTTGTAGCAGGCATAATTTTCCAGACCTTGTTAAATGTTATTCTGGGCACCGGTCTATACCCTTGAGAAATTCCTTACTGAGCAGATTATAAGGGCAGCCAGTGACCCAATAACCTTCATTTTCCTGGGATGATGCAATGGCCGATTCATGCTCAGGAAGTACAGCGGGCTGAGCAGAATGTGAAATGAGCTGCTGAAATTCCCAAGTCAGCATTTTGTTTCCATGCCATCGAGGGTAAGATTTCAAAGTGTAGAATGGTCCTTTAAGTTCTCACTTTTATGAGGTCAGGCTAAATGCTTCCCTTTTATATATGAAGAGAGGGTGATCCTTGCCAGAGTCCACATTGGGCTTTCTCTTGTTTTGATTTCTGCTTTGGTCGAGAGCTCCATGTAGCAGGAAATGCAGCTTTCAACAGCAGTTCAGCCTTTGCTGGGAAATGGCCCCTACAAGAAACAGTGGGCTGCAGAAGCATCGATGCAATTTAGCAGCAGCAGCAGAGACTCTCTGCTGCAACCACACTCTGTCTGCAGGCTCTGTCACTCAAATGCCCTTCCTTTCTACCCAGTCCTCAACTTCAAGACTCTGTATTTGATTTTGGGCAGTGAATAACATGAATGAAGGTATAAGAGAAAAAAAGCTCTGAAGAGTTGGCCAGGCTGTGAGGGAAGGGCAATGATTTCAATATAAACCTGACTATGAGGCAGTGTTATAAACACCCAGGACTGTGTGAGAGGAATCCTGTAAAGTATTATATACCCCCATTTCCATCTTCCTGATTTAATCAACTACGGTTGACTTGACAAGAGAAAAAACGACTCCTAGCACAGTCTACAGGGATCTCCAGAAAACCATTAGAAAGTATAATAAAACTAGTAGGTTGGATGAAAGCACCAGAAAATGTTCTCTATTGGTAGTACTTACAATAGCAGAGAGATTAATTGGATGCAGTAACACACTTGTACATGGGTTAGCTTCACTGAAGACACAAGCAGGGACCTGAAGTCTGTACTAGAGAGAGCGCTTTTAAGATAGAGCAGCTAGCAGAAGTGGCTAGTGACACTGACTCCAGCCGTGCAGAGCCATAGCTGCATCTGACCTTACCGTATGTCTCAGATGATGCATGCTTGACAAGCACATCATGGTAAGATACAGTCCTACTGGAGAAAACACAGCATTGTGCTGGAACAGTTCCCAGCAAGCTCTGATCAGTTTCCACAGACTGCAGTCATCTGGGCAATTGTTTAGATTAAATGGTTCAGGCTGATTAACCTGTAACCCTAGCACTGGGTTCCCATCACAAGTTTCAATAACACTTTGTAAGGGACAGAGACAGAAGGACCTTGAGGCCAAATCCTTACTGTGACTGTATAAGCCTGTTTCTCATTCTTTATGTCAAAAGCGGGTTGATTTCTACTCCCCTCTAGCTATACTTAGAGACTAGTCCAGAAGTCCCTTCCTGCCTAAACTAATTCAGGACCAATACATATAAATTCCTCTTATGCCAACAGTGATGTAAATTTAAATAGCTCCTTATCTCCCAAATCTGCACTTACCTTCTTGCTGCTTTTATGCAGAGGAGCTATATCTGGTCTCAGACTCTTAAGCTTAAACAAAACACTTCTCCCTGCAGCTCCCAGGACAGATTCTCCTTCCCTTTTGATTTCAGAATTTCTGCCCTTTGAAACACTGTGCTTTGACTGCTCGGGATTTCTGATCACAGAAGAGTTTCTGCAGGGGAAAAAAACCTCATCAGTGCATTCAGAACTGGCACCTAGAATTAGTTCTGCAGGAACTAGCTTTTTTATAGAGCTCCCTGCGGCTCTGTGGAAGCAGTTAGGCTGAAGAACTGCCAAGCGGGTTTTGAGCAAACAGATGCCTTTCTCTTTGAAAATCCAAATGAAACAACAGGAACTTGCTGCCGATGGAAGGGGCTGGACATGAGACTGGACAAATACTGCTAATGCAGTAGAATCTTCCAGGGACTATATAACACGTGTGGAAACAAAGCTGTAGTGGGATGCAAGATTTATCCTTAGGGCTGCAACATTAAGAATAGTCTCTTAGTCCAGAGGGAAACAAAATCAGAGGAATTTGATCCCAAGTAGTGAACCAAAAAATGCCAGGCATTTTCTGGATGTCTGTGTTATTACAGGGACCAGCCAGGGATGTTATTTGTCTTTGAGCTATACAGCTGTTGAAGTTCTAAGAAATGAAGTCATGGCTTTCAACACGCCCCGGTTATAGCATGTATTTCTGTTTGAACTCTGAAGGTGGCCTGGACTCTCAGAAATGCACGGATGTCTCAACAGCCACCACCTACTTGTCTGCAAGATCAAATGGGACGAAAGCAACATCTGAGTTTACCTCATTTTAAACGTGATTCTGGAATTCACATCAATAGCGTCACTGCAGGTCTGACTTATCCTTTCAACACTGTCATTTTTACTGGCAGTGAGCAACTACAAATAGTATAATCCCTGATTGGAGGCAAATATCTGAAACAAGCCTCAAATGGTCTGCTTGCCATCTCAGTTTGTGTATTTTTAGAGTTTTGTTAGGATTTTGAAGGTAACCCAGCATTTACCTTTTACAGGAGAAAACAAGTATAGCCCCCCCAATCCTTATCCTGTTTCCCTTTTGCAACACAGTAGAGATGTACCAATATCTTCCATTGTGTCTATAAAAGGGTGGAAAGCTGTTATTCTCATGTTTTGCCCCCCTGCTCTCGCTCACAGTGACTTTTTTCTCCAGCACAGTACCTAGACTTGCCTGTGCTGTTTGGCCAGCCCCATTTCCAGTACAAATTCCCACATATGCAAAGCTGTGCTGGCATCTCAATTCCACTGCAATAATGTGACCCACTAGACTTAGGGAGACTTCTCTGCAAGTCCCAAAGCCACTTCCTAACCTGTGCCTGCCTTACAGTCCCAGAAAAAAAAGAATAAGCAACTTTCTATTCTGTATCCAGCAGCTCTCCCTCCACTCAAAAGCAATTAGTATATTAGTAACCATCCAGCACGTTGAGCAGGGAGGAAGAAGGGTGTGAAACAACAAAATAAAAGGGAATACCTGTTATCTTCAGATATGATGAATCTACTTATCATGAATCTACATGAGACCAAGCAGTGTAAACTCTGCTACTAGCAAATACTTTTGAAAAAGAACTATAGGTTGAAAGTTCTCTTTTTAGTGGGTGTTACCCTTAAGATACAGAGAAGAACATCTGAGTAGGGTCTGACCTCTTCTGAGATGAGTGTACTGGCAGCCTGTTTTGTTTTACAAAGTGTTTAGTCTAGGAGATATTCAGCATATTTAGAGTTTTTCCAGAACTAGGAAAGGAATAGGACACCCTTAAAGAGAAATTGTTGCATCTAGCCTCTTTTCAGGTAACAAGATCTTGGACAAACCAAAATATGAGTGATCTAGTCAGGTAATAGAGAGCCGCTCCCATGACTTGGAAGAGACCCAAGATGACTTCTAACAGTCAGAAACTAACCAGAAAATTCTTTCTGTGGCTTGAATTGCTGGGCTACAGGATCTGGAAGCATCACAGGCATGTCACAGCAGTGGTTTGGCTCGAAAGTTACCCTAAATAGCCTTTATCACCACCAAATGATAGAGGATAGCAACCGGACTGCAAGCCAAGCACAATGTAATGACCAATGAAGCTGTTTTTCCAAGGTCTTTTTCAACTCATATTTTTTCCCCCCAAGGTTTTCTTATGTGAAATCTCAGTAACGCAAAGTCCCAGATCAGACAAGATCAGCAATATATGTAAGAGATCAGCAAGAACAGCAGTGTGTTCATACTAAATTTCTCACTTGCTTTCATTTTTCTGACACAAAAAGAAACTCAAAATTATGCTGGCACACAAACATTCAGCTAAAATCAGTACTGATTTTACGATGCAAAAGTTCAGTCTATACTTGAAGAATATATCCAGTATGTTTCCTAACACTGCTCTGTTTGAAGTCATAACACAGATATACCTACAATGTCTGAGGTGCTTGAATTCTCTAATTTTCATATCTGTTTAAAAGAATGATTATTCATATTTATTGACCGTACATAAGAGGGGACAAATTCAGTTCCTGTACTGTAGTTTCATGAATTTAGGGACTCTCAGAGTGTTCTGCATTAACAGCAGTTGATAAATACCACCGGAGGATTTGATCTTGATTTGCAGGAGACACTGTTCCCGATTTTGGGAACAAATCTTTAAGACCCCTGTTTTCTCCACAGATAGACACTATTGTGACTAAACCCACACATACTGAAACATACTGACTGTCAAGGAAAAAAGCCAACCATGAGCAGATGAAAGCAGACAAAACCAGATGCAGGCAAAACCAATAACCAAAAAGGGAAGAGAAATAAACATTCAGCTGAAGCCTCCAATGATTTAATGAGACAAAAGTTCAGTCTAGGCTTGAAGAATATACTCATTTTGTTTCCTAACACGCCTCTATCTTATGTCATAACAAAAATATTCCCACAGTGACTGTATTGCTTCAACTCATTAAATTTCAAATAACAATCTTTAAATTGTTTGTAAAGCAATGTGTTTTCCCCCTCAGTAAAAGATAAAAAGTTGTCTCAAGTATAAGCCTTTAATATGCACTTGAGCTATACTAGAGGTTTCACACCAACTTTGCTATGT
The DNA here is from genome assembly GCA_017639485.1 of Pluvialis apricaria. Taxonomy (NCBI): domain Eukaryota; kingdom Metazoa; phylum Chordata; class Aves; order Charadriiformes; family Charadriidae; genus Pluvialis; species Pluvialis apricaria. Next base: position 19,962,522 of record CM030015.1, on the reverse strand, counting down.
GTGCCACTTTTTTCTTTTTTTTTTTTAAAGCTAACAATTTACACAGAAAACGTAGCACTAAACATAATCCTTAGACTGGATCTTGAGAAACTGTGCTAGCATTTTAGAAATATAGTGTCATTTCAACTCATTTATTGTTAAAACATGCAAACAAAATATGAATATTTAGAAGAGACAAAATACTCATGCTTATATAGCTGAAGGCAAAGAGTAAGTAATTGTAGACAGACTGGAATCGTTAGTGTGGTGTTCTTAATGTCTAAGTCTCACGTAACTGCAGACAACTAAAGGCATCTCCAAGTAAACTTCAAAACTGGTTCTGTGGCTAAAAGTGTCACACTAAAGGCTTCAATGCCTCAGGATTTTCATCATATTTTGCAGGAGGCTGAGTTAAATAAGCTGCAAAAGCTTTGTCCAAAGTATTAAAGCTGTCGCTTCTCTTGTAGAAAAAGTCAGACAAAAACACTGTGTTAAGTCCTTCCTTACTGGCAGAGAACTGAGGCTGGTGCCTTAACAGAAGTTGTTACAACATAAGGCAAAGCCAGGGCACTGCGCGGAGATTCTTGCAGATTAAATTCAACTCTGGAAGACAGGATGTTTGTCTAAAGCATTGGCAGTGAAAGATGGTTGTTCTTGGCACAAATCACAATCACTGTTTAAGTCCCTCTGCTATACAGTTACTGAAAAAGAATGCATTTGATTTCTCTGGAACTGACCGAGTGCAGAAACATTAATGCAAAAAATAATGTAGAGCAGTTAGTAACTAGATGGGAATACAAATTTTAACACTTTCCAGGATATGGCTACTACTGGTCTATCTAGTTATTAGATCACAGGAACTTGACTGGCGACTACATTCAGTGGAACCTGCTCTGTGGATTTGAACAAACTATCTCCTTTCCTGCCATCTGTTAAATAGGATTGGCTCGTTTGTAGCGCTTTATGAACCACAAATAAGAAATGGTCTCTAAGAGCAGAGTATTCTTCTTAATAGTATGGTGATCTTGGGATGGATATGATGGAGAAGGTAGTTCTAACTAATAGCATGCAACAAAGCATGTGGGTCATGCATTGTCTCTCAGAGCGTCTGAAACACTGTCATTTGGGAAATCCCTTAAGCATGGGCTTAATCCCATTTAGGTCAAGTTGAGGTGACTATATTGCAGACAGAGTATGAAGGACTTTTTTTTTTTTTCTAAATACTGTAAGTATGTGCTACAGCATTTGGTGAACTGGGGCATAAATACCTTTCCTGTTTCAGAAGCAAGGCTGATAAAACTATTATCTGGCATTACATCTCTAATAAAATGCAGTGTATTTATTGTTAAACTGGAAAATGTATAAGACAGTACAAACACATATTTATAATATACTCACTGCCCCAGAATCTGACTACTCTTTCCAAGAGTTAATAGGGTCAACAATTCAGTGACTTGTGTTCAAGTAAATATTTTAATCAATAACCTAGAATATACAACGCAATTTGAATGCAAAAATCATCAACTATAATGCTAGAAGAAACCTCTATATTAACTTTTCTACTTGGTCAATTGCATCTTACAAAATAGAAACAGCCACAAATACTACTGATTTTGAACCATATTCAGAGAAGATGGAGCATAGCACAGGCAACTATTCTAAAACAAAAGTATTATACTAACAGCCTAGAAAGTACTGAATATTGACCTGTGTGGGACTGAAGATTATTATTATTTAATTCAGCACTCTAAGAGCACGAACTGTATTAAGAAAATAGCCAGCAACATTTTCCCACTGTCCTAATGCAATACCTTTTCCACAGACTTAACGCTCCTGAGACTGCTAAATGAACATTTGATTCGGTACCATGAGTGAATTTTCATCTTCAAAAGTTCTGAACTTCTGAACTTAATGTTCCATGTATATTTCTAATAAAGAGATTTTGAGTTTATAGCAATACCAGTTATGGGTAAACATGCCAAAAGAAATCCTCTTCACCTGGGATGAACCCTCACAGTGGACATTTCAGGATGCTAAGGAGTCATCAGCCCATAATATCCATTTTAAAAATAAATATACTTAAAGAAAATAACTAGTAGGGAAATAAAATAATGTTTTTTATATAAACTTCACATTATCCAAACCAGGCATGGATAAACCCTACATATTAGTATTTCTTCTGCCACACTAGACAGAACTGACTTGTACAGGTAGAAAACTTAGTGTATATGTTGTTAAAAGATGCTCCGGAAAAAGAGTCCAGCTCTCATAAATGCTCAGAACAAAAGAAAAAGGGAAAGGCAAAGGAACTTGTAAAGAAAAATAAGGTCAGACGGGATCCAAGCATGTGAGACACTGTGGTTTAGTTTTCCAGTCTTTAAGCATCACTCTGCAAAAAGCACAAAGAATTAACTTCCCAAGTTGCTAAAGTAGTGCTTAGAATGTTTTCAACACAAATTAAAATCATGCTGCACAGAAAATAAGAACAGACAACAAACTCACCAAATGCCTTTTTCTAGTAGATTAAAATATCTTTTAAAAAAGATTTTAATAGATATTTTTAAATATTTTAGCCTAAAACATGCCTAGGGCCTCTATAGCCCCCATTTAAATATTCGGCTAAGCAGCCCCAAAAGGGGAGCTTCTTCAATATTGTTTTCGTCACAGAGAATGCATGGAAGAAAGCTACCATAAAATCAGAGACATGATACACACATCTGGTGATGGATCCACTTGATGAGCACACAGAATGCCAAAAAAGATCCCACTTTGACATGAATGCAGTCATGCCAGAAACAGCCCCTGCTAGAAGCAACATTAAACTACTTATAACGCAACTGATCAGGGGTAAGATTTCTGGCATAGATTTCATATGGAGAATTGAAGTAGCCTAATGTACGTACACAGAGTTATATTTGACATAGAATAACATTGAATGAAATGGAATTCGTAACATCGAATCACAGAAGGGTTTAGGTTGGAAGGGACCTTAAAGATCATCTAGTTCCAACACTTCTGCCATGGGCAGGGACACCTTCCACTAGACCAGGTTACTCAAAGCAACATATATAAAAGCAAAACATACATAAAAGCAAAACTAGCCTTCCCTAAAAAAAACCCAACACCACCAAGCATCCAACACCCTTGAATAACTGGTGTTTGACTTTTGTATATATTTATGTGTGGTTGGTTAGTGTGCTTTATCTTAAGGATATTGACTGACATATCACAAAATAAGCGTTCATAGTTCTGTCTATGCAACAGAGCTTTAAATAAAACATTGTTCCCTGTCACCTGGGAATTATGCCTTTTCCCAGCCTTGCAGATAGGTACAACTTCTGCCTTATTTTGCTTAAGGAGCAAAATGATCCTTTGCATGACAACTAGTGCAACGCAAGTCACAAATACCTACCTGCATGACAACAGGGAATTCCTTCAACGGCTTATTGTTGGTGAAGACAAAAATAAAATCATAGAATCATAGAATGGTTTAGGTTGGAAGGGACCTTGAAGATCATCGAGTTCCAACCCCCCTACCATAGGCAGGGACACCTCCCACTAGACCAGGTTGCCCAAGGCCACGTCCAGCCTGGCCTTGAACACCTCCAGGGATGGGGCTTCAACAACTTCTCTGGGCAACCTGTTCCAGTGCCTCACCACCCTTAAAGTGAAAAACTTCTTCCTAATGTTTAATCTAAACCTGCCCTCTTCCAGCTTAAAGCCGTTCCCCCTCGTCCTATCACTACATACCCTAGTAAAAAGTATATTACTTATCTATTTTTGTAGCCAGATAAATACAAAACATAATGGTGTGGCAGCATGACTACAAACTCCTTTGTGCCTTTCTTGGTGCTAAAACTTTAACAGGAAGGGAAGACATTAAAGTGAGAGTTCAACCCCCTAGAAACTCCAGCATATAATTACAAAACTGTCTTGAACAGAAGGTTCTTCTACTGCAGCAAAGGATACTAATTTGAGAGAAAACTGAAGTCTCTGCCACTTTATTATTTTTAAAAAGTTTTAAAAGTGACAAAGTGGCACTTATTTGTAGCTCAATAAATGACAGATAATAATTGTTAAACAAAATGAATCATGTTGTCAGATATGAACTGTCATGGGTCTAGCATTTCCACACTCCAGGACATGGGGTTGCTTCAGCCTGCCCCTTAAACTGGGCCATGTCTAGTTTAGATCAATTCTCTTGTTAAATTTCTCTGGTGCTGAAACATAGCAGCCCAAAACTACTCCTGCAGGATCTGCTTTATGCAGTGGCTAGGCAGATTACACGGAGTTTGGCACAATCTTTATGCAGACTGAAAACAGCAACACACAAAATTCAGTGCTGTTAAGTTTATCGACTCCAGTTAGAAAGTATCAGATTCAGGGGCTAGTCTGATGCAATGCAGTTGACGCAGGGGATACTCTGCCAGAATTATTGAAACTGCCAGCTACTGAAGAAGTGAATGCTGCTTGTGTTGTGCCTCAGTACGAGATCCTCCTTCTGCCCAGCACTGACCGAAGCAGTGTAAGTTTGGCAGTGCGTCCCCTGGACCACTGTGATGAAAGTAGGAGTGTTGCCTCTTGGAGTGAAGTACACTCATGTGGCTCTACCCCATGCTGTGTGCACTTTGCGACATTCTCTCAAGGATGCAGTGTGCCCCAGGACAAAGTTCACACACTAAAGGAAGAGTAGCTCAGGAGACAGATCCAGTCTGTGCATCTGTCTACCCCTGAACTAATTTAGCAGACTCCATTGCAGGTCCTATGGTCAGGCAAAATGGCAATTTGTAATAGACTTGTAACTCACATGATCAGTTTCTGCATTTGGCATCCACAGAAATGTATTGTTCCATTAACCTGAACAACCACAAAATGTTTAATGTATACTACTGTGAATACTGAAAAGCAGGTTTCAGGAATCATGACAGTTATGGGCAGATCACTCTCTATGTGAATCATGATGTAAGTTACATAAGGACAAAACTTTTACAGTATAAGGCACAAAAAAAAAGTAATCCAAAACCAGAGGTTAAAAAAAAAGTAGGGAAGATAAATGTAGTAGTGATTGCACATGCCATACTCCTGAAGTGAATATTTATCAGCTTGGACTGATTAAAAGCAAAAATGTGCTCATGAGCTAAACATATTTACATTGAGGAGGTTTCTAGATTATGTATTCATCCCTTTATTAGGAATTAAGTAATGAAGATGTAGAAAATCAAAGGGAAAGGGACAGATGAAACGAGAGTCTAGTCTTCAATTTTTGTTTTAAAACTGTCCTTACTTTGAGGCTTCTGATGTAGAAAACTTTAAACAAATGATAAAATGTTCAAATTATTTTCTGAATAGTTGGGGAAAAAAACACTAGACTGTTTGTACACAAACAACTTTGAGGCATTTTGCTTTTAATTTGCATACAGTTCCTTAAAGTGAATTCCACATGAAGAAGGGTGAGATACAACAGAGCTCATTTACCATTTCACAAGTTAACAGAACAAAGTAAACATCTGTCCTTCTTATTAACTAGCTTCCATCCCTTACTCCAACCTGTCACTTCCTGCTGCAAGTCTTCATGCCAAGTAAGTGCATGGAATAGTTCCAAACTCCACAGACGTTCACATGTGGACTTCAGCGGTACTGGAAATTACAACAGCAAGAAAAAATTGAAATAGAAAGACTTTAGATGAGCTTATATTCTCTTAGTGTTTCCCAAATAAAGACCCAAAATCCAGAGTAAAAAAATACTTCAGTTTCAGCTCAGCTACTCATCTGACTGTGGTTCCTCTGTGGAGCACATAGCTAAGGAGAAAAAAGAACAATACTTTCTGTCAAATAAGAGGGGGCATTGAATCAGAAAGAGAGAGGTCTCAAAATAACTGTGCTAAAATGGACTTCCCAAACAAATTTATCTGGAACACAATTTGAGCATGCTCTTTCCTTCTACATACTGATAAAAGTTTTCTAGCTATACAATATCCATACATAGTTGCATTTGACAAGGCTGTTGGCTTCTTTCAAACTGGCAAATACCATCCTGATCAAAATATATTACAACAGTATTATACCTGCAACAAAATACTGGCATGGTGCTAAGGACAGCATCATCTTCGTGCTTTAATATGACCAAAAATAGGTTAAACATAGGTTGAGAGGGAAGCAGTAACAAATCTGTCTTGCAGATCTTCTGAAAAATAGATGGGAATGTGAGGCTATCCAGGTAAATAAAAAAAGAAAGAGCCATAAGCTGCAAAGCAGCCGGACCTACCAACAGCAGCAGAAAATCCCTATCACTACAGCTGTCTTTATTTAGGTTTTACAGCAATAAACACCAATTTAGCTTTCTGCCTAAAAATTTACAGGAAGCCTTTTTTTTTTGTAGGGATTTTAAACATTGAGAATCTGAGACACTGCTCGCAGTGAGTTGAGTGACAAAATCAAATCAATTGTGCTGCAGTGGAAAAATTACAGAAGTCGGAATTGCATGTCTCTGATAGTAAGGGTTTGCATATGCACACAAGTCTACACATCACAGCACATCTGTCGATGCCAGCGATTCACCAATTTTTTCCCCTCATGATTGTGGATTCTCCAGCAACTCTACTGACTCTGAAATACATCAGTACCAGAGAAGAGACTCTAACAATAAAAATCTTTGTACAATTTGATATTTATTAATTCTATAGTCATTTTTTGCTATATATTTAACACTAGTGTGACAAAATTCCTGATAATTATATCTCATGCAGGTAACGTAAATGAGGAGTTAGCACTATCTAAACTGGTAAACCTACCACTAGGGGGGGTTACTTTTGAGTATACAAGACAAGTATTTCTGCAACAATGACAACTACGTGGGTATGCATAAAACATAACAGGCTCAGCTGAATGTACTGGGCAGGTATCTAAATGACAGCACAGCCTTCAAAAGGACTCGAGAGGCAACATCCTTTGACCTAAAGACTTGATATTATTGGTTAAGAGGGCTTGAGTGGAGTCAGAGGCATGTTGGAAATAGTTGTTAGAAGAGATGGTGTTTCTGTAGTTGGTCAAATAGTTTAGCTTTTGCTAGTTAAAGCTGCTGTGATTTGTGTTCTTTCTTTGACGGGGTAAAATGTGTTACTCACTCTACCCATATTGCTATTGTTTAGGTCACAACCGAGATATTGAGAGCATACCGTACCTTTCTGCAGCTGAAGACAAAGATTGCTGATAGATTGCTGCTATTCCTTCTCTGCAATTCCTTGGTGAGTACATTTTCATCAATACCAACTATGAAAACAAACTCCCTAGAGTCCAGATTTTTAAAAAATATATTACAGAAAAAGTCTACTTGTAAATCACTTATTCTTTTCTCCTACATTACCACAGGTTTCAAAACAAAATAATTATAAATGAAATTATTAAAAGAATAACAAGAGTTGTGATAGTCTTTTGTTGTACTGGGCATTTCCCTTTTTCTAACTAACATACATTCTAACAGAAATCCCACAGTACGAACCAGATAACTTCAATTAAAAAACAAAATGCAAACTATTCAGTCCAATGTTAGAGCATGTGTATGTGTGTATAATACTGTAAAAGTAGTCACACATTAGAGGTATATAATTGAAACAGCATTTTCCTTCATGAACCTGCTATTATTGAGGCAGTGACAAAGTTTCCATTTCTTTGTTTTCTGAGCTCTTTAAAGAATGGCCATTGCCACATTTTGTAAACCTAAATACTGTACAAGCAGAAGCTTGTTGGTATCAGGTAAGGAGCAATACTACTAGTGCAAACAGGTGCAGAGACAATTCCTCCAGTTTTGGGGTGAACCAGCTATTTAACACTGAAAGAGGACAGGCATCTTCAAACCCACACTCATGCGTGTTTCTCCACTCAGACGTACATCCTTCTCCATCTTGGTTTTCTTTTTACACGGGTAGGTGGGGGAGAACCACCAGCTCCTGCGATATTTGTCATATGAAAGACTTCGTGACTGTTTTCCTGTTAATATTATGAATGTTTTATCACAAGTCAAGGAACCATAAATACCTCAAGCATCAGGAAAGTGACAATAATACTGACTTAGTATCTTTAGTAAAAAGTGAAACATTCTCTCCTGAGATATAAGTCAAGGAAGGAACAGGAATGATGAACCTAACACTGTACCATTACTTGATCTTCATGCACCTCAGCTGACCAGATGAGAAAGAACAAGTGGTTTTTGCCCTCTGCTCATCCAAAGCTATGACAGGCAGTTTATTTAGGTAAGTGCTCGGCATACCAGAATGTTGTCAGAGCAGTTCTCACTGTACTGTCCCCCTTTTAGCTTATTTCTTTAAAAGAAAAGAAAAAAAAAAAAGGGAAAAAAAAGAAAAAAAAAAAGAAGAAAATCTCAGCAGGTTAACCCTCATCTTCTCTCAGCTCTGTGGGCAGAAATTTGTATTGCTGTTGACGGATCTGAGCCAGTTTTTTCCTTGCCTCTTCTAGCTCTCTTTCCTTCTTCAGCATTTCTTCTTGGGCTGCAATGATCTAGAAAACAGAAGCATAAATTACAACAGCAAAGAATACTGTCTGTAAAACAAGATTTCCTTCTCTATGACACCAGTAACAGGTAGGCCTTGAGAATTCTCCAGAGAAGCATCAAATTTCAATGACTTCATCAGGAATTGCTCAAATTTTTCCAGGTTCCAGGACTATGCCATCAAGAACACTTATTTCTTAAAGAGGACGAAAAAATAAAAAAAAATCTACCAGCATAGTTTTACCATACATCCATGACGGATTTTACAGTGCTGTGCTCCCCCAACATTCATCGGGGTGAGGGGTTAGCGTATGTAGGATAAGCACAATGTCTTTACATAACGTTTGAGTGACAGTAAAATTGAACACTCATTACTGCAGGTATCCACAGTATTTTGCTGCATCTCAAAACGCTAAAGGAAAGATGACAGTACTGCAGACATGCAGAAATGATACATTTCAATATCGTTTAAGTAGTAACCACAGTACATGGTGTTCCCCATTCATAACAGTGAAACCACAAGTTGGTACAACTTCAAAGTCTTGGAATCTATTTTTAAATATTGTTATTATTTCCCCATAATTATGGTCACAGTAACAAAATGTCATCAGTTCTTATCTCTCACTTTCTATTTCTTTGATTATACACATACAAAACTAGTGTTCCATTAAGATCTGGGAATATTTAATGAAAAGAACCATTAACTTCATCAAAACAAAAATAAAAGATATTGGACAATGGTAACTGCTATTACAGTAAATGCTCAATGAAGAAGTGTAGACACCTTACAGCATATCACACTGCTGTTATGTCAGCGGTTACCTAAGAGTGAGGCATCACGTAATTTATCATAGATTTCTACCTAGATTTGTCCAGCCTGCAATAGAGCAAATGGACATTGTAACACTATGCTACACTTCTGTGATAGTTCTTCCTCTGCTTTACTTCTTGGGTGATTCTACCAACCTGAGCAATGCCACCCACAAACTTTGTTTTGACCACAACGTCGTCATCCTCTGCTTTCCCAAATGCTGCTTTTTGGGCCGCCCTGACAAGATTGTCTGATGCTCGCTTGACAGCATTTCCTGCAGCCTTTGAAAAAGACAAAAGAAATTTAGTAGCAGAAAAAATGCATAATTAATATGGATTCGTCTGAGCATCAAAACTAAAACATCATTGCTTGATTACACAGGAGAGGTTTTGTTTTGTTTTTCCCAGTAAAAAGCAAATTAATCTTTCTAAATTAATGGTAGAGAGGAACACCATTACTTTATTTATGAAGCTGGAATTTGGGAAAGTCACAAATGAGATTTTTTTTTCCCCCTACAAGTTTGAAATAAACCAGTGGATGAAGTTGCAAGTTACGTTATGCACAACACTGATCAGATTTTTTTTTTTTTTGAGGAAGAGCAGCAAATGAAAGCTAGTGTGTAAAGAAACCTTTTAAGGCAATGAAGTTTTTAAAATAATGGACTTTCATGACAACAAATTATCCGCTTACAGAGCCATGATTATCTCATATTTAAACTTTTATTTCCTTAAAAATTCTCAGATTTCTAAAGGTAAACAGTCAAACATTTATAATGCATCTTCTCTTGTCTAAACTGAGTAGTGTCAGCAACTGTGCATCAAAAAGAAAAAGGTAACTAAGCTACCTGCATTCTAACTTTGACAAAGCTATCTTCGCTATACTCTAATGCATATTGGCAGTAGAGATTCCACACTGCATGCTCAGCAGCGAACATGTCCACAGGCACTGGTTTAATGGACACAGAGGAGGCTATCAGAGGAGTGGCCTTGGAATCTCCTACTGTGATCCCCATGGAGATGAGTGGAAGAAGAGTCCTTGTCACAAACAAAATGTAAACATCTCTTCTACTAAAGCTAAAAGATGGAGCAGGCAGCTTTTTTGAAGCACTGAGGTCTTGAAGACCATTGGCTAGGAAATACCTTGTGCAGACAGGTGATGGTAGTAAAGGGCTCAACATTGTAAGATCTGGCACTGAGTTTGCTCCAGTGTACTAAGAGCTGGTGAAAGTGGTGGAAAACTGGCTCTGGGAGAAGAACGGTTCATGGTTTAACGGGTTCTGCACACGGCGGTGTAAATGAGATCTTTCATATACCACTGGCAGTCCTTTAAATTTGAGTCCCAGATAAGTCTTATGTCTCACATTTTGTATTTTAAAATTGGTTGATACACCAAAATTTGACTTATACCTCCTTCCTGGCTCTTACTGGAATCCTTCTCCTTTCCACTTCTTCATCTATTCGTCAATGTCAGGACAGAGGCAGGGAAAAAAATTCTGGGCTGATGTGGACTTAGTGCTAAGAGGGGTCATTGGTCACTCATTCTGAGGGACTGACCAGGGGACCTAGCTGTCTATTCTCTACTCGGTTATACATACAAATACTGAAAGGTGGGCCCCCAAATGTATTTCAACTGCTTTAGCAAAGAAACAACGTCAGAGAATGGGACAGAGTACCATTCAAGGATATTTCCACCTCCTGAGCAAGAGGAACACCTAGATCACCTGTTACCATGGGTAAGTCTTCAGTGCACAGCGGAATGCCATGCATAGGTATCTTAACTTAACTGGGAAGTATTTTGTTGAGATACCAGAAGCAATGTGTTATCAACACTCCTGCAGTAACATAGTCTGGTCAAAGTGACGTGAATTTATCACTACTCAAACTGACTTCTGTAATGCTGCACAGCATTACTTTGTACCAGGTACTGTCAAGAACAACTGAATACTTCATGAAGAGAAGGGTGTGAATGGTTAAATCTTGCTAGAACCCCTGCACTGGGAAGGTGCCTATCTTGTAAATGAAACTTGAGACCTGTGTGCTACAGGAGTGGATTTGTATGTCATTCAGCTATTCGTACTGTTTGGATTTAAACCAGCAAAAGCAGGTTGGGACAGACATAGGTACAGCTGTCCTAGCTTTAATCTACTGCCCGAGAAGTGTTCATTGGGCTCTAAAAGTTTACATGAGGTCAAGGAGGACTGGATAAAATACGAGGAGAAAACTACTAAGGGTTACTAAACATACAGGATCTGCACCTGGCTTGGGAAGTTCCTGAGTTGAAAATGCTTAGAATCTAAGAACATAGCATAGAATAGTATCATGCTTGCTCACCCTGTTCTTACTGGCTTCTCTAAGCATTTCCTAGTGGCCACTGCTGAAATCTGGATATAGATTTTACTTAATGAACTTCTGGTCTAATCCAGTAAGGCTGTTCTCGTATTAAACCCTAAACCCTAGTATCTAAGAGCAAATCAGTTACCACCACCAAACAACATTAATGCTTTCACAATGAGCAGAAAAAGGGTAGGTACTTGCAGTGTTGTGACAGGCAATGAGAGAGAGCAGGAGTAGAGTTCTCTATCCCGTGATTCCCGATGTCTCCAGGTGTCGTGTGTGCTGAGAACACTCATTCCCACACAGGCTGCTGGCCAAGACAACCTGCTCACATGCTGGAGACACCAGCACAACAGGGGAAGCCACGCAGACCAGCTCTGAACCTGCTCCCCTCCTCCCCCCCAGTCCTATTCCATATTTCCAACTTCATCTCCCTTTCACCTTAACTTCCCCCCCACCTGAAATGACCCAAGGACAAATTATTTGAAATTTGCTCTGCTCAATCTGGACCTCACCCAAAGAGAACAGAAACATTTCCATTTCCTTCATTAAGTTTTGGAACAGACTCTGTAACAGTGCATTCCAAGTTAGCATTCATGGGAAACGCAGTTCAAATGTCGTCTCCCAAAGCTTGCAGTTGTTTGTGGGGTAGGAAAGAGAAAATTAATATACTCAAACTCCTGAACCTAACCTACTGATTGAAGCTATGTGAAAACATTTGTGCTGGGGGCAAAGCCAGCTGAAAAGCCTCAGTAGTTTTGGCAAAGCCACCAGTAAAAATATTTGGTAGACATCAACTCCTTGGTTTTGCTATGATAAAGGACATTATTTCCAAATGCAAACTGCTTTTCCCTTCATTATTTATTTTGGGACTAATATGCAGCTTGGTAAAGTGGTAAAGTTCAATTTCAATCTGTGCTTGGGCTCGTTTCCTTTTCACATTCCCTTCCAACTTTTCATATTCAATGTCTATTTAATAATATTTGCCTACAGTGACCGAGTACCCTGAATTTCCTGGCAGAGCTGAGAAGACACAGTCTCTAGTACTTGATTTTGTTCCTGTTTCTATTGTTTGTTCTGCATTTAAAATTCCTTCAGACACATCTTGGCATTTAGATGTTAAAGTGCAGGTTGCATTACAGTCAGAGCTATCTTCCAGTTACTGATACCTCCCCCACAGACCCTTGACAAATTCAATCTATATGAATCCACTATAAAGCACTAAAACCATCTCATCCCTAGAGATAACATTAACATGCCACTGTTTTCTATAGAACAGATTTTTCACACTCATACATTTATTTTTTCCTCCTAAATATTTACCCCATTATTCTACTTTGAAAAAAATGACGACATCAATTCCTCTTGCTCAGACAGACAGTCATATGTATTTCTGTTAGACTAGATTCTACCTGTCCATACATGAACTGTTATACTGAGTGTCCATTGGTAGCATCTACGCAAATAAGAGAAAAAGGGGAAATTTCACTATCACCAAAGATACTCCATGTTGATAGTATGAAAAAAGGAGCTGCAGTAGTTCCTACGTTCCAGGCTGAGCCTGCAGGACAGGAGGTCAGAGAAGACTGTAGCCATTTTTAAAATGAACACCCTTAAACAAAACTTCTGGAGACATTAGATTTTACCCATTGTAACACAGATGTAATTCAGTAATAGTTCAGAGAAGCTCAACATGAAATCAATGTGTAATGTAAAAGGGAACTAGTTTCATGTAAAAAAGTTAAATAAGATTTTAGTTGCGATGTTGCATCAGCTTCTGTTCTTGTTTTTGTCTGACAATGATTCTCCATTTTAGAAATGTTTTATCTACAATTGTTGCCTCTTGACTCCTAAAAACAAAGGAAACTGACCACAACCCATGCTGGCACTTAGGCAAATACTTTGTTGAACGTATGCATGATCTTGGAGAGGTCAGGAGGATACTCATGTGCAACCAAATTAAGCATGCTTATCTGTTTGCAAGGTCACTGTGAGTTTAACTGAATGCAGAATAATTGCAAAGAAACCAACTATACTCAGTCCCTATAAAAATGCATGTAGTAAACATTCTCAGCTCATGTATTCCTGTGGCTTATCATGAGTATGAATACGTCAATATCACACCTAAACCAGGGTTTGGCATAGGCCAGTCAACACTGGCATCTCTCAACATCTTTTAAAAATTAAGAATGAAACAAGCAGCGAAGTGAGTTGTAGCTACTGCTGAATAATGACAAACGCACAATCACTTCATCCTTGATGGATGAAAGTGCCCCAGAATCCCTCAAGGAAGAAAAACCAAACAGAATTCTGAAAATTAAAAAAACTATTCCTAAAATTTGGGGTTTGTTCATGCAGTGCTAAAACCGCATTTATATAGCACCACTATGGGTTTTCAGTAATTAAGAACACAAGTACCTGCAGCCTCCTCATGGCTTCAGAGTCATGATCAGCCTTCACTTTGCAAGCGACAAGCAACTGTGCTGTAGAAGCTGCCACTTGTTTGGCAGATGAGATGAGCTTCTCCTCACTAGCGTGGCCTTGTACTGAGGCATTAGCTGCTTCACAGAGATTGCTGGTTGCAGCTGCCACCATTCGGGCCTAGGAGACAGTAAAAAAGTCACTGTGTATTCTCACAGAATATAATTTCTTTGGAGAAGGTGCTAGTTTTCCTTAAGAAAAGTAGTTACTCACAGCGGAAATAAGTCCCTGAGACCATTGTCCATCATCAGCTGCATTTGCAGGGATTGCTCCAACCTGAAAAAACAGTTCAGAGATGGCTTAGAATGAAACAGAAAATACAATTGCTTTGTCTCATATTTAGACAAACAGTAATCCATTAAAAAAGGAAACACCTGCACCCGTGACGGTACCCAGCACATACAGGAGCAGAAAATCCAACTGAAAGTTAGTTGTCAGAGTAAATGTGCTTCCAGCACACATCTGCCTGTTCATGTAGTGTCCACCTTGCTATGCTGCGTGAATTGCCCCATCCTTGGAACATGTGTAAAAGTCCCGGAGTAAAGATTGTTGCAGCCAAGGCTTTAGCCTAAGCAACAGTTGAAGCAATAGTTCCTAATCTCCTGCCCTTTAAAATAACTTATTTCTGTCTCCACAACACGTTTGTATTTACCTCATTCCTGAATCTCTTCTGATTCTGGCACTATGTGAAGGTACAAAACAGAAAGCTCCACAGGGAAGGCCCCTAAACTGCCTTAATGCCTAATAACAGCATTTGAGGAAAGCAGCCCGTTTTTCTGCACGGCTCATCCACTGAAGTGTTCATGGCATCAGCAGTACTGGCAATAACCAGGAGACAGCTTTCTTCTCACATCAAATGAAAATAATGGAACAAAAATCTACAGTTGGTTGTCAACTGCCTGTGTACTGGAGTTTTTGGGAGAGAAGCTAGATGTGAAATGTAAAAACTTGTTGTATTTCAAAAGAAATGGAAGTGGGGATTCACGCATAATGAGGATCCCTGGGATCGGAATTGAATCTTTATGTGTACTATCAACATAAACAGAAGATATGTTGTCTCATAGCTGAGAAATCAGTTATACAAAAGAATACACTAGGCCCCTGAATTCTTTAGGTTTCAAGGTTTTCTTGCCTAATCATCCCGGAAAACGTATTTTAAGTAGACCCCAGATGCAGGAGTCTAGTTAGTGGTGTCTAAATTTTGTGTGCGCACGCACGTGTGAGTGAGTGAATAGGGGGGTGGTGTGGAAGAAGATATATCAGATCCAACTTCCCGGTCTTCAATGATACTGCAGAAATGGAAATGGTTGCCTAACATAAATTAATTCTTTTATAAAAATTCCACACAGGAAAGTAGTTTCACTTAAAACTTCTTTAGCAAACTCTTCAACTATAATATTGCACCAGTTTGCCCTGTAAGATACTTTCACAGCCTTTACCAAGCAATGTTGGAAATTTCTTTAGGACAAGAACGTGCCTGGTTCGCACACATCCATGCAGTTGGGTAAGAATTTCCCACTGCCTCCATACCAAATAAAAAGGTCAGTGAGAAATCTAAGCCAACAGTCAGTACAATTCACTGTTCAGTACTGCAGTGGCGTACGTGGAACAGACCCATCTTGTCCTTCCCACCTACACGCCAGCCATGCTTTACTGAAGGGAGTCCATACCACATGCCTCAGAAGATTTCTTACAACAGCAAAACATTTCCCCCAGTATCAATAACGAGATCTTCCCACCGGGCAGGTTGGAGCCATTCACCGTGGGCAAGAATCTGGTCAGTCATTTTAGAAGCCAGCTTTCTGTACTTCTGGCTGACCTGGAGATGCAGGCTACCACAGAAGTCAGAGGACACCCCATAGTGACAATTAGCTAGGCATTAGCGATGAGTAGAGAAAGAATAGAAGGAAAATGGGTTAGGGCTTCGTTATTTGAGAAGTATTTTAATGGCTTACTTTATTTGTGAGAGGTATCATAATGAGAGGATGTGCCACAAAATTCTGAAATTTGATGTTTCATTAAATTTTGATTAGGATTCATTTCTTCCCTTAAAGGCTACAGTATTATTTTGGAGCAGAGGATGTACACCAAGCAGGCAAAAAACTATCAGTAAAAACCATTCGCTACAAAATTTCCTGATCTTTCATCAAGTTACTATAGAAGTGTGATGGATAAAGCAAATGGCTAAATTCAGTACAGCAGGCTGAACAGATCTGCTAATATGGCACTATATTTGACAGGTGTGCTTCTATTAGAACAGCAAGCTACAGCTTTCCTCAGACAGACAGACTGAAGTGGTCTTAGCAATTATCTGAACTTGGATGGAATAGGATGCGAGTGCTGTTAGCCTCAGTCTGAAAGACATAAATCGAAATGTATCTGTGGGAGCAAAGAAGCCAAAACTACCTGAGAGAGATTCAGGACTGGTGCCAGGATAGAAATGCATTCTGTGTTATTCTGTGTAACAGTACAGTGGTGGGGGGGGGTGAGGAAAGTCAAGCAAGCTGTATGTCACAATGAAACTAAGTAAGAATAGGTCTTATCACATAAAAGCAGACCACACAATACTCTAAGCAAAGCAGATAAGTCAAAATTCTCATTTTTTGGACTGTCTCCACAGCCAGATTTCAATGGGTATTAATAGTATCTTGTTTTAAGCATTATTGATAAGTTCCAGAGCCATAGCTTATGGTGAGTCTTTTCAAACGGTTACATCGCTCTTGTTCTGAAACAAGTGCTCTGTGCTCCTGCTGCAGCTAAAAGCACAAGCTCCCCAGCAATCCTCGCTGAAGTAGACAGCAGAGCGCTTTTGTGACAGGATCCACGACACAGTCTGCTCAGAATAAAAGATTAGATGAAATTGGAAACCATAACTATACAACAACAATGATCCTATATCTCACAGGCAACATATCTGTTTGATGTTCAGATTTTAAGTTGCAGAGTATATTAACTGAGAAAAAAAAGCGATGGATATGAAATTACAAAGACCTCAACCCTGACTAGACCAAAACAACACATGTTATAAGCACTCTTTCCATTGCTCCCAACAATAATTACAAGCACATCCACTTAAATGTACTGAATTTGCACGCAGGCCTGTGTCCCCATTGAATCAGACAACAAAACATTGAGGGCACAGTTAGTGAGGCTCTTTGCTATTCTAGTCCAGAGTGGTACTGTACACTGTGACATTTGTTTTTGGATACTCCAGCCGTCTTGTGGGACTACACATTGATAGCTTGAACCACAGATCTTCACAAAATGAAAAAAAAAAAACCCAAACCCAAACACAAAACCTCCCCACAGCTGAAATATATGAAGAGCCAAACACCTGATTATACTTGCGAGGTTCAAACAAACATAATTGTGGGTTGTTTTTTGTTTTTTTTTTTAAAACAGAACCAAGCCTGGATCAGGTAGTGTGATGAGCAATGAAAAGATTTAAATTTTCATTAAGTCATTCCCAAGCTCCTTTCTTGCTGTTTTAACAGAGGACAGTTAAGAGACTAGATTCAGTTTTGATGCTTCCCCCCCTCTACTGTTGCTACTTGTCCCGTTTACCCACCTTTCCCTGTGCCACCAGTTCTCTCTGGGCTGCTGAAGCTGACTTCACAAGGGCACTGGTAGCAGCTGCAATGGATTTAGCTGCTTCCAGGATCTGTTCTTCAAAATCCAGAGTCTCATCTGCTTGCTATAACCAAGAAAGAACAATGTCACACATTATCCACCTGAAAGCAGTTGTATTTTCAAAATTGAGGACATATACAAAGGGAAACAAGAAGATTTTGGAACACATCAGTAAATTCATTAAGACCTACATAATTTTCTGCAAGGAGTTTCATGTGGACTAAAGCTGGGAGTCAACATAAGTGAATTTAAATATTAAGTTGCCCTTGTCGGTGGTCACACATGACACTGAGTATCATGCAAGATACTTAAAGAATTGCCTTAAACTTTCTACTAAATTACCTCCATTAGGGCTACTCAAAGCTACATTCAGAAAAGCACAGGTCTGAAAATAAATTCTTGTTTTTCAATATCAAGATTATTTTTGTAGTGCTATAATATTGGCTTCCAGAGTTGCTAACCTAGGTAGAGCATTTTCTAAATGACTAAACACTTACAGCGTTAAAAAAGAACAGTGATAAATGTATATTGTTTCATTCACCTGTACTAAGAAATGTAATGTAGATACCAAGCAAGAGCATAGATTTAACAGCTTTTGGTAAAAGCTGTCATTTCACAGAGAGCAGCATTGTGAAGCAGTCCAGTTTAGTCATCTTGGAGGTTCCAAAGGTCTGTCTGGAACGCTTCAGCCATCCAAACAGCTTTTTCAACAAGCATGTGCAAATGGAGAGATCAGCTGTTCCTAAGGAGCTTTCTTGCTATTTGAAAATGCAAGTCTATTGTTCCATAGAACGACAACTTCCCTGACTTTCTAATCATTTGAACAAATCCTGAAAACATTTATCCATTTAAGCATGATTCCTAGCTCTTGAAGAGTTAGCAAAATAGATAGAGATAAATAGTTATTGTTATTTTAAACAGGACCAGGCCTGGGCCATGAATTCTGATTATTTTTTATAAAAAATAAACCAACAGAATGTATTTTGTTTGTGATCAAATCACAAGCCTACCAGAATCTAATGCAGTATGACCAGTAGGGCTAGTGAAAACAATACCAGAACAGACCACCTTGTGAGAGATGAGGCTTTAGAAATACAAGTTTCTTCCAACTTATGCAACCACAGCATTCTAGTGTCAAATAACTAACTTTAGGGACAGCAGCTAAGTAGGCTTTGAGTTAGAAAACTGGGCACTTCATTTGCAAGTCTAAAGTTCATCCATCTAAACTGAAGTCAGGTTTAGTTCTCCTGTTACTGCAATCTGATGAAATAGCAGCCAATTACAACATAGAAGACAATGATGAGTAATTACAAATCATTACAGAATGGCACATGCAGCAGTGCTCCGTCCTACAACACTTCACATAACTGCCACATAACTAAAACAAAGTCCAGGAGATGAAACCATAGCATCCATAGACACCAGACACCCCGAGTTTCTTCATGATCGGAAAATAAAAACTGGCATGTAGATGAAGTTGTTCGGCACTTTAAAGTTTTTCTTATCCTTTAGGAAAAGCCACCTAATTCAGGGAAAAGTATTTATCTTGCCTTGCTATTGGGCTAATCCCATCAACTGAAGCATGTGTCTTTGTAATAAGAGTATAAAAAACTGCTTTGTAAAGGGAGCAAGTCATGTTCCACATGAATTTTTGGCAATGCTTGCAATGTAACGTCATGACCATCATATCCTGAATTTATGCAACAGGCCTCGTCTTATTTATAGAACTCTTACTTCAATCATGACTTCACAAAGCCAAAGTGACTAAATGGAATTCAGAATAGTCACTACCAGATTTCTTTTAATTGTTAAAATAGATGCATTGTTGACTTTGATTTAAGTTGGCTAAAGACTTTAACTGAAATATGTACAAAAGTACCACTGGACGATAGTCAATTTAACAGACTGTTACTGTGCTTTTACTTTTGTCCAAGGCTCCCTGTTATTAAGAGTTTTTTAATTTTCATTTCCAATGTAACAAAATATGTTATGTGTATTATTCTTTATATGCCAGCATTGTCAGGAATTCAAACTTAAGCGAGTGAGCATTTCAGTATCTGCTTATTACAAAGGAGGTGTCGTTCTTTCATAAAGTTTAACAAAATGCCCACGGCCATACTCTGATCTATTGTGCAGCTGTGTATGTGCCCAGATGGTATTCAATTTGCGAAAAACCAGCCACCAAAAAGAGGCTGAAGAAAAGTAGTTGTTTGAAGTCAGTTCAGCGTAGTGAGTGGACTACATATTGCACATAAGTGCTAAGCAAAAATGACTACTTTCAAAGGGAATGCAGACAAAATTACTGAGCATGCTATTGTACAATGGCTGGATTAACTTCCACTGTGGAGCAGCAGGTAGAACTCAGCAGGAAAACACATAGCTAAACCTTAGTATCTCATCAGATAACAATTCCCCCCCTCCCCCCACCACATACCAAATGAATTTCTTTCCAATTATATTGAAATTTAGGTGGTGAGGATAAGAAACCACAGCCTGAGTTTCTCAAACTTTCAAATCCTACGTTTCCTGTCATCTCACAACTTCTTTTATTTCTGGAAAAAAGTTTTCTATTGACAGTTGATCCCTTCTGTGGAGAATTTATGTTTGAAGCAGCCTTACACAGCACTCAAACTGTGGAACTTATGTTGAATTTTCATCTTTTCTAACAAATCCTTGTCTTCTAGTCCTTCCCTGCAGTTTTCCCTTCAGCATTCTCAGGTATGACATCTAAGGGCCGGATACTTGTGTTTGAAATGGGGAAGTAGGCACAATGCTCAGTCAGTGCTGTGGATACCTTTACCTGCCTGTACTCTCCCCAAAGAGCATTCCTTAGCAGCAAGGACGTTTAGCAGTCCAAGATTAAACACAGCAAAACACCCTACAAGAGAAGTAATTCTTCTACCCGTTCCCATTATTAAAGAGTGTGTCCTGAACTGACTTGAGTTCACGCTCATCAACATATGCCAGTTCACAGCCTTCATGGACAAAGTTAGGAGCAATGATACGATACATGGCAGAAAAATTCACCTTGTAAGACTTTAGTTACCTAAGAGGGCTACTTGGGTTTCTTTAGAAAACCAGAACTATAAGACAAGTGATTAGCTGCTTCTTCAAGTAGCCCCCATGAAGATCAGCATCTCTTTTTCCAGAAGCCACTAATAAGCTGTTCTTTACTCCACTAATAAGCTGTTCTTTACTCCACTAATAAGCTGTTATTGACTATGTATGGGCATAAATGGATTGGAAAATGAAGTCCCTAGAACAGACAAACCAAAATTATTAGGCTAGCTACAAAGTCGGTAGCATGAAATATCCTGGAAGTGTTGATTGCACCATTAAAAAAAAATATAATTTCAGATGGTTTTTTACTGTACTTTAACCAGTTTTCTATAGAAACTCCATTATTAGGGGTAGCATAAAGTCAGGGTTAGTCAGAGAACAAATGAGCCCCCAATCTCATTGCTAAACAGTAGAAAAAAAAATGTACAAAAGACAAACCATTTTATTTTGAAGCAGCTCTCATCTTCTATTTCATAAAGAGAAAACCAATATGGGTAAGTGACTGCACTAAAGCCATGGAAAACACAATAACCATTTCAGTGAAAGTCAGTTCTTGGCACAGCTGCTGCTCACTGTCATAAAAGGCCTACACAACTTAAAAGTCCCTCCAAGAGCAACTCTATTGATGAAGGAGCCCTTCATGTATATATTTTAAATCAGATTAGATTAGGAGTCTGCAGGAAGTCTTCTAAACCTGCTTGTGAGTGAATGTACTCCTTCATATTGCCTTCTACTATGTTAAAACCCCCGGAGACAGGGCAGGACACTGTAGGAATATGTTTGATATATAGTTGGATTAAATAACAACCTAATATATCAAACATATCACACAGAGTCCTGCAGAAAAAGGCATCCAGGTTTGATTCATCTTGGGGTAAAAAAAGGCCAAACTGCTGAAAGCTAACAGCAGGGAACTCTTATTGACTACTAAAGACATTTGTGTTTGAAGGCAAAAGCCTACGTAGAAGCATAAAGAGCATACCAACAGAACAGGGTAGGTACAGCAATGCTCTCTGCTGTTGTACCTCATCTACCACACCTTTTTCCTTAAAAGTGTTCTTTTTCTAGTATTAGTGAAGCACGTAGTTTTTATTAGACAAAATGTTTTTCTTCAAAAAAAATTGCTAGTTTTGGGGGGTTATTATTTTACAGCCAGTGGCATATTTGCAGAACAAGAGGAATACGTATCTGCATTGCAAGACACTTGGCCCTCCAAAAATGGAAAACAGGGGGGGAAAAAAAAAAAAAAAAAAGAGTCCACACTTAGGAAAAACGTAATTGTATTTAAAGGAAATACAACAGCTGAAACTTGCTTAATAAACAATGAAGACCTCATTGCTTCACAGGCCATTCCCCACCTTGAACACTGCAATGAGAATACTGAACAGGTTTTGTGTTACAGGGAGTAATAAGAACACCTACTTAGGAGAGCCCTCAAAGCGCTTGCAAGATACAAGCTCAGAAGAAAGACAGATATTAACAGGGTATCAGTGGGGCAGTGGACTAAGCATTTTAGGAGCACATTCACCAGCAGCCAAACGACCAGGATTTAAAGCAAACAGAATATGCATCGTACAATAAAACATGAGCGGCAGTTAGCAGGTCTGTGTCTTAGTAGGGATTGTTCTCTGGGATAAGATGATTGTCAGTAGTGGAAAATGAAGATATCCCATGCTATTGGTCTCAGTTTAAGACATCAAGGAGGTATGATAAGTGCAAAAATATGAAGAGAAAACAAGGATTAAAAAAATCCAAAAGTATCAAAAGAATTAAGGTAGTCGAACAAATGAGAAAAAAACACCCTACCTTCAACTATTGATTTTTTTTTTCTTTAGAGGTAACAGTCAAACAGGAACACACAACAATGAAAATTTCAAGCCTAAATCAAATGACTCCCGCTCCCTGCCCCAATAAAACAGAAGCTTACCGAAAAATAGAGAATCAGCCACCAATTAATAATGATGAAGATGATGGATTTCCTGCAGGCAGATTATTCTAAAATTACAAACTAAGGACATCTCTGCAAGTTCACTTGATGATGATTACTGTTAACCAAAGCAAGATATTGGTCTAGCTGGACCAGAGGTCTGTTCCATTGTGGAAGACAGCTACTATTCCTGCATTCCATAGACTAAGGGTAAGAAAAATCAATCGTATCAACTGCCTTACCTAGTCTAGGCATTCACACGACAACACTATGTATGCTGTCAGGGACGAGCATCAGAAAGACAGAGCCTGTTCAAAGCAGGAAATCCTACTCTGGGAAGATACAAGCTACAAGTCTTCAGCAGAAAAAGTGGTATTTGATCTTCCTAGTACCTTTGATGTGTATTACAATCCATATTGTGAAAGGGATTAAACATCTAAAAATGATGTAAAGGCTGTTTAAATCCCAAATTAAACAAACAGTTGGGTATGAGTTTTAGTTTCAGAAAATGACAAATAAACAGACCAATAAATCACAGGCAGACTGGATACTCAAATTAACATGCTAAATGAGGAGCAGGTGTGAGATCTGTATTCACTGGGAAATTACAATGACCCTGGCGTGGCTTAGATGTTAGGAGGAAGCTGCTCCATGGTTACCAGGCAACACACATATGCTATTGTGCAGTGATTGTATAGAAAATGTGATGGAGGACTCTTCCTCTCCTCAGACTCAGCCTGTGTCCTCTGCTCCGTAGAATCTCATTATAAAGGACCATTTTTCTTTATAAACAAAATGGATGTACTTGTTAAAAAAAAAAAAAGCAGCAGGACAAAGAACAGTTCTTTTTCATGAGCTAATTTATTCCTATCACTAAGCAAGGGGGGGTGGGGGGGGCGGGGTGAGAAGTCCTCAAAGAGTGGAGCTACCAAGAACTATTTCATCTGATGTTCCTGAATGACAAAACACCACCCTGCACCAAACACAATCATCCAACACTGAATGTTCTTGAGGCCCTGCTTTTTAGAAAGACTTCTCATTAGCTTTACTCAGAAAACAGTTTTGCACCTACAAAGCAGCATAAACAGGGAAACAGATACATAGTCCTTTCCTGAAGTCAATTACACAGCCAAAGTATGATTTTCATTTTAAAGAGATGCAATTCTAGGCAACACGGTAATTTCTTCTAAAACCTGCCTGTTATTCCACACTAAGCAAAAGGTAGCAACTCTCTGTGATCCAGTCTTGTTAGCAATGCATTCAACCATAAGTAACAGCAGTTTCATATATTCCCTCTGTGTCGTGCACGAAACTAGTTGGTTTAATTTTATATAATATATTCAGAGACACGTTTGAAATGACCTGGCAACATGCAACACAGCTTGCTTTCATTATAAACTGTAATTTCTTTTCCTTCAGGAAAATTAAACAGAAATGGTCATACCACATATCTGATTTGATAGTGAAGCAGCTACTCTTTTAGCATGGCATAAAACGCTCTGGTTTTAATCTTAGAAAATCCTGAAGGTCTTTTGCATTCTGCTGAATCTTTTCTGTGTTGCTGCTGCTTTCTCCTGCTATACTACGCACATTCAGATGAGAACAAAGGGTCTTCAAAGGAAAGCAAGTGAGAATGACTTTTCACATCAGTAAAATGTGTTTGGAAAAGGAAAGTAAATAATCAACAGTAATGATACTGTAACTCTTAAAAGCTTTTCCAACATTTGGCTGTTCTTCCTTTGCTTGCTCATGGCTGGTGCTTGACTCACTCCCTGAAAAGCATCTTTTTACCCTCTTCCTTCAGGGGTAAGTCCCATCCAGTGCAGTGTCTAGTGGCACTGAGACTGATGCGAGGTTTGATTGTTTATAACATTATTGTGGACAGTAACAAAGTATACACCAATATATGGGCTATATGCATCTTCCGCTTTATTAACTTCAAAGAAACAATGGGCATGGACACTCACCTTTGGCTTGGCTCTTGGTTTCAGCTGCTCTAACTTCTTTGCTGCGGCCTCAATTGACGCTGCAGCCCCTAGTAGCTCTGTCTCCGCAATGACTGTTGGGTCTTCTGGGTCCACCCACTCTGTCCCTGAAATTAATGGAGACGAAGACAATAACTTCAGTGCCACTGTGAGCTGCCATTCAAACACGATGATTTACAATCACACTTCAAGTGTCAAATACCAAAGGCACATCCTAGAAAGCTGATTTTAGTACCACAACGGCATAAAAACACTGTAGTTTATGCCACTGAGAGCAAAATCTAAGTTGGTGTGAAAAAACATATTTAGCAGGATTATTCTGTTACAAAAGTAACTTAATTAAGAACTGTGTAAGCAAAGCAGCTTCAAA
The DNA here is from genome assembly GCA_017639485.1 of Pluvialis apricaria. Classification (NCBI taxonomy): domain Eukaryota; kingdom Metazoa; phylum Chordata; class Aves; order Charadriiformes; family Charadriidae; genus Pluvialis; species Pluvialis apricaria. The sequence continues at coordinate 19,937,440 of CM030015.1, read as the reverse complement.
AAGGGAAACTGTCCATACTAGGAACAAAACTAGCTGTTACTCTACTTTGGTTTATCAGAGCTCTCACTAAGATGGTTTCTAACTTGACCAAGTTGAGGGTACATTGAGAAGTCTGACAGACTGCTAAAGAGGACATGTTACAGACAACAGATAATCATCCACAGCACACTTTTCAGAGTCTCCTTTTGGCAGTCGTTAGAGATGAAGCTAGTATTGAATGAAGAAAGCATGCTTTTGGCAATGTGTATCTAACAGCAATGTAGAGAAGGCCAAAGCAGTTTCTGTAAAATATCCAAAGGCCAACTTTCCGTTTGTTTTTTTTGTTGTTGTTGAATTTTTGGCATTTCTATTGGCTCAAAGACCGTTTTTAGGTCCACAAAATGAATACTTGGCTGGAGGTGATCTCAGACTTTTGGAAGTTCTCACTGCATTATTATTTTCAATTTCATAACATCATTCTCTGGATGACAAGACTCAAAGCATCCATGTTCTGGATCGAGGGAAGCAATGAAACAGCCAAAAAGAAAATCAGATGGAGAGAGAAAAGGAAACCAGAAAGAAAGCTAAGGTCATAACTACAAAGGACAAGGAGAGGAAGTGGTGTCACAGATGGAAACAGAAAAGGATGGGAAGCAGTGTACACCAGGCAAAAAAAGAATCAGCTAGAATGAAAAAAACCCTACGGAAAAAAAAAAATCTTTTAAGGCCTTGTTAAACTTATTGAAACAGGATCAGAAAGTTTGGGTGAGCCTAATACTAGAACAGGAACCGAAACGCTAATTGTTATTAAGGTAGAATGACTGGGGAGAAGAATACCGACACTTTGCATCAGGAATAGCGTAACCCCTGTCTGATCATCAAACATCAAAGGAAATATCCTTGAATGCTCATGAGTCAACATTGCACCAGCTAAAGAATGAGGCAGTTTCTACTATGGATGACCAAATCACGGGAGAATACAAAATGGCTGGCTGCTATTTAGGATGTGCTGGGAGAAAGCTAAAGTACACGGTACTGTAATCCTAGTGAGCCATGCTTCATGCTGCTAATCCCTATGTAGTATGTATATATGTATTTTATATCAAATATCAAAATATTACCAAAGACAATGTCTCAGCTCAAATGGTGTACAAGATGAAGGAATTCTATATTAATCCCTAATATTGGCAGATGTATTTTTGATACAGGCAGCACGTATAAACATGGTCAAAACCAAACTTGTAAAATGTAGCAGTTCCTCTTCAAAAAAGGCATTTTACACAGGTGAATACATATTTACATGCAAAATTGGTTAGGAGATGGAATTTTATCATGTATCTATAAATTAAAATTAGGAATGAAAATGGGGAATGGTTAAAAAACATTTTAATTTCCACAAAAGCTTCTAAACATGAATAAAAAAAAGCCCCTACAGGCAGTAAGTGAAAAAAAGAAATTAAAAGTGAACTTTTATTTCCATGAATATGAATTAAAATTCAAAAAATACTGGAAATTAATAGGTATCTCCAAAGATGAGAACAATAAAAAGATTTTTAAAAAGCATTTAGGGAATAGAAAAATTCTGATATTGGCTTGACTTGTTAGCCAATGAAAATGGAAATTTTGAAACATAAGAAAGAGTGCAGAAAAGGCTCAAGAATTCAATAATTTACCTGAACAGCAAAAAAGCATAACGTAGATCACTGTTATATGAAACAGAATAACTATATTAAGACATAGAAGGGGAAAAAAAAAAAAGAGTAAGAAAATAATTAAGGGATTCCCATATATGAAGAGTGTTTAGTCAGGATTCTTTTCCAAGGAATGTGTACTGATAAAAGCAAGAAATAAGTGAGGAAAATGTGCAGTGTATGTTACACAGAATATCAGAAAAATGAGTATAGTGATCTCTGGCCTAGCTTGGGAAAGAAGGATTGAACAAATATGAACTTAGTAGAAGCCTTGGAGGCGGGGGGTGGCAGAATTAAAAAAAAAGTTACTACAATGCTTTATTAAAAATATTTCACTGTAGCTTTCTGTTACCCATGAGACTAGAAGGCTCATATGCCTTTCTGATGGCTGTGAAGATTTCTTTAGACTAAAGTTCCCTGTAAATCTGATAGTAGATGTGCTTCAGCAGTAGTGGTCTAATATTTAATAACACCACCCTTAATATATATTCATCTCATTTAAAATGTAGAATGTTAGAACCGTTGTCCTAAGAGTTCGCGTGCATCACTGGATAAAAATTTTACCAAGGAAGTCAGTATCTGAGAAAAATATCACTCATCTGTTATAAGAACAGAGAATTTCTGCTAAGCAATGGAACTCGTTGCTTATTTGAGTGCTGAATTTATATTTGTCCACAATAATTCTAAGAGGAAATTCAATTCTAAGAGTTCAGGAAATCATCCAGACCACAATTTTCTGAAGTCTGATTGTTTCATTAACGTACTTTGTCAGGGCAGGACCCAGACAGAGGACTGTAAGCACTATAGACCTAAAATTGACATCATTGCTAGAGGCTGAGCATTAATTCAGTAAGATGATGGATATGTATCCCCTTTTATTTGAAGTTGGAAAGCAACTATCACTGCAAAGCAAAGGTCTTCTTTTGACTGAACAAGCATGAGTGTAAGGAAAGGGACCACCCATCCGATTAGAATTCAGCCACCAGTTCAAGAAGTGATACTGCATTTTGTTTTCTGCTACTGTGGCTCGAGAGCTCTGCTTGATGGTTCCACCTTCAAAGGCCGCGTGATTTACAGGTGACTTATGACCGATCATATGAAGTGGGAGAGGGTCAAATGCACAAGTTTACCAACACTGTGAATAACTGAATACCAGCAGAGAAATTAAAAGAATGGAAGTAGGTAATACCAAGACACCTAGAACATACTAAAAGGGGTTGGTTTGTTTTGGTTTTTTTTTGAGTTTTTGATTTTGTTTTAAACTGCAAATATGCCAGATCATCTCTGGAGTGAAAAAGCACACCATACTGGTAGGCAGGCTGCCCAACTCACCTTTCATTGCTTCTGCTGATTGGATGAGCTCTGTAACAGCACCAGCAACCCGCTTGGAGAAAGAGGCCAACTGATGCTTTAGTTCTGGAGTTGGTTTTTGAAGGATCTAGAGAAAGAGATAAAATGTAATAAAGCATATTATTAAGGATTCCAGAGAACGCTGGAACATTCCCAAGGCACACTAGTGAAAGATTTATGTTATACAGCAATTGGCTGAGAGAAAACAGGAGTCCAGTGAGAGAAATACTATGTCAATGAAGCTAGGAGCAAAGGCTTACACTGCAATGTCTGGTGCATACTAGGAAAGTGGGACTACCTTGCATTTCTACAGGAACTGACGCTATTGTCTGGAAGTTCTCAGTACTAAAACTAGGACAGAATTCTCTAAAACAGAGATAAGTATGTAGGAGGAATATGTAGCTTTAGCACTCCATTCTCAGATACTATAGCCATTATACTTACACATCAGGCTTAGTCTTTCTAAACTGCTGGAGCGGAGCTGTTTCTCTAGTATTAACAAACTGGTTGGTCACTATTGCTAAGAAATAGAATTAGAGAGTTCTGCAAGGTAACGCTAGTTGCCTGTTCTGGAAAAAAAATCAGCAATGGTGAAACACAATGGAAATGTCAACCCTGGGGACGACCCTTAAATAGAAGGGAAAGAAAGACACTTGTGAATTTGCATCAAGTATTAAACTGTTCTTTTTCAAGTGGAAAACAGTCAGACATTCAGTGACATTGAATTCTTCCCCTGAACAGGAACAACATTTGCGTTTTTAGTTACCATATTGTAAGGAGGAAAAAATATTAAGTTCTGGAAATTCATGTATACTTAAAAACTACTTTTGAAAGAAGAGTGACAGATATATAGAGAGATTTAAGAGCAAAATAAGAGGTTGAGTCTTGAAAGTCACATTAAGGTGTGCATTTTCTTAATGTTTTCAAAAACTCCCCCACAAAGCAGCTCTGAAAACTAGGTGCATGTTGAAAACACATTTTATCTTTTTGTAAGTGTGTTTCCCATTTTGCAGTCAAATGCCAAGCCCCTTCCTTTGACAGAATAAACTAAACTGAATTGTTTTCTTAACTTTGCCTGGTGAGAACTCTGCCACACAAGGAATTCTCTCTCTCTGGAACTGCCATATCAATGTATGAGTGGACTGGTCTCCTGCTTCCTAAGGATGATCTTTAGTCAACTAGCATCCATAGTAAACAGAAGTACATGAATCCAACAGCTAAACAATCTGCAATGCTAACAAAATGTAACAACACAGTTATAACCAAGGTTTATACACTGCATAATCCCTTAGTATTGCAGAAATTGAGCATTTCAAGGGTCATCTTCCCACACAAGCAAAAATGTCCAAAAATACACGACCGTGGTCAGGATAGCGAAGAATGACATTTTCTGTTCCAGCAACTGTGACACTAGTGCTACCTATGATAGTGATGACGATGTTGGAATTGAACAAATGGATGCAAATTTTAAAACTAGGCAGTTTACAAACTGCATTGTTTTAAAGCCGGTTTAGAACTCACAGCAGATTCTCATCCCCTGCAGAGTCATGTACAGGCGTGGCATGAGAACAACAACAAAAGCTTCAGACTTCCCCTCAATTCAGCATGCATCACTACTGACTGAGGTAGAGCCTACGAATATGTAAAGGAAGGCAGGTCAGTCTTTAACCTTGCAAAGAATACAACCTTCAAGTTGTTTTATAAGAATTTGTGCATGGCCAATAGCTTTAATTAGTGTGTTCCCACGCTCTACCTCTAGCTAGGTGATTAGAGGAATATTCCTTTGAGCAATTAAGTCAGTTTTGTGCTACTTGACCAATGCAACCTCTGCACAAGTCAATACACTGGCTTAAGAAATCTCAGATATTGCATCTGACAACTCTTGCACCTAAAAAGTACCATCTCCTTGGCATCCCTGCGTCAAAACGCCCGTGCAGTCATCCCTAGCCTGACTAACAAGGGTGTGACTGAACTTACTAACAATTGTATCACCAGGTGCCACGTTGACCAATTAGAGATTTCTAATCTGCTTTTCTGGAGGTTATAAATTTAATGAGATTGTAGACCTAGAGGTTCTAAACTACCAGAGTAACAGGGATTGGAAAGCAACAGGATTGTCCGATGCTGAAACCATCTTACTATCGCTTTCCTTTATCTGAGCAAAACAAATCTGATCTAGGACGTTAAGTTAGCAAGATTGTGTATGGCAGGAGAACAGCTCAGATAACCACAGAACAAGCAAACAAATCATTTGGGTTACATCTAGACTGTGTCTCTGCCACAAATCCCAAGAGTTAGAACTCAGGGGAAAGAGGGCAAAAGTCCCTAGAGCAAAAAGTCTGTCATTTACTTGGTTCAATGGTCCTCTGAAAGTGATCTTTTTTTCATCTACTTTCTGGATCCTGTTCACATTTATGCAGCGCAGCATGGATGTATTATGTGTGTACGTGACTGGTTCTACACAGACTTTAGCAGAGTCAAGATGAAATTACCACTCCATACATCTTTTTTTCCATGCAGGCATTATGCTCTTCAATTGTGGTTGTACTTTGGGTCAGAGTCAGTTTTCTAAGGCAGCAAACATTGCCGGTGGGGGAACGGGAATTTTCTCATGGCTTTAGGGCCCTGAAAGTAAAGCAGTTTAAGGTACGAAAGGCCCGTTCCACTTTATTGGAGGAACAGGCCTTTCTTATCTTGAGTCTCTTTACTTAAGCAGAGAGAGAAAAAGAAAATGAGCAAAAACTGACTCAAGTCTTTGGTTTGTTCTGGCATATAGTTTGAACCAAGAACTATGACTGAGTTCGGAAGACCAAATCTGAAAAATTCCCCTAAGTACTTCTAAACTAAAAACGGGTCACACATCTAATGCGAAATTAATTACTACTATACAGCTTAGGAATTACATTAACAAGTTCAATCTTGCTTGAACTATCTTCCCTGCTAGTGGCAAGCATAACTGCAACTTTACTTCTGTGTTATGTATATTTCAACTAGTTGATGTAAATGATGAGACAGGCTGCATTCTCAGCAGCAAAGCTGACTTGGATTTGTTAATCTGCAGGTAGAGGCTGCAAATTTCAGTTTCAGAGACTTTAATATGTCCGCTTAAAGCCACTTAAAAGAAATCTCTGGGAGTTCATGAAACTGATTGCTGATTTAAGTCACCTCCAGAAACTTCAATATCTCACAAATTCTAGTTCAAGCACACATCATTGATTCCTAAAAATATAATATATAATAGCAAGAGAACAATATATTATGTGATAATTATGTACGGTCAAGAAAAGCCAACTGACAGCAGGATTCATGAGTTTGGATTTGAGTGGACAAGTTTTATGCAGAGCTTTAGGGGCGTCGTGTCTGGCATGAGTTGGAAAGCTCTTTGTAAGGCAGTGCTGGTTTAGGGTTTTGGGGTGGCACTAAGTAGGTGCCTCATTTTCCTGGAATCAGGGCTGCAAAAGGCACGTAAAAGTGCTTTCATAAAGATTACGTTAACCTCTCTGGTCTGGAGGACAGGAGTGTGCCTAGTATGTCTAATGCTTATAGTAGGCTTAAAAGAATACCAAAGTGTCTTATTTTACTTTCTTTGTCAGGGACTGTTTTTAGGTCAGGACCCATACTGCCTCCAGATCTGATCCAGAATTCAGTCCCATTTGAATACCTCCAGTCTTCCTTCTGTCTCTCAGGTTGAGCTGAAGTACTGAGTTTATTTCAGTTTGCTTTTTCTGAATAACAAAAATGTTCATAACCTTGTGACAAACTGATAAAAACGCGTCACTAGCAGCCACTATAAAAAGATGTCAGGGAGATTATTCTGCTTGGAAGGGATCCAGTATGTGCATGCAGACAACTCCTTACCAGGAGAACATGTTCCAGGAGTTCCAGGTATCCCAGGGTACATTCTGTTCCAAAGCGCAGTGCTCTCTCTCGAACTTCTTCGCTCACATCTGGGTGATATGACGCTTGCTGAGGGGGCAAAAAAACATTAGTACCCCAAAACTGTTCCCACAAGAGGAGGTCAATGCAGAGAAGACAGGGGAAAAAGAAGGGAAGAGATTTTTCATAATGTGCATATGACATTTGAGCTTGAGGGCCAACTGTTTCTGTTGTAAAGGTGTAAGCAAACTGCGCACAAAGAGCAGCAGAGCTTCAGTTCTGAGAATGGCATTGGGAACACTTTTCCTTTTATCAGCACATTCTCCTGTCTGGGTATGCATCTGCAGTCTTTCTTAGTGTCCTCCCTTAGGTATCGTCAGCAGTAGTACTACTTCTTTCTACCAGCTGAGAACAAATAGAGAAACCCTTGAAGAACCACCTGAAAATACAGGAGGGTTTATGATTTTTTTCTAATGAAAATATATCAATTGGAAAACATCTTGGAGCTGGAATGGGCTCTTGGGTTGTGTATATACTGTTCTACAGTGCAAAGGGCATGTTATTGTGGCTCTTTTTTTACTAGTATCAACAAAAATAAGAATTATAAGTGTAGTTTTGCTACACACAAATGGCCATTTACATCTTACAGATTAGAAATATGCTAAACCCACTTTTTCATTGTAAGCCCGTACAGCCTACCATCAAGGAATGAAAGCAGAAATGGCCATCTGGTTTAGAGACCAAAGCACTGGGCCGGTCCCAGAAGACTTTGGGCCAATCAGAAGTCAACCACCAGCCCAGCGCATGGGTCAAACGTCAAACTTTTCCTTCTCCATTCCTCAAGATAAAGATAATAGTTTGTTCCTTATAGAAAGCTTGGCAAATGGCAGATGAAAAGTGCTAAGGAAGTGCCAGGATATCGTTATTCTACATGAGAGAGACAAAACCCAAACCATCCCACCCACCAAAAAAAAGTGTTAGATGCTTTTTGTTATCTATTAACACATTGTAAGTACAAGCTTATTAATGGCTATTGTTTGACATAGGGATTTAACACAGCAGTAGGCAGTGCTGGAACCATCTGTTTAAATACAGAGAAGCAGCAGCAGAGTCAGTTCTTTGACTTCTTAAGGATTTCCACTAAGTATAATGTCTGACATCTGACATAAGCCTGACTAATTCAACCATTTCATTTTTAATAAAAAGTGAAAACTGCAGCCTCTTCAAGCTGCGTTCCTCTAAAGCTGCATATTACTAAAATAAACTTCTGGGGAACTTTTTTACTGAAGAGAAGTGTTAGTTGTTGACAAGTGAAAATTCCTGAAAATCTTAAAAATTAGCATTTCCTCTTACAAAACAGCTCCTACCACCCCTGCAGCCTCATGTTTTCCTTTGGGACGGGGGATTATGTCATTGCTGCCTTATTTTGAGCCCTTCCTGCAGCCCTCAACATCTGAGCAATCGCTGCTGTCAGCTGGGCCTGGAGCTGGTCTATAGGCTCCCTCTACCGGGAAGTTCAAGATCAGCAGAGCCCAAAACCCACTCAGCCACATTAATCTCTTCATCCTATCAACACATAGTCTGAAGGGAAAGGAGATCGGAGGAAACAGCACAGGATTTTCCCCATCTTCACCATACTTCAAAAAAGCTCCGGAAGCCAAAGAAATCCAGAACAGCTTATTTTTCGTTTTTAAATACGGCAGAAGGATCCCCCAGTGTTTCATATGAATACACTGTAAGCACCCTAATATGCACTTAAATATTATTGTTACACATGCAGTTAGAGCAAAAATCTGTAGGATAGAAACATAAACTTCCTTTTATGTTTTGCATACATAGCCAAGAATATTTTGGTAGCATTTTTAAGATTCAATGAGTCTTAAAACAAACCATATACTTCACAGCAGACCAAAGAGGTGATAAAGTCATTTTAGGAAGACATTTTTATAACCCAGAAACAGCCCAACAGAAATCTCACTACACACACCAGTTAGGACTCACAACAGAAATGTTTACTTTTCCAGACTTGCGCAGAAAGTCTGCTGAAGCATCTCAAACTGAAACATGTGACCAAAGAACCAGAATACACGTTTATCTCCTCATGCCAAGGCTTCTCTTCACTATGAGCCCTCATTTTCTCTTTGCATACTTTCAGAACAGTAAGGCAGCAAGCACTACTTGACTCTAGTACTACAGCTTCTAGCCCAGCAGCACTGGTGAATAACTCGTGGAGGTAAAATGTACCGACAGAGTCAAAAAATCAGTGCTGTTTGAGGGAACCTGGAGAATTCACACAGTCCAACTTCCTGCCTAAAGCTAGGTCAAACGTTAAATTCAGACCAGATCACTTAGGTCTTTGAAAGCCTCCAAAGACAGAGATTCCATATCGTCATTAGGCCCAGGTCCCAATCCTTAATTATCCCCCACAGTGGACTAATTGGAAGTTCCTATGTTTCATTTTTTTGACCCTTGTGTTTCATTCCCCTGCCATGCACCTCAAGTAAATAGCCCGACACTGTCTCCTCTCCACAATCTCCCAGTAGGTTTTAGAGGGCTGCTGTGAGGTTCCCCGAAAGCCACCTCTGCTCCACGCTGAACAGGCAGTTCTTCAGCGTCTCCTCACAGGGCTTGTACTCCAGCCCCAACCATCTGGGTGGGCTCCGCTGAGCTTGCTCCAGTTTAATCAGTGCCTTTCTTACTCTGGAGAGCCCAAACTGGACACAGTATTCTAGATGCATTCTAATGAGCACTGAGAAAAGGTGAACAATTGTTTCCCTCAATCTACCGGCTAGGTAATGATCTAAGTCATTATTTACTTCAATTATTTTCTATGCTTTTGACAGACATTTCGTATCTGTTTCCTTTCCAACAGCAATCATTAAAAATAGTGATACTATGCACAGGTTACTTACTGCATAGTCATTATTTTATACAAATAGGTAACAAAGACAGAAATTGTTATTATCTTAGGGCCTGCTCTAACCTTCAGTAAATGTAATTACAGCGTTTCCACTGACTTTCATGAGAGTTGTCTTGGTTCATTATATCCTGCAGTAATCAACCTCATTGTCTTTTGAAATGGCATCTACTTATAAGCATTGAATTAGTAATGAGCACTGTAAATTCACGTATAGCAGAACAAGCACAAGCATATATATAACTGCTAATAAGTCAAATCCCTTACGCTACTTGCCTTAGGCAGCTGACAATGAAATAGAACTTAAATTTAAATTCCTGACACCAGGGAAGTCTGAGCTATGTTCTATGCAATTCTACCATAGATCACATACGTGCACTTTTGTCTTAGCCCAAAGAACATCAAAATCGGATTATTTGTACAGACTAGCTTAATCACACTGGAAACCCCTCCAGTACTTGTCAAGTATCACAAAACCCAAGCTGCCCTGCATTACACAGCTTTTACAACATAGTGAGGCTAAGACTGCTGGCTCCTACCCCTAAAATTCAAGGGATGTGGCTTATCATGGAAATACCATGTACACTATTTAATTTGTAGAAATTAATGGCATAAGATTCCTAAGTCTCTGAGCAAAATTTGTAGAAACAGGATTTTCTAAATGAAGTCTGGTACAAACCATATATTTAAAAGCTTTGTTAAATGACACGACTGTTTTGTCCTACACTTCAGATAGTGCATAAAATTAGTATACCTGGAGACTTTTATTCCTGTTGTATGCCCAATAACCACTCCCGATTTTAGGAAAGCTAGACAAGATAAAACTAGATCTTACTCCTTGACAGTGTATCATTACAGGTAAGTAAGATGATTCCCAGCCATTTTCCTTCTGTAGATTGCTTTCTTTGTGAAGGTAATTCCCTGGGAGATCAGGAATGCTTCTCCAACATCCCAGACCTCCATTGTTCAGTTTGCAGGAAGTTTCATCCTGTCGGCTGCTTGCAGTGCATGAATTCCGAGACCATTACATTAACTGGGATCAAATGTAAACATAAAAAGATGAATGTTCCTAATTAAATGTTCAAAATTACATATCAGGCTGCATATTATGTACGTGACTGTGTTTATAACATTTTTGGAAACAGAGGATTCTGTTCCTGAGAATTTGCTGTTTGGAGAGATTGAAACAAAAAACGTGTCTGCACTAGCCACTTCCAAATGACAAAGGATGTTTAATGCCCCTCAGCATCTGATTTCATGCCTGAACCGCCCTTAGAAGTTTCAATTAACTGGAACGCACCTAAAACATATTAGGCTACAGTAGTTCTCACTTAAGTAGCACAGTTGTTTAATTTTCCCATGCAAATTAGAGCTGCTTGGTTTTGTTGACCTTCTGAATTTATGAAGCGGAGAGGACAGAATCAAAATTTGAAACTCGCAAAGTGGTCAAGAACTGTCAGACACTAAAAACCCTGTCAGAAAACAAAGTCAAAATAAAAAGTTTCATTCAATGGCTTTGTATAAATCCAGTTCTAAGTTATGGTAGAACTTGCACTTTTGTACGAGGATCATTTTAAAAACATAATTAACCCTTCCACCTGGGCAGTATTAGGCTAAAAATTAACCTGGGACTGACATCGGCAGTTAGGATTTCACCAAATACTGAAAATCAGAAACCTCACGGAGAGTACCTGTCATCTTCCAAACATGTAAAGGCAAAAGTAAATAAATTTGACTTACAGGCAAAGGCACTTTTGTATTACTACTAAAGACCAAAATGAATGAGATCTTTATAATCTGAATTTTTTCAATTTATGCCTAGATCTTTTTTTATCATCAGAACAAAGCCAAATGGCTTAAAAGCCATTTATATGACACATACTTTCCCCCCATGTTTTGTAGGCCAGTTTTTGAAAGTTGTCTAGCTCAAGCAAGTACAGAAAAAAGGGTACCAATATTTTTAGTGCAAAGCCAAAACCACATTTTTGAAAAGCACAGAAGAAATTGAGCAAATCGACAGGTTTGTTCAGAGGAGAAAGGACCACTAAAAACAGACCGAAGTGATTCCTTTCACCATTCTTTGCACTGTTCCTAGAGATATTGAAATCATATTTGTGACCATAGGATTATTTATGTATTTTACTACTTGCACAGATTGTTTGTCTTCCGGTTTAATAGGAAATCTCAGGTCAAATAAAACTTCTCATTTTCGTAAAAATAGAATTGTGCTGCTTTTTTTGTGCGTAGCACAGAAAATCCTTTGAGAGAGACGTTCCCTTAAAATTATCATAACCATTAACTTTCTCATCTGAAAAGTAAAGCATTAATACAAAGAAACTGAACAGAAACCTTAACATTCAAGGGATTTAAAGGCACATACACAGAAAAAAATAAAATCAGTCTTAGGCAAGGAAGGCAATCTTTACCTTACAAGCTGTTAGCATGTCAGCTACTGCTTTGCGGCTCAGATTTGCTGTAGCAATCACATCCTCCTGTCTGCATGAGTTCCCAGCTGCAACAGCTTTGGCAGTTGCCATGGTGATTCCTTTCGTCATCCGGATTGATTCTTCAGGTGATGATGTCTTTTCTGGAACCTCGCTTGACTGAAACACCTACAAGTGAAAGCAGAAGGAAAGCCCGATACCATTTAAGTCAAAGCAGAACAACCATGAGAAAGAGACAGCAACTGGAAGCAGCCTTCGAACAGCAGGAAATTAGAAACATATCTGAAGTACTTGAATATCATTCTTGCTTGTCATGAGCCTGGTCCTGATAAGCCTGCTCACCTACAGACAGCAGAGAGAAACAATAAGCTGAGGGAAGCATACAAAAACCAGTTAACCCATTCATCTCATCTGCCATTTAACTACCTGGATGACAGTTTGTTACAGACAGCTGTTCAGAGTGTTACAGGAATTGCCATTCCTTTAATTATATTCTTTTTTCATCCTGACTGGTGCTTACGCTGGTCGGCTCACATGAGGACATCCCTCCCCTGCAAAGGCTGGGCCCTACCACACCCTTGTTGATCGCACAGTGCAGGACAGACCGAGAATACCACTAAAACATTCAAATGTCTCTTAAAAAAGTGGAGATGGAGCATTGTCTCTTACGCAATACTGAGTCTCCCTTAGATATAATTTTGCAGGGTGAATCATGTGAAAATAGTTCAAATTATCTGACAGTACACACTACTCATGAATACTGAATACATGAACTGTGGCAAGATGCGGGTAATAAGAGCTGGGTAACCTTACTTTTATCTTATATTTCCTTTTCCCAAGCTTTAGTCTGTATTTGCTTGCCATCTGTTTAACTGTGCAGGGGCAATTCGGAACGCACAAATAATGAGGAGACATTTCTTGACTACACACAGCGCAACCTAAGCAGCCTAGTGGTTACAGAATGCAGATGTCCGGACAAAAATGAGCCTCATCTAGTCCATGCTCCTGGCTCATCAGTTTTTCACTTTCTCCAGAAATGGAAGCGATGTTAAAAAAATAAAGTCTAGCTAAATACATGAAGGACATTCCTCAGTGTTGCTCAGATTCTGTCCATGAAGTTCCAAGTCAAGCTTGGCGCATTTTCTTGAGCACATACGTGCCACCCTCAGGTCCTCTCAACCCTCTCCTAGTACTCCACTTTTCTCCCCATGAAAGAGATGACACCACCACAGACCCATTCCTTAGCAATACTGACAAAAGGAAAAGGCAGAGGAGGAACATTTCAAAGAGATACCAACCAGATTGAGAAAGCAGATGTGATAACGCACAATCCTTCAACGACAGATCTGGGCAGGTTTTAGATCAGAGTTATGGGAAGGAATGTAACTTAGCCAGGCCGTCATGAGGATACATGACAGTAATGTGCACTAGGTATCACACAGAACACTCCTGATCAGGTACCGAATCGGGAGTTTTTACCACTGCAGACACTGTACGAATTTCCAACAACTACATACAGATATTTAAAAAAAACTAAAATAAAGAAGAGTTATTACTTCATTACAACAGCATTGCTCACACAATGAAAAACAGATGCACTTGTAGTGCTCTAGTGTATTGTAGTGTAATAGCGCTCTTATGGAGTGCACTTGACAAGTGCCAGTGCAGTTACAGTGTAAGAATTGCTAATCCACACACTATATAACAAAATATTTCCTGCTGAAGACTGTGTCTGTGCATTTTTTTATAAAAATGGACTCTAAAGTAAGGAGAAAAAAAAAAATCAGGCTTCTTCACAAACACGCATGTATTAATTTATGTCCCTGACTAGTGTACTAGTAAAAAAAAAAAAACCAAAACCTGAAAGCTGCAGCTGGAGGTTATACTTTTAAAAAGGAAGGAAAACAACTGTCATCACCTAACACCTCATTTGGGAGGGACTTCTGTGCTATTGTTAATTCCTGCTCAGACAGAATATCTCTATCAATGATAATATTTTATAGTAAAGGAAAAATAGAAACAGGATTAAACCACAGTTGCAATATGGCTATGACGCTGAGCAGACATTACCAAAGCCAGGATCAAAAAGTGAAGAGCACTGGACTCAGAAAAGAGTATCTGTAATGAGAGCTAGTGTCTAAACAACAAACCAGCAGCCACTTCCGGATTTGTACATGACATCTCAAATCTCAAAGTGGGGACTGGTAATGTCTGAAAGTAGGCAGGCTGGAGTGGCATTGTAATTGTACTTTCAGAGATGATTTGCAACACGTAGAGAGAACCAAATTGCATCCAATGCACTGCAAGGCAGTAAAGCATAAGTTAAGGAGGAGGGCCTGGGCCGGCTGGTTTGAGTGTAAGAGCATACTTAAAAAAAACTGCCATGTATGGCTATTTTGTTCTGTACCGTGAGTTCCTGTTTGATGTACTCAATTGTGGCCTCAAGAGCTCTTGTCCCTCGAGTAGCTTCGTCTTCCACTGCTTTAACAGTCTTCAAAAGCGATGTGACATTTGTTACCATCACCTGGAGAAGAGAGAGATAAAGACAAAAATATGTGATTCCTTCCTCCCATTTTTCAGAGACAGCAGGGCAAATTAAGCTAGACAGCATTATTACTTCTAACAGGGCCTAAGAGGCTTCATGAACTGTACTTGTTATGGGAGTAAATACCAACTCTCCTGTTGGCCAGTTTCTGAAAGCTGCCTACAACTTGCAGAAGCGTAGCACAACTAACTGCAGAGCCATACCACCTGAAGTGTGTGTGTTATGGCAAAAAATTTTACAAAAAAAAAAAAGAAAATTCACATTTCCAGGGTAGGTCTCTTATCAGATCAATTATTTTAGCGTCTTTTCTACCCGCATGTCTTACACTGCAAATTGAAAGAGACGAGAACAGAGGTATGGTATTTCTTTTTGAAATTTACCCAGTGCATTCTCCACAATCAGATAAAACCCCAGGTAAGCAAGCAGCCAAACACCAGCCTCAAGCCCAAATGCAGATACAGAATCAGTGTTACTGTTCCCATTACAAACCTAATAGTCCTGATGCAGAATAACCTCATTGTCACTGTAATATCTACACCTTTCCTATACCCCAGTATGTTGAGATACAAACGATAGCTAGAATGAAAAAAGAAGAGACAGAAAGGCCAGCTTCTTGACAATTATGACTTAAAACAGAGAGAGCGCTTCACATCAAGAAGAGCCAAGAAGCCACTTTTCTTGACGAGATAGGTAATTTCCAAGTAGTGCCTCAACAGTATACTGTTATTGCGCTCTGAAAGGAAGAGAGGCACAGGTCTTACAGGTAAGCAACAGACATGAGAGTGAGAAGAGCTTCCAGTCAAGCAAGAAGCTACCACGACACTCTTAATGCAGAAAGCAGAAGTAATACCACCTAAATCTCCACATCTGAAAATATTTTGTAGCCACAAAGACCCAAGATCTTCGTAAGGCAAATGTCATAATACATCTTAGGTGCAGGGAAAATAAAGCACTGAGATATCACAGGTATAGTGTAATCTGTGTGAGTTTTGAGCTTTGATACCTATGTACTTCCTGGAAAGATCTAGGAGAGAGGGGTCTGAAATGCACACTATCCTACTGTAGAGTTATTGGAGGGGTTTGTTTTCCCCTTTCTTCCCTCCCTCCCCATCTCCTCCCTTCCCCCAGGGTGCAAAGTCTAAATAAAGAGGCCGCATGCTTATCCTGAGCACGTGTCATTGTTTAGAATATAGTATTTAGGTACCATTTTATACTGGATAAATTTTAGTCTATAATACTATTAAAGGATAACCTGCCCTGAGGTAACGCACTTGCAAAAGAAAGAAGTTTCTGAAGAGAAAGATTACAGTTCTTTCATCAAAAACACAAAAGTCATCTGACAGCCTGCAAAAACTGATAGCTTCATGGAAACTCAATAGTGTCGTCTTATTTTTCTGTATCATCCCAGGATGATAATGAAGCAAAGAAAGAGATGAGACTTCAGGCAATCAGAAATTGCTGAAATCCAAGCTTCACATGTCTATCAAGTGTGACTACACAGATATTTTCAAATAAAATTTAAGAATAAGGTTTTACCTTGGCAGCACCTTTCAGCTGGTACATGGATGGATCATCTGCGGGTTTGCTAGCAGCTCCTTTGGTAGCACCAATGAGATCAGAAAGCGCCTTTGCAACATCCTTGATAGCATTGATTAGGACAACCTACAGGAATGAGAAATAGTCATAAGCCTCAGGCAAGAAACAGCAGCTGGATGAGTGCGTGATTTTCAGAACATATCAAAAAAAAAAAGAAAATCTACTATTGGTACACAAATAGTACCACCCTCCCTCTACCCCAGTAAAATACGTAATATACTGGAAGAGGAAAAGCTGTGTTGATAGCTGCAGTATTTCATATAACTGGTCAGAATCTATAAATTTGACTATTTCCTGTGAAGAAATTGAAATGCTGATTGCAGGTAGGATTTCCTTCCTCTGAGCTTCCCTAAGAGAAGGTTTACTTTTCTCCATGTTCTTCACCCTTTGAGTGGAAGCAGGATGAGAGCAAGCAAGCAGATTGATCATAAGCTTACAATCTAACGCTACAGTTATGTACAAATTCGGAAATCACCTACTGAAATATCAAATGTACTTGCTATGGCTAGGTGTTAGAAGGAGATGTTCTTTCAGGGCAAATGAAGTTGAACCTCTGTAAGAGGCTACAAGAATTAAATGCTGAATATGTCAGTTGGCCTTAAAGTCAGGAAAAGTCAAATCTGGAGATACTGCCTCCTAAACCCAATGTCAAAAGACAAAATACAGACACAACAACAGGACTGATAATTATTTTAGGGTATTATTGGAATAATTCTCTCCTCCAAATCCTTCTCCTTTGCTCTTTCCACTAGTAGCAAATCAGATGTTTTAAGTATTTTGCTGGCAGTCAGAAGAGTTCATTTTAAGGAAAATGTTGAAAGATGCATGAAAAATTAGAAAGCTCAGGAAAAAAACCAAACCACGGTGTGGAATGATCACTTCTTAATAACTGCGTTTCTTCAGCATTATAAATAATATGAAAACAGCCTCATTCCTTCCTGTTTGTAGTTCACTGTAACTTATATAGAAGTGAAGTCTTTGCTTTCCCTGAAAAGTTTATTTAGCTTTCGGTAGCTCAGGAGTTCTTTCACCATGGAAATAAGAACCTGAGACATAGGACAGACTGATGCGATTCTCTGTTGTCCAACTGCCTATGTTGTGTGGCAATTTGCAGTGCAAGATATCTGAAACGCTATCGCCCAGGTAAAGTAAGCGTTGCTGCTACGGAAAAACGTTGTGACAGTATTGTGTGCTAAAGCTATTAGAAATGCTCCATTTTAGGAAACATGATGCACCCACAATGTGAAACTGGCACTATAAAATTGCTCCAAATAAATAATTACATGCACAATAGCTTTTATTCTAAGTACTGTATTCTTGGCTTTTACACATAAAGAAAAAACAATGTGTGATAAATGTTTTGCAAATGTTGCTAGTTTATGGAAATCATTCTGTTAAAAAAAAGAAAAGAAAAAGAAAAAACCAAACGTGCTTCCAGCAGTATTTTCTGAGAGAACATCATCTTGGAAGTTTAGTCCATCATACAGATCAAGCAAAACAGAACACACATCCCTTTCAGAGTGTTATGCAGATGAGCAGGCCTTTTCAAACTAATTTGTATCACCACAGGCACATCTGCAATATGCTTGCCAACCTCCATTTCACCAAGATCCAGACAAACAACTGAAGAAGCATGAGATAATCTACATTGCAGGCTGAAGTTGAGTTAAACGAAAACCAACTCCAACATAGCTAGAGAATGGCAAGAGCTTATGAGCCTACACAAACAAAACACAGTGCACAGCCCAGTTGTAAGCTGGGTAAGTAGCTTTCAAGTCATGCAAGCTCTTAGAACAAAAATGGGATGAGTCAGGGGTCCCATCACAACTTAATAAAAACGAGACTAATACTTTGCCAAAAGCATCCCAGCTGGAACACACCCACGAAATAAAAGCAAAAGTGTTATACAAAGGCATGTCTAGTTCTATGCAATGTTTTAACCTCTTGATTGTGTTCTAAAAAAAGAGCGATGCCAGAGTAAACCCAGAGAAATCCCAGAACAGATGAACCCTACTGTGTTGCTTGAAAGCAGAAGTCCCACAGTCTTATCAATTGAAAACTGTCTCTGGTCTCTTTAAGAGTATCAGAAAAATCATGAAACATCTCACCTGTGTTTCAGGATCATCGGATCCCAAGCTAGCTGCTCCCAATTTTACTACCTCAGCAAGTTGAGTGATGGTGTTAGCTGATGACTGAGCTGCTTGGGCCAGTTTGTCCTGACTTGAGGCAGCACCAGAAACCAACAATTTTGTATCTTCAACTAAAGCTTTTGCTGTTTTCAGGATATTTTCCCTGTAGAGGAAAAAAAAAAAAAAAAAAAAAAAAGAAGAAGCAGGGAAGGAAGTGGAAAAGAAGAGGAAAAAAACGTGTTCTTCACTGTTATGGTGACTAACAGCTACACAAAAGAGCTGATGTAAGTCATTATACCAGTGTCCACTCATGATAATATACCGCAGGCCAGGCTACAAGTAAAAAAAAAAAAAAAAGACAAGACAACTATTAAAACAATAGCATTATATTTTGGGTTAGATGCAAGGCATTTTATTAAAATGACCCCATCTTGAAAAGAAATGAGGCAGGGCAGTAGCAGAAGAGAGCACTGCATTTTAACACCAAAAGGAAATATGGCCATGCTGTGAGGAAAGTAACAGCTGTAAAACCACCATCTTAATCAGCATATTGTAAGGAAACTGAAATAATTATTTGTGAGGAAGGCAGCAGAAGAATGGTAAAAGGAACAAAGACTGTGATCTAGTCAGGGTTCCCTCCCATCATATACGTGTTTTGATACGTCTGGACAACAAATCCAAAGCAACATTTGTATAAAAGAAGAAACCATTTTGAGTATGTGCTCCACAAACAAGTCGAGTTAACTGAGAACTAGAACCACATTAATGTATAATCTCCACTTATGACACTTGTATGAAAATCCATGACTTTCATTCTGCAGAATGGCAGCAACTTACACACCATTGCATCTTTCCTCTTTCTCGAGGAACTGGCAAGGTGGGAAAGTAAACGCTGGCCATGCAGTTGTTGTGTAGGCCAACTAGGCTGTGAAGCAGTAAGTCAGTGTCTCGGCTTTTACTGGGTTTTACTGCAAAGGAAGTAACAGTCAGATGCTGCAAATCTCCTAACGCAATGGAAAATGCTGTGGGATTATTCTGTTGCAGATGCTACTTGAAAGGAAAATGGGCTTATCTCTGCCAAAGGGGAAAATGTGTGGCATAGCTGTGCCGTTTCCATCACTGCTGTCCACAACAGCATTAACCATAAGCACAATTTAGCAAGACAAACAGTCAGACAGCTTTTGGAAAAAAGTATACAGAAGATTCCTCTTCAATGTCACGGACAGCTAATTTTTGCTACTGGAGTAACAGTGCATGGTAGTCTATATAGTGAGATGGCTTGAATAAAAACAGAAGAAAGCCAAAATAGTGCTACAGTTGTGGTCTCTGTTGGAAGTGCTCTTGGCAGATGTTCCCCAGCTTTTTTCAATTCTTTCCTCACAGAAATAACCAAAGTGAGGTTTGCTGTCCCCTATCCATATCCCCATTTTGCTATTTCTCTTCTTACTCCACTGCCTCATTCAGTTTCATTCATGCAATCTAGAAAGGTAAAAATTTATTTCCACATGCCAGTCACTTCTGCCAGTTCCACTGTTCCCCTGTGCACACGCTCTTCCACCTTTCTCAGTTACACTGACCTGTGGTCTGCAAATGATTCGTTGTTCTCGGCATTAAGGGTTCCAGCAGTAGCAAACATGATAGTGGTGTCTAGATCTGCAATTATCCCAGACACGGCACTAGCCGCAGTAATACAGGCTTGCGTACCTTTGTTTCCTGCTTGAAGGGCAGATAAAACTAAGGAGACCTGGAAACAGCATAAAACAAGGCAGTCATTGAAAGAAAGCCTCATTATGGGATGTTGAGTTAAGCGAGCTCTTTAGCATGACTGGAATCAACAACGGAAATTCATTCTGCAATGTCGTTTTGCAAACATTAATAAACCTCTTCTTCCCCTTTCCCTTATTTGCTCTCTTTGTGCAGTAGTCATTGTGATGACTAAAAATTGTCTCAAATGAAAGGGGATTTCAGTGAGGAAGTCCACTTTTCAGACAGAATGAAGAGATCTGTTCATCATAGCATGAAGCACATGAGTTAAAACTTCCTTGAAACACAGTCAGAGCTAATGTAGTGAACTTCTACCAGCTTAAATGTCAGAGCTGAGAGCTACTGCTTTTTCCCTAACACACGCAAATAAACACCGTCCTCAAGCACCCCAGGAGTCATGTACAGTACACAGATATAAACTTTAACATCAAAGAAATATAAAGTACAGATGCTCTGAAGCCAGATACTAAATATTGTTATATTTATAGAAAATTATAGAAATACAATACATAGCTTCATATCTAGCAACATTTTTGATCACTAGAAAAGATAGAGATCTCCATTTCATCTAATTAACATTGTACTTAAAAAGCTCCGCAGCTAGGATGCTGTTCTCATGCCATACCATGGTCCTAAATTCTGCTTTTGCAAGAGAGGCTCCACATACGGGGATATGTACACTGACTTCTACTACTACAGTTCTTCCTGAGGTTCTATTCAGATTCAAAGTTGTCCCTGAATAGTTTGTCCCCGTGATTCATTATTACTCTTCTTACAAGATACTGTCTACCCTTGCCTAAATTTGGAATTGCTGATACTCCTGGGGCGTGACAGGCTGGAAAATTTGTACAGCTGATAGCACACTAACACAGGCTGAACAAGTGATGTTTGGTGACATCTAAAAGTAACCGACAGTTGACTCTCAATGTTCGTGCCCAAAAAAAGGAGAGAGAGGCCGTCGAAAAGGTTCACCAAAGCCAAGCTACCAGGCCATCTGTCTGAAGTGGATGTTTCGAAGACCAAGAAACGCCAGACAGTTCGAAGATGCAGTTCTAAGAACGTTGGCTCAGCCCAGTCTTAAAAGGGGTGGATGGCACTACACGAAATCACGTGTCGTTAATCAACCTCATCTCAGTATTTCCAAGGGGGGTGCCTCATAAGGCACAAGTGCCATCTCATGTCTTAGGGATTAGTATTGGACCAGTCTCCCTCTGGTATGAGGCTGAAGTTTTATTATGAGACATGAGCAAGGGTTAATCATGGGCTAATTGACCACATGAACTGCATAGAACACTTGGAAGAAAAGTAAGACCTTAGTGTAATTCAGCCAACATTGTACTATAACAGGAAGTTTAAAAAAAATAAAATCCTGAACACAAACAATTTGACTGGCTTACTCCCTGGGGAAGCTCGGCAGACAAACACCATGGGGCAACACAGAGGGATGTCTTACCTTTTCCGTGACAGCACGAGCACATTCTATCAACTCCCTTTTGGTGTAGCTGTCTGTAGGGCAAATTTGGAGAGCTCCAGCTTTTTGCACAAGAAAGATACAGCCATGGCCCAGTTCTTGCACCCGAGTCCTGATCTGGAACCCTATCTACATGTTAAAGGAGGTACAAGGAAAAAGGAAGCAAAAGCAAAGTGAATAAATAAATGTCATGCTGGTACATTGTGCCAACATAAATGGAAACACAGTCACTCTAGTGAATCTTTATTACCAATATTCTGCCCCTCGCTACACTCTCTGCAGAGATCAGAAAAAAAGGGGCAGATGTAATACCATCTACTCGTGTAGCACAATCCTATAAAAGGCTTACTGATGAACCAGGAGCACTAGTGAAGTGGACCCCAGGAAAGAGAAGGTGTAAGGTGTGTACCCAAGTGAAGCGTGCGTAATTCAAGCACACACAACTTCACCACACTCAAATAACACTACTTCATCTCCCAGAACTGTACCATCAGTGTCAGCTGTATTCAAGGGTATATGTATACAAAGGGTAAAAAAGTACATATTTACTCTGCACTGCTGAAACTGGGTCAAAAAGTGTGTGACTCCATTTGGTTTTGAATCTCACACAGAGGTTGAACTCTCAAGAACTGACCACGTACATGCAGAGCACTGAAATGTAGAAAATCCTTCCCTCACCATTTCCGATTTATTAATAATCCTACAGCATAAACTGCACAGTCCCTGCTTAGAAACATGTGATACTTTTAGTACCTGCATGTACTTAGGCATATAGGTGTGCATTGGGATTAATAAGTAAGCAGGAATCACAGCCATTAGTATCACAAATGGAATTATTTCAACTTCAGGCAGAAAGTAACGTGCAGAAACGGTAATTCAATTTAACTATACCAAGCTGAATGCAAGCTGTTGCTTTTCACTTAGCTACTGAGCATGAAACACTCAAGTAGTCTATCAGCAGTGCAATGTAATTACAAAGTCAAAAACTCTTTGAAGGTCTTTTATCTAGATAATCTGATACATCTGGTGATGGTGAGATACCCTCTTACCCCATCTCAAAGTTTGTAAATATGTACTCCGTAGTTCTACATGCAGCTCTGCCCCAACCTGTGAAGGCACACTGGATAGAGGGTGTATTTGGAGGAGGGAAAGGTCAATATCAAAGACCAAAATATATGTCTCTCCACAAACCGTAAGAAGGAAACAGTACTTAAGACACATACATGTAAATAACTGTTGATATACTAAGATTTCACAGCATTTTGAAAAGACACAAATTTCATTTATGCTCATTGCTTCCTTTCCGTCCAATGAAAACAAACTCAGCAGAGTTTTTGTCTGGCTGCATATTGTTTCTGTCTTAATGCCTGGTTTTAGTGAAAATTGAAGTAGATCGTAAAAGACAAGATCTGTATAGCCAAAGCACACCTATAATGTTGACTCTGTTCATGTCACGGTTTCAAGCAAGCGATAGTAGGCCAAATGAAATTCTTCTGGGAACAGATGTGCTGTCCTGTGCCACATTTCAAGTGTCAGTGGGTCAGAGGCAGCACATCTGTTTGCCTATAGCAAACATTTGCCATAGCACACGTAGTATAGGTAGTGCTTGCATACAAAAGTGGCTAACAAAGCAAAGGCAGTGGAAACGCATTCACTGCATTTGTTTTAGAATTTGCAAAGACATTTGAAAGAAAACACATTACCCAACTGTTCAGAACCTATTATCTGTCTGATCACACAAGGGATGTATCACATTTGGCAATGGCCGCAAGCGTGTTGCTGCAACCGAGCGAGGTGAATACCCCTTGTCACTTCGCTCTGTATTTATTGTATTCTGCACGGTAAAAGAATACCCGTGTTGACGCCACTGTGTACAGAGAATAAAGAGGTCTAAAACTGCAGACCTCCTCTGGTTCTGCTGTAGCTGCAGCCATTCGGCCCTGGAGAGCCAAATGCCCATAGTCATTGGTCATTTGTGATGCAAGTCCTCCCAACTCTTCTGGGTTAGTAACCGACTTAGTCATCTGAAAAAAGAACACAGGCAAGAGAAAAAGAAAAATGACAAGCATGAGAATAATTTGTTAATACACTCCGGCTTAGAAGCAGACTCATTTGTTTGGACACACTGATGAAATGGGGAAAACCGCTTGCCATGTAAGGGACCTGTCCTCCAGCACGAATTCCATGAGGAAACTCAAGCAAACATGCTTTATTAGAGTCACAGTAACTAGGCACTCGCAGAACATACAGAGTAATCAAAGAGCAGCAGTTAGAGCTGGTAATTCACTCTTTGACACAGCGGGGTGGCGGGCCAGGTACACAGTTACTCAAACCAGGTGGGGAAGTGGGTTTTATCTGTCACAGCCACCTTATTTTGTCAAAGGTGAGCTAGCCTACATCAGTCTCAGCTGGCGTGGCATGGGAGCATGAAAATGGAAAAATCTGAGGACCGATGCAAAACACGTCCAAGATACTGGAAAAAGACCAAGAAGAAACAGGTAGGACTACACAGAATGCCTCAGTAAAACATCAGTATAAAATAACTAAATGTCTCTAGAAAAAGCCTACCTTTTAACAGAATTTCTTCTGTCTCGAATTTATGTTAATAAAGCCATGGAATTCCATCCCTGGGGCAAAACTAGTTTTAGACAAATTTATACTGTTTGCCAATAAGCTGCAATGCGATAGACAGCAGAATCATCAACCTGTCTTGACTGCAACAGCAATCAATTTTGTAAACAAATCCTGTCTGTAGCATACATAAATAACCCCCTTGTCTCCAAAAACAAACAAGCAACGCAAGTACTCTTCAAAAGGTAAACATGTTATGGTAACCATTACTGTGAAACATGAGTTAAGAAAAATCTCGATTCAACAAGTATCCTTTTTTCTTTTGTTAAACCCAGGTGAATCACAGAAATGCACGAAAAGAACAATTGGAGATGTTCATCTGCATTCATTCCAAAGTATTACAGGGGTCTGAAAACACTAATGTTATTTCACAAGTTAAATGAAACAGTATGTGTGAAAGGGTAACCTGAAGTCATCAAGAAGTGTAAAGTGGTATTTCAGTGACAATTAAATAGGCTGCTAGAAAAATCATGTGTCATGTAGAAAAATGTTTTCCTTTTATTTCTCATAGAAAATGAGCCAAATAAAAAGTTTTTGTGCAGAAGATTCACAACACAACCCAGCAGTCCTCCTGCAGAGGGCCACCTCTATGGTCGTGACACTAAGATCCAAGAGCTAAATTAACAAAATCATCACTTCCTCTGTTTGCTCCATTACCCCTAAAGAGATAAGGTTATTGAAAATTAGCATTATAAAGGGTTTCACAACACTGTGCAAATCATTCCATGTTCCTTATGTACGCAGAAGAGTTTGTACTTAATTCTAACCAAATCTTACCATTTCCTGTGCTGTTACAGCAATGGCTTTAGAATATTTCACCACAGTGGTCTGATAATCAACAAATGTTCCCTTGGGATCTGGAGGCGTACCTTCATCCAGCTGCAAGAAAGAGGGAGAAATATGGCAGAAATAATAAGGTCATAACGAACAGCATACTTTACATGTAATATCAAAATTCTACTAAATACTCATTGTTATGATTTCCTCTCTCAAAATATGCAAGTGAAGGCAGCGCACCAGGATGTACGAAGAAGCTCAGAAAAGACTCTAGCCCATGTTAGGAGCATGGAACATGCAGAGAATTTACAGTGCAGAGTTTTGGAGTTCAAGGTCAAACCACCCGTAGTTCTCAGCCAACGTAGAAAGGAACATGCAATGGTTATGAAACAAAATGCTCCTGCAAGAAGATAATGTAAGATTCCTTTACATGGTAAAGGCTTCAATCCTGCACACCTTCATCTTGAGACGGGAAAAGCCAATTATTTGGATTGAACTCATTTACATTTTGCAACCACATTTTCAGTAGAATACTTTACAAAGTGTAGCAGAGCACTTCAGACTTTGACCTCCTCTTCTCTGAAAGTAGTTTGCTTCAAGACTGGCCTGCTGATCATTTAGGAGACTAACATGAAAGATAAGTAGGAAAAGGAAGCAAAAATAAAAGGCCAGTTGACCTAAGACTGTAGTTAAATACCAGCATATCCCTGAAAAAAATAATTTGTAGGAATTCTACCAACAGGTACTGTATAGGTTGTTAACACCAGTGCCATGGCCCACATCAGTTTGTTTTCACAATCTGCAAAACCAAAGAATCTTTAGGTTTCCTGTCACAGCGTATCAGTTATCAACCATCGCTGAGCAGCAGCTCTTCCAACCCCCTGCAATGTGGATCGGTTTTCGAGTACAAAACGAAAAAGGGGTCTAGATTTCTATGCTCACCTTGCTCATTGCCTCTGCTATCGAGTCTACCATACCTCCAACCATGCCTACTTCACTTGCAGCTTCATTTAAGGTAACCATGATATCATCCACAGCCTCTTTCATCAGTTGAGCGGCCTCAGTGATTGCATCGTGAGTATGGGATGCCTGGAAGGGAGACAATGAGAGAACAGAAATAGTCAGAGAGCATTCTGTGCACAGATCAACATGTGCAAAGTAATTAATGAAGACAATACAATAACAGCTCTGAATATCCCCTTTCAGGTCAAAGATGAGAAGCTAAATCTAACACCAATGTCGACAGGACAAATCTTGCTGAGACAAGAAAACACAATGTCAAATAGGAATCACTTAGAAAAGCAACAGGACCTTTTCTAGAAAAAATGATGATAAGGACTTGTCTGTAGCAGAAGCAACGGAGATAAGGCAAAAATAACACCAGACAGTGAAACAGTCTACTTCTGTACCAAAACGTATTGTTCAAAAAAGACACATGTAGACATATGAACAACAAGAGAAAATGCCTGCCACATAAAGGAAGAAAAAATAATACAATTATATAATATCACTAAAAAAGACTGTAACAAAAACCACTCCAAAAGAATGATTTCACAACGTTTTTTCTAAATCAGTAAATAAAAACAAAACAAACCCCCAAAACCCTCTATCTTAAATCAAAAACCTACTTCAAAACACCTACTTGGATATTGATGAAAAACTCATAAGAAAGAAAAAGCCTCAAACCCTAGAACAAATATAAATAAATAAATAAATAAAACCCCAAACCAAACATGAAAAAAGGCGTGAACACAAGCAGGGCAGGCAAACGTCCCTCAGAGAAAGGCGTGGGACATATTCCTGTCTTCAACAAGCGTTTCGACTCTCCGAGGGGAGATGGCAAACGTAACCCTGAGCCGTGCAGTATGCAGGTGCTGTTTTTTCTGCCCTGCCTGCCCTCTCCCATCTCCAACAATCCCTTAGCTACACACGGCAACCATACCTTGGGGTTTCCTCCCCCTTCTTTGGCAGCGTACAGCATCTGTAAGGCAGATTCTGCTAGTGTCTTGCTCTGGTCCAACACAGTCATCTGTTGCTGATGATCCAGTGTTTTGGATGCCACGCCAACTGCGGCTAAAACCAAGGGTTCGAAGTAACTTGCCAGCTGCGTTACCTAAGAAAGCCAGAACGACCACAGAAAGCCATTAACCCTGTTTCTCAAGTGTAACTGAGAGGAACCATATTCCCTGATTACCATTGGCCATGGGTTAGCTCAAGTAGCACACCGTCCTAGTGCTTCTGCGCTGTACAGCATTTAGTTTGTACTATGTGCCCGTGTGATTCTGTCTCCCTTCACCTTCAAATTCCTTGATAAGCCACGCGTCTCCTCCCTCAGACACACACAGTCCCTTGAGATCAGATGAAATTGTTTTCAAAACTGTCACAGGAGCCACATGCTACTTAGGAGCATTCATGACAAGATTCTCCTCCATGCAAGGGAGGAATTTCTCAACCTTCGTTGTGGATGACATAACAAATGGAAGCTCTCTGTTCACCCCAGGGACTACTTGTATTCGCAACCTTCGCTCCCCCTAACCTCTCAAACCCTCTTCATCAGATTCCAGTGCAGACCTGGAGAGTTCTCTGTAAGACACCAGGGTTGGGCACAAGTGCTACCAGGACCTCCAGACACGGTTCATCACTCCTGATGCATGAACACTTCCCTAAGACAGCCACGTGGCCCAAACCTGCAGTGTTTCTTGCCGCTAAGGAGGAGACTAGTGGTTAAGTGCTAGTCTGCAACCCAGTGGCCAGTATAGGTATAGGCCAGTAGCAATAGGCATGCTACAAAGATTGCATTCCAGGCATGCTGCATTTCTCCCCTCAGTTAATTACTTGGGCTGAATACAGTGTTTGGACTATCTAAAGACACAGTTCCACTAGCAGCTTCTGTTGCTGTATTTCAGTCTTCAGAAATACGTAGAGTCAGTCTCTCTGTTTTCCTCAGTTTCTGATCTGCTCTACGCTCATTCTGAGGAAATACCTGCTGCTTTTGGCTATACACGTATTCTAAGAAAATAAGCAAACATTTTTATATGAATTAATATTTTTACAGTCT
Organism: Pluvialis apricaria; assembly: GCA_017639485.1. Taxonomy (NCBI): domain Eukaryota; kingdom Metazoa; phylum Chordata; class Aves; order Charadriiformes; family Charadriidae; genus Pluvialis; species Pluvialis apricaria. The sequence continues at coordinate 19,909,212 of CM030015.1, read as the reverse complement.
ACCTGTCAGGTGACGCATCTTCTATAAAATCACAGCTGTGCTTGGTTCCTGTCAGAAATATATGAGACTTTGCTTTTACAGTTTTTTATTGGATGTGAAAACCCTGTATTGCTTTGGGCCAATTACTCCACAGAACGTGCACAAATAGCCCACCACAGCACCACCTGGGACACCTGAAGCCTCAGAAGTCCAAGTGCGCATACGTTTGCAGAGGCTATAAGCAGCCTTCAATGGCTGGCACAGGGAAGAAAAATGGCAATACTTCATGTGCAAGGAAAAGATATTGAAAGGTTTGCTCTGTCTAAATGACTATGTGAACAGCTAAGAGTCAATAAAATTTTAAGACTTAGTCAGATGTCTTTTTCTATTTTGTTTCTCAGAGGATTAAAGCCAAAAAAAAAGGAAAAAACTCAATAATAGGAATGATTTCACAAACATAAGAACTTTTAAACTGTCTCAAAGTAAACAGCAGGAATGTTTTTTTCTGCACCCAGCAAGAAAAACAGGCTCAAGAAAAGTGCTGTTGACTTTGGTCAACATTTACCTAACAAACGTGAGGAGGAATGTGACTCCCTAACTACCTGTAATCAGGTAGCAATCCCGATTTGTTGTGTGCCTCAAAGGGATAGGTAAACTGAGACTCAAAACTGCAAACAGTTGAGACATTATGAAATATTTGATGGTTATCCAAAGCTAAACAGAGTTACTCGGGTACAACTCTGGAAGAGCTCTCACACTAACAAAGTGATTCCTTTCCCGTATTAATGCACTGACACAGAAAATGTGTATTTATTTTTCTCTCAAGAAGATATTGTAGGATAAGGAATTACTATCTGAGAAACTACTAAAATCTTGTAATAACCACAGTAAATAATGCACACTTCTGGTACACATGTTGTAACGTTTCATTTTTGGAGAGAGATCAAGATCAAGACAAGTTCTACCATACTTACACTCCACATAACAGAGAGACATGTTTACATGACGTTTACAATAGAGTGCAAGATTGTTACAAGCCTTTCATCCCCCCCAACCCCTGAAAATTTGCAGCAGGGGCTGAAACTCAGGGAAGTTCAAAGTCACTAATTTTTTTCCTAATAAAACTAACGCTCCCTCTCTATAATCAATAGAGACAGAGAGCCTCACTCAGGCAGTGAAAAGCAGGCACATTACACTCCTCCTTTGAAACCAGTCTAAACCTCCCTCTCCTCAGACTACAGAAGCCGCTTCAGGAGATGGGCCTCCACAGGCCAGAGGTAACCTCTGTGCATATTCCACACTTCCCTCCTCGCTTCGTCATGAGCTGGCCAAAAAATGGAGTAGCACACTTTATGCAAGGACCTTGGCCAGGCTTCATCAACTGGCCAAAATCCGCTATATATACCTATTCAAACTAGAATTCTGTGACCTGCTGAACAAGGCCCAGAGTGTGATGGGCCCCAGGTCCTGTGGTCACCTTTAACACAGCACAAGAGACAGAAGAACCTACACACGTGTACAGCTGCTGGCTGCCACAGCCAGAGGTAGGGAGATGTATAGTGTTGCACTCCACCCTTCCATCTTTGGGTTTTGCTACCCTTTCTTCATTTGTCCTTTCTCCACAAACCTGCCCATCACCAAAAACCTCAAAGAAAATATCTTTCTGATGTTCCAAAACATAAACAGGTTTATTCGGTCTCAGCTCCAAGTATTTGGAAATCCCAGATCTTTCCTCCTTCCGTGTGCTTTCTTCTGCTCCTTCACAAGAAGTGAAAAAGCTACTAAATCATGGTCTCCCCCAACATCCAGCTGTCCAAGATTTCAAATACCTTTGTAATGGTAGGACAGTACCTTGTGCCCAAGCTGAGCTGCCTCTCCCCGAGCTGCGGTAGCTATGGGATCAATGAGGTGGCCAATTTCCTGGACAACTGATGTCAGCTGCTCCTGTAGAGCCTAAATAAAGAGAAATTGTCCGTTACTATGCACAGCTGTTCTTTTAATCAAGTTGTACCATACCATAACAATCACCCTCAGACCAACCAACATACTCAGAACACTTCAAATGACCCACTACAGTAGGATGCAGAAATCCACGCTGTTAGCTTTCTTTACATACTTGTTCACTTCTTCTCTTTTACCCTGTTTCAACAACAAGAACCCTGAGATAGGCCTGCTCCTTTTTGGATTTATATGGAAAGTCTGGGGAGAGAGGGGGCAACGTGGGACCCCCTACTCCAGCTGATAGGATGCTTGCTCCTGAGTTTGTTACTTTCTCATTGCAGTGTGACAAACCCCCCCCGCAAAGTATTCTTGGCCTGCCAAAGATTCAGTACCACTGCACCGATCAGAGAAACCAGCAGGAGCTCTGATTTAAAAATGAAGAAACATTCTTCAACGCAGACAGTACAGCACAAGAGCAAAAAGCTCTGGTGTAGACTTTGAAGCTAGTAGGAGAAATTCACCTATAAGAAAAGACAAAGGAAAAATATGACACATCTGAGAGACGGAGATTTGGACTGACCTCCTGAATACCGTGTGTGGGTCAGGAGCATAAGAAAAGCATATTACTGGGCTTGTCAAGACATAAATACTGGCTTTTAACTCAAAGGCACTTGCCAGAAGCTGGGATTTAGCTCACTTATGAAAGGCAAAAGATTTTTGCGCTTTGTTACATTCCTGTACTGCTTTATAAATAACTTCCATTTTCAGTAACATTTATTTCAGTTTGACATGGTGTCCAAGATGACTTCATTATTTAAATAGAAAAGAATTATATCTATGACATATTTCCTGTAGTAACTTCTTTTGTATAGCTTCACTTTGTCTGAGATGTTTCCAGTATGCAGTGTTACAGCCCAAGGAAACCACTGGAATACAGACATGTAATTTCAGGAAGCAATAGTACAAAGACACTAAATACCAAGCTGAGATTCTCATCATGAGTTGCTGACCCTTCATAGGCAGTCTGGCATGACGGCCCTTCCTCAATTAGATAAAGGCTGAAATAGCACAGCATTGGTCTATATTACCACAGGGTGGGGCAGGGGGGGAAGAAAACTTTTTTTTAATGAGAACTCCAGATTTCACTTATTTAATTACAAAATAGGCATTAAGAAAAATGACATAAACATTTACATCACCGGACTTCTAGTAACAGATTAGTTCCAGAAACATCCTGACTTCCACACGGCAAGGCACTAGAGAAATGCTAACTATCATCAGTTGGTCACATCAGCACAGAAAGTCAGAGTAATATATGGAGGGTGGTTAAAAATAACTACTTTCACCTCTACTTTTGCCTGGTGATTCTGATATCTTTCCAGAAATGATACACTTTGTCTGGCATGTGATTTTGCCTAGCAAGATTTCAGTAAGAATACTTCTCCCCTTCACTGGTAGATTGTGCCAAGTGCTCAGCTCCAAATGGAAAGAAAAGCAGCAGGGTAACTGAGGCTGCTCAGCATGACACTGTCTGTCCCCGCGCTACCTCCCTTACCTCAACTGAGATGTCATCCCTGGTGGCCAGACTCTGACTGACGGCTGCAAGGGAGGCCTGCTCGATGTCTCTGATGCACCTGTTGATCCCATCAATGGAGAAATCGCATTCTCGCTGGCCTGGGGCCTTGTCCCTGAAAGACAGTGACAGTAAGCTAAGCATGGTGGGAAGGAGGCAGGCTCTTTCAGGAATACACACAAGCGTACTTCATTACCTGACCATACATAAAACACGTGGGAGGAAAGCAACAAGGATAAAAGTTACCTTTGTTCTACCTACAGGATTTTGATGTACGTACAGAGTACTCTGCACACTTTCACACTCACACACACCACTCCTCTCAACAACAACAAAAAAGCGTTGCCTCGGAAGAAAAGTGCAAATTCTACCTCTTTGGGATGGCCAGACTGGCTCAATAATGAAGGTCAACATGAAAATGCAACAGACACCAGGAAGAAATATTCACGTTTCTGTACAGTGTGAGACTGTCCCAGAAAACAATTCCTTAGGTATTGGGTGTTACATTCAGTCCAAGGTATCTTCTAATGAAGGTTAGTTTGAGTACTTTGTCCTGACATGCAGTTTGCTGTTTCAGTACAATCCTTATCAAAGATCAATGAAACTGTAAACACTCCTTAGTTCTTTTGATTTAGTCGATATTAAGAGGTTACGTATAGATCTACACTTTAAAATTTCCAATAAGAAAGGGATAGACAGTTTTAGTCCAAAAAATAAAGAATATTTGCTTCTTGCTACAGCATTCTTGCCACTAAACTGAGAACACTATAGTAAAGAATAGATAGCAAAGGTAATTTGTACAGTCTGACCCACTTTAAAAAAAATAAATGCTGTTTTCCACGTACTGTATGATGATACGTGATCTGGATGGAGGTAATATTAGCTACACTTTTTTTATTCTACAGCATTCTATTACATTTACCTTAAACCAAACTGGAGGTGGAACCAGGGAAGGAGAAAAGAATACAAAAAACAACCCTATGCTGCAGAGTGCTGCAGTCATCAATTATGATTAAACACCCAGCATAACTGGGGAGGTATTGTGCATCATAGAATAAATAATTTCCATTTGTGAAAAATACCACAGTGCTAATGCCCATACAGTATTGTTCTTTATGAACGGCTGCTCAATTATTACGGCTTGAATGTGGACACAGAGTTATACAAAAGATATACCTGATGGAGGTGATAAGACTCTTGATAGAATCCGAGACGGTATGGGAATGCCCAGCTAGCACAGACCATGTAGGAGGGTCTTTTGGATTGATAGCCAGAGAACGAGCAGTTTTGATCAATAGAGATGAGCTCTCCAACATTGTTTTGGCAGAAATTAGAATTGGTTCCTGTGCTCGTGATCCCTGTGGTCAGAAAGGTACAAGAACACAAAGAACATTTAAATAATTATTTGAGTTTGTCCACGCTTTCTGCTCCTAAAAATCTGTTTAATTATCAGCATTAAAATGGCATTATCATTTCTTGTGTCATACTATCATATTCACAGATAGTCAACACGGAAATAGTACCAAAAATCAGCACAGTCCAACTGTTTTCTCTGTAACACGCTTAAGAAACACTTTTCAAGTTTAGAAAGGCACCATCCAGATGAGAAACAGGAGAAAACAATGACACTTGTCTAATTGTAGAATATGGAGATATAATTGAAAATAAAGTTTATTTGTCACAAACTTGCAAGATCCAACCAAGCATGCCCTCTTCCCAGGAATCAGTTGGACTACAACACTCTAATTGGGTCATCATCTCCATATCTATTTTATTGCCAGTAATCTGGTTAACCCAGGTACCACAGGCCTGGAGGACAGGCTTAGATCTCCATTACAGCCCCACAACTTTAAGATTGCAACAGTTACTGCATTATCTGATACTGCCAGCTGGAATGGAGGCTGCCAAAAGCACGAAGGAGCAGTTGGAGAGTCAGTAATGATACATGACCTCTACTTTGAAGCTTTTATGAAGCTCGAATGATTTATTTTGTTATTTATTTTTCCCCTGGGGAAAAGAAAAATCTTTATAGTGACTTTAAATACTATTCTGTTGCAGTTGAGGATGGAGAACTCAGGAAAAAAATACAGAAGGCCCACAGAACGTTATTCTTCCCAGAAAACCTGCTTCTTGGCACAACTGCATCATTTTTGGAAGGGAAAAACCCCAGCGATGTCCCTTTAATCCTTTTCAGAACTGCTCTTGAGGGAAAAAGGGATATTTATTACTTTACCACGTGGAGGAATCCAGCTAACAAGACATACAAGTCCCCTATACTGTATCACTTTACTAACAGGAGACTGGCAGCGCTTACTGTTGCCTACCTAGTTTTATCCCACTAGTGCAAAATTCAAGGCCAGAGGTTAAGCAAAAGACAGCACAATGCCCTATGAACACCCAGAAATGCAGACATGCATTTCAGGGCCAGGTCTTTACACTCACTTCCTCTCTCCCAACACATGATTAATTCAACATTTTCAACTTTTTGAGGGTGGAAGTGCAACATCCTGCCTTACCTCACTGCTGATCTGGGCCGGTATGCTGACAAATTCTGGATTTGAAGCAAAGGCCGTCAAATTTTCCACTGCCTCTATCAAAGGTGCAGTAGCAATTCTGCACTTGTTGCGGTTCTCTTCAGAGAAATCACCATCCAGGGCCTGGAAATTAAATCATGATTGAGTTCCGTCTGAAAGGGTTTTTTTGAAAAACTGAAAGACGACGGTTTAATTCTTCATAGTTTTAAACTGTTGTGTGTTTATGACATGTGAAAGTTCCTCCACAAACAAAGCTGATGCAAAGAATGTGATCCTTTAAGTATGTGTTTCTTTACTTAGCTGGTTATTGACCCTTAACTTAAAACTGCTGTTTTGCTTCACAAGACTGAAAAAAGGTTTTCTATCATTGCACTCTGATGACTTTCATAAATCATGTCTCAGCACCTCATGCTCCAAAGGGTGGCAGTGGCTAACAAGGTGGTTCTTTCCTATAGACGGATTTAAAAAAAAGTGCATTTTTTTAAGCAAACCAATAACTTATTGCTCTCATTTTCACACAAGTCAGCTGATCTCTTTCTCATAGGAAAGATTTTAATATGAAGGACTTCTGTGTAACATAACAGAACCTCCCAGTCCTGAGAGCATAATTATTTTAAAAGACTTTCAGTAGCAGACCAGCTAATGGCTTCCAGAAGGGTTTAAAATTGTGAATCCTCTACGGCTTAACAAGTATTTCTGTTTGCATGAGGAAAAGCTACCTCCTGCCAAATTGCAGGTAGGTATCTGTAAAATAAAAGATTACTGTTAACAGGAGACTATTAAACAGTAGCAATATAAATGGCTTCTGTTTGGTTCCCAGTATTATTTTTTCTTTATTTTTGTCTTATAAATATGGTAAAGCTGTCAGAAGTACCTCCAACAAACCTCCAGATATTGAGCAATGTAACACCATTAAAAGCCTTCACATTCAGTTGTTTGCAAATTACTCTCATGATGCAAACTCATTCAGTGTATCAACACAGTGGTGTCTCATACTGGACGGGCCAGCTGCCTTGCCTAACAATATTGCCCAATTCTTTCCATCTAGACTACAGCACAGTTATACCACTGAATGTGTTTTCCAGTTCAGGTCTTCAAAAATGTAATTAATCATTTCTAAAACCATGTATATCACAGAAGGTAAAAAGATATTTCTAACTGTTCTGATTCTGTCTCAACACACAAAAAAAGAAATAAAAACATAAAGGTAGAAGGAAGTACAATTAAGCAGCATTTGTACCTTGATAGTTTTAACCAGGTTAGCAGTGCTGTTTGCAACTTCCTTGGCAGACTGCACAAAGTGTCTCTTGGCAACAGGATTCGCTGTCTTTGATGAAGCAATACGACAAGCATTGCACAAAGCAGAAGTATGTTTGGCCACAATTGTGGCAGCTGATAATACCTGTAAAAATAGATGGCACAAAACAGGCAGACTGTCAAAGGAGCATGACAGTTACTATACTCCAGCTCTGCAAAGTCACAGTTCAAAGCCATGCAACAGTTTCAAACCAAAACTCCTTTGCTTGGTGACAAATAAAGTGAAGTCAAGTGTCCTAACAATGACCGTCTCACTGCAGTCCTCTGGAATCACCTGTGATGGGCTGCTTGCTGGATCTACCAAATTCTGGCAAGCCATCTGGATTGCTTGATTGGCTCTGGCAAATTGAATTGGGTCAACAAGACCCTGCTGACCAGCCTGACTGTTTGGATCTGAGATGCCAACCAGGTAAGCAGCCTAGAAATGGAGAAAGGAAGAAAACAATCCTAAGAAACAGTGCTAAATCCATCTTGGTTCTTTGATAAGCTTGCCATATATGTCATAGCACATGGTGGTTAGAGATTATCCAGAAACCATACTGTGAAGTACTATTACCTTTTTTTTTTTTTTAGTAATAAATCTCCAGAATCCTCTGGAACCAAGAAAACTCACCCTTACACTTGCGAAATTTATATAGTCAAAACAAAACTCTCCACTGTTTAAGCAGCTGGTATCCCTGGAAACATTCTTTTTCGCTTGCATAGCCAATGGAAAGAGCTTTAGTGGTCACAAGCACCAGCAAATTATTTACTGGATTAGCCACAGTTGGAGGTGGTGAGGATTTCCATCAAGCCCAAGTAGAAAACCAATTCACAGCAAATACAATACTGCAGAGTGTAGGACCCATCAAGTCTGCAGTTGCTAGTCTCAGTGCAGCTCAAGATGTCTGATGGCAAAACTTACTTTCTTTCTCAATTAAATAAACTCTACAAGGAGGAATTGTCTGAACTGTCAAAACTGTATTTGAAGGTTTCTTGATGATTTTCTGTTACAGTTAAAAGTATCTGTCACCTTGATATGTCAGTAAGGCAATGCAGGGTTAGATGTGGAGAAGATTAAGTCCGTACTGAGACATTCCATATTTAGGGAAATAAAGAAGCAGTTTCCAGATGCAGAGCATGATGCCCCACAGCCAAATCCTTCACCGAAGAGGCCGTATCAGCTCTCAAGAGTTCAAGTCACCCAATTATCAGATCAGTGAAACCACATTGAACAGTTCCAGACTCTAATTTGTTGCAGTAGCTTAAGAATTTCGGTTATTTCAGAAGTATCTGAACAGCTGAAACAAGCTGCTTATTATTTAAAATGTCTGAAATTAGTAGTGCTCCTTATGAATTTTTCCAAACTAAATCAAGCTTGATTCATTCATTTTAACTGTGGGTTGCTTTTGTGCACTTCTCTATGATGTAATAGTTCAGAGCTTGAGCTGCAAACACGAATTCCATATGCTGCAGATTTGACATTTGCTTTACCCTCAGAAAAGTTTCCTTCTTGATGTCACTTCCCTTCCTTATAAAATATGCATGTTATTGCACTCTGCTGCTTCTGCAACGTACAGCAGTGTATGCACAATTTCTGTGGATCTACACAAAGCATGCCACCTAGTACAAGGTCATCATTTGTTTGGCCACATGAAGTGAATCTCAGATTTACACACCCACAACATGAACTTTCTAAAAAAAAAAAACCAAAACCAAACATATACTTACTTTACAGACTTCAGTAGCTTACCTGAGCTGCTGCCTCTGTGAGGCCACAAAGAGCCTTGGATGCCACTCCAACACATTCTCCGAAGACTAAAAGATCCCCAGTTTTTGCATTCTGGGAAATGCCCGCCATTGATTCACCAAGAACCTCAGAAATTAAAACACAAAGTTACCTTCCCAATATGCTTCCCTACCACTCAAAGGCAAGTGATTCCTGGCCTCGAGCCAGTTGTAGCCCACAAACTTTGACTTGGCTTCCAGAAATTTTAGCTAGTTAATGACTTCACTGAATCGGGTACATTCCTCTGTGTGGTGTACGGGATAATGCATGTAGATCAACGCTGGATTGATGGTGCTGAACATAAACACAATTACAGTGCAAATGACTACGAGGATGCAGAATTATCCCTCATTATTTTTGCTGTCATCCACTAGTCATCACAGCTATCCTGGTGCTAGGTACATTTCAGATTGCAGAACATGACAACCAATCCCACGGTTGCTTTTGACACATCCGGGATCTTCTTTGCCCCCAAACTCACTGAAATTCAGTGGAAATGAAATTGCATCTAGTCTGCTGGAACCATCTGAATGTCAGAATACACATTAGTTCCCACAGTGTTTCCCACTGAATTCAGTTTATTTTCTTTTAAAATTCAAAATAAGATCTGACTGCAGTAGAGTATTAGATGCAAGATGACATGCACATCCATTAAGCACTTTTTTTCTTTTAGAGAAGGATCTGAGACAATTTCAGTACATCAATTAATAAGAACACCAAAAGCGAAGCCTCAAAGAAAGATGCATAGCATGGTATGTTTAAAAATAACTTAAGAGATTTCACACAGGTTTTCGGATGTGTCAGAATATCTGGACTGTTTAGACATTTCTCCAAGCTGCTTTGCACAGAACGATACAAATGATATTTCATTGCCAAGCCTCCCATTTATGCTTTGGGTCCTTCTAACATAGCTGCAGTCAAAATACATCATGAAAGTATGACATGCTGTGTAATACACAGGAGAGGAAGGGAGAGGGGCAGAAACTTTAACAGCATTGCATACCAGTCACTTAATTAAAAATTTCTCACTGAAGCAATACACCTTCTAAGTGACCAAAACCTGAAATTACCTCTAAGAGACCTATCTCAGATGGAGTTTTATCAAGGAATGCAGCATACATTTTAGCTATAAACACTGCTCTGTGTTTCTAACACGTTTGATATGCATGTGGAAACTTCCAATAATCAAAACACACTTTACAATTGGCACAGAGGTGGGAAAAGGAAATTACCTTTGAGTTTTCCATTACACCCTCAATGCAATCAAAATATGAGAGATCGCTCACAGGTTCATTGGGGTTATCCAGCATTCCCTTAACTGTCTGAAATAATGAAAGATACTCTGATTATTGACAAAGTCTAAAATACTGAGCTGAGAAGAACATAGACCATCGCAACTATCCTGCTTATACCAGTGTAGTCTTACAACTTTTTCTCCAGCAAGCCAACAAAACTACACACTCACTGAGGGCTCACATACAGATAAGCATGCTACACATTACATGCTACCCTCCATTAACTGAACTGCAGTAACTACACATTTGTGCACTATGAATCTGTTGGAAGTATAGGCTAATTTGGTTTACCTTGTGTTTGTGATGAGTGATTTATGGTCAGTTAGCGATGCTTGGCTGACATGAGGTACTTTGGTTTTCTGTCAGTTGTCAACAGTCTAATACACGTTTTTGGTACACGTTTTAAGTGTCATAAATGGAATTACAAGAATGATTAGGAAAACCTGCTACCATTTGTTGAGTACTGTCTAAACCCACAAAGGGCTACCAAACTAAGAGTAAGTCAACGACCTGCCTGCCTCTTACTACTGTCAACAGACTCCACCAACATAGCTCCCTCTGCCAGAAAACTGCACATACTAGTTGTGTTTAATTTCTTTTTCTGAGGTGATTCTGATTCCTGGAAATGACAATGTGGAAGTCAGTCACATATTCATTGGAAAGAATTGATGCATTTAGATAAAAAAAAAAGCCCTTGTAAAAAGCTGTAAAATACAGCAGACTAATTCACTTATATGTAAAAATTCTGCAATATGCCTTCTTCCGCGTTTGGAGGAATGCTATTTTCTGCCAAGTATCAGGGAGAAAAGACTTTTAGTCTTTCCAATGAAAGTGAAATCAGTAAGTCTAGAAAGATACTAACATCTGTATCCGATGTTTGCCTTCCAACTGAAGGAAATCTAGGCACGATTTTAAACCCTTAGACTTTTCTCATAACTAAACTCCTAACATTAAGATACAACAACAATATTTTTAACAGTTCAGCTACTGCTTTTTAAAAGCTATAGTCTAACTTAAAGCCTTACAGTAATTAAATTGTGAGAGCAAGGTGATGTGAGGAAGAAGTCATATCTAGAAAAGTTTCCAGTTGCCTCTCAACTCTTTCTCAGTTCTCACAGACATTGCAGCAACTCTTCATTGTTGTGCTCTGTCTTGTAAATAACTTGTAAAGCAAACAATGTTCCTGCAGTAGTTGCACTACTATGGAGACAGAAGCCCTCAGAATGTAAGGAAACGAAACAGCAAAACACAAGCCAGCACAACTTCCCACTGACATATGTTTGCTATTACTACAACACCTATGTTAATCCTTTCAGCTGAAATTCTGGGCAAGCTTAGCTAACTCATTGGAGGCTATACAGTAAAGTCCTCTCTAAGCACAGTTTTCCAGAGTCTCCAGGGAAGACTACAGAGCATACTGACAGTCCATCAATCCAAGCTGAGACACACTCTTACTACAGAAACAATACTTTTAAGAAGCCTTGGGGAGACTAGAAATAGTAGGCGATGAATTGGGGAAATGAAGGGAAGAGGTAAGAGTTTAATCAGTGTAAAAAGAAACTGAAAGTTAAGACTACTAAGAAAACTTTCCCCAAATGTGATAGGTTCCTCAGGTCACTTTGATACCAGTCTCCAGTCTCATTTCAAGACTGTGTGGTTTTACCTTAGTTTCCCTTTTCTCAGAAACTAATCTGATTTCATCCACCCAGGTTTTTCCTGTGAACTGTCCCTCTCATGCAAGTGTTTCCTGAAGTTCAAGATGCTACAGAAGGTCCTTCTGTCCTTCCCAGGCTCTGTTTGCAAGCCATGCTATTGGCACAGAACCCTCTGCAATGGTTTCTTAAGGTTGTTCTGCCCCTAAACTTTCAGTTTTCTGTGGCTCATTAGCTGGGAATTCTGACCTTTCACTTCCTTGCTGTTTTGCAGATCTGTTCCTATTAGTCTTTCAGGAAGTCCTGAGAAATGGTGCTTCATTCCCCTTGCCTGCTTCACCCCTACATTCCGCAGTGATTTCAGGCAGCCATTACATTATAGCACAATTTTCAGTTTTCTCTTTTTATTATTTGGACTTGCTGCCACTCCCTTTAACTAAGGGGAGAACACTTCTAAGCTCAAGAAGCTAAGAATTCAAAAGCACAAAGCAGCTCCTAGGCAAACTCCTACCAATACATTGGGATGATGACTGTGGACTTGCATACTACAATAGTTCACAATATCCTGGGATGCACTTGCAATGACCTTTGTATCCTTTTGATACCAAGGGGTAGAAATAAAAAGCTTGAAGGTGTTTTGTGTTCTCTACACAGGCCAGTCATCCCTTGATGTTCTGACCTTGACAGCAAACAAACATTTAGTTTAATTACAAAGATGCTATTTCCTACTACTGTAAGCAGCTATCTCTCTGATCAGTGCACAGCCTTTCAGCTGACCTGCTACCCACTATTTAGCCAGTCAAACATTTCACTCATGAATCAGAACATACCTTTCAAAACCTGTATTGATACACATGTCATATCACCTTGGCTGTGACAAAGCAGACACAAGGGACCAAAAATCTACACTAAGAAATGGCAGGGAGCGACAGGGTAAAAGATGGTAAACATCATCCTAAAGTGGGATGTCAGTAACAACATTCTGCAAGCAGAAAAATCACGATTCTGCAGCTCCCTCCAGTGCATTGCCAGTAGTGGGAATGTCCATCTCGTTATGATTCTTCCTTAACTCACAGTAAGTATGAATAATAAGGACTAAACCTTTTGAGGGGCGGGGAAGAGGACATGGGGACAGGGCAGCAAATTTAATTCTGGCCAAAACTACAAGGTCTTCACAGAGGTTCTACGCTTACCTCGCATGCAAATAAAACCCCTGCCAGATATCAAGTGAGAAGACAGTGAGAGCAGCTAACCGAACAAAGAGAAAAAAGGAAACAAACATTTGGGCCCCATTTTTATTCATAACAACTTTTGAAATGTAGTAATACCTCCAGTTCTCTGAGTGCGTTATCACATTCCTTCTGCCCAGGAGCTTGCTGGGTGCACAGTGTGATGAGCTGGTTTATACTCTCCGTCACAGCTCTAGGAAAAATAGAAGGAAAAAAAAGGTATATATAAAGTTAAATTATTCCTCTTATTAAAATTTTTTTTTCATTAACTACACTGCATAAAGATTCAAAACTACATGTTTTCTTCTCAGTGTTTGGGGATTAACTGTATGTTAAACAATTCACCTAGAGACCTCTTCTTTAACAAGCTTCATAGGAGCAAAAGCATTCTCACTAAAACATTTGATACTGATCCACACCTGAAAATCTATCCCTTCAGTGCAAACAATTGAGAAGATAGTCCAGAAGAAACAGAAGCTTCATCTCACAGCAACTAGTGTCTGCAGCGAGGTTTTGGCTGCAGGGGTGGCCTCTGTGAGAAGAGCCCAGGGGCTGCCCCATGCCAGGCACAGCTGGTTCCAGATGGCTCCAACAGACCCACCGCAGGACACAGTTGAACCCAGCAGCCAAGCTGGTGGCACCTCTGGGAAAAACATCATTAAGAAAGGGCAAAACACCACGTGGCAGTGGGCCAAGGCTAACCCACTACACTAGCACAGTGACATAACTTAGCTGCAAAAAGGTATTTTAGCATTTCTCCAGATCTGACGTTAATGGAATCATTTCTCAACTAGCACCCCAGAAGTCTTAAAAGACACAGAAACAAGTGGCCGGTATGTCAAAAAATGTTTGAATGTAAAGTTATATTATATACCCTTTGCTAGCAGTCTTGTGTCTTGTCTGAAATATTGTATTACACACACGCAATCCTGCTATATATTTCTATAGTCTGTTATCAAGTTGATTTTTTTCTATTTAACTAGTCATTGATATTCTCTGAGTCAACATGCATAGGCTCCCTTAGGTTTAAATCCACAGAGAACAAGATATTTTGTATTATATTTCTATGGGAGTTCACAGTTCTGGTGTGCTTAAACACAGGCTGAATCTGACATAAAATATAGTCACTATCTGTGTTTCCCATTAATGTTCTGATATTAAGCAAAACTCATTATAACTACATTCATTTTAGACTAATGGTTAACCACCCAGGAAATTAGCTTCTAGAAGATGAGGCTTTGCAGGAGGAAGTAGAAGTCTGCCGTTCATTGTTATTACTCAAACATCATTTTCTATAGCTTGGCATGTTGTCACCAATTTGCAAAAACTTAGCTTGTATTGTGACATTATAGTGGAATGCAAGTTTGTGTTGATTCCCACAGCAAATTAGAAAATGAGTGAAGTTGGAGTGGATAGAGAATATGCTTTCCTCTGTCCTTGAAAAGCCTGCATGGCATTTGGATTGCTTTTTCTTTAAGAAAACTGGTGCTTGATGACATGATTGGTAACATCAATAACATGATTACCTAGATGGAGTTTCATTTTTTTCTTTAACTATTCATTGATATTCTCTGAGTCCGTGTGTGTGTACATATACAAATATTTTTACAATTATTATCTAGCTCTGAAAAAAATACATATGGCTTCACCAACATACCATCCATACAAACAATGGATTCTCAACTTCCTGAACAGCAGTGACTTCTACGCATCAGAAAAATGTCATTGCATACAGACATATGAACAGATGGCAAAAATGGAAGGGTCTGTTCACTCCCACAGAAACTTTATGTAGAAATATCTTGTCCACTGTTGATTTTAATCTGAGAGACAATGCCCATTGAGTCAGAGAATATCAGTGATTAAAGAAAAAACACCAAACTTGATAACAGACTAGAACTGTCAGCTTTGTACAGGATGCAACGTGGTCTCATGAATATCATTACTACACGCCAGGTACCTGTATCCAGGGATACACCCAAAGTGCAAGCATTACTTTTAAAACTATTTGGAAGCAGTACAACCAGGAAGGCAGCCCCTCAAACACCAACCCCAGAGTGGAAAAGGACTGCTAGGACTTTAAAAGCCACATTTGTTTTTATCAAATACAGTATGTAAATACTTGGATCCTGCAGCAAACTCAGCCCCTGTTGCAGTCTTTTGAGACTGTCAGAGGAAGTCAAGAAAAATGCCTCTACAAGTATGCCAAAGGTACTGAAAAAGTTGGGAGTGTCTATTATAGCTGGAACAAAGGAGGAAGAAAGGAAAGAAAATACAAGATTAATTCCAGTACTGTAAAAGATGAGGGAAAAATATGAGAAGATAAGCCATCTTATAAACAGGAAGCAAAGGAAGCTGTGCCTCTTTTTTCATTTTTATGAGAAAAGAGAAAGTAAAAATAGTTGACCCTCACCATATCATAGCAGGGAAAGAGAACAGAGCCCTGACAAGCTTGTCAGAAGCAGTCACGGAGGATTTGAGAAGGGAAATATGGTGTCTCCTTAGTGTCTTAAACATAAACTGAGAATTGATACAGTATTTACTTTTCTGATGTCTATGTAAAGTCACATGCATGCATGTATGTATGCATGCAGCCACACATACACACGCTAACAGTACAGCAAAAATAGAATATCTAAAGGCTCTGCATGGCTTGTGTCTCTTTTTTTGATTACGTGCTTCTACAGAGGGAATAGCAGCCTCACAGAAACTAACAGCTAACTGGGCTTCACTGGGGATATTAACTTCCTCTTCGCTCCAAACAGGAATGCTCCAAGACTAAAGCAGGAATCTGTAGCAGTCTGATGCTGCAGCAGTAACAAAAGCTCATGCAACTCCTTCGCTTTTAAGCAGTGTGCCTTTGGTCACCTACAGTTTTCCTAGAAGCTATTTCTTTCCAGGGAGACAAGATGGATGTCAGAATTATTTATTTTTTTTTTAAACACACATGACAAAGTAAAGTAGCATAGCTTCTTTAAAAGTACTTTATTAAAAGAGTGGACTAATTTTTAAAAAATAAAGTTATTACTATTAGAAAGGGATGATTTCAAGGTCCAGGACAAACATCCACTACATTATCCCAAAGGAAGTAAGTGTCTTAACTTACTCACTTCCTCTCTAGGCTAATCTTTGTGGGTATAAACATTTTGGAACACAATATTATAAGTCACATTCACAGGATCTCAGACATTCATCTGATTTAATGTTGACATGTCTAGGTGTGATGTCTATCTGTCCTTAAGCAGTCCCCTTCCAGTTTGACATTTGAACATTCCATTTACAAACTTAGATACTAGAATAGAAAGTTAATTTAAGAAAAAAAAATTGTGAAAAGGATTTGAGAAAGTGAAGGACAGGCGATTATCCAGTCAAACACTGAAATGCAGTGTTATTTTTCCCATAAACATGGAGCACCTTGACTGAGAAACAGGGTCCATAAGATGAAATTCAGGGCATGGTTGCCAGAATCCTTAAAGCAAGGCTATCTTCCACCAAATAAACACAGCATCTAACCCTTTCACGTGTTCTCGATCATACACACTCTTAGTGATATGAGAGGCAGCCAAAACATGAGTTTTAAGCACATTCTGCAGAAGAATATTGTTCAATTTCTTTCCTTTGTTAGCGACTGAGAGGCTTACCGTTAGCTACTGCCTTGTCAGAACACAGATGGTAATAAAACTGTAGGTAAAGCACATAAGTCCCTTTCAAAAACTTGGCAAACCCTTCAACTGCTGGTTCTTATTTCCACCAAGGGTAACAGGCTATGCCACTTAAGGAACTACTCCAAAATAAGGCGTTTTCCTCTGGTCTACTTAAATTAAAGTAGAACTGCAGGTTCCAACCACTCACTTAACTGTCAGTAGCAGAAGAATATATAAACACATTGTAAATATCACAGAGAAAAGCAACTATCTTTGGAAAACCTAAAGTAACACATCCTTACCTTGCTGCTGCTGCTAAGAGGTTCTTGGCATTAGGAGCTCCAGGATCAACAGAAAGAGACTTGGCAGCTAGTAACAACTTGCTGGAAGCCATAGAGATGCTCTTGAGGTTACCTATTACTTGAATCTGGTCCTCTTTAGTCTGCAAAGCCACAGCAGCATAACATTAAGTGCAGAGTTTGCAACAAGAGTGTGCTAAAACTGCATTTGGAAACCCAGTTTGTTTATCCACCTAAAACCACTGACATGCTGGGGACCACAGTCCAGAGAAGGAGATGGACCAAAGCCTCTGTTCACCCGGACAGGTGCCTCTAGCTTCACTTACATAACAGAAAAAGAAACCCATATAACAAATAGCTTGGTTTCCAACAATAGCAGTATTCACAAATGAGCAATGGAGAAACTTTACTACTTGTTGAACAATGCTTTTGTTGTTGAGACTCTCATGTGTCTCTGCCTGGCACAACTGATCCACATTATTCAGTCAGTGTACACTGTCCGTATTCTAGCATCCTCTATGTAACCCACAGGGTCTCTAGCATCTATCTGGGATTACTCGCACAGAAAGATCCCTCACGAAAGTCCTCTATCCCAACAAAATACATTTCTGTAAGCCTACTTTGGTAAACATTCCGACTTGGGTGTTCTATTACTTATCTGAAGCCATTGCTTGAAAAGGAAAACCTGCATATACATACAATTACAGGAAAGTACTGCATTATTACAGCAAATAGCTGCGACTAGATTCTTCTGTCAATGCTCAGTAGAAGTGAATCCGTTCTTTCTAACAGTCTGTTTAGGATTTTATGTAAAGAGGTTGCCTGTTACTCAGGTGATGTGAACAGTTTTTACTCCATATTTACATTCTGCTTTCTCCCTTCCTCCCCGCCCCCTATTTGCAGGCCATCCAAAATACCTGGTATTGCTTCTGTTCAGGGCAAATAACTAGACACAGACAGAAAACATTCTCTTTTGAAAGATCAGCCGTTAATAACTAAGATGGCTATCGCCCCCTACGCCAGCAGGATAAGCAAATCAGCAAGGGCCACAAGGTCAGCAGCAGCTGGAATTCCCTTTTCAAATAGCTATTTGCAGTATCATTTCTACCTTTGCCTTCATTGAATTGCCTCAAACAAAACATTCTAAAAGTCAAGGAGGCCCATGGCTAAAAAGAGAATCAGGTACCTAACTCCTACTCAGTTTCAGAGAATCAGCTGATATTTTGTGCCTAGCTCACTTCATGGATCTGGAACCTGAATGATTAACTTTTGATGGCGAATAACCAGCAGTCATTGTCTGATCTCCCTACTCAGCTCTATCTATAGAGCCTCTGCTCTACAGAGACACTTCATAAATGACTTCAAAGGACTGGCACACTCGAGACTTCCTGGCTAGTTTTCTTTCAGCAATCATTTGTTAGGTTTGCAAGTTCCTCCTAGTAACTAGGGCAAAACAGTCTGCAGATTCTTTTCTTTGCAAATCCTCCTTGCAAGTACCACCACCTGGTACATGACCCTTTTTTATACTCTGACATTTGTTATGTTAAATCATCTCCAAATAATCAATTAGTGTAATTCAGTACACCTAAACCCAGTAAGATAAAATGAAGGAGATATCTCCAACTTCAAACAAGTACCTAGACTACTAGGAATAAGCTAGGTAATATGTGACGTTCTTGATTGTTACTGAGTTCATCAGAATAGAACTCTGCCAGACTTTAAATCTCTAAACAGAAGTCCAAGGGCTTGCTGTCAGGTCCACGGCATTTTAGCCAGCCCTCTTCAAACGCTTGCTCCACCCTGTAGCAGGTCCCCACCAGCATGCGCCATAGAGCAATACCAAGTCTGGATTTTATATGCATCTTTTTCTCTGTCCACTTAAAGCGTTTGAAAATTAGCAAAGAAAGGTGCTAAATTTTGAAGTGTTCACATAAATCATGCTTCATGGTAGTTCTACCAAATTAGAAGCAACCCTTTCTGTAAGCTTTGAGAGGTTCAGAACACCTTTGTACCTTCAGATATACAGCTGAAATAACTTAACAGCCCAAACTAAACAGAAGAGTATGAAGTCATATTTCTGACTGGGCACAGGAACAAATACCAGTCACCTACATAAAAAGGAAATGCTGAGTTGACTTTACTCTGGATAACCAGTTATGGATGACTGCTTCATAACAAACATTACCTATCACATTTGCATAGGCTCACACTAGAATATTGTACTATGCTACAAGACAACCAAGATACTGCACTGGAAGATACTATACCAAAGATAACCCTTAGTCCCAGTTGGCAAAATCAAAAACTTACTTGTGCTTGGCCAGCCATTTCAATACCAGCATCAAGGAATTCATCAAAATCATCACTGAATTTTCCCGAGGCTGCAGCCAGTTCCCCACTTTGGCCCCGTGTAGCATGGACAACTTCTCCTGCTGACTGATTTAAGTCTGCTGCTGCTTGGTTGAGTTCACTCTGAGCTTCTTGAAATGACTTAGAACTTGGAGGAAGCTGTAAGAGACCAAGTGCTGCATTTTATTGTCCAGCATGTCACACCAGCCCTTCACAACTGGAAATTTCAACACAATTCAAGAACACTAAATGCAATACAGCCGTGAGCTTCACATACAATCTAGAACAGAGTACTGCAACTGGACTGCTAGTGATTCAGTTCTGAATGGAGAATAGTCCCAACTATGGGACGACTATCAACCAGAAATCTATACAACCACCTTAGTTCTGCTGTTTCTTTCAAGGGACAGACAAGTACGTAAGCCTTTCGAGGGAAAGAGGTGGCAATAACTATTTTACGGTTCAACTCTGAAATTTGAAGTGACGAACTCAGTGGCAAAAAAAAAAAAAAAAAAAAGAGTTTTGGTCTCCAAGTCATCATTCACTTCCACAAACAAGCTTTCCAGAACACCATACAAGTATTGGCAACTCTTCACAATGACTCTAAACTCCTGACCTGGTTTTACCAAAAGGCATTGCACAAGCATAACAAAATACAATTCCTCCTTTACTCGCAGGGTAGCAGGATCACTCGTAGGTGCAGAAAACAGTTGTTCAAATCATACAACCTTCCAGGAAATTACCAGTGCACAAAGGGTCTTTTTTGACATGGACGCCATTAAACAGAAATGTAACAATTCTTCTCCTTGCCCAAAATTACCATAGACACACCAAACATTTCTTGACCCACCACAAGGCTCCTTAAACTGAACTGATCACTTCTATGTCAGAAATGGATTATAACTTTCGAATTTTCATATTCTTCAAAATGTTAAGTCACAGTTGGCATTTTCAAAAAACCAAACTAATGGTGACATCTGACAACTTTAATAGTGCCTTCATAAACCACAGACATTTTACCTTTCCCATAAACTGGAACAGCAGCATTTCAACCAAAGTAGTAGCTACTTAAAGTTCCGTAAACTTCAGAAAACTTATATGAAGTATACTTAGGGCACATTTACTACATAATAATTTGACACATAGAGAACCTAGGATCTGCTTTTCTGTTCTCTGAAATTTATTTCTATGTTAAAAGACATCTCACCGAATCAACAAGGAGCTTCTTGCTAGATTCCCCGATACTCTTCAAGGCCACATCCACATCCTTTTGTCCAGGCAGACAATTCACGCAGTTATTCAAGGAGTGAGACACTGCTTTTGCCACCTACAACACATAAGTAAACACATCCATACCAAGAAAGGCTTAAGTGATCTTTTATCTAATAGGAGGCACATTCTGTAGCCAGCAATTCCTGCATTCCGACTCAAACAAGACCAGTTTTGAGGCTTGCGCCTTTCTTGGTTTGCTCACCTGTAGTCTAGCAGAAGTCATTATTTATGCTCACCCATTTGATAGGATAGTGTTGGCAGGGCAGCTCCACAGCCGCTGCTGGCACCTGGGGTAAAGGCTGCAGCACTGCAGATAAGGGAATGCCCCTGAAGTTACCCATATACTAATCACAGAAATCCTTGGCATGCTACTTTTTTCAAAGTCCTCATTAGAACAACTGTCTCCTCATAAGAAATTATTTAAAATACAGGCCAGTTATAGAACTTTTCAAATCAGTAAAAAAGAACCTGTTACTACTTGAAGTGGTGTCACACGTGTAGAAAATGTGCATTCACTTTTTGAATATAACATGAATTCAGATCCTTGGTCAGTTTAATAGTGGTTTCATTTTTGCAGTCAAACGGCCTACTCAAATATGTTGTGGGTAAAAGCCTTTAACTGCATCTTTGTGTAAGTTTATCTTTCTAAAAGATGGTGCAAAGTATAATTTAGTTGTCTGCATCGTTTATCATAAGCATGTCAATACTGTCTGACTGTTGGTGGAAAGACTAGAAAGCTGACATCCCTTGCAGCCTTATTTTCTGTTGTTCTCTCTCATTATTTAATGATTCATTCCACTGGGTGTTTGATACTTCATGTAGTAGTTCACATCACGACTTACCTGGGCTAATCTCTGCTGACTGTCTGCATCCCCTGGTGCGGCCAGGGCCTGCTTCGCCTCCTGAATAAGCATAGCAGAGCCTTCCATGACATCCCTTGCTGAATCCAACATTGCATGTGCTGCCACAGGGTCGGTAGTAGATGCTGCAACCCCTCGTGCTGCCTGAGCCAACGTCTTCAAAGCCTGAGCAGTTTCTCTGGCAGCAACTCCTGTGTTCAGATTTCATCAAGGATTCTATTAGTACCCTTAAAGACGATCTTTGAATTTTATGACAGATGAATTTGCAGGTAATGATCCTATTGCAAAATAACATTGCAAATGCAGTTTAAAAGAAAATCTTCAAACGTGAACACATTTGAAATACACAGCATAATTTGCCTAGAGAAATGCCTGTAGCGAAGCCATAAAGTAAATATTATACACAAAAGAATGTTCCAGGCACAGCTCTACATCTGTGACTAAATCTTAGTGAAGCACTGAAAAAGAAGAAAATCTAAAACCTAGAAATGAGGAAAAAAACTCATACTCCAAGCTATGGGAAAATGACTTCTGCAAGAACAGTGTACGTGACATTAGAGCTACATCATCTCAGCCACTTCTGAAAATGTAGCTTTGGATTTTTTAGAGAACAAACACAGCAATAGCTTAAGTTCAAGTAATAATAATAATAATAATAATAAATTAAAAGAGATCATTAGGGATGATACAACTTGATATAATCTAACATCACTGTGAGTACCAGCACATAAAAATAACTGAATGAAGTCAGAGAGGGGACATCACGAAATTAGTTTCTGCAGTCTGTCTGGCCAACATTATAGGACATTCATCAGCTCTAGCACTAAGGCGTAAAACTGTATGAATAATGTTCCCATTCTTCTATTTTTAAAATTT
Source organism: Pluvialis apricaria (assembly GCA_017639485.1). Taxonomy (NCBI): domain Eukaryota; kingdom Metazoa; phylum Chordata; class Aves; order Charadriiformes; family Charadriidae; genus Pluvialis; species Pluvialis apricaria. Next base: position 19,886,624 of record CM030015.1, on the reverse strand, counting down.
AATTCAGTCCTTAGTGAAAACCAATATAAAATAATCTTCTAAAAGAATTTAATTAGCACATAGTCTAGTTGACAACATATGCAATTAATGTAGGTGGTATATTTTGGGTGATAATGTTAAAGTCGTGCTATTCCTGCCAAAAGAAAGCGATAGAAAAAGTTCACGTTTCCTGTACAAGACCTCTTGGTTATCCATGTGTAAGCATTAAAAATAATCAGAATGTTCTAATATCCCTATTGGAAATGTTTAGAAAGCTGGGACATCACAACAAAATATAACACTCAGTAGCCATGTCAGCATTTTAACACCAGTGCCTTTTAACGTTTTCTCTTCCAATCAACTGAACATTTTTAAACACAGAAACTTTAGAAGATAATGAAAAGCAAGTGATATTACATGTCAAATTAATGCCAAGCTAGGCAGAGAAACAGTACTGATTATGTTGCAGTTACCACCTTTCTATTTGACAAACCACAGAAAGCTTTCTACTTTCTTAATTCCAAGAAAATTTCAGGAAAAATATACACGTTTTGCTTCCTTTATTTATAGTACCAGTGAGCACCTTTTAAGTTTGATTTAATTTATCACAGCACCACAAAATAAAAGTCTTATTGTTTTGCTTTCCATTTGGTGCTGCTTTCATCCTCTACAATGAGGTTTGCCCACCTGTAGACTAGCAGTAGTCATTATGTGATTAAAACGTGAGAAACACACTGTGACAGTTGCAGACAAGAGGGAATTATTAAATAGTGAATATAAGCTGTAAAGAATTTTTGTCACAGAGAAACATCAGTTTTGCATAACAAGATAGTATGAGATAGAAAATAGTTATATGACCTTTGAAAAGGAACTCATTGCTTTGTAGGATTTCCCAACACAAGTCACCTTAATGTGATTACATCTGCTTCAAATGAAAGCAACTGTAAGTTATGCAGCCCTGATGCAATTACATCTGAAGAAGTGGTAATTGCCGTAATGCATTTTTATCAGTAATATTTAAAAAAAACCTACAGTAGCATTTGCTCAACAGCTTACAGAAATAAGGAGATAGAACATTTTACCATCTAAGAGTAAACCTTTTTCCCCACCTACAGGGAGTATTTTCCTTACCAAGGTGTTTTTGGTTTCTAAAAGTACAGGTACAAAACCATATTGCAGAATCCATGTGCCCACATTCCCTGTTGGCTTTAACGCAAACTATGCAAATGTGATCAATGAGTCAGAGAGACTAGCTGCATTATACATGTAAACTGGTAACATCTAGTAAGAGATGCAGTTTTAAACATCATCAAGCTGTCCCAAGTATGTCTGCATCCTGTGCTTCGAAAAATATCCAAAGACCCTTTTACCCTTCTGAAATGACCCAGCAACATTTCCAGTGGCACTGACCTTTAAATTGCATTACATTTTAGTTCTGTCCTTCAGAGTTTCAGTGGCATATATTTACAAAAACAACAGATGTCTCAATCTATTCTGATTATATACAGACACAGAGCAGATTGCAACACTATTCTTTTATGAAGCACAGTATTTACATTAGCAATTCCTAGTACCTTGCCACAATTCACTATCAGCATAAAAAAACGTGAGCAATTCCTTGATTTAAGTAGTCTGTGGTAAGAAAGCCTTCTATCAAGTATTTTATGGAAATCAGAGGTTTTGCAGAGACATTATGAATAATACGCTACCTGTGTAGTGCTCATTGCCTTGAGCAGCACAAGTTAACAACTGGGCCATTGATGAACCAACTGCTTTGGATGTACTTCCCAGGTCCTGAGCGCATTTCTCAAGCTGTGAAAAATTGCAAAGGAAAAATTTCTTTGTTTAAGCTCAACTAAAACATACTTGTTTTTTTAAACAGTATTAAAAAAATTTCTCATTCCACAAAACCCAAGCTTTTACCTCAGCTACCAAACACACAGTTTCTCTGAAATCTGATTAGCATGTTTTCCCTGTCCATGAGGAAATAAATTAACATATTAGATAATATGAACAACGAAACTATTTTATAATTAGCAATGGAAATCAATACCTTCATCTGAGGAGACAGACGATTTTGCCAAATAAACCATGTCACTTTCTACACCTATCAGGACTGGTAGTCTTAGAACTATTGAGTTCTCATCTTTGTCAATATTGAAGAGAAATTCTTTTTGATAAGAAAAGACCGAAACATTACTGCTACTAAATTCTAATTTGTACAATAGAGAAGGAGGCCCTGCAGTCCCATGAGTAATTCTGCCAGAGAACACGCTTCTGGTGCAGAAAGAATATATACTCTTTTTAAGAGAATTAGTGCAAAATCCTATCAGCATTATCATTATCCAAAGCCTCACAACTTGTTTTGCCTGTAATACTTAGAATCTTTTAACAGCTAACTTTGTTTGTTTGTTTTTAAATGAAGAACATCCTTCCACAATTACAGTTTCTCCTGGGAGAGGTTTTAACTGCCCATCCACAGCTGCCATCTTCGCATCTTGCAATTCATTCTTGAGTGTCTGGACTGTATTCAAAGCAGAATCAATTTCCATTGGGCCACAAGCTTCATGAGCCTATTCAGAAATCACATCGATATCAGTGTTAGCAGCTGTAAGCCACTATCAAGAAATGGTAAACGCTTCAGATATAAACTGCCCCTCCCAAAGCATTGCTTTCATGACTTTAGAGGCCATTGTGGGCACTTTAAGTGTTATGCATCATGGATTCCAAACTACTGTACAATACTCTTAGGTTGTGAACAGAATAACATGCTGTTAAGAGCCACCAGGGAAATGAGACACACTTAGCTTGTGTCCACATACCTTCACACTAGGCAGTCCAGGTACTGAGAAAATAACCACTGCAGTCTGGACTTCACCTTTGATAAACAGCCTAACTATGCATCATGACTAAAGTCACACTGAACCCTCTGAGGTGGCAGCCCAAAATCATCAGTACCCGAGCTGGAAATTTTAACTTTTGCTCAGGTGTAGACACCTATATGATAAAATCCTCTTCTTGGGCCTCAGTGTGCACACAAAATAAGAGCAGACTTTCCACTGATACTTTTTTTTTTTAAACCCATACATAGTTTAGAAATGTGTGTGTGAAACACAGGTAGTGTCTGCTTCCCTGAATTCAGAGATGATAGCTCCAGTTCACAATCACAACACCAATCACAGCAGTGCTGTATTCGGGGTCTCCCCAGATTGGCAGGCGCATGAGAGATGCTCCCTGTTCCCCACTTTTCTTCAGATGTAACAGCAGCTCAGAGCTTTGATGCGCTGCTCTGTGTATACCCTCCTCCTGTTTTTCTGGTACAGAAAGGGTAGCACGAGCTTTTCCGTTTTCTTGCCACTTCTCCCTCCCCTTTCTATTATGACACAGAAGCCACCTTAGAGTTCAAGCAAACTGTACACAAGAAGCAACACTGAGAAGCGAACACTGCCTGAGCGTAAGCCATTCCCCTGGGGGAGACACAGTGGGGCAAGCAGGAGTGAGCCTGCGACCACCATCCAAGTCATCTTGCTTTAGCTGATTAAAACTAGTATTTACCTACCTTCTGGGACGCGGTTCGTAGCTCAGCTAAGCTGGTAGCAAGATTCTTCGCACACTGACTTAGCTGCATTGCTGCTGCTTGATCAGTCACAGTGGGGACTGCAGCTTTAGCAGATGCCACCATTTTACTTCCAGGCTGTTCAAAGAAGAGCAGTGAACTCAATTAGTTTTACTAGCTCATTTTCTTTAAAGAAGGCTTAGCATTCAATAAACAAACTGCTTCCTCCATTCACACATTCATGAGGTTTCTAGATCTTCTGTAATAACCATCTCATGCACTTCCCTGATCCTTAACCATGCATCTTCTGAATGCCAGCCAGATCACATGCTGCACCCTGTCATAATTCCACATTGCAGTGTCCTCTCCAGCAGGACTCATTCGTGCTTTACTAATACTGTGACTACTTCATTGGTACCAATGTCTGCCTGAGGCCACTGAGTAGTCATGTAGACCACTTAAAAATATTTAAAAGTACAGTTTTGCCATTCAGCATCCATGTGGCACGAGCAAGTCCACGTGGCACAGATGACAAATTTGTCTCAATGTTTCTAAATATTAAACTCTGCCAAAATTCTATAAACTGAAAACTGTAATTCAAGCAGTGACTCTTCACAGGCTTTGCTGTTCATAAAATTAAAATACTTTGCTGATTCTCACCATCACCATGGTACACACATGCAGCCAGAGGGGAGATGGATCATTTTAATGACCATGTCATTACATGGAGAATTGGTTTCTTCTGCTCGTTTCTTGTAATGTCAACAATAACCCCAATATTTTTATTATCAATGCTCAATTTTATTTATTTTTTTTTTAGGATGTTTTGGAAGAAACACAGAGTCAAGTTTTGTGTTTTGTTCAAAACTTCAATCAAGATCCATTACATATGCAGAGTAGTATCTAAAAAACCATGGTAACATTCCCTTTTATTTGTGAAGAGTCCTGGAGCTTGTTGCTGCAACACTAACTTTACTTTCACCAAGAAAGGTTACAACAGCATCTCACATATTCACACCTCTGCCTAGAAAGATGCTGAATTCTCTCCATATTGTTCTTTAAACTCTTTCCCAGAAGGCAAGTGCCACAGCAACGAATGTTTCTTCTCCATACACTTTAGTTTTCTTCTTACTTTTATTGTCAATTTTGGCAGTTGTCACTCTCCACAGATTCAACATACTTCAGCCACCTGACCTGAAGAACTAAATTCTCCCTAGCTATGGCTCTGTCAGTGAGTACGTGTTTCTTAACATTTTACTGCTTATTTACCACAAACAAAAACATATAGCAATAAAAAATGCTTTTTGCTCTGATGGAATCTACTGCAGTGATTGATTCATTTCACCTGAAGGAAGTTCTGGCTGGAATTTATTAGAGCAAGCTGAGCACTGAGATCTTCTGCCTGAGCTTGACTTCCTCTTACACCCTGCACCAACTGAGGAATGTGGTCTGCAACATTCTATAATAAACAAAGGGAGAAGCTTTTAGTAGATAAATAAAAACTCCAAATCCTGTGACACTAAAGCAAGCCCTCTCCCCACCCACCTTAAAGCCAATCTGTAGTATTCACAGGTACAATACTTGTGCCTTCACAGAGTTTGTTTAGGATTCCATAGAACTGAACTAACACATGATAGAACTTCTCAGAGACATTCTACTTTTACTTAAGAAATCTTTATTCAAGCTACTCATTAGTTTAAAGATCCTACAAGACAATCTATGATTTTTCTGCAAAATTATGTACACAAAGTATTCTGAATTACTTCCATTGCATGTTCAAATGCAGTGGAGGTGACAGTTTTTTCAAGAGGATGTCTTGCTTTCAGAATAACAATGTCTTTTACCCACAAGCACCTCAGCTCACTTTTACTTGACTTCTAACAATATAAAGTTTATAGTATGGTTGGAGCATTCTGAAGCGTGTATTGCTCAAACTTTACTCCTGGACTGCCCAGATTCATGCCCCTTGTCTATCCATTTCACAGTAACACTTACTTCAGCAGTGCAATACTAATTCTTTTCCCCCCCCAAAAAGTAAAAGAGTAGGTGTCACATCATCTCTGCTATCTAATGAACCATCATCAAGGTCAAATTAGAATGAACTGTAAACAATAGAGTGATTCAGCTTCTTTTTGTTTTTTAATTCATACTGAAATAGCAGCTCCCTCAAACACAATCTTGAGATGCACTTGAGCTACCTTATTTAATTCCAACATTTCTTAGGAATACCACCATGAAAAGAAATAAATGCTAAATGTTAATGGGGCTTTTAATGATGCCTTCTTTAATGGTTTTGTTCTCATTCCCTACATAACGGCTCTTCCATCCATAAGAAAACCCTTTTGCATTCTATTGCCTTTTTCAATCTTTTGTTTAAATGCAATTTCTTTAAAAAACCTGAAGCAACATTAGTCAGAGCTAGAAATTAAGCTGCCAAATGTAGCTTAAACACAAAAGAGAACAGCTTCTCACCAAACTCTGAATTCTAGCTTACAACTATAAAAATGTGCTTGACTTCAGGCATACCACAAAATCTGCGGTCGTGGCAGCTTTAACTTCAAGCTAGGAATTCTGTTAACCCCGTACACAGTAAGGTCTATAACTGATTTTCTTTTACAGTGACATTTAAGGTCCCAGCTGCTTATAGGCTGAACATCAGAACAGCAAGACCAGTGTTGTTAGATATATAACCAATTACACAACCCATACATTAAATAAGGATTTCACTCCATTATAGTATAAATCACTATTGCTACTCCATCCTTTGTTGTGGAAAATTCAAAAGTTGCCTTTATTCCATAGCAGACCTCAGACCTACATGTATCATTTGACAGCCTGCTTCGATGATCATAGAGCTACTCAAGTGCTGGAGAGCACACGTGTGTGCTGAACGTGTGACTGAGACTTCTTCCCAGTGTACAAATTTCTGAGCAACTGGACCCCTCCGCAGAGTGCTTCTAGCATAGCTGCTGACTGATTTGCAGCAAAACTTTTACTTAAAGCACTTGCTTCAGGTGAATAGGTTGTTACTCTACAGGTACATGCTGAGATTTATAAGCCTGTCCATCCATTTTAGTAAGGTGTTTGCAAGTGCATGTGTAACAGGCAAGTACTGCATTGCATTTACTACAGCTCAGCTCTTCAAAGCTCTCCATACAGTAACGCATGAAAACTATGCATAATACAATAAATGAGGGTTCTCCAGAATCCATAGAGATGAATGTGTGTGGCGTTGGCTTTCATCGTGTTTTTTGGTTTTGTTTTCTTCTTTTGAGGTTGCAACAGTATTACGATAGAAGGTGATTTTCAGTTCCCCATAAAGCAGAGTTCAAGAGTTATTTGTCAGTGGGCTGTGATATGTTTACCTTACAGCTCTGCACAAGCTGCTGGTGGGCTGCTGTGTTCTTATTTGAAACAGCTGCATTCTGAGAAGCTGCAATAGTCTGAGTAGCAGCAGCTGCAGCTTGCTTAGCTGCAATCTTTGGAGAAAGAGAAACGGAGTTAAAACAGTGGTAAAAGTCTGAGTAATTCAGAGGATGAAATACATATTACAGGTAACTTTGTTAGTAACAACTTTGACAGATTAATACATTATATCCCTTGATTACTTTGATTTGCCTTAAGGCAACTCATGATTGCTCTTCTCTTAAGACAAAAATAAGCTGAACGCAGTTATCCATCTCTAACTTTCTAACAAAGAAAAAGGTGGAACTAGACGGATTCTAAGCTCTTACTCCTTCATAGCTTAGGTTGCAATATGACCAAAAGCAGTCAATTACAGAGAGCAGAATTAGCTCCTTACAAAGAAGTCCATAGAAAACAGGCAAAGTATGTATAGTGCTTCACACTGCTATGTTAACACCTGTGACCAAAGACTCAAGGGAGTCAACTTTTACTGAGATTGCTCTATGGCAAAAGCAAAGATACTAAAGTGATGCAGAGGTACAAAATACAGGTATTAATGAGTCTAAAAGTGCTGAGAAGATCTTCTTCAAATATCTAGGAGTCTTATTCTCAACCTCTTCCTATTACAAAATTCAACAATTTATCCAAGGTATTCCAACATGTTGCACAATACTTTCCTTTAACTGGCCCACTAAATACAACCAAGCACAAAGTTCATTCTCATCAATACACATTTCACTCCTTTGTAAGGCAGTGTATGTTACAACAGCTGAACAAAAAAAAGCCCTTTCTATAAAGCTTTCTTGTACGCAGTTAGAAAATTGAGACAGCAGCCTTTATTTCCCGAAATACTCCTGATTTTTGGTTCTAGCCAGATACAATAATTTAAATGCACTTCTGGAACATCGGTACCTACTTAAATCTCCCTGTTTGTCTAATCTCATTGCACTTCAATTAGACTACTGTAAAACCACAGTTGGAAACTAGGCATTACGAAAGGCTTTTTTAAATCTGTCTTTTCTACATTTTAGCTGAGAATGGGAAAAATCAAACCTTGCCCACAAGGCAAACTTCAGAGATATTTTATCCTTAGTGCACAGTAAATTGCCTTTCTCTCCCCTTGGCTGTGTTGCCAGCTATGATGTATCTTTTCACTTTCATTTCTGCTTCTTTTATTCTCTGAGTAAGTTACCAGTTTAATTGGACATGGTGCAATTCAACATATCTTTGTATGGAAGTTCACATGAACTCTGGCAGATACACTAGTAAAACCACCAAGAGATACTGTGTGCAAATGAGAGATCGTACAGATAAATTAAAACAGTAATGAAGTAGTTTCAGCTCAGCTGTTTGAACCCTCAGCTGTTTTATTTTATGACTAAGCCACCACCAAATGCCTTCTGAGTCAAATTCTTACACCAGCTTACTACAACAGTGATACAAGTTGCTCAATTTCATGAGGATTATGATATCATATGCCAGCATCTCTAATTCCAAGCCTTGTACTCTGGAACTGATCTCACAGTGCTATCATTCTATGCTTAGCACTTTTCCTGAAATATGTATTTCTACTTGCTTGAAATTATCTACAGGTACCAGTTATCAAAACAGAGTAAACTGAAAATTCAACAATATCTACTTTCCAACCTCTAATCTGTTGACAATTTTCTTCTTGATGGCATTCTGTGCAGCAGCATTTGTAGCAACCCGCAGTCCCTCTGCTGCTTCTCTCAGACGCTGCTGTTGATCCTCATTTTCAGGATTTGCTGCAGCTCCCTGCACAAAGTTTCAGAGCAAAATCCATGAGACTCAATAAAAGTTCCTGGAGAAAATGTAGATCATAGAATTGTTTGGATTGGAGGGGACCTTAAACATCATCTCATTCCAACCCACCTGCCATGGGCAGGGACACCTCCCACTAGACCAGGCTGCTCAAAGCCTTATCCAACCTGGCCTTGAACACCTCCAGGGATGGGGCATCCACAACCTTTCTGGGAAACCCATGCCAGTGTCTAACCACTCTCACCATAAAGAGTTTCTTCCTAATATCTAATCTAAATCTACCATCTTTCAGTTAGAAGCCATTACCCCTTGTCCTATTGCTCTGCTCCCTGGTAAAGAGTTCCTCCCCAGCCTTCCGGTAGGCCCCTTTAGGTACTGGAAGGCCACTATAAGGTCTCTCCGGAGCCTTCTCTTCTCCAGGCTGAAGAATCCCAACTCTCTGAGGCATTTAATTCTATGTGGGCTTTAGCTTTCCTACCCTGATCCATGGCTGCTCGGACAATTTCTCTGTATTCCTCCCAGGCCACCTGCCCTTGCCTTCCACCCTCTGTAGGCTTCCTTTTTGTGTTTGTCCAGGAGCTCCTTGTTCATCCACGCAGGCCTGCTGGCGTTTTTGCCTGACCTTATCTTTGTTGGTATGCATATCAAGATGAATATCGAGGTTTTAGTTCCAGACAGTGTCTGCTACATCAGCTCTTATTTTCCTTATATCTTAACCAAAGTTAGAAGAACGTTAAAATGTTACAAAACTTTGAAGCGGAAAATTTATTGCTAGTGCAAGGTTGTTACTGTGCATGTTAGGTACTTTGAGGAAGGGAGCTGAACATTTGCTTCACGTACTACTTCAGGTGCTTGGGAAAAAAGCCTTTGTAAACTTCTTCCACTAGGATCTGTAATAGTGTACTTTGACTATATGAATGTAGGTTTTAGAAAAAAAAAAAGTTTAAAATTCCCAATTCAATATGCCTTTCAAAAAACTGCAGTCCAAACCTTAAGATTTAACACAGGTTTTTTCCATTTGAAGTCTGAGAAAGTACTGGAAAGTCAAGGATATGCTCTGTGGCCAGGCATATGGGCAAACTAGAGCCCTAGCAGAATGGCTGGCCCTGATCTGTAAAAATCATTTAAGTGCGGGATCTGGGAAACAATTCAAAGAACATATTTCTCCCTAGTGGATTTAAATAGGTTTCTAGCACAGAAAGGAAAGAAAAGGTTAGATATTTGCCTCTCTCGTAGGAATGGGGTGGGGTGGGAAACAACACAGGCAAGATTCCCCAGGTGGAGGAAACTGTTCCTAAAGCAGAGGCAGAGTTGGGTTTGTTAATGGCTTTTGTAAGAGATATTTATGAGATTGCTATGGGTTTGCTGTCCCATTCGTATTGGTACACTCGTACAAGACTTCGCATCACAGTGGTTATGGCTGCTGGTAACTGCCCTATATGGCTTGAGTCATGACCAGCCTGCACACAGGTGAGCCAAACAGTGCAAGAAGGGTTTTTAAAACCAAAAGGAACAGGTAACTAATAAATTGGTTTTTTCTGAACGTACCTAGGATAAGTCATTAAATGCAGAGCACTTACAGCATAAGAAAAACCATCCCTACTATCAGCCAGATCCTACAATAGCCCACATACCACCTCTTCTTTGTGTATAACCATAAAATTTTAAGATGACAGTTCCTCCCCCTGGTACCTTTGCAGCTTCAACCATGCGGGCTGTAGAATCTGCCAGGAGCTTTGCGGCAGCCAGAAGCTTCTTAGAGTTGTCCATGTCGATTTCTGCTTCGGCATCTGACCTCATGGCATTGACGAGATCAGAAGTGGCTTGAGCCAGTACCCTGGCCTGCCGTACCATTTCACCTGTGGTATACAATTACATTTTTACTTTCCTTCTCACTGCATTTCAGTTTCAAAAGTAATCTCAATGAGATGAAAATAAAGTTACATCTGCTGAAGTATTCTTTTTACTTGAAAATGATACACAAATAGTTCATAACTTAAAAGTTTCATAAACAAAATCCTGGATCGCAACATTAATGAAGGAAACAGCTACAGTGGAGATTAAGAAAAAAATGTATTTGCATTCTAGATAGCAAGACAAAAACCCCAAATCAATACTTTGAGATAATTTTGAATATACAGTTCAAGGAAACTACTGGTCCAGTGAAGACTAATAATCCTGCTTTCAAATTACAGCCAAGATTTCACTTCTTTAATAAACACTACCTATCTTTCACCTATTCTTCTTTTGGGAAAGTTCTTTCAGGGAATTATCTTCTCTCTAATACAAACTAAATTAAGAACCCTGTCAGAAAAGACTCAGCACCAATTAGGTGGTCTTGGCCAAACATAAGGTGTATATTTAAGATATTGGAGTCACATTCTGGTCATGGTGAAGCACAAAGATGAAACAGCAATGCTTCTGAAGTGGATACATACCCTTTCTAGAGCAAAATCATTTGGTCACTAAAACGCACACCTGAACTCCCACATAACAGACTTGAACCCACAAAGCCTCCAGCTTTCGTTAAGTTATCAAGTACAACATATTTGGGTCTAAGGCCTCACTCTTTTCAAATGCTCTTAAAAAGTCATGGGAAAGAAAACCAAAGCAGCATTTTTCTCATGTCACCTTTAGGTGACAGGTGAGCTTCAGAATTAAATGGTTTCTTACCAGGCTCCTTTGGTCAGGCACAGGCAAAAAAATTAAAGTTTTCTAGCTGTTATCAACTATTTCCCAGTATGCAATTTTGCAACTAAATTTTTTCCAATAATGGCTAACTCAGCTCCCAGTCCAAATATTCCACTTGAAAAAATCCCTTTAAATATCCTTTCTTACAGTATTAAGCCAGTAAATCAAACAGAAAGAATAACCTGCTTGGGCAATAATACATCGGTCACAAGACAGAGCCTTTGCTGTTAAGATTGCCACCGCAGGAGTGCAGTGATAATTTGGAAACACTGAGTGGAATCTTAATGCCTTCTACTAAAAACTAAGTATTGTGCAACAAGATATTCGACTATGAATGGCAAATAAACGCTATCCAAGATCATCTCTTACTGCACCCTTCTATACAGAAGCTGAATGATAAGTGACAGCAAAAAAAATTGACGTGCTTTCTTGTGCACATCTACAGTAATTAAATTTCTTAGAATAGCTACAGAGAATTAGAATCTTTTTCCACAGCTTTCAGTTGGAAAATTAGGAGTGGTTTAGCAAACATTCCGGTGCATCTTTTAAAAAATGTAACCACTCGTTTCGCATAAAGAAGATTCTAGGGTCAAAATACACAGAGAATTTCATTAATTACTTCCCTGCATATGTTTCTCTAGAAGAGTGCTGCATGCTGAAATAACAGTTCCTTAAAAAAAAGAAGTATCCAAGAGTTTTACCTCTTAAACAACTAAGATGACTCTACAAGAACAGATTAGTTTGTTCTTATTAACTGTAACGTGAATACAACTGTGACTGAAATATATACTTTACTGGCCTTGTGTTTACATAACACGAAAGAAAAGACCAAAACCATACTATTCACCTTAACCGCTTTTAAAAACTGATCCCGTTTTAAACTTTCTATTAATTGTCTTGATTTCAAGTTGATACTGCCTCTTTATGGCGTTCTACCTCATAACATTTAGAACTACTGAAATTTCACCACATTCTCAGCAATTTCCTGTTTTTTTACTAAAAATTCACATTGGATCAGTTAAGTGTTAGGCATCTCAAGTTTTGTTGGTTCTAGAAGCTGCACATTTTAGAAATGTCATAGGAAAAAGCAGAAGTAAGTTTCAAAACCTACAACAAAATCTAAGCCTAATAAAATCAATCACTGGAAAGTATTCACTCAGGTACTTGTCTTCATATTTGGAGATGCGAAATTGCTACACAATTCTGTGAAGCTGAAGCAGTGGCAAAAAACAGAGTATTACAGTGATCCTTTAGCACGATATTGACTGTTTTCACAGAATAGTCATTCTATTTAGCACACAGCTGCTTGCATTTTGCTGATTTAATATTAAGGGTTGAATGACTACCCATCATAACATCACTAGTCTAGAAGCACAGTACGTTTCAGAGAAGGTTTTTAACTTGCATTATTTGAAATGCATACGTCTCTGAGTCATGGAAAGGTATTGCCCATTAGAGAAACTTACCAGCATCTCCCATTGAACTGAAAATACTTTCTGTGACACACATGATGGTATCTGTAGCCTGGTCATAGCGTCCAATGGGCTCTCCCCTGCTCGCAAACTGGCGGACATGATGCAAGAGGTCATTCAGGGCTTGGCTGACAATGCTGGCAGCTGCACTGACCTGCTTCAGTAACTCAGCGTCATCTGTGGCAGCCTGGCAGGCCCTCACGCAGTTCTCTACTGAACGGTCTACCAGTTTCCCTGCCTCAATCAGCTGTTCCTGACACACTGGAGAGCTGATGGTAGGACTCACAACCTGGATGGGGAAAGGCCACAGAGCATTCAGAAAAGGCTTATTTGCAAATTTCCTAATTACTAACAAGTGAATCATCTAGTACATTAGTTTTTAATCCTTAGCTTACCTGTTTTCCCTAGACAGAAAACCCTGAAAGTGAGTATTTAAAAAGGTAGCTTCAGACATTCAGATTAAGAATCTGGGTTTTCCATATCATTAATTTAATCTCAATTTAGATTCTGAGAATGGAGGCCCCCACCTTGTTTCATGCTTCTTCAGCAGCTGAACTGAGCAAACACTAGACAGTGGTTCTGGAGGGCAGGCATGGGCCAAACTCCTCCAGAGTAACTACATCCACTGGCACACTTCTGTACCCTGGAATTCCAAATAAAATGAAATCTTAATCGGAATTGGTCTTGTAAAGCCTTCTTATTACCAGCCCTTTCCTATTTGTTTAAATAAAAGTAGTGCTTGGCACAAGCCAAAGAATGCTCTACTTCTGAAACCACAAGACAAGTAGTAAACCCTGTAACCTACCAATTAGAAACAACCCTCCCCCATTTTGTTCAGGCATATCTGGACAGCTTTTAACAATGGGAACACTGTGCATATCTCATGAGGAAAACAGGATGTCACTGGGTGTCTTATGCCATGCTGGAAAAATTCACAGGCAGTAAGAACATCCAAGCAAGTCCAAATAATGAAACTTCATATATATGCATTACAAAAAGCCTTGCATCCAGAAAAATAAAGTAGAAAATATTGAAAATTTAATACCTAATATTGGCTCTTAATTTTAATATAAGCCTTCTGAATGTTTCCCAACAGTTGAATATCCATTTCCCTGCCAAAGATGACACTGCAGACTTCAAAAGCAGCATCCAAGTAGGAAATGCAAATTCTTTAATTTTTAAAATCAAATGAGCATTTTATTTATTTGTAAGACAAAAAAGGTTGCAGAAGATGTAATGCTCCAATTGCAGACTTCAGAATTTGAGGTCTGATCTCAACTCCTTTGCAATTTGCTTAGACTGAAAATCAGTACTTGGCCAAAAGCAATGGATCTATTGAAACAACGGGGCTACTGTAAATTAGTGCAAATACATTTAAAATCAATGATTACCAACTCAATCTTATTTTCAGAATAAGAATACCAACTTTTAATTATTTAGCTTTAGATGAGGTGAACACATCCTAATTCTAGGATTTATTAGAAAACTTGCACAGTCCCCCAAGGCAAGCTGTGCTTCTTGAAATAGCTTTTTTTTTACTTTTTTATGTTATCAATATTAATAATTAATCAGATGGGCTCTCTTATCTGTGGAACCTTCTCTGGAGATTACAGCAACACCTCACATCACCTGGGCTCCTGATTGCCACTGTTATGGGTGAAAATTTATTAATCAACAACTTTGATGTTGCGTAAATCTAGAGCTATGATATTAACACAGTATATCATCTGAGACCATGGGAAATACACAGAAGCATACACTTGAAACAATGCCTTGCCACCTCACAAACACTGCTAGCCTCACCTTCGCACAAGCCACAAGCTGGGAAGTAGAGAGCGCGCACTGTGTAGCAGCAGCAATGACCCTGTTCTGCAGGACTGTATCTTCAGCAACCTGTGCTACATTCTTGGCCTTCAGCACTAACATGGCAGCCGCATTTGCAACAGCTTTGGCCAAACTCATCAGAACATCCTGGTAAAATAAAGGGAAAACTCAGTCTTACGAACAAAAACGTATATGCTTTTTTATATTGAGATCAAGTCTCCTGAAGGTGAGAAGTTCCCTTGTATGAAAATTTAAACATTTTGTTACATGCAGAGCAGCAAACATGGCTATTACTCAGACAACTCGACAGTTTTCTGTTCTTAGTACAACCGCTTCTCTATTTACATTATCAAGTACTGGACTGAATAAGTACGGACTCTCAAATTTTGAATTGGTTCGGAATCTGCAAAAACTACTCTATATCCCAAACTGCAATGTGCTTATCTTCACTTCCTGACAATATCCTATTAGTACAAAAACATCTGGAGTTCACCACTAAATATATGACAATTTTCCACAATAAGGATGACAACCTCAAGGAGCAAACTGCTGAGGACACACAGTACTTGAGTTAATACTAAATTGAAGTACTTAATTGTGCTTAACATTAATGAAAACTGCCACTGTATTTTTGAAAATGCCATTTCCAATCACAATATTTCCTTGTTCATGATGTAAACATAACCCTATAAATTACTGCTTTGAAATATAACTCAAACAGGTCTTAATTCCAGAACATTTTTCCCCTTGTACAAAAAAAAATGCAGTTAACTGAAACTGCAAAATTAAAACACACTCGTGCTAATTCCTGCAATGAAAACAGTTAAGAAAATTTCTTCTCATTTCTCCAATTAAAATGCTACATTCCATATATTTCAGCTGTTTAGTGGGATGGAGTGTGCCTATACTGTTAAAATGATGTGGCTTTCCTGTAAAAAAATACTACAGATACACTAATGCATAATTTTAACTTCAACAGCAGAAAGAAAACCTTGGATTTCAAAAATTAAGACACTGGTTTTCATTTTGTTTTTAGGATATGAAGGCATGATAAATGACCCCTCTCCTTACCCACCTTCTTCAACACTCCATAGCACTTATAAGAATGTTTAGGTTCCTTCCCTTACCTAAGTACGAGAGGGCTGCAATACATACTCAACTAGAAATACAAGTGCAAACTCTGATGAAACTTGCAGACAGATTTACTAGTGGATCAAGTGTTTAAAATGGCCTGTAAGATATACTAGCAGACATCTTGCATACAGTGCACTCCAGAGGTCTGTCTGAAGCTGTAAATGACTTCCCCTTGGTTCTGGGGCAAACCTGCTCGTGGCATTGAGTGAAAAAAAAAATCCAGACACGTTTTTAACAGACCACTTAATAACAATGGTTTTAAACTGCTAAATAGCTAACACTGTTATAAAGTCATACAGGCATTATGATTTGATAATTGATAATACTAATGATCTTAAAGAAATTACGTTTGCAATACAGTAATTTTCTTCTACACAGTTTACCAAAAGGTTGTGTAAACTTTTGGTTTACTTGCATACAGACAGACACAGCAAACACTTATGTGAAAACCACTGTATTTAACAAGAAGAAATACTCGTTAGTTATTAATAAACATTCATTCATTCTTCAGAAATACATGGCATAAATACATCATTAGCTTGCAAAGGCAGTGAAACACAAGGAAGGGCAAGGATTGAAGTTGTCTGTGTGCATATGCAAGTTTGAATACACTGCTTCCCACAAAATCCCTGTGGCATTCAGAATAATTGATTAAGATTATGCATGTCCCCCTGGAAAACTCAATTATAATCTTGCATCTGACACAATGTACTTAGTGAAAATAGGCAGAGTCTGTAAAAAGTAAGTTGTTTGCTGTTCCTTATTTTCTGTGTCTGACTTGGCACTGTGTGATGTAACGTGCACTCCACTGCAACCGAAGCAAATGGGAACTGTGATTCAAACGTATCAAGTGTGACACAATGTCCAGAAATTTAGAGTTCAACAGGTCATATAGGGTATGTCAAATTAGCAAATCTCTGGACTTCCACGGCAAATTTTCCATCTGTAAAATGGAATGACATTCTACAGGAAAGCTATAAAAGATATTATCCATGCAACGCTGAGGTACTGAAAGTCACCATAATAGAAGCCAATGATGAACATCGTGGTGAAAGTAAAAAGCAGAGTAGAATTTGAAAAGCAAGAGTCTGACCAGGATGCAAATAGCATGAGCCGTGTATTTTAAACACTGAAGGGATTACAGTGTAAACAGCTCTCCATGAAGCAAGAAAGCATCTGTATGATGCACAGATCATGTACAGGGTTCCTATGAAGTCAGCACTCTGTGACTGTGTAATTAAAAACAATTTTCATAATGGATTAACCTCAATTACCATTGAGAAACTTCAAATCTAGCATTTCCTAACTGCACTTTGGGAAGCCTGGTTTTATGCAGTGGCTTCCTCATTAGAAAGCTGCACAGTTCTGACAGTGACAAGCAACTCCCTCATTACCTGGAACCTTTCATCTGTTTCATTCTCTCCAATTTGTCTCAGTAGCTCCCCGCTTGCTTGCCCAATGCTTCCAGCGGCAGTCAAAACTGTCTGTCGAGGCTGGAAAAATATAACAGTGAAATACACTAATTCAAAGGAAACAAGCTTTACTTGAATTTTAGATTTCCTCAAGGAACTTCTGCAATCAATACGGCTAAAAAAAAAATATTACAAAACAGAAATACTTCACAAAAATCTGTACTTTTCTGCATGCCCAAACTGCACATCCACATTTCAGGAGTTTCATCTAAGTGCTCCCAGAAAACACGTAAAGAATTTTGAAGAACTTGAACAGACATTGTTGTAATAACTCCGAAGATAATTAAGGATGGATGGTCAATATGCCACCTGGCCTGAAACGTCAGGAGATAAGAGAAGACATCTAAGGCAAACTGGCTGCAGACTCCAGCTCATAACAAACGGACCAAGATAGCCTATCCTGGTCAGTACTACTCGCATTTCTGGAAAACTACAACAGAGGGATTAACTTCTCATTTCACATGACAAAGTAGACAAAGATAGTAGAGAAAGAGTCACGACTGGGTATCTCTCCACTTCCTATTAAATTGAGTCATAGTACTGTTTGAAATTTGTTTCTAAAAGAGAATACAGTAGCCATACAAATTAACTATTTATTACACAAATCAACCTCTACATATAACACAGAACATTCCAATATCAAGGTTCAAGACTTAAAGGAATAAAGACAGATGAAGGAAAAAGAAACAGTCAAGAGAACTGCTTGCACAGCAGACATTATGTGGCACCGAGCAGGTGAGGCTTAGAAGCTAACACGTCTCAAAAAAGACAAAGCTGGTCACTTGAAAAAGGGAACCTGAGAAGTTCCCATCTACTCACCTCTCCTGAAGTAGGTTGTACAGCCTTCAGCAAGTCTGAGACAGCACTGGCCAATGTTCGAGCAGCTTTCAGGAGGTCCTCTCCACTTCCAACTTCATCATCCATGAGAGCAGCAAGCAGTTTCACACCTTTAGACATCTCAGTGAGGTTGGAAGAGATGGTTGTAATTGCACATCCCACAGCAGTGTAATCAGTGTCAACTGGGTCCCCTGTAGAGCAAATGTTTTTTCATGATCAGAATGCTTCAGTGGTTAAAAGGGAAAAGAAGCAGCTACCACAAGCTAAACTCTAGTGAGAGACAAAAGACATTTCAAGATAGCCAGCCAATGCCTACTAAGTAATTTCATCGTCACTTTAAAAAAAAATTTAAAGACTGTTATAATTTTTCCAGTTTCTACATTTTTTTCTTCTACAAATATTTATCTTCTAACAGTATTTTTCTTCATTCAGTGCAACTTGCTGAGAAGTCCAATTTCAGCTATCTTTCAACATTGAAAGAACCCAAGGTAAGGCAGTATTGACCCCTTTAAGCTCCTCACAGCTCCTTCAACTTGTAATTTGCCGAAGAAAAAAACCACTGTCAATAAACACATAATCTCTCTAACAACTATCAGATCGATAATGCTCTTTTGTAGTAACCTTGCGAATACTCTCCACTTTACTTTGTTGAGTAAGCGGGCTTCATTTTATCTTCATCTATGGTCCTCCCTTTAGTGTTAGAGATAAATTGAAGGTAAAACCATTGTGTTGGGAGGGACAAAAACCTTGTTCCACACGTCGATGCACTTAGCTATTAGAGTATTTTGAAGAAAATTTTTCTCCAGCTACCCCATACTGAGTCCCTACATTACTTGAATTAGGCTGATAAATAACTAGGAGACTGCAAGGAAATCCTTCCCTTTGAAATTTACCTGCTGTAAGGTTAACAACAGATGCAGTTCCTGCAGTGATAGCATCAACCTGAGAGTGTATTTCATGTTTTGATTCATCAACCTTGTTCTGAACCCATACTCTTGATGCCTGAAGAGCAATAACAAAAACAAGAATTAAGGATTGCTGTGAGGTTCTGTAAGAGGAGATGCTATGTAAATCTCTCAATCTTTCATGAACTTTTAAAAGTGAAACAGAGGACAACAACCTAGCCCTTAAAGTGAAATACAAAAGCACGCATTTTCTTTTACTGAATCATTCAGTGCAGAATTGCTATCACATTTCAACAGCTGCCCTTTTAAAGTAAATGCAATAAACAGCGCATCCATGAACGTTAAACGCTTGACTGAATCACCCATAAGCAATAGTCTCTTGATCTGTCCTCCTGCCCTAACCTGGATCAGGAATGTCTAAATCATATTTTGTTCTAATTTTTCAAGTGTCCAGGAGGCAGTCACTCCCACCACAAATATTGCCTATGGTTTGCATTTAATCATACATATGCACATGAAACAAACAGGATTCCAGACATGGTTATGCAAGGAAGCCTGCTACATCTAATCTCAGAAGACTGATTAGAGTGTGGTGGAACATTGTATGTGAATTCCTTAGAGAGCACAAAATTTTTATCTCACTTTAAAAGCTTTAGCGATACCACTTTAGATCCAGGGACAACGACTAAACTGATCTGTAAGCACCCCAAATCATTAAGATCCATTTCTATAAAGGATTAGAAAAACTCACCATGTCCTGCCCTAGAGGTGGTAGGTTATCAACTTCACTAAGGTCAGCTTGTGCCTGCTGAACAGCATGCATACTGGTATTAATAGTCCCCATCAAGGCCTGCTGGGCTGAGGTCTGAAAGGCAAAGGAAGGAAATGGCTGTGTGCTATGTTCCAAATGGCACTTCAAGCAGATGTTACATATGCATGAAGAGACAGTGACTACAATCCAACAATCAGACCAGGCCATTTCAGATAGCTGGCTCTTTCCTGCTGCAACAGAGAAAGCAGAGCTCTCTAACACTCTTCTCAGTCTTGTTTCTGCCTATGCCATTTTATACTGCTCTGTACTTGCACACATTTGTAAAACGTTGAACTTTCTCAGATCAAACAGTGCCCAACAGACACACACAAAACCACCAAGCTGCCTTACTGACTTGCATTCTAGCAATATGAAAACTGAATTTGTTTCTAGGATATCATTATTGATTTCATGAGACAGCCTACCAATGTAATCAAGGATGATTCTAAAACTAATTTGCCATCAACATGCATAAGCTAACAGAAAACCAAAGAAGTTTAGGCAGAGCAGGACGGCTATCTGTGGCAAGGTTTTGGCTGCAGGGGTGGCCTCTGTGAGAAGACGCCAGGGGCTGCCCCATGCCAGGCACAGCTGGTTCCAGATGGCTCCAACAGACCCACTGCAGGTCACAGCTGAGCCCAGCAGCTAAGCTGGTGGCACCTCTGGGGAAATATTAAAAAAAAAAGCAAAACGCCACCTGGCAGGGAGGGGTGAAGGGAAGAAAAGTTCAAGAAACAACCCTGCAAACACCAATGTCTGAGAAGGAGGAGGAGGAGGTGCTCCAGGCAGCAGAGTGGAGATTCCCCAGCAGCCAGGGGGACAGACCATAGTGGAGCAGGTATTTCCCTGCAGCCTGTGAAGAGGGCCATGCCAGAGCAGATGTCCACCATTCAGCCTGCGGAGAGGGCCATGCTGGACCAGATATCCACCCTGCAGCCCACAGAAGGACCCCACATGGCAGCAGGTGGGTATTTCCCTGAAAGAAACTACAGCCTGTGTAGAGCCCATGCTGGAGCAGGGTCCTGACAGAAACTGCAGCCCATGGAGGACCTATACTAGGAGCAGGCTCTCCTGACGGGAACAGCAGCTAATTGGGGACCCACACTGGAGCCAGTTTATCCTGCAGGACTGGAGCCCTTAGTAAGGGCCCACGCTGGAGATGGGGAAAACTATGGAGGAAGGAGAAGCAGATAGGGGCTGTTATAAACTGACCACTTGGGAGCAAGGAGTAAAACAGTCAGAAATGAACGAGTGAAGTTTAATCTGGGTAAAAAAGGGGGTGATGGGAAGGTGTGTTAGTTTTTTGCCTGTTTCTCACCATCCAACTCTATTTTAACGGACAATAAATGAAATTAATTTTCCCCAAGTTGAGTCTGGTTTGCCCATGAAGGTAAATAGTGATCTCCCTGCCTTCATCTCGACCTAGTTTGAGATAAAGCTGGTTTTAATCTTATTTTCTCCCCCTGCCCTGCCTTGCTGAGGAGCAGGAGTGAAAGAGCAGCTGGGTGGGCATTTGGCAACCAGCCAGAGTCAACCCACTACACATACTACACTTCTAGTGGTATGTCACGATCTTAAGCATCAATTATATTCTCTACACCCTGTTTAGGCCTTTTGATAGCCTTTTAATTCAAATGAGAAAACTCAGCATCAGCTTTAAGCCTGCTAAAAAAAAAATCTAAATTGGTGGGCTAGTGATAAGCTAAATGTAAGCTTTTTTCTTAAAATTGCTTACTGTTGCCAGTCTTTAACCTTTTTTCTGACGCCTGAATAACTAGTTTAACCACTTAGAAGTACAGAGAAGGCTGGAAGAGCCAGCTTTAAGGAAAATGAAGAAATAAGTCAAAATGTGATACCCTAAATATTTCAGGGATGCTCAAAAATTATGTTCAGTAGGACAGCTAGAAAGCCACAGTCTATATTCTCCTTCCGCTCTTAGTAATATGTATAACATGCTATTTCTGACTACTTGCAACACAGCATCAAATGAGAAAAAAAAGTTTCAAAAACAAAACAAGGAAGCTCCTCACAAGTGGGGGCATATGTCCTCTGTGCATCTGACCAATTGTGACTTGTTGCTGGGGAGAAGGCATGATGCCAATGTTGAAAGTCTCTGGGCCACTGGACCCTGAACGCATAACAGCGGGTAGTGCCACAGAGCCATGCTCCACCTTCCCTGTTCGGTTGAACTGCTGCTGCAAGATGGTAGATCTGAAAAACAAACGAAAACACAAAAAAGAGAAAAATCCAACACAGAGAATTAGTTAGCTCCTGCAAATCAAGTCCTGCCAGATGTTCCTCCTTTAGGATTTTAAATTGCACTTCACAATATTTGGAGAAGCTGGAAAACTCTACAGTCATCTTTTCTAACCATTTTCAATCATATTAGGAGAAATTAATCTGGGGTTCTTGGCAGATAAAATATTAATAGCACTAATGAGCAGGCACAAAGGAAAGGCGGCAATGTGCTGTTTTGGTATATGTGACAGAATGGCATTACCCCTGTAAGGTGCATGACAGACAGAACTGTAATGAGGTTTAAGGCATAACAAGTGCTTTGTTTCAATTGTATCATAGGCTGACCAACAGAAAACAGAAACATGAACCCTGTGGAGATGCCTTTTGCAACAATCCCTAGATTTGGGATAAAAGCTACCATTCTTTCTTTCCTTGTTACACACATGCACACACAGTATTTGCTAATAATCTGGCAGCCTATCAGAAAATGGGCTAGGAGGCAGGATACTTTCAAGAATAATAAAGTTACTGTCATCCATGGACATGAACCACTTTGCCAGACACATTGCTCATATTTAAATATGGTTCAAGCTTGAACAGCTAGAAGCGTTGACAGGAATTTTGGCTTTAACAACAACAATCTGCTGAGAAAAAAAAAAGTATATTCAATTGTGAAAAACCTTGTATTCATCTATTACAAGTTTTGGGCTTCTTGCACAGCACTTAACTAACAGTATGTTCTGGAAGTGATTTGGAAAGAGCAATGTCAAAAGAAAGCACATCTGAACATGAGTGATCCGTCAAATGTTGAAATTTCACATAAGGCCACATTAAATATCTAACGAGTCCATCTCCAATAAACTGTATGTTTAACAAGAAATCAAAAAGACTTTTCACATACACACTGCTGACACTGCCATCTGAGAGTTCCAAGAGAAGACTTGAGTGGCTCATTACAGCTTATAACATCACAAACCTATTTCTATTATTTCACTGCAAGGAAAAACTTAAAGTTCCTTTTCAAGAGCATGGCCTGCTCTACAGTTCTGCTTTTTTTATATTCAGTTACGCTCCCATCAGAACCATAGCCCGACATACTAGTACAAATACCTTACCTTTACTGTCACCACACACCTGATTGGTTTGTCTGAAGTGGCTTGGTAAAATAAGCCAGCTCTGTTCATGAGACAGTGTACAAATAAACTGACAGGAGTCAAATTTACTGGAAACCATGGACCTAGCAGACACAAGCAACTAAAACCTTGAAAATCCTAGGTGTTTGCATGAAGATCAAAAATCTAATATGACATTTTCAGCTCTGCATCATTACTGCCCCCCCCCAGCATTTTACTGAATTACAGCCCAAGCTCCTTTGTTCAACAGTCACGGTATCACAAACTGGTACCACTGCTGGTTGCCTTAACCAATTTTAAGACAAATATCTGCTCTTCAATCCTCAAATGAATTGCCTTGGGGCAGTTCTTCCTTCTATTGAAATACCCTGTAGGAAATTATTCTTTAACAGTAATAACCATGCTACTTCATTTGAAAAAAAGCTGCCACAGCTAAAAGGTGTCACTTTTAAATAATGAACATTTCCTTCTGTTGTATACACTCACTTCTTAGGTGAAACAGATTCTTCCAACATGGTTGACTCCTCATCACCTTCAAGCCCAAATCTATCTTTACTTTGTTTCTGGAGGGGAAAAAAAAAGAAGTTAAACAACATGTGTCAATTTTTGATTTCTCTCCAGTATTTCCTCACCATTTATCAAAAACCTAATCAAATCATTTGCAGAGTCTTGTCCAGTGCTAAACAGCACACTTTTTGGTAGTGTGTGACAATATAACCTCCACCTCAGAAGAGGTGCCCTTCAGCATCTAACAAACCAGATTCTAAGCCCTGGTAGATTAAGTGCATAAAGGAAAAAAGCCTATTGGTGCCTTTTTGAACAAAGTGGTATAAAGAAAATGCTGAGATACTGTCTTTTCTCACAGGAAAAAAAAAAGTGTTCTAAGGACCAAGTGATACAGAACAACAGCAAATCCCAAAGACAAGACATGTACCATCCCCTTTCCCATTCTCTTCTAACTCAGGACCAGAGTTGTGGTCAACGTATCCACATACAAGTGACGAGTGGTGTTCCTCAGAGGTCAGCATTGGGACTGGTGCTGTTTCACATCTTTGTCAGCAACATGGATGTTGGGATTGAGTGCACCCTCAGCAAGTTTGCCAACAACACCAAGCTATGTGGTGACAGTCGACAAACTGGAGGGCAGGGATGCCATCCAGAGGGACCTGGACAGGCTTGCGAGGTGGGGCCATGCGAACCTCATCAAGTTCAACAAGGCCAAGTGCAAGGTCCTGCTCCTGGGTCACAGCAATCCAACGCACAAATACAGGCTGGGTGGAGAATGGATTAAGAGCAGCCCTGAGAAGGACTTGGGGGTACTGGTGGATGAGAAGCTCAAAGTGAGCTGGCAATGTGCGCTCACAGCCCAGAAGGCCAACTGTACCATGGTCTGCATCAAAAGCAGCATGGCGAGGAAGGCAATTCTCCCCCTCTACTCCGCTCTGGTGAGACCCCGCCTGGAGTACTGCGTCCAGCTCTGGAGCCCTCAGTACAGGAAAGACATGGACCTGTCAGAGTGAGTCCACAGGAGAGCCACCAAGATGATCAGAGGGCTGGAGCACCTCTGCTATGAAGAAATGCTGAGAGAGTTGTGGTTGTTCAGCCTGGAGAAGAAAAGGCTCTGGGGAGACCTTATAAGTACTGGAAGGGGCTAAAGGGGCCTACAGGAAAGGTGGGGAGTGACGCTTTATCAGGGAGTGTAGCGATAGGACAAGGGGTAACAGTTTTAAACTGAAAGAGGGGAGATTTAGATTAGGTATTAGGAAGAAATTCTTTACTCTGAGGGTGAGAAACCTGTACCAGTGACTCACCAGAAAGGTTGTGGATGCTTCATCCCTGGAAGTGTTCGAGGTCAGGTTGGATGGGGCTTTGCGCAACCTGGTCTAGTGGAAGGGGTTGGAACTGGATGATCGTTAAGGTCCCTTCCAACTGAAACCATTCTATGATCTACATTTTCTCCAGGAACTTCTATTAAGGTTCATGTGTTTTGCTCTGAAACTAGAGCTCAGCTACAAGTCGCATTTATGTGACTATGAAAATGTTACTCTACCGTGCTACCTACCACTACGAAATACATATCCATAGGAAAGATGATGAATTTAATACTGTACACAAGTTATTTTACCATAGTTACTTCAAACTTCTAGACAGTCTGCACATCTGACTTTGAGGCACTTTTTTATAGTCATATAAGGGAGGTAAATATACATAAGGGGAATAAGTCTAAACCACTAGAAACAACAGGAAACTACCATAAGTCATAAAGTATTGCCTTGTAAAAAACAGTCAATTTCTATTTGTGATCTAGTGTGAAGATACCATCTGCTTCCCACCTTATTGATTTGTAGTCTGAAAACACACACACACACACACATATATATATATGTACAAATAGAGAAACACCGACTATGACCTCAGGTACATTTAACGGGAGTCCTCATGCACATCCATACCCCCGCCCCCACTTTCTTCAAAGAAGTTCTTACTACTACCGTTTGAGTTAATGTATGAACTGAAACTGCTTATTTTTAGTTAAGATTGTGCCTTACTTCCATATTAATGTGAAGTAAAATAAGGTATCTAGATTAAAAAAAAAGGTAAGTTACTCAAGTTCAGGGTTCCCTGTCAACCTATCACTAAAATTGCAGGACAAGAGGGGTTAGGGGCGGGGAATGTTGCACCAATAATACTTTAGCAGAAAAAAATGCACCACCAATCCACATCAGAGCAAATAAGTTGGAACAGTCCAAAACACAGCAAGAATTAACATTGTGTAACCAAGAGTGATAAACCATACTTTGAGACATGCACCACAGAGATAACTTGGGCTTGACAATTGAAAACTGCATGCTTCTCATACGCATCATGAAGCATCATGGGTGTTTATTACTTAACCTGTTCCTAATTCATTCATTTTCAAACTGGCTGTGTCAGCAGATTGTAAAGAAATCAAAGGGAGTGGAAATACGCACATCTGTATTCTATCAAGACAGAAAGGCTGCTTTCGTTTGGCATTAGAGAGCAAAGCTACTTTTGAAGCTTAAGAGCTAGAATCAACTTTTAAACCATCAATAGAAACCTCCAGTTTATTTAAGATTTATTAAATCTGAGACTGACAGCCTCAGAGAATAAGGCATGTGCTGTGATGAATTCTGGCAATCCTCCTCAACCTCTGATTTCATAACATTTGGTGTTACATCCAACAATGTTCACATGAACAAAGGCAATAAATTCTCCTGAGCTGCTTAGCTTTCTGTCATTTTTTTTTACTATTAAAATCTGTTACAGCAAATAATGATGTAGTTTGGTTAAGCCTTAATAAAGTAAAAATTTGACAAGGACCAACCGGTGCTATTTGAAACACCTCACTTCTCTATACAACACACTTAGAGTATGACCAGTCAGCTCCATGTTTGTTGGCAAAACTGTTTTTTACTATTGCGCTTATTTACTTGTGAATATTTCGAATTCTGGAGATGTTTATCAGCCTCTCTTCTCTCCTGCCAGGCACACTCAATAAAGCCAAGTTACAACACGTTTCGGACTCTTCACAAACACAGATTTTATCCCCCTCTCTGCATAACTGAGATGTAATTCTTTGCTTTACTGATCACAATATTTTTAAAGCAATATAATGTTGGGGTTTTTTTGTTTGTTTTGGTTTGTTTTTTTTTAAGTTTTGCCAAAAACTTTCTCTGCTTTGATGCATTATATACAAGAGCTGCTGGACTATTGTGGCAGTCCTTAAAAGAGTTTTATAGGCTGCTTCCATGGGATCATTTCTTCCCACCTGATCCACCACTTGGTCCATAGCTTAAAATCCATAGTTGAAGCTTTAAGCTCTTCTCTGGGTACACTCATCGCTAGCAGTTCACCTTCCAGATAGAAAAAAAACAAAGCCCACGTGTGCTGTACTCAGCCTGACCCATACTACCCCTATAGTTAACAGCTTTGATGTTTTCCAAAAGCACTCACTTAAGTTAAAGAGCTTATATTACTTAAAGGTAAAAATAAATAACATCAAAACATACGATACAACACTGACTTCATGAAAGAAAGAAAACTGCAGTTTGCACACATTTGAGCTTTTGCCCTGCTGTACAGTGATTTTTCCTGCATTTTTACTACACGTCATCTTAATACTATACCTTCTTTAGGATGATATCAATGTAACCTGCAATTAATTGAGAGATCTGTTCTCCTTCAGTGGTCTGTACTGAGTAATAGCTTTCCTGATATTCACCAAAATCCTGAAAGAAAAGAGGAAAAAAAACCACCTTTGAAAATGGAAAGTAATAAATGAAGAAACAGTAGCAAATACAAGTGAAAGAATTCAAATTTTAAAATTGTTTGTATAGACATTTTATATATGCAATAGTAAACGAAACTGCTCCAAGATTCTAAACTGGTCTATAAGGGGGGGGAGGGAGGGGAGAGGGAGGATGCTTTCTATTGCAGCTTAATCACAGATATTCCATAAATTGAAGTGCCAGAGGAGCAAGACATACTTAGTCTGACTTTATCAGACTCAGCCACTGAAGGATGGAGAAAAATCTTTAGAATTTTACTCTAAAGCATAATCACCCATGCAATGGGAAGTTACATGCACATGGTTAAAGTGAATGTAATTTTCCAGCCACTGCCTCTCGCTCTCTAAACAACCTTTTCATATCCAAAATACTCTTGTTGCAGTGGTCTCTTATGGACCAAAGCCTTACCAAAACATGAAAGTTCTTAAAATCCCTAATTATCAAATGTATTAATGAACCATCTAGCTTTGGTTACATTCATATCTTACAAGTCACAAACTGCATTTTGAATGGCAAGCACCATAAAAGTTTAAGCAGGTGTGAATAATGATGTTTTCTTAACTGTTATAGTGGTTAGGCACAGCACAGATTTACACAGTGTTTTTTCAAGAGATTTTAACAGTACTTTTGGGGAACTGGTCTGTCTAGAAACATCAAAATACAGATTGACCCTGGACACCAATATGGGCCAGTTTATTAGTTTAGGACTCAGTGACTCTACATAATGGCAGAAAATTACAGCTAGAACAAGTTACTTTAAAGAAACTGTTCTAAGTCCATTTCTCCTTGCCACATAGATCCCTCTTCTTCTGAATATATGCAAAAAGATTACCAGAGTGAAGCTTTTAGGTGAGGCAGCCCAGCGTTTTACAGTTGTCAGCGGCCATTCCTGCAACACTTCCTTGGTCTTCTCATCCACACGCATCACTGAGTCTTTGGTTACACCCAGCAAACGAGGAACCAGCTTGTTTTTGCCTTTCATTTTTTCCTACAAGTGTGAAAGGTTGTCTTTCATTCAAATGGAGGTACATTGTGTTAACAAATCCCCACTGAATTAGCAGCTTGTTCTAAATGTCCATGCTTGTTAGTTTTAATATTTTAGTTACTGAAAACCATACACCATAACTTCAGTATAATTTCTAACACACAACTTATCTCAACAGCTCTGTTAGAGAGCTGAGACTCCTTTCACCATTAATGGTGCCTAGCAAGACATTTTCCCTTAAAGGATGCAAGACAACACAATTCTTTCAAAGTATTAATAGTATTGCCCTCTGCACATTTTTCATTGTATTTTCACCTTCTATCTGCTTCACTAGAATTTGTACATCACTGAGTAGTTTAGGAAAAGGCAATCTATCGACATTCAGCTACCTACAAAGATTCTGTACTGTAACCGTGGGCACTTAAGAATGAAAACATTTGCCTAAGTTTAGCCTCCTTTCCGTTCTATGCCAGTGGTTACTGAACACTCAGGCACTAATGCTTCAGTCCCGTTTTCACAGCAGAACATCAGTATCTTGGTACCAAATTGTTTCAACAGCCTTAAGACTGTGACCTGTCTTACTCTAAGGACTAAGAAATTAATCATGCAGCTAATGAAGTTGCTCTTCAGATCCAGTTTTTCAGCATGCAATTCATATTATCATTAAACTTCTAAATAGGAACAAGTTCTTTGTGAATGTTTTTCTGAAGACAGTACTTTGTTAGTAATCAGAAGACAAAAGAAGAAATGCCATTTTAAAGAAATTAAATCATGACAGACTCAACTTTCTTTCTGGAAGCAGTATGACAAGGATCTAAATGGAAATTATAATTCTGTCCCACACAGTAATTTAAACTTTCCTCCAAATGCTGCTTTCAGCAAGAAGGCTGAAAGAACATCTCTGACCTTCGCTTAGTGCAGAATCTGAGGTAATACATAACTAACCATACAATATGGTCAGCAAGATCTACATTACCTTAACAAGAAAAAATGACACTCCATAGGTCCGCAGGGAACGGGCTAGCTTCACATACTTCACTTTGGCTTCTATTTCAGTCATCTCACCACAGTTTTTGTGCTCCTGTAATGACAGTTCAGTATCACTGAGGCAGAAACTACGCTTTCTGGAAACACACACACAAAAAAGGTATAGCTTTTATCTGTTTAAGGATGCTTAGTTAATAATCATTACAATTAGACTATTTGAAAAAATACTGGCTAGAAACGTTAGCAAGACTGTATCCTGTAATTCCTCACATCAGAGAACAAAAACAACATGTGCAAGTGGAACACTCCTCTTTCACCATCATCCATTCTATCTGTGCCTCAGATCAAGCACACTTAAATCACTTCTGAAACAGTTTAACATTCAAAGTATTGCTGCTATTTGATGCCATGGGGTTTCACACAATTAATGCCTCTTTTCTCAGCTTTTTAAAATCCCAGCACCCATACGTTTTTTTCCAGGAAAAGCATATTTATTCCTGCTTTGTACCCCAAACTTCTGATTCATGAAAGCCTCACGCCTCATAACTGACCATTTCTCATCTCTTGTAGGTATTTCGAAAGGGCTTTTTTTGCCAGTTGCACTGTTATCCACATTTTTTTTCCCATCACATTAAAAGAATTCTAGAGGTGAAGAAGCAGCAATGATTTTTCTAAATAGTTCATCCTGAAATGTCATCTAGGAGTACCTTGTAACTCAATTTCTATTTATTATTTAAACAATTTACTCATTAGTAAACTTTATTACCTGCAAATAATGACAACTACCAATACTACCTATTCAAGCTTCAT
Source organism: Pluvialis apricaria (assembly GCA_017639485.1). Taxonomy (NCBI): domain Eukaryota; kingdom Metazoa; phylum Chordata; class Aves; order Charadriiformes; family Charadriidae; genus Pluvialis; species Pluvialis apricaria. The sequence goes on along the minus strand of CM030015.1, from coordinate 19,856,293 downwards.
CTCAGCATCTGCTCTCTTACCCCAGACTGTTCTGCTGAAAAACCTATCCCAATGTCCTGCTGTTTAAATACTGTTTGTGGGATTCCCTATCACACCCCATCTTCCCCTCACATCCTTCTGAGCTGCTGGTTGCCACCTCTTCCATGCTGACTGATGGCAGCAGGGGGAGCACCAAGAACATGGGAAACACTTTCCTACTCCAGTTTAAGTTACCATCTTGACAAGTGTTCCACGGAGGAGCACTGGGAGGAGCAACTGCAACTCCAAAAACCCTTCTGCATCCCAAGGATGTAAACCAATCATATCTGTCAAGTTCAGCACAGAGAACCAGATCCCGAAAGAGCAAGGAGCCCAAATGTAATCACTGCAGGTGGACTGGCAAAAATCACCTGCCAAACTCAAGAATTTTATAACTCAGGGAAACGGTTGATTTTTTTCAGAAAGACAGCTTGCTTATTCTACCTTGCTGTTGTACCTTCGCCCAGTATCAGTGCCCTCACTGATGAACTTCTTGTCCATGCACTGAAGTATGTAATGACTAAAACTACTCATAGATCATATCTGACATGAGCAAAAATCACATGCTATGAAGAGCATGATAGTGATACTCAAAAGTAAACGAATCTTCTTTTGCTTAAACTGCAACATCACTGCCACCAGCTAAAGGCATACGGAAAAGCGTTAGATATCCTCATCTACAAGAAAGTACTACAAGCTCCAGGTAGAACAGACATAGGAAAGCATGCGACCTGTTCATGCTCTTCAACTTGTCTCCCAAGTTGAAATCACATATCATTGGTATGTCCTTCCAGAAACTATATGACTTTATTTCAGCTGTTGACCTCAGAATTTTGCAATTTATATTGTATTGCCAAACTTATACTTCAGTAGGCACAGATATTTAGTGCATCTACAGTACTCAAACCCTGAGAGCACTTCCAACCATATTAGTAAGTTTTTACTCAACTGCTTCAGTCCTTTACAACTGCGTGATTCCCAGACACATCACTGAACTCAAGCATTAGCTAGCAGAACTCCATATTTCTTGAAGCTCATGCTTGAATAATGAAGGCATGAAAGTAAAACTAGCTTTCCTAAATGTGCTTCTATTTTAGTACAAATACGTATCCTTACATTTCAATGCAACTGAGAAAAAAGTCTTAAGAATATTGAATATGCACTGTCTGCCCTTCAAAGTACACTGAATAATCATCAGTGAAGAAACAAGGATCAGGACAATAAATCTGCTGAAGAAAGAAAATAAAATCTGTCAGATTCTTTACGCTTGATTTTCTGATAGTTATATAATTCAAGTATATACAGAGTATACCCCTGTGAAAGCTTGTATTTATCTTATAAAGAAAGTAAAACTATAGTAGGTTTTTCAGCCTCTCAATTACCTGAAATATTCTCTTTTCAGCCCCTCTTTGTTTGGTATATTCTTTAGGCAGGAATTCTTTTAGGCTAGAAAAAAACACAACAAACAACAATTCCATAGTTAATGGTGCCTTCTTGAGGAGGGACGTTTTTCATGCTCCTTTATTGGCATTAAGTCCCCCAAGCTTCCTAAAATGGGCATAAAATACCTATACAATGAAACAAAACTCTGGCTGAGTAGGTTGAGAGCAAGAGGATAACTTGCATAAGAAAAACACTTTAGTTAAATCCCCATGTACCTCTTCATGTTTTGAAAAGTCATCAAAAGTAAATAATAGCTGGGACACTTTCCATTCTTAAACTACATGATGTGTCTCAGCAGCTCATAGGGGTTCACATCTAAATCCAAATATAGTAATTGTAATCTGGGGGAAGAAGGGGACATCAAAGCTTGAGCCAGCTTTGTGTCTGAGTTCAGACATTGCTATTACTTTGATTTACTGACGTGCAGGACCAAGTTCTTCCTTTGTGTCTTCCAAGATATGTTAGAACACTAATATTTTACCGAAAAACTGAAAAGCCATTAAAGTGGACACTTAATACCAGTCACTACCTCGAAAACAAAGTTATAAATAACCACTCCTAATTTCTGTAGCACTCAGATACTGAAGATCTCAGAATACAAAGTAAACTAAGCAAGTTCAGCCTCCATGAAGGATTGTAGTCAGAAATAATCTTTAAACACCACACCTGTACCTCCCTGCTGTATAATAAAATAAACCCTTTACCTCAGCCAAACATCACCCCAGGTTGAAGACAGACCAACATCATGCTTTAACAAACATCAGTTCTTTTCTGGATTGCACCTTCCCATCTGGAGCGCTCTACTCCGATAAAACTGTCATATATTCAGCAGTTCATTTTCAGCCCGAAGAAACTTCCACAGCTCAAGAAAACTTGGTTTCTAAGGACACCCCCTGCCCCCCCGCTCTGGACCATGAAGAATCACAGGAAAAGTATGACTGGAGAATCTCCTCCTCATTTTGATTTATTCAGTAAGCAAGCACACTATGAACACAGAAAACTATAACTACCTACTGTCGTGGAAATTTACAAGTTTTAAGAAGGATGGATTTATGGATTTTTTTAAACAAGATTGGCAAAAAAATTTGCTTGACTGTTCTGGGGGGTTTTTTTTGGTTTTGTTTTTTGGGGCGATGGGAGTTTGTATTTTGTTTTTGTTGGTTTTGGTGGTTGTTTTTTTTTTTGTAGTGTGCTATTGTTTTTAAACACAAAAGCCTGCCATTGCAGACAAACAAAATAACTCAAAAGACTAAATCAGGATTTTGTGCTTTCCTCAAAAATACTATTCAGTAGTGAGATCATTCATTCTGTTCTTTCCATAAAGCTCTAGCAATATAAATCAAAATAAGAACAACTGTCCTTGCTAATCTTTCTTCCAATGCTCTAGTAGTTACATCTCACTAATACATGATAATGAAATCTCTTCTCAGGACTTACTTCCAGAGACACATCATTGGCTGGGGAAGACTGGAGAGCCAAATTAATTTAGTAGATAAGGACTGAATACAGCTTATTATCCTAAAAAGCTGGTGCCTTCATTCTGAAACAATGGGTGCTTTTATACAGAATTTCATAGGTTCAAACCACTTCGATTAAATTCAGTTTGAAAGCAAATGCAAAAAAACCCCACCACAAAACAACAACAAAAAAATGTAAGTTAAACCCAGTTTAATTCTGGAAATAGATTTATATAGAAAAATTATAGTTATTAATGCACTTCCAATTCTCATCTTTTATTAACTAGAGTTAATTTTCTCAGCTATCCGCATGTAGATAAACTATCAAGACCATTACATTTTTAATCATGTCTACTTACATTGTTAACTAATATACACTTTATGAAGACATTGCTAATCAAACATTATTTGGAGCTTCTTGAGCAGCAAGAGTTAAGAAAACAACTTCATGCTTTGTCCACTAAGCACCTTGGCATACTCTTGCACATGTAGCGCATTTAGATTGGATGCTTTTTCCTTGCATCATCTTCCATTATCTTTCAATCAATAGACTTATCACTTTAATAATCACTTAATCACCTTAACTGAAAGGGTGAAATGGTAGCTGTAAACAGGCTGAAATTATTTTAATGCTACCTATAATCAAGATATTTTCTTTATGAGGCAACAAAAAACAGCTTCACTTTCTTTAGCAGCTTGTTTAACGGAGTTCACAAAACCACCTGGAATTTATCAGTTAGCCTTCTTTAATCTCTTTAATTACACATTATTACAATCCACAATGAACTCAGTTAAAAAAAAATCTAATAGCAAGCAGCATTTATTTAACTCCGTTTACTGTGAGTTTGTTCCTACAGTTCTTAAAAAAAAATTATATGAGTGCCAACATATTGATTGCTTTTCATTACCATAAAGCATATCTAGTGCTCTTGAAAAAGACAGTTTAAGACAGTAAAACAGGTTAGATTAAAGAATTGAGCTTATTGGTCACCAAGCATGCTTGGAAATAAAAAACAGGTGGGTAGTTTTAGCTGCTCCTTTCCTACCTTTGTATGAAGAGTATGGGTTCTTTATTAGATATTCTCCCAACAAACTTAAACACAGTGTACCTCTGTAGGTGCAACGCAAAACGTCATCTGTATGAGGAAGGGCACGAAGAGGGACTACTTGCAATTTGATAGTTTAAGAGCTTTCACAATTTGGTGTGAGCTTCAAGGAAATTCCAACAACCAATACCAAACTGTTAACAACATGCAGGCAATAGTCTTCATCTATGCCAAGAATCATTTATCAGTGACAAAAAAAGATACAAAATATCTCTACATATAAGCATATTACAGACTTGGCAAACTAAAATAGCTGTTTGAAAATAACACTATGAAATACTAATACTATTCTGTTATGTGATGGTTTTGTATGAGCTGATAGATTCTCTTTAAGCAATCTGTAGGTTTCAGTGGTGAGTGAATAGACACCTCTCAAATGTATCTCACATATTGAGCTATACCATACAGTTTATATAAACCAGAACTACTTTCATCCTTGAAAAGAATCAATGTTCATCCACCAAAGAGTAGGAAGTAGTTGGATGAAACTTTAAAAAAAGCTCAATCTTTTTCAAGAAAAAAAAAAACAAACCCTAAAAGGTTTTTCCTGAAAGGACAAGAGATGCATTTTCAGAAAATAAATAAATAAATAAATCAGCATTTATCTACACTATTGTGTATATTGTTCATAATGAGTCAGGAGTGCTCGGCTTCTTTAGACTCACAAAACAAAAGCATGAGGTTTCACAAAAAGGTTTTTATGAAGGCTACGTACAGCCAAATGCATACAACACTAAACCACAAATGTGTATACTTGAAATTAGAAGGCAATGACTAGGGACTTACGCTTCTGGAACCAGCTCCTCCACAAAGAGCAAGAAGAGAATTACTTCTAAATCAGAAATTCTTAATTTTATGAAACTGATTATACACCAGGACAGTGAGTGATTACACTTAGTGACCTGCAAGACTTGATCTTAATGCAGTCAAAGCCCATTTAAATGAAAATAAAACAGTAGAGAAAATTCCCTGCAGAAAATAACAAGGTTCTAAATTTTGGAATTCTTGTTCTAAATTATTTCCACTGGAGTAACGTTCTCTTTCTAACATACTGTTCAGTTATTTACACCTTTCATTTCTACTAGGATAAAAAAAAAAAAAAAAATTATGCACTTCATATGCGTGATGACTTTACGTTATGAACTTCAAGCTATCTAGCATTGCATACAATGTAGAGATATCCCCCAGCCAGCAGTTTCAGTCTACCATAAAATACAGTTACTATATGGGAGCTCAAAAAAAAAAAAAAAAAAAAAAATCGTTACACTGAAAGGACCAAGTAGAACACCTAAAAAACAAACAAATTTAAGCAACTGAACTCTGAACAGCAGTTTGCAAAAACTGCTAGTTAAGTTTTTGAGAAATTATTGCTTTGAAAATTAAAACCAACTATTGCTGGGAACACCTAACTCTTGAAATCATTACCACGACACAACATTAGCTTGTCATGAGGTAATACTCTAATGGTTTGCTGTAGGAATACTCTTGAGTGAGTGAAGGGAGAAGGGAAGAATAGACAATGGATAAATCCCAGAAGACGACTGTTGCATTACTGGTCACAGTTCTAGGGACTAAGAACCAGGAGCACAGCAAAGCTATTACACGGGATCCCCATAATTCTTAGAGACATCAGTAGCTCCATTAGGAAAGTTTCATGGGCCAATCAGTAGCAGACAGACATTACAAAGAAAAGCTGATTATTAATTGGAACCGAAGGATGTTTTTTCACATGGTTTGTTTGCACAACTGAACTGCTACTTCAGGAAGATCTTTAAAAAGTGAAGTGTTTCAAACAACCAGTGTTGCAGCATTGCATGTTCCAAAGCAAGCCACCATTTAAAAGCGATTCCCTAAGATACAGTAAACCCCAGACTCAATCTCACAACGGAAGTATAAGAGTCAGCACTGAGCACTTAGCCAGTGGAACAGGAGAGAAACCAAATATGCACCCATTATTTTGTGCATCCCATTAAGGTATCTATGAGCCTCACATGTAGGGCACAGCTTGATGGACTGTACAGTAAATAGCTTTCTTTTACCTTCCTACATTCCTTTCCTCAGACTCCGGCCCTCAGTTAATTCTACTGCAGGCAAACCAATCAGAATATCAAAACTGGTAGAAAAATAGGACATGTAAATTTCAGTCAAACTAAACTTGCCCTGCTGATAGCAGTGAAGTAACACGATCAAGGTTAAAGGATGTGTCACTTGTAATCAGGACCCCTGTCCACATCTGAAACAAAGAGCACAATTCTAGATCTCCATTCATACAATGCCATGGGGGTGAATCTCAACAACTGATGCCACTAAAATGCTTGGAAAATTTAACCTCTACACACAGCAATGTTACCTTTAGTGAATGAAAAAGCATCTTTCCATTCATGTACTTTCCTAGCAATTCAAACATCTGTGATATATACCGATGTACGCTTAATTCACACATGGCATTGCTACATACAGGCAGAAGTAGACTTCTAAGGAAGAACAAAATCCCAGTTCTCCCACATTACCAGGTGTTTGGGGAATCCAGCTGCATACTTAAGTGGCACCTTCAGGTGAGCTGGTGCCCTGTGCTGCCTAATAAGCCACTGCCAAAGCTCCCCTCATCAGTTGGGGTTGCCCGTTTGTGCAATAAGGCTCCTTTCACAGGGAGATTGCTACAGAAAACACATTCAACCTGATTACCTCTGCTTAGAGTACTACAATGCATTTAGTCTGTGACAACTCAACACTAGTTACACTTGAGGTCACCCAAATTTAGAAGTTAGAAGTGTTTACTCTAAAAATCCAGGTTTGTGTTTGTGTTCTACATGAGGTCCAAACTGGATCTGTGCTTGAAAGCCTCCAAACTCGCAGGCCTTCTCAAAGGAGACAGGATGGGAACCATTCAGAATGTCATCACGAGCCTATAGGAGGTAAGCAAAGACATGTCAGGGACATCCAAAATAACTATTACACCTCAAATTCCTTGAAAGCTTGAACACAGCCCAAGAACACAGCAACACGCTTTTCTGTCTGAATATCTTTATTATTCCATTCTGGATGTGCTTATGACTAAGAGAATAAACAAACAGCTAGATTATTTTCTGGTGAATATTTACGGAGACTTATTGAAACCACAATTGTAACAACTTTCATCAAAAAGGAGACTTGACACCCCATTTCCTGCCATATGTGTGTATAAAATACAATATCTGTATACACACTTAGGTTTATGTACACATATATATACAGATCTATCTGTGTATTTACATACACACATGTAAAAGTTTTTATCTCACTTCCTTGTAATAGCAGGGAAAATAATCTGCATAACTAGTAAGTAAAAAGCAGATTACAATTATAGAAATGGCAACAGGAGAAGGTAAACAGAATTTTCCTTCCTTTTGTTTAAATTTAGTGGTCATAGAAGACAATGGATCTTATAGCTCTGGCAATAGAAGGCTCATCTATCCATAGACAAAACAGTGACAGGGCAGTATCAACACATACTGTCACTTAAATATTTCTTTCAGGCTAGTTATGACAGGAAAACAGCTCAGTGTGATACCGTCTTCTAAAATACTTGAAAAATGTAATGCAGTCTTACAAGCAATGTCATCTTTATCTTTTCCCTCAATTTTAAAAATGTAATTTAAAACAATCCCATTTGAATAAGCTGCAAGTGCAACAACTGAACATTCCATTCAACTTTCAATTTTTTTTATTTAATTTTATTTTTTTACCTTTTAAAAATAACTTTAACAAAGAGTTTAAAATCCTGCTTTTTTTCAGACTTCATTACAGCCAACTTCTCTGGAGCCTTCAGTTAAATAGTATCTTCTGCATAAAACTCTTAGTTTTTTTAAGGTATGTATAGTACCTCTAACAGTTTGGGGAACCTGCCTAGGTGGACTCCCACTGTGTTACAGGATATTATCCATTTTGATCAGGAAGCCTGCCTGCCTTGTGCACTTTCTGGGTTGAAGACTGGAAAGGGAGTGCAGAAGAAGCTCTCTCATTGATCAGGTGGAAGAGAAAAGAGATGAGAAGCGGAAAGCTGGTTGCAAGACTGACCTGAGATTCCCTAGTACAGAGGAAGCATCACCTATAGAAGAGAATGGGGAGAAGAACTAAAAAGAACAACTTAAAAGACTAAAGACATTCATGAATTTTAAGGAAACCAGGACAACGACACGAAAGTCAGTAGATTTTTGGCTGACTGTCCATTATTAGGTTGAAAGTATTTGATTAAGAAGAATCAGCAAAGCCTCCGTACTATCCCGTGTTCTTGGAGGGACAGACAAAAAAGTAAAATCAAAGCACATCCAGAACTGGAATGCTAGAAGATGGAGTATTTCAGCTACAAGATTTTTCTTCTTAATCTACACAGGTTTCCTCAGACAAGGCAGAACTTCTGGTCAACATACTGTACCTGAACATAAAGCAAATTAAGCTGAACAGGATCTCTTGAATCTACATTCTGGTCTGAATAAAAGAACTTTCGTCTCAACAGTAGTGTTTCATTTTCATCAACTCCTTGTTCTCTAAATGTTCGGCTGTGATCTAGCCAATTTACTGTAACAGAACCACAGACAGGCATGTTGTTAAATACCCAGTGTTGCCAGTGTTAATAGCTGTTGTGAAAATCATGTGATAATTGGCATTTCCACTGGAGGGGGAAAGTCCACAAAAAATGTTGCTTTCATTTCTGTTTCTAGTGATCAGTGTTGATGGTTGCTACAAATGAGAATTGAACAACAGCACTGCTGAGAAACAAGAATTTACCACAGCATAAAACACCATTAATATTGTTGAAGAAACAACTACAGTAAAGTTTTAATACTAAAATTAGATTTTCAAAGCTTCATTGCAAAATTACTTAAAAGTTTACCACACTTTCCCCCCAAAACCAATTATTCTGTTTACCTCTCTTATCCCTGAATGCAATTTTAAAACATCTTCCTACCAGCCACAGTTGATCTTAGAAAAAACGGTTCTCATGACTCTACACATAAAACTAATCAAATACTGTCCTAGTTCTTTGGCAAACTCCATTTAAGTTTAAAATTTATACCTTCAAAGACAAGACTACCTTTTGGTGGCTTTCAGTAGGCATCAATATTTAAATATCCAGCTTTAACGAGGGGAAGAAAATGGTCATTATGGAAGTGACCCTTCAGACATAAGTTACAACTCCCCTACCAAAAAAATAATGAAAAACACTTCAAAAGAGCTGCTAACTCTCATAGATAGATGCAACTACTTGTCCATTTACCTAATTTAAAAAAAACTCAGTAGCAGACAACATTATATATAAACAGATGCAAAATACAGGTAGGGATCAACCAAGAGGCACTGAAGAATCTAAAAATGCATTCCTCTATGGTTTTCTTGCACTGTAGTGTGAAAAGCTATTAATCAAAGAATTATCCTGGAATACACTACTAACAATCATCATCCGTATGAAGCTTTGCCTTCAGCTTTTCCATTTTTCTTTCATCACGCAGCAACGTCCTATCCTTCTTAAGCGTTCCTGTACTCTCCTCTTTCTTCTCCTCAATGCTCTCCTGGATTAAGGAATATTCCTCATAATTTGTAATTCCTGGAATTACAAATAAAGCCAGTGTTTGTAACAATAATAATTTAACACGTTTTAGGACGGGTGATAGATTCTTTTACATGTATTAAAACACCAATCGTTAATTTCAAGTATAGTAAAGATATTGCAGATGAAATGCTAAAACAGTGTATGGAGAAGGAGATCCCAAGAATATTTACAACTTCCACATTCAAGACATCTCTACAATATCCGGTGTTATCCTTCAAATACACTGTTCCATCATATGCTGCATTTGCCACTTTCAGAAAGATATTAAGGGTGCTTTTTATCTACAAAGAAAAGCTGGCAGTTTAAAGACATGATGGAATTTAAAAAAGCAGTAAATTCCAGAATGGAGACACGCCATAGTAAATTCCCTTTCACGGATGCCTGCAATTGCTTCCTGAGAACTGAATAATTTCAGCTTGCCCACGATGTGTAGAAAAAATGTGGCAGAGCAGACTGAGGAATAGGAACCGTGTGAAATACATGACTTTTTTAGAGTTTTAAAACTCAACTCTTCCTATGAATTTTACATGAAACTGTATCAAAAATCAGTTCACAACATTTAGCATATGTGCTAAGTCGCTCTCATTTCTTTCTTCTGCTTGGTTTCTTCCACTGTTCAGTAAAGCATGTTTATATTATACAGGAAAGCAAATTAAATGCTCACCTACATGATTACATTCATGAAAATAAGTCAAACTAATTTTTCAAGTAAATTAGTTACAGCATGTTAGAATCCAGCATAAAAACACTCAAACAAAACTGAAATGGATTATTTAAATTTAGCTTAATTCACTTTCCAAGTAAATTAATCTAAAGCAAATTTAGGCCACTAATTCTAAATGAGAATTAAGCAAGGGTTTAAGATGATTTAAACTAATCCATGTTGGATGCATGTTTGTAGTTAAATATGAATTAGTTTTCCAAAATGTCTCTATTTAGATAAATACAAAGACAGACTATAATCAATATGACACATTTTTGACCAGCTGTTCTGGATGGCTTCCATTATGTCATTTCACAAATGATATGGTACTGTGATCAACTCCTAATCATAACAACATAGAGCCCTAAGTTTAGGTATATTTCAAGGTTAACTGTATTGAAATTAAGTATAAATTTAGTTCTAATTCTCTACGACATAGCAGGAAAGCATATGTAAAAGGTAACTTACAATTTTAAAAAAATTTGTAACTGTACTGTCAGATAACTTTGTGTCTTCAACTGCTAAATACTAAAATTTAAGGATACAGCTAACTCTCTACCGACTTCCATAAAACCTGGAAAACAGATTTCAAAAAAGTGTTTGGTAAATATTAACTGATAACAAATTTAAGTATTTAACATATGTGCCAATTTCATGCCAGTAATACACATAACATCTTAAAAATCAAGATGCTAATATGGCAGAAAAACAAATTCTTAAGTACGTGGGTCCCAAAATCTTACCTATCCTGCTGCAAATGGTAACCAGCAATTCACCAACTGTTTTAGAATCATCCACCATGACAGTTTTCACTGAACCATCCAACATACGTATTTTCTGAGGTCTCTGCTTCTTTTTGTACTCCAATATATCCTAGGAAGTAAACAATACTGTTTCTAAATGCTTTTGGAAGCCACCACAAGCCAACCCACTAACTTAGATGCCTAAAACAGGATTCCCTCCCCACTCCCCAAGCTGGGTTTTTCCTTTGTTATAGTATAGGCAAATTTATTCATGTAACAAACTTGAGAAGTGGCTAGTTTTAGTTCTGCCAATGTCATTTTTCAAGAACTTGTCCTAGCTGGCAAAAGCAAAACCTAGACAGGGCAGAACGGACAAAAGTACCTTTGTGCTGCAAAAACTAGTTTAACATTTAAGAAGGACAGCAATGTCTCTCATTTGCAAGCAAGCTGGCCATAATATGAACAACTATGACCTCATCATCTTTAGTATAAAAGAAACCTAAATTATAATACAAGGTCACCTCAAATATAAAGCTTATTACAAAAGTTTTTTCTCTTTCTGTTAATCATTCTATGAAGACACTATTGGCCACAGTAGCACACAGTCACGACCAGACACAGGAAAAAACTAACTACTGACACACAGCATGGAAAAGAAGTGGGCCAATTTCAGGAACAGACTCAAGACCCTTCTACCCCTCCAAATGCTAAACATTCTTCTTGCTACTTGCAAAACAAGTTTTCTAAAAACATGTTGATGAACAAAGCAACAGACTTGCACCATACCCCATTTCTCAGCATATAATAATCCAGCGTTCTTCCAGCCTCCAGCCATATACCTTTTCGAGGATCTTCATCTGACAAGAACAATCCATAGTCAGAGGCTGTGGAACAGAAGAGACAGAGACTCACTGAAAAATATGAAATCTAATAAAGCAAACATGTTTTATTTCAAGGTTATTCACCTTCAGGGTTAAGCTTCCATTACACTTACTTCCCATTCTTAATGAACTTGGATAGAAGGTTTTTTTCTGTGCTTCAGAAAATACTTATCTTAACAGCAGACAGCAGGGTAGATCAGGCTTTATAGAAGACTTGACAAAAGCTTCAGTGAGCAAGAACATGTCACATCCACTGTGTAATTTGTGTTATATTTCTAAATATTTCTCTTGAAGATGACCTTGTTTAAATGCTCATAGGTCCTGCTTTGGAATTGACTACCCAAAGATACAAGCAGTTTGGCCTTAACCATCATGTAATATTTTAAGCAGTAGTTCTATTTAAAAAAATATATACTTTGATTTCAACCCTTCACATATTGAGTTTATGCTAAACTTTGGAATCTTTTTGACAGATGCTTCAGGTTTAGGCACTTAAAAAAAATACAAGGCTTCTAGAATTATAATAAAAATCTCAGGAAAAACTTGCATCTATTGCAGACTAAATACATGCCAACTGATTCTTTCAGAATCACAAGTAAATGATAAAACTCTCGTTGTCACAGAAGAACAAACCCAGGCTTAGGTTTCAAAGACTAAACTCCAGGTATACAAAATGAAGGACCATCACAATCAACTTAAGGCCCACCCAAAGCATCTCTTCTTGATAAACATTTGCATGAAGAATTGATACAGCGTACACTTCACTATCACAAACAGTGTAAATGACTTTGTCAGCTGAGCCTGCTCTAATTGCAGTTCTACAGTTTAAGCTAAGGGCTTTTTTCATACAAGCTGGCCAGCTGCCTGCACACAGCCTGTCACAACAGCTGGGTGCAGGGAGGGTACCCTGTTTACTTACTGCCATGTGTTTGGACCCTCTGATCAGAAAGTCAGGTAAAAATAGCTACAATTTTTGGACAATGTTTCATTTTAAAATGTTACACATAGCAACAATTTACATTTAAGCCATTTACATTAAAAACATTGTTACTCATGCAGGTATATAAAAGAGCTTACTCTTAATACAAGTGTAACTGACTTAGATACACAATTTCAAAAGAAGAATCCTTCCCAAAACAACTGAATAAGAAGCAAAACTCTTCCTGCCGACCTTAATTAAAGATTCCACTGAACAGCCAAGTGATCCGTACGTACAAAGATGTTTATGACAGAAATTCAGTACAGAAACAGTTATGTAAAATTTTAGAATTTGTGCCTATAAATAGGTTGTGACCTTTAGAAGCACACAAAGCGCCTTGCACAGAATTACCAAGGAAGCACAGACTGCTTCTGATGCCCATTTCTGGGGGATACACCCTAGAAATGAAATAGCAGTAGCTGTGCAACTTGCATGTTAACATCACAGCCACCTTTGTGCCAGCATGCAAGCTTGAATAAGTGGAACGTGCATGGCTGACAGTCATAATGCAGGACAAATACACTTTCTGCTGTGCAGCAACTAGGTTTGATCAGTCTGTACTGCAGCTTTCTGAGTCTTCTGAACTAACAGGCAAACAAACACACCCATTTTAACAGCCACAAAGAAGGGGAAGGGATATGTTAGTAACCTCATTTCTGTTCATCACTCATCTTCATAAAGTTGTGTGAAGTGCGTAATTATACTGCGATCACATACAAAGGAAAAGCCCGACTGTATAATCTGAAGAGAGTTCCTAGGCATTTCTGTGAGGTTCACAATGTTCAGGGATATTTATTACTCAGCTTCTTTGAATACAACAGCTGTTCAAAATAACTGCCTTGAGAGATGGTAAAAATGCACATTTTGCATCTGAAAAATTGAATCTGTATAACTAGACTTCCTAAAGACTCCTGCAAGGGAGAAGCATTTCTAATGATGGTAATATTGCGCATTGCTGGTAGGTTTTTCTAACCGTTCAGACAAGATTTTCAGAACAGCTCTAAAGGTTGAGAGCTTTGTGTAAAACTCATTAAACAATCTGCTTTAAGAATTATATTCCAGTGGCATTATACACAGTACAGCAACAAAAGATTGTGAAGATTCTGAATTTGACAACTCTGACTACATTTAAACCAGAGCTTTTGTCCAAGTAAAGACATATTTCACTGTCTGCATTCATTTAATTTGCTCAATAGGTACAGAGACAGTTAAATTTTACTAACTTGTAGCAGCGTTCTGAATATGGTATACACAGCATGGTGATGATTTTACTTATTAATCAGTTTCAAACATTTCCCTTTGCATATTTTTTGAGATATCCAGCCATTCTTTTTCAATTCATGTTGTCTCTTCCTTTGCTGAGGCACAAAATAAGTTGGCCCAGATTTTCATGGAAAGCATTGCCACAAACATTGCTCTAAAAACACAGTACCACAAAAATTGTTCTCCAAGCACAGAAAAATCATCTTTCAGGCAAGCAAGCAATTTATTTACGAAGTAAAAATTGCACAAAAAAAGTATCCTTTGTAGAAAAACCTCTGTCAGGACAGAAGGAAGAAAAATCTGTATGCCCTTTGAACCTTTCACTTCAGAGCCTTATGATTTAAATAAAAAACCAAACCCTCCAACCTGAAATACAAATGGAGGAACAGAACAGTAAAAACAACCATGGGCCTGTGTTTATTTTCAATTCAGCCAATGAATTGACTAAGGACAAATACAGGAACTCACCTTGCCCTGTTTGAGCCTCTGGCACTCGTTCACGAATAACTCTACAGGCATCGTACACTGCAGTGGATGGTTCAAACTGCATCGTCTTCACTACATTGCATTGGCGGACACAGATCTTCAAGGAAAGCGCTACCATGGTGTCAAGTCACTTGCAAGTTCCTACTAAAGTATCTGAAAAAGCAGCAGTAGTGTTATTGCTTAGAATTTTCCATTTAATGCTTTAATACACTCAACATTACATTAAAAAAAAAAAAGAAATTAGTTCATTAGAATTATATGTATTCAAACACAGTTCTATGTAAAGTCTCATTAGCATCACCAGCTAGAAACTACCCAAAACAGATTTTATCTCTTTTTCTTGGTATATAGGAAATTCATTTTCAAAAAACTTGTGTACACATACTTAAATGTTGATACTTTGTCTAAGGTATGTCAAAATGGTGCATAAGAAAACAATACACTCATTAAGCATATCATCAACATATTTACTACTGACAGAAAATTATTTCTCTCTCACCACAACCTTTTATTAGGCCATTTGGATTAGCTGGTAATTAACAGCTTAGTATAACTACTTAAATGAAGGCAGGATTTTCTTAGTACATAACTTCTCTTTTCTGAAGATTCTTAGGTGTGCAATACCACATTGTACTATTTTTCATTTCAGAAACTTCACTGAATTTGACAGTATTTGTCTACAGAAGCAGGAAGCTACAGATGCTTTTTGGTTTGTTTCATTTTGTAGATAGTCTGGGTTTTGTCTCAAGTGTCTTCCCTTGCTGTCGTAACACTCCAAACCACGCATTAGGCTTTCCACAGCGATCTCCAAGAACTCTTCAGAACTGACGTCCTTTCTGCATAAATACAGAATCTACCAGAATAACCAACTGCTTTATGCATAAATTAATGTAGGTGTATTTTAAATAGGAGGGCATGAGATTCTATGGACTACTGCCACTGATGGCAATTTGAGCAGGACAAATCCTAATAGTTAAAAATTTAAACCCCAGTTGTGCATCTTTTTACAGCCCAGACACTCACTACCGCTTGGAAAAATCACTTTAAGGAATAAGAAGGAACCAGCATTTACACTTCATTGATGCACTGAGGTCAGCGAGTGCATCCCTTCTCCAAGGCACAGACAGCAGACAAATCATTTCTTGACCGATAACATTTAGGAATAGCTTTGGCACTAAGATGTCATCCTCCCCCACATTTTTGTGGCAGCCCATCCATCTGCCTCTCAAAAGCAAGACATCCTACTTCCGATTTTTTAGTATTTCCCAGACCACTCACTACCAGTATGAAATGCTAGATATGATAAGACTATCAGACAAAGGAAAAGGGGTGAATGAGCAAAAAAACATACAAGAAACATTAATGTACACACCTCAATGCTTTCCTAATCTATCAGTGTCTGGTAACAAAACAATCTGTATTTTGAGCCAATCACTCTAGGCAGAGGTCTGATAAACAAATGAAGATCTCTCCCTACTAACAAATACTACTTTCTAAAATTACCATCCAAAAGGTCTTTACACTTCAGAAGTAATCGTTCGGTATAGCAGCAGCACAAAATAAATGCTATACAAAAAGTAAAACTCTCCAGTATTTTCACAGAGATTCACCATAACGGGGCTCAGTTTAGCACTTTATCTTTTATACATAAGAAAACCTCAGAGCATTACAAAAACAAAAATATCCCAAGAAACCACAGATTGGAACAGTTTTTCACCATCCGCCATGGTTCCAGGAAGAATAATTATGTTCACGTGTGCTTATATGAACCGTTAAAAAAAAAAAAAGTACTAGCACACTAAACAGCTGGAAAAGAGACAGATCAGCTTGGAAAACAGTCTCTAGTTGCTTGGAAGGCAACTGTTCTAACTCACAGGTGACCTCCGAAACCCAGCTGGCAGCTTCCAGTGCGGTAAGCTGAGCCACAATCCCTGCTCCCTCCTCCATCTGGTCAACATGTTAGAGCAGGACCGTTATACTGCAACCCTCTGAACTCTCTCCCTCTCCCCTATTTTCTACTCCTCTTAAAAAGAAGAAATGCTATAAAAGCAACACCAGTGAACAGGTACATTCTAGAAAAAGCTTTCATCTCGTCTTTGCTTTCTACTGAACCTGAAGGTAAGACTTGCAAGCCATACACATCACATCTTCAGACTTCATCTGATTATCTTGTCTATTAAAAGGCAAAACGGATACTGACCTTTTCCTATCAGCTTTCCCGTGAACAAGCTATAGTCTTAACTTTTGGCATGAATGACTTTGGCTAAAGGGAAACAGTCATTCAGAAAAAAATGTAAGCATATTCAACAATCATCTTTAAAAAAACCAACTTGAGTAGAGGCATTAAAAGAGGCCTCCTCTCTTCTGTTCACATATAAAGAAGTAGTACAGATGACCGAATCAGTATTCTCTGACATTACAGCAAAGTGAATATAATACAGTTGCACAGACACATTGCAGCACCGTCTGAAAGATAAAATTAAAGTTCTTTCAATGTAGAAAATAGGATACCCATGAAAAAACTTTGCGTGTAATGAAACGATTGACTGCTTTCTGGAATGGAATACTAGATGAGTGACTGAACAGTCATAAATTAGCACCTGACTTGAAAGTTTCATGCCATACAAATCCTGTCTTAACAGCACTGACAGTAGTGGGTCTCATGTAAGTTACGGTGATGTAATACTATGCTTTCTATGTATAGCTGAATCTTGTATTATTGCAGAAAATAACATTTTCTTTTAAGGTGAAGGGTCATAAGGTTATAGCATGAAAATAAAGACAGTTGCTTGGAAACAGAAAAACTACTTAATCTTTTAGTTAATGCTTTTATATGTAACACTAAAAAATGGATTTTAAAAAAGGGCACTAACTCACACCAAGGAATATCCAACTTCATTCGTGTCTAATCTCCCTTTATGAATGGAGAAAAGCAGGAAAGAAAAACCAAATGGTAAAGACTGACCACAAAACTTTAACTGGAAAAATAAAAAATAAAATAAAATTTTCTTGTAAAATTATTGCAATTTTGCAGTTTTTACTGCTGCTTTTACTACGTTAGCATACATTTAGCAAACAAAAAGCATTCTGATAAACTTGATCTCACCTGTGAGATCCAGAACAGAGTCAGTCAGAATTTGAAAGCGGTTTAGACAGTACAGCATTGTGTCACACACTTGATAAATTTAAAAACAAGCAGAAACCCCATTTCTTAAAGTTTAGGAAAAAAAGTTCCTTTAAAATACTTGTTAATATTTTGACTTTGTGATCATGCACCACCATGCGTGTCAGAAGGACCTCAAGAGGCAGCCTAGCCTAGTACCTGCACTGCAAGATGATGCATCCCTATGCTGTCCCTGCCAGATGGTCGTCTAATCCGTTCTGACAAAGCTCCTTTGAAATGGAGTCCACAATATCCACAGGGAAGCTGCTCCATTTCTTTTTACTACTACTATGATATTTTGGGTGATTCCTCCCTACCCACCCAAGTTTTCAACCTAGGTTGAAACTACTTTTCTCTGCAAAAGAACCTTTTTTTCCCCTGCCCTACATAAACTGACATGCAAAATTGATCCTTGTCATCTTTAACACAATTTTACAAGTTGGGAACCTGTTACTCTGTCCTCCTAATCTCCCTCCTTTTTTTAAGGGTCAAATTCAGCTCCTTAAAGAAGGAAGGATCTAAATACATCAATGGTCTAGTCTCCCTCAACTCAGTGCTCTTGGTTTCAGATACACCAAAGGATGTTTTTTTCAAAAATAGCTTATGAAAAGAGCCCATGAGTTACCAGCTTCCTCCAACACTGTGTTCTCAAACTTCAGAGAAAGGTTTTCATTTGCCTCCTCCAAATTACTCTCAGGCTCTAAACCTCCCCACTTGGCTTTCAGTAATAACTGGGACAGGCAGTTTCCATCTCCTGTGTAACAGCCAAAATAGGACAGCTGTTTTTTCTCAGAAGAACTAAGAACTTGGTCAAGAAAAAGGGCTGAGGATCACAGAGAAAAACAAGGGAAAAATATCTTCTGTGTCCCCTTTATCATCTATACATTCATTCACACCACATTTAAATATTTCTTAGTGCAGGTAATGGACTCTTTCTGCTCCCCAACATCACTCAGCCTCTGGAATGGCTGACCAAAAGTCAAAGTGTCCCTGGAAATTAAGAGGATTTTGGGAAAAATAGTTTGCCTGTATAAGTCTAATCCTCTGCGAGTAATCAAGTAGGTAATTTCTAAATCAGACTGTGATCGATCTGTACTTGCAAAGGCTGGAGACTGAAGTAATAAATTACAGATCTGACAGGTTTGGGAGAGGTAGCAGCAGCTCTGAGCTCTTAAAAAAACCACAGATCATCAGTGAGAGAACCCAGTGCCTGCAGGAATGTATCTGTAGTGTGTAAGTCAAGGTCTCAAGTTGAACCATCACAGCACCCAGGTTCTGGGAAATCCCAGGAAAACAAGATTACAACCAGTGGTTGAATCAAAACATGATTCTGTGTGCCCACAGAGATACCTTGCAAAAATATTTCAAACACAGAAATCCCAAGATGTTATCAAGTACTGAAAAAACAGACATAAGAATGAGGCAATATTAAGGTTCTTGAGAATAAAGTAACTTCAAGTTAGAGGAATGCCTGCCATTCCACCCTTGCAGTTCAACAATGGTGTAACCAAGGCAGCAACCAGCTCCCCTTCAGCTCCAGAAGTTAACAGTCCCTCTCACAGCTGCCAATGTTTCTGTTTGCGTAATCACTTTCTCAACCAATTTTGACAGGTTTTGCGTTTTTTTTCATGTTGGCCATTGCATTTTTGACAGAACTGGGTTATGGAGTGATTACACACATGATTGGCCAGAACATCCAAGGCAGTAGTACTCTCCAGCAGAGGAACAGGAGCAATGTGTGGTAAGGAACGGTCAGTGTCCCAGCCGGGTCACCATTGCCTCTGGTCACTGTACCTCAGGAGGATAAATCTTGCAGCAGGCACCTGTACTTCCATTTGCACAGCCTTACTTCAGTTCTCAGCTGTAGTTACTGTATCCTTCCCAAAAGCTCCCTGCATAGACACATTCTCACAACAGTTAGAGCTAGGATGCTGTTACTGTTACATTACAATAGGTGTTGGCTTAGAAGCAGATACATACTCAGTGAACAGTTAGACTGCTTTTCTTTAACAATTGCTCTTCATTAAAACAAATTTCCTGAAATTCTAGGGACCAATATGTACAAAACTAAACATCTGTTCATTTCTTGTAAAGTAGGTATTTTCAGTGAAACAGGTTGAACATTAAATACAAAAAAACATTCTTTGCTGAAATAGCTATAAATATTTATAGACCTGAACATCCCAACCAGCTCCTTAAAGAGCCTTCTGCAACAGTACATAATAATGAGTTGTCTGCTGTTTGTGAGCCTGTCTATGTTAAAAGCATTAAGATGGATGACACCCGTACTGGTCAAGTTCAGACTTGCCCTAGTTAGAAAGATTATATGATTTTTGTCAGGCTTATTGAGTGCTGAGTCCGTGAGGGATCCAACTTTGTGCTACTTTCAAAGTTTACAGGTCAAATCACCAATACGGATGTGAGTCTCAGGTAATGTACAGAACGTGTCTCTGTTCCACAATATCTTGCTCAGATTAATGAGCGTAATAAAATGACAATTACAGAAATTCCACAAAAGATTCCCCCAAGAAGCTAAATCATACCTGAGAGCCCAGCTCTGCTAGACTGGGAAGGTGGCACTGATGTTACAACTACCTCATCAGCTGCTGTACAAGGAGACAGACTAAGGCAAGGGGGAGCAGAGTTATCTCAAGAAGCATTTTACAAGGACTCTCAAGAGACATGTAACCCAGGGTAAAAGGCTGCGTCTCTGAATATTGATGAGGACAGAAGTTTGCATCACGTAATTCCAACAGGAATCAACTATTATCAAGCTGAAGGCATACAATAAAACAGGGGAAGAATAGCTTAGCAGACGCATGGGAGAATGAGATTTAGAGGGGAGACCAGTTATTGAACACTGACCTGCTTTATCATACACAAACCCACCCGACTTAATTTGTACCATTGCTACCCTAATGTCTGTGGTGTCTGACAGCTGATGGGGCCGTGATGTTATCTGTCTGTTTTGAACTACACTAAGCAAATAGGGAATGCAAAATCTCAGCTTAATATTATCTCTGCTTAATACTATGAGGATATGAACACTCCTTTGCCTTCCATTTCACACCCTTGCCAATAGAGTGTTTGAAGTAAAACACAACCCCAAAATATCTGCATTTCTAAACTAGGCAAATGTGGAACAGATAGATCTGACACTGTCAAATATGGACTACACCCACCCAGTTAAAGGAAAGTTGCCACTGCCAGCGCTATGGTTAAAAGCAAAGCTCTGCTATGATTTAGTAGAGGTCTGTTTCCCTGGAGATTTTTCTTAACTGGTTCACTCAGGCTTGAGCAAACACAGATCTAGGTCATGAGACTGTCAAAGTCTAAAAACCTGCACGTGTACGTGCTAGTATAGGCAAAGCTACGTATTTTTATACTAGATTAACTTTGTAAGAAAATCTAGTGGGACAAGAGTTCTCTATTCTTTTCAGTACTCCCACCACCTACCTGCTGGCACAGGGCACCAGCAAAACAGGACACATTACATTTTCTACTGTTCATGAGTTGAACATGTAACTCTATTGCAACATACCAAATACTTGTTTAGTGGACTGGTACCTGGTAAGACCTCCTTAAGCAACAGACACTCAAAAATACAAACCCAGTTGCACTGGTAACTACATTTGATGTTTCCAACATTATGAATGCAAATTAAAGGGTCATCCCTCAAAAACAAGGATGATGGAACCACAAGGCAGGCAAGCGGGCAGATGATTGCACCGGCATGGAGGACAGCAACACACATTTTACAACAAACTTACAATGGCACTTAAATTAGCTGGCCTTTGCTGCTGTTGGCATCTTATGCGTTATCATATAAAAGATCACACTGCTTCTTTCCACAGAAGATCACCCACTCTTTAGTGCTCCATTGCTGTCAATTTGTAACTCATTTATACCACAATGCTCTCAAAGGTGCTTAAGGGATGTTATTAATACGTTTTCCAAGAACACCAAGCTGATTCTCCACCAGAACATTGTATAGAAGCTGAACATTCAACTGTGGATTGTATGCCTGAGACATATGTCCGCATGTCATAGCAAGGCCTTGATGGACAAGATGCTGAAGATACCATCTCAGCTGCTTTGCCGTTCCACTGAGAACAATGTAGAGAGGTGTTTCAGGGATAATTATCACTGATGTGCAAATATCACACTTGTAAATACTGGACTGGAAGTTGCATCTTGTCAGTCAGTTTAGAAGGGAGCAGTATGCATTCTTCTAGTAACCAGAGAGGAATAAATAAATAAAACTCTCAATTTCCCTCTATTTAGCTCAAAGATGAAGGCAAGAGCAGTAAACCAATAGAGTAAAAGTTGATGTTCTAAATGGGCAGTGAGTACAAAGATACCATCTTAGGGGAGTCCAAAAGTAGCCTGACAACCTCAGGCTCTGCATGCTATCTGGGGTGGTTAGTCAGAACTCTTGAAGCTTGAACGAGCAAGCAAAAAAAGTATAATCCTTCCTTCCATCATTTACAATATAAGGAACTTAACACTATACAGCACAAAACATCGTTTATTCTGTTTGTAAATGTGCACAGACAATCAAAATGCAAGACCTCTTATAAGCCCCCTTGCCCCAAGAAAAGCCCTACTCAACCACACTGCCTGCATACACACACCACACATCCTGATAAGCAAGTTTACAGTTAAAATCTTCAAGAATCTCAGATAAAATTCACAGCATTTATCTGTAGCATGCAATACCAAATCTTAACAACAAAACAGTAAAATGAAGGTGAACTGGGGCAAGCTTTGAAAGGCTACTGTGAAAGTCAGCTTTAATCATTAGTAAGCATTAATCATGCCATTCTCGGTTCACACATTATAGTTGTACGGGAACAGCATCTATTTTGCTACGAACCAACCAAGAAACTACCCTCAAGCAGAATTATATAAGAGATCAAAATATTTGAGTCTAATTAAGAGTTGTTTATAGGACAGTCAGCTTATTAGCAATTCAACTACAGTTCGCTTTTTAAAATCAAAAGCCATATTTGCAAACTAACTTGCTTGAATGTATCTTCAAAAGCAAGAATGAATTACAAGGGACTACGGGAGGAATGTCATTGTTCCAAACAGAGCTGAAACAGCTTTTAGATAACAGAAGCAAAGAGTTTGACTGGAAGAAGTTGTAACAGAGAAGCCATTAGCCTCAGGAGTAGGAACCTCCAATATGGCAGTCAATGACTCAACTCTGAAGAGGCCTTCCAGGCTTTTGTTCTTATTTTGCAAGGACACTGCAGGAGAAAGCTGAAAACAGAGAACATGAGTTTCTGTAGAAATCAGAAGTGAATGAACATCCTTTTCCTAGGTTCTTCTCCAAATGAACTCTTTCTGTCATAGAGATGAGCCCTTTTAAGAGAGTCCTTGGGAGGACGGTAATAAATATGTCCTTGGGAGGACAGTAATGAAGATGTTCACAGATCCTAGGAGTATAAATAAGACAGTATCTGAGATACAGAAGACATTTTTGTTTGGTGGGGGTTTGGTTGGTGGTTGGTTTTGTTTGTTTGGGGTTTTTGTTTCCAGGTTTTTTTAGGCCGGGGGTGGTGGTGTTGGGAGGGTTTTTTGCTTCATTTTTTTAAACTGAAGAGAACTGCTTGTAAGGTTAATCTAGGTCCATGACAAAAGCTGCAACTTGCTTACAGTGGGATATATACTTATACAGCTTCAAATATATTTTCTGACTTCTGGTAATTTAAGAGCACACAGGTAAATTATAGGATAAGAAAAATAAACAAAGATTACGAATACTTTCTTTTCTGTGGAAGAGTTAAATTGATATGAAACTGATTTTCCAAAGCAGCAGATTTGAGTACTCTAAATCACACTAACAATAGTAATAGGTTGAACTGAACAAGTGGGCTGTTAAGTCCAGGCTTGCACAGTTCTGTATATTCACACTATTTTCAACTGCTGAAGCACTAAAGTGTTTTGAAGGACGATTTTTAAGCTTTTATTTCTTGGTTTACCACCTTTGAGCACATTCACTTCAATGCTTTTTTTCCACTGAATTAATTCAAAGCCGCCACTCAAAGGTCTGAATTATACCTGCCATTCTTGGCAACCGCCCCAAAGTAGGATGTAATAAACCACTCAGAGTTGTTAATTTAGTCATTAAATGACACAGCTAGGATACAACCTCTTGGGTTCACCTACTGTGGTCTAAATATTACTCTGCATTTCCTCTTTTTTTTTTTTTTTTTTTTTTAAGTGACACATGTAGGCAGAGTTTAGAATATATTATGAGTTTTGTACAGTAATATACTCTACCAATTCAAAAGAAAATCAAGGAATCTTTTTGTTCAGGTACAGAAACTAAGTTCCTAAGTGCTAAGTTCCAGAAAACAGTGTCATGGTAAATCATATAAGGATTCTTCTGTTGCTTTCCTCCCACCCTCCTGAACATCATGTGATGCCACCCTAGAACTTTTTGATTGTTTTCTTTAAGGACAGTGGTGGTCAACAGTTACTTCATACATACTCAATTGCCTGCCTTAGGGAACATGAAGGCAATTAATGGTCTGCCCAAGTTTCTTACAAGCTTCATAAACAACCTTCTTTATTTGTTATGGAAGCTGAACTACTGAATAAAATAAAACCACTTAGCTAGTGAAATCCCTGAAGTAAATCTATATTGATCATTTTGATCAGCATCATCATCAAGAATTAGATGGGGTAGACAAGACTTCAGAAACAGCTTTGTTACACACAACAAGAAAAATAGTGAGGCTCAAGTAAAATTATTTTTGCCAGGTCTGTGATGGGGATTATGTGGAATAGTTCTCTGCTATCAGCGATTTGATCTGAAATGGTGGACTTAATACGCACTGAAATTGCGTGCCGTAGGTTTTGATCCATTTGTCCCAACAACCAGTTAATACAATCATTTAAAGCAGTTCACTAAAATAGGAAGTGAGGCAGAAAAAAAGTAAGTATTTATAAAATGTTCTTTTTATGAATGCAACTGTAGTCTAGCAAGTTAGCATTCCACCTATTTAAGTAAGCTCAGAAGAACTTGGAGATCTACACAGAACATGCTGACAACCAAACCATCACCTCCACGATGAACTTCAGCTGCTCATCCAGAATCTGCACAAATTGAGGATAAAGGTGAAGGGATTCCTGACTTGGAAAACCGTTTGGAAAGCAGGATGCTTGGTAAAGAGCTCAGTCATTTAGTGAAAATTTAGGTTGACAGCTTTGAAACTGATTGTCATTTCCACTAAGCAAAGCATGGCAAAGCAAGCGTCAGTCAGAAAGTTATAGCTACTCTCCAGGCAACCTAACTCAAATTTTCTCTGTTCAAGTACATAGAGTGTGCTAAAATTCATTCTATGTTAGAATAGCCATATACAGAAAGATGAAGTGCACTTGAAAAGTTTATGGTTCAATATAAATCCAAGTGCTTGAGCTACCATTTTTATTTAAACCTTCAGTATCTACTGAGCTTGTCAGGAATACAAAAATAGCAAAATCACTGTATTAGGAAGCATTAATTTCCAGTGTCTCTTGTCCTAAGACAGTGATTTAAAAAGAAGAAAAGTTAAATAAAAAGGCAGCTGAGAGGACACTGAATGCTATCTCCTGGTGGGACAGACAGATGGACAGATAAGTCCAGAACTTGACATATCAGTACAAACCCCTCCCATCGCAAATGCTCATCATACAACATAACACTTCCATAATATACTATGTCTATATAAATATGAAACAGCATCAGACACTGATGCTTCCTGTCTTCTTGTTAAACCCTGCCATTACGTGCCTTTTGTACAGGTCAGTTACTTACTACAGTTACAATAGTAAAACATTGGTCCAAAAGTAAAGGAAAGTGTATTCTGCTGAGAGTAGGTAAGTACGTGCAGTAAAGACATAAGCTTCGAGTTTACTTTAAGGTAAATACTGTATGGCATTCAAGAAGCTACTACATGCTAATACAGGATTAAATAAAATCATAATTAAGAATTAGACAGTATTAGAAAGCATATAAGAAGCTATGTGCTATGGTCAACTATAAAAGGATTGAATTGCTAATGTTTCTAATACTTTAGGTGTTTGATTCTGACCTGTACATATAACATTGTATAGTCATTTTTTGCTTTAATATTTAGGCACCTCTCACTGTGACTAACATCAAGTATTACTTGTTTTTTTCCAACAACCACCAAACATTTTAGATTTAAACTTATTATGCAAACAGAACTCTGCTGCCATCATGGACAGCTCTCCTTGAAACAGAATGAAGTACAGAACAAAGGAAACATGAGTAAAATTACCCAGCTGACACTAAGCCCATATTAGGGTAAGACAAAAGAAGCCCAAAGATTAAAACTGCAAAGAGTCAACATCAACCTAACAACCAAGCTGGCATTAGTACTTCAACAGAATTTGTTGCAAGCAAAATAATTCCCTGTTGGATTCATAATATGAACCACAGAACATATGGTTATGGGCCTGGAGTCAAAATGGAAAAAAACCATTAAGTGCTTCCCACAGACACTTTTACGACTCGGAGATACATTTTTGGTGTCACTTACGCAGAGTGTTAGCAGTGTTGAAATTTCACATGAATTTCTCCCTGCACGAAAAATTGGACAAGAACGGTTATCCTACTGACTCACTCCAATGCAACTTTTTCTGCACAAAGTATTATTGAAGAGGCCTCAGACAGGAGTCATAGTAAGGAGATTTTAGAAAAAAGGTGCAGGACAATTCACTGGAAAGGACTGACCAAAGAGACACTTGCAAAAACAATCTGAAAAGATATCAAGTGAACAACGTAAACTATTATATGTCATCCCTCTCTGCTTCTTTCAACACCGCTTATTGGAAGTTCCACGAAGAGGCAAGTTGTTCAGGATCAAATAGTCAAGCAAGTCCACTAGAACAATTCACTAATGGCATTTCTTCAACATTTGCTTTTCATAGCTGTATCCATTGGATCTACCCCACAGGTTGCTAAGCTGATTCTTGAAACAAAGTGTGGGATGTTAGAAGCCAAGACACTGGACACTTTGCTTAAGATCAATTAGAATACCTGTTAATGTGAAGTGTTTTTCAAAACTTGAACTATTACTCTCTTACTCCCCCACAGGAATCAGACTAAATCAGGTTTCAAAAAAACAAGTACATAAAAGAAATAAGAAATAAAACAATCCATATCAAGTCAAACAGCTTAACAGCTTTTCTTTTCCCGTTAGCATCATGTTGTTCACTACAGTGAACACTTTAGCACACTTTTCTTTCCACCTAATAATATTTATTGGAGAATTCAAAACAAAGCCAATCCCTATTTGAATTTAAATTATAACTAATTCATTTACGTTTCTACCTCTTCAATACTCTGGTCTCAATCCCATCTACTGTAGTATTATCCAGACAATTTTTCTGCTCACAAGCAATCACAATTTGGAATCAATACGAGATTAACACTATTTCTGTAAAAATCCTCATTCTTTATCAATTTTCATGTCATGAAGATCAGAAGGTTTACAGAAAAATAGTAAAAATCCACAAAAAAGTTGCACATCAAAGACAGCAATATTAATCCAACATACACCCCTCACTAGAAAGATGGTCACATAGAACTGTGATAATTTCATCATATCCTGACAAATGGTGGGGAAGCATATGCAACAGTTTACACAGTCTGCAACTCAAATGATATATTCATAAAACAGGTCAAATTGAAAAACAGCAGATCACACAGTCTGCAACACCTTTAAATAGCTACTTAAAAAAAAAAAGCTTTTCCTGCTCTTCCAACCTCCATCACCTACTTGAGATTTACTATGAATGCAGCTACCAACCATAGTTTCCAATATCTAGAATACCAGTCAATTTGCAGATGGTATCGCAGCTAGCTTCAATGATCTTAGTGCACGCTCCTTGCATTTACTGATGCTAGCAACTGAACAGAGCAGGAAGAAGGGAAGGAAAAACAGGGTGTCTCAATATGTAACCATTTCATGCTGTCTCAAAGGGTGAATGCTAGTTGTAATGATTTTTTTTAAACATCAAGTTTATCAGAGACATCAGGCTTCTCTGTGCTTTTTGATTGCCAAATAACTTTTTTTTTTTTTTTTTTTTAAGAACAACACTTTTTCAACAGAAGAAACAGGGAATGGCTAGTCAAAAGAACTTTGAGAAAAACATGTAAGAGAAAAAAATGAGTAGCCAAGGAAGGACCAAGACCTATAGCAATAGACTGTAGAAGTCTCGATTACTATCACAATCACAGACGCTGATGAAAACAGAAAAGCTGAGCAAGGACAGCGCACTTGCACCTGTCAATTCTCTGACACAGCCACAAAACAGGAGAACACAGATTGAGACACATGAGAAAGCTAATGTACATTAGACTATTTCAAGCAAGCACCACAGCATTCATTTCACTCCAAGCTTTAAGAGTACACTACACAACCGAGGTAAAAAGCTCACAACTACTGAATAAGGGAGGAAATTACAAGTTGGTGTAATCCTTATGACAATTTCTGAACATGTTTAAGCTTCAGAAAAAAATAAAACTCTGAAGAGACCAGGACCAAACCCCAAAGCAGCTGCCACTCTTGCATCAGAGACAGAAAGGAAGAGATCATAAAACACTACTACACTTTTATCAGGGTGTAACAGTGTGCGCAAACATTACATGTCAATTAGATTATACTTAGCCTAGCACACTGCCAACTGTGTGCTAATCTAAGGTCAAACCTCCTCCTACATCAAATGTGCACAGAGAGACTCTGGCAGTGATCTTACCGAAAAGCTCAAAGTCAACTTGGCAGACTTCAAATTGTTGACCCTGAATTCAGATATTCCATTATTTTTCTAAGCAAAGCCTATTTCAAGATGTACCTAAAACACTGGATGATTCTTGCGTCTCATAACTATTGGTTCTCGTGTCTTAAAATGCATTACTTGCACAGAGCAGGAATATGCTAGATATGTGCTGTATATGGAAGAACACACTCATTCTACAGCTAGATATTATGTATATATGAACAGATGCATATGAACACACACACTTGCACAAACACAACTGACAAGACAGAATGTCAGATACGCTCATATTTGTGCATTTGCAAAAATGCACTGAACTCCAGCTACCACCAGCATTTAAAATGCACTGATTATTAAAAGGATTACCAAATGTATTCTCCACAGAAACCATCCCTCCAGAAACTCAGTTTCTTAAGTCAAAATAAAATGACCTACCAGGACCTCCTCCACCTCAGCTGATGGCCAACAGCACTGACGGAAAATGCAGTTTAGTGGGGAAATTCATAGATGAAACAGGACCAGAAAGGAATCAATACCATCTTGGACCATTACACATCACTTTCATTCCAATATTCTGCACTACATACAGCCTCCTAAAAGATCTAAGCCATCACTCTCTGCAATGTACACAAAAAGACCAGAGGGCAATAAAAAAAGTTACTGCATAAAAAGGAGAGGAGCTTGGTTTCCAAATGCAGGTGGGAAAAATAATCTGTCATTGTCACTGCTACTGTTGATTATAGCCAGCAGCAAATGGGAAATCAATCTGAGATCCAATTTACAGCTCCAGATATCATTTCATACCTAAACACAGCTAGGGCTTCCGTTTGTTTCAGCTAGGATCAACCTTTGACAGTTATCATTTCGGCTACCTAGGAGATCATAGAATGGTTTAGGTTGGAAGGGACCTTGAAGATCATCAAGTTCCAACCCCCCTGCCACAGGCAGGGATACCTCTCACTAGACCAGGTTGCCCAAGGCCACGTCCAGCCTGGCCTTGAACACCTCCAGGGACGGGGCTTCAACAACCTCTCTGAGCAACCTGTTCCAGTGCCTCACCACCCTTAAAGTGAAAAACTTCTTCCTAATGATTAATCTAAACCTGCCCTCTTTCAGCTTAAAGCCATTCCCCCTTGGCCTATCACTACATGCCCCAGTAAAAAGTCCTTCCCCAGCTCTCCTGTAGGCCCCCTTTAGGTACTGGAAGGCCGCAATAAGATCTCCCCGGAGCCGTCTCTTCTCCAGGCTGAACAGCCCCAACTCTCTCAGCCTCTCCTCATAGGAGAGGTGCTCCAGCCCTCTGATCATCCTCGTGGCTCTCCTCTGGACGCGCTCCAGCAGGTCCATGTCCTTCTTATGTTGGGGACTCCACAGCTGGATGCAGTACTCCAGGTGGGGTCTTACGAGAGCGGAGTAGAGGGGCAGAATCACCTCCCTTGACCTGCTGGCCACACTTCTTTTGATGCAGCCCAGGATACGGTTGGCCTTCTGGGCTGCGATCACACATTGCTGGCTCATGTCGAGCTTCTCGTCCATCTGCACCCCCAGGTCCTTCTCCACAGGGCTGCTCTCCAGCCATTCCCCGCCGAGCCTGTATTTGTGCTTGGGATTGCCCCGACCCAGATGTAGGACCTTGCATGTGGCCTTGTTGAACTGCATGAGGTTGGCTCGGACCCACCTCTCCAGCCTGTCCAGGTCCCTCTGGATGGCATCCCTCCCCTCCAGCGTGTCTGCCTCGCCAAACAGCTTGGTATCATCAGCAAACTTGCTGAGGGTGCACTCTACCCCACTGTCCATGTCGCTGACAAAGATGTTGAATAGTACAGGTCCCAGTACCGACCCCTGAGGAACGCCACTCGTCACTGCTCTCCACTTGGACACCGAGCCGTTGACCGCAACTCTTTGAGTGCGACCGTCCAGCCAGTTCTTTATCCACCGAGTGGTCCATTTATCGAATCCATGTCTCTTCATTTTAGAGACCAGGATATTGTGTGGGACACTGTCAAACGCTTTGTACAAGTCCAGGTAGATGACATCAGCAGATCTTCCCTTGTCCACTGCTGCTGTAACCCCTTCGTAGAAGGCCACCAAATTTGTCAGGCATGACTTGCCCTTGGTGAAGCCATGTTGGCTCTCGCCAATCACCTCCTTGTTTTCTATATGCTTCAGCAGAGTTTCCAGGAGGATCTGCTCCATGATCTTGCCAGGCACAGAGCTGAGACTGACTGGCCTGTAGTTCCCCGGGTCTTCCTTGTTTCCCTTTTTGAAAATAGGGGTTATGTTTCCCCTTTTCCAGTCGGCAGGAACCTCGCCAGACTGCCATGACTTCTCAAATATGATGGCTAGTGGCTTCGCGACTTGATCTGCCAGTTCCCTCAGGACCCGCGGATGTATCTCATCAGGTCCCATGGACTTGTGCACCTTCAGGTTCCTCAGGTGGTCTCTCACTTGATCTTCATCTACAGTGGGCGGTGCTCCATTTTCTCAATCCTCTCCTTTGCAATCTGCGTCTTGAGCAGTGCGGCTGCTGTCCTTGTCCGTGAAGACTGAGGCAAAAAAGTCACTGAGTATCTCAGCTCTGTCGCTGTCCTGGGTAACCAGTTCTTGTGTTTCCTTCCGGAGAGGGCCTACATTTTCCCTAGTCTTTCTTTTCTCACTGACATAGAGATACTCACCAAGTAGCTCCCTCCAAGACTAAAGATTTTTTACTTAATGGCTATTTAGGTGGGAATCAGAGGAATGTCTTAAATGCAGATAGTCAGAAGTGTTTGAAGTGTTCCTGCAACTCAAGCAACTGAGCTGCAAATCGGGGACAGACGACTTATTCTCCCTGTAGGGTTTCTACCTGCAAACATTTTCCATTAAAAAAGGTCTTAAGCTAACGAAAGCTACAATAAGTAGGGCAACAAGATTTCCCAGTTGGAAATATCATAGATTCATCAATGATTCTAAATATACAGTCTGAAAATACCTCCTTCTCAGACTGCATCCTTAAAGGGAAAAACCACCACAAAATGACTTTATGACAACTTATTTAGAAGACCTAAAAGCAACAGCCAAACATCTCTTTTTCACTCCGATATATTATAATTCATGTTTCTCACTTCCCAGCTCCAGTGGAGAGTTCAGTGTTAATTTCTGCAGACATCACACTGCCAAATTGATTTAGTTTTTGTTTTTATATACTGTCTAGGGTGTTCCTAGCTCTTACTCCTATGCCAAAACTTTCATTTTTACTGCTGACTTCCACAGTGAGTTTCAGGCACTTCCAAAAACAAATCCATGAAAGATAAGACAGAAAATAAGATGACACTTGGATAAATAACAACCTAGGGGACAGCTGTGCAGGGACATTCATTCATTCCTTCCATCACTGTGTAAAATCTGTCCAGCTCCAAGTAGCTACAGAATCATGGAATTCTGTTTGTCATGAAACAAAGACTCAAACTGCCACCCAGAAAACACGCCTTGTCTGGAACAAGCACTTTGCTTCTGAGAAACAGAAGACTGTTCACAAGGTCCTGATGGCATGCATTAAATTTTCTGATTTTTTGCTTTTAAGTGTTTAAATGAGCTTTTAAAACAACTCCTGGCTTAAAGAAACAGTAAGTCCAACAGAATCCCTAAATCGAAGCTGCTATTAATGTTGTGAAAATTCAACAATTATAAACCTGTATTTAAAACTAGAGTATGCTATAACATCATCCCCCTAATTTCATACTATAAAAACACAAGGAGGGATGTATTTCTAAATAGAAATCTATATCCATCCTTATCTGTTCTCATTAAGATTTTCTTCTGCACACAGTGCAAAGGACTGGATTTTTTCAAGCACACTATTTCTGTAGCAAACAAAGCACAATATATATGGGCAAGAGGTCACACCAATACTTAATAAAGACCTGTTAACTATTTTGGTACCTATTACGACCTGGAAAAGAACAAATAAACCACGACTCCAGAAACATACAGCATGTTCACAATCAAACTATTAAAGAACTCAGCTTTATTTTTAAAAAACGTGTGTTAGTAAAGAAGTATTAAAGTGACTGACATGGTAAATAACATGTTTAATGATACACCAAGTCTCATTTTTAGAAGTACTACTTGGCTTTGATATAGTATTTATATTTTTAGGCGTGTGCATACAAACACACTAATGTTACATAAATGCAGCATATTTGTATGTGCATGTATGACACAGGAACATGCACACATACATCCTTAAAAAATCATCATGGCATTAATGTGGTGCATACCATTGAGAAAGTTTCCAATTGAAAAGGGACTGAAGAGAATACATAGTTCCCTAGTATGTTGTCCAGTGCAATGAGCCCACTCAAGGTCAAAGCCCTCCTCCTACTCTTCCTCCCTCCACTATCATCAGTAACTGAATTGCTGACTACCTTACCTGAACATTTAAGACCCCAACAACATGCATCAAGCATTTAAAATATATCTTCCTTATAGTTACTGCAGGCTCAGCATCGTTAATCAACTCCGGTTGTAAGGGAATACTCATTGGATTGCTTATATTGAATTATATATTTATAGTCTGATTAATAATGCAATACTTCAAAAATCTGAAGGAATCCTACCCATGGACTAGCAGCAGAAGGATATAGAGAAAATATTCAATGGAAAAATTTGAAATAGAACTTCAGTATAACGGCATTACCCCACTCCTTTTTTGGAGTGACGGGGGGCTACTACTACAGTTAATAAAAGAAAGGCCACGAATCACTGATTTTTATAACATATTTATCTAAATATATTTAGAATTAAGCACTGCACTAAATCTTGTATTACTTACCTGGATGATACACAACATTCACCCAGCATTACACTATTTAAACCTACCCAAGAATTCTTATGCATAAACATAAGATTAATTGACCTACTTTTTCAAGACTTCCACATACCTCTTACTCTTACAGAAATGTTCCATTATAGGGAAAAGCCCTTTTATGCTGTTGTATTTTATTTGCTTGTGCAATTCCAATCCTTTCCTCTATGATGCACCTTACTGTAACAACTGGGCAAGACAGGAGTGAAATGTTTCCTTGTGTAACACTTCTCTTGCCAACTAGAATCTAACCCCACACCACTATTTCCCAAACCACTCTGTATTTTGCATTAAAACATCAAATCGGTTTCCTCATAGTTCCAAGTTATATTTACACCCTATTCTTTTGGTATAAAACATACACTTCATTCAAAATGGTGGAAAAAAAAGTGCCAAAATACTGAAATTAAGTACTGAAAAATCATCCAGAAAGACTGGTATTAAAAACAGGCACCTATTCAGCTTTGGCAGGAATCCCAGTTTTACTGGCATTGCCTACTTGCTTATTATGTGCTGTGTTACAACTATTCTTCACTGGAGTGCCTGTTTCTTGTGGAAAACATGCTACAGTAGTTGCTCCATGTGCAACTTCAATGTCTAAGTGACACTTTTAACAAAAGCTGAAAGTAACATCCTGTTTAGGGTTTAGGCACTGTTCAGGGAAAGAGACTTGGATGCTGCCATTGATTTGCCTAGATCATCTTCCCCCTGAGTCTGCTTCCCCACTCATTGTTTGTCAGGGCCAGCACAGGCCTTCAACAGTGTCTTCTTCCACTAGGCATTGACACAAGTAAAGTGAAACTAAGTTTAAACTACTTTAGAGTTTCTCACATTCAAGACAACAGTTATGTTTTGCTGAGCCTCAATAATCCTAACACTGGAAACTTAGGAGAGTTGAATGGGAAATTTCAAAGAAAAGTTAGTTACACACTGCCTTTTTAATGAAAGTAACAAGATTAAATATTATTTTTTGTTCACTCTGAAGAGAGCTAGAAAACTTTTCACCTGATTATTGATTCCCCCTAAATAATGACGTCAATAACAAGTTCCAATTTCTTGTTTGGATCACATATGAAAAACAAAGATGTCTCAGAAGAAACCGTTTTAACAATAAACTATACTGTATTCTTACTTGAGCAAGTTCTTCCAGTGCTGATACAGCAATTCAGAAAACAGTCACTCAATAGCCTTTTGACCATTTTCATCTTTTGTCCATGTGTTCCCAGAACTAAAATTGTACACATCAGCACGTTCTTGTACTTACAAACTCCACAAAGCCTTTTTTGAGAGTTTTAGTCCACAGAACAGAAGCAAAGCAGATTAAAAAGCTTTCCATCTTGGGGTGATGATTTTGAATATTCAACACATGCAGTACATGGAAATCCCCTTAACCCAGTGATCGAGGATGTGGACTGAAAACCAGCTCACCATTGGTGATAACGTGGTTAACAAAGACTACAGTTACTGCACAACAGAAAAGGGTGACTAATTTAAATCACTCCCCATGCACTACCACCACCAAAAAAATGTAAACCGAACAAAAAACTCAGAATGAAGGGAGCAACAATCAAGAATTCTTGCAGCATAAGACCAAATTCTGATCTGCTCGCCCTATATGACTGTAATGGCTGCAGCAGAAGTTATATGCTGACACACAGTATTTGTCTTTGGAATAAGTCCATAAGCATTTCATGCATCATGGTATCAGTATTGCTCTAAAAAAAAGTTATTAGACTATCACCACCATTAAAGTAACATAAGTGGTAAAACATACTAAAATGAACGTGACTTCATTTTCTTCAGTTTCGTAGAAGGAAACAGCATACAGTGCTGAGCTAAACTCCAAGTAAAACACGTTTTTGGTTTTTTTCCCCCTTTAGAACTAATGTTGTATAATATGGAGTAGGTGATGGAGGTGCATTTTCCTATAACAATATTTTAGAATATTTTCCACTTATGAAAGAGAAAGTCAACAAAACAATTTAACACACACACTCTGCTCTTTTTCCTTTTTTTTTCCCTTTTTTTTTTTAATATAAATAGGTTTTACTTTTCTTACCATCCAGTGCAAACATGTTGTTCGGCTCTGCTGTTTTACAAACTGATATGGCTTTTAACCAAATTAAGAAACGTTAAGATTTTCTTCTCAGAGAACTGCCAGCCAATCTACTGAAAAGCAACAATGCAAGTAGCTTTTCAAATTCATTCAATACCGACAAGTGAGCCACCCAATCAAAGCTGTATAACAGCAAGTTTTCTTTCACGTCAAGTTTCTCATGCCTTAATATCTGAACTACCTGATGCAGAAAACGCACTGAATCATGGCAGACAGGCAAAAATCAGCTTCCTTGGCCATTTTTGTGTTAGTAAATTCCATGTAAACACATAGCATCAACTCTCAAAAAATCTTCTAATGAATGGGATTTCCACAAGGACAATCACATAACATTTAAAGTCAGCTGAAAGATTTTTCAGAGATTTTAGCTTTTCTTTTCCTTCTAGTGTATGCAGGAAGAAAAGGGCTTGAAGCGTTCCTTACTATTCATATTCTTCACTAGCAGTCATTCCACTAGCAACTATGGTTACCGTCTGCTACTACTGGGATATTGTTCCACCGGTTAACCAAGTTCCTGTGTGAAGAGGTCACTGAATTTCTTGAGTAGAAGTTTATTCTCCTACCATTCACTTGCACATACAACAGCCAGCAGCACTGACATATGGCTGTCGGAAAGGAGGGAAATCAGTGTGGACTTTGAGAGATTCATTCCTGAATCAGGCCAGCATGAATGAATTGAAAATGTTTCCCTGGAGAAATCTCCTTTCACAGTTAAGAAGCCAAGAATATTCCCAAAAGCACCTGTTTTGTCTGATTAGTAAGTAGTTACCAGTCCAGTTCAATCAGTTATACAGCCAGACATAATTAGTCTAACTACACAAATAGATAATACTTTTTTTTTTAATTTCTCAAATCAAATGCTAATTAAGATCTTTAGCCATGTTATTTGATACCACAATGGATAACACTGAGCTGGCACCAGCATCAGTGAAATGAGGAAAACAGAGACATTGCAAGAGAGGGCTAAATAGAGTGTCAATTCTTAAAAATACAATAGTTATACGGTTCTTGCTGACAGGCTTGATTATAAGAATGCTCTATAAATATTTAGCTCTAACTGTATAATAACAAGAACAAAACAGTGTTGCTAACCATCCAGCCTTCTCTTAAGGTTTGCACCTATGACAAAATACATATCCTAAATAACTATTTACTATTTCGTGATTTTACTTCATTTAACCTTGTCCTTAGATATATCAGATATAAACTGGCATGCTGCTTTAATTATAGCCTGCTTTGAGAGTTCACTAAAGACATTTTTCAAACAGAGAACAGCAGGACAAAATTCCATTAGCGACCTTTTAGTATTACAAGCACCATTTCCAGAAGAGCAGTCAAAGCCAAAGACATTTAGAACAGTAACACGTACAAGGTCAAAATAACTCTAACAGATTAAGAATTTGCAGCAAGATTTATCAACATTTTGCTCAAAGCCAGTCATACCACTTTGTGACATTCTCAAAACATTACAGTATAGAAATGGTAATGTATCTGTGAAGCTATTCTAGTAATGATTTTTCCTTGTTCTTTTTGCCACCTCTTGCATGTATTAAGATGAAATGAAGTTAAGTCATCTTCTCAGCTATTTGTTCTCATACCAACGAAAGGCACGGCCCTTTTTCCTAAGGCTTAGAGAACTCATTTATTATATGATCATATTCTCCAGTCTCCCTGGAAACCATTTAAAAATAGTCAATAGCTGTAATGGTCAGGTTAGTCTCCTGGCTGTTAATTGCAATGTTTACTTGGAGCTTCAATACTACTGAATCACATTTATTTTTCAGCTTGATTTCTCTCTTCACAATCACAACCACAGCTGTAGACATTTCATGCATTTTCAAAGAAAATATTACTCTAATATATACAGGCAGCCGATACAATTTTTTAATTACTGTAGGAGATTTTATGTCATTATCTGCTTAACAAAGACAATTAAACAGAACCTTACCTCACAATTAAACTTCATTTAATAGAAAATAAGCTTGTCTGAAAGTCCTGCTTGACCATGTGGAATGCTTCCAGTAACCAGGTCTGTAACACAAGATACAAACAAGTTACTTTCTTATCCCCAGTCCATTAATTTCTAGTTTTAAAGTACCTTCTGACAACACACTGGAAAGGAAGCAACTCAGGAAGTTATAAGTTTCCTTTTCTCTTTGGGAGCTGGAATTTGCATTGCCAAAAAACAGCTTTAAATTCAACAAAATAAAGTTAAATCCAGGCTTCCAAATTACTCACACTTAAAACATCATAATAAATGAACTGTTGAGTTTATACACGTAAATACCTTGAAATTGTCTAGTCACTTAACAAAAAAATTGCAGCACAAGTCTGGGTGTAACATATATTAAACAATCACATTGGCCTCTCAAAGACATCTATTTTCCATTAACTGTGCTTTTCTATGGTTCACAGTCTCTATGTGGAGTAACTTAGCAGAAAACATTGCAGCACAAGCCTCTCCGGGCAATTTCCCTTCACAGTGAACCCCATTCCTTGAAGTATGATTGCAGAAAAATAAAAATAGAATTAATAGTTCTGCTTTGTTTTAAAAAGAAGTCAGAAAGGGTCTTTCAAGATTTTGGTTATTTTGAGGAGGTGGGCTTTGTTTGGGTGGTTTTAGGACTTGTTTTTTACACTTACTTTTTTTTTCCCCCTAGGATTCTTAGGATTCTTTGTTAGTTTTTACTCTAAACAAAAGCTAATATTTTAAAATTCATCTCATGAAGATGGGCAAATCAGTTTGACCAAAGTAAATTGCAATTTACCAACCCCCACAGTGCTGTGAAATAAACACCATCTTCTCTTCAAGTATCTCAAATTTTACAAGACTGATCACTTTTCCAGGCACAGTAATATGTCTGGACAAGTAGAACATGGCCTAGACCTTGCTGCTAGCAAAGGCCTGTGCATGTTGTATGTGCAGACTGTAGTTATGGAAGGCTTTTATCCCACTTCTAGATCTCTTGGAGCACTCTCTTACTGCAACCAAAAAAATTCAGACGAAGTTCTGATCCACAACAGCTATCCAAATTTGAAACTAGTTTATCTAAGAATTTAGAAAGACCAGGAAGTTAAAGAATAAAGTTACACATGCATACAGCTACATAACAAGGAATGCCTCTTAGCTAAGAAAATCCTACAGCAACAAAATAATTCTTGCAAAATGCTAACCAACCAAAGCTGGCAAAAATACATCCAAAAGAATAAATCCATTATAAGATGTTTTGCTTATCTAGGTTGGTTAGAAAAGTGATTTTTTTTTTCCTTTCAGTGGACTTTTAAGCAATATCAGCTCTATGCCAACACAACTATTAGCTGCAGGTGAACAGATTTACTGCAGGTCAGAATAAATGCAGTCTACATTAGGACAATTATTTCAGTATCCAATGGATCACCTGCACCTGCATTACAACAGACATTGCAGTAGTTTGCTACTCTGAAATTTAGATCCCCTAATCCACACTCATTCACCTTTTCAACGCCCACCAAGTTTCCAGTAATGCACAAAGGATGTACAATTAAGTTTAAATTAAATACATGCCACCAGCCTGCACCTCATGGATTTTCTGCTACAATATAAGGTCAGGATAAAAGCAAGCTCCGTGCACAGAATGTCTGCATATCTAATGCATTCCTTTAGGTGGCTGTATCAGTGATTTATCTGTACAGATTTATCTGTAACAAAAGGGTTTATATTACAGTAACACACCAAAGTCCTGTTCAGTACAGCCCATGAATTCGCCAGCCACCTTACTTCCTAGAAGCCACTATTTACTTCTCCATATTTGCACATATTTTAAATTTCTAAAATTTGCTTCAAATGCATTTGTGATGTATTTCAGTCACTTTCAACATTGATACCTTTCATTATTTTCTGTTCTTTGTTGACAAAGACATCAGAAGTCCTTTCAAATCCCCCAGTTCTGAGAGCATCAAGTAGTAGCTGGAAGCATCTTCACCTCTACCCAGAGCCTTCACCAATTAAGGCTGACACCGGACTTGAATCAAAAAGTGAATGTCTAAATAACGTACCACATCTAGAGGGCAACAAAACCTGATGTAGCAGAGAATGACAAGGCCATCCTAGTATTGCTTCTTTCTAGTTACACCTGACAACAGTTCCCCAAATAAATTTTACAATTCAATACATGCTGTTTATTTACCATCATTGTCATTTAAATGGTTGGGAAAGTGCTTTGAAATCCAGTCTTTTCAGATACAGTTCTATAACAGAGTTGTTGCTAAAAAAAAATAAAAAAATCAGCTGTTGTTTTCAAGCTATGAACTAAATATGGTTAACTATGATTAACTAGAAATTTATTTTCCTGTAGTGTATCAGGATGGTTTATCCACTCATGTAAGTGTTAATCAGAAATGTGACTAGGAAGGAAGGACATGAAGGAACTGCTCTCGTAACATTTTACATCAAGGGAACGAACAAAACAATGCCTTTGCACATACTACCAGAGCAACCTAATGAGTAGAATGCCATGTTTCAAAATTACAACTTCATTCAAAACAACAGATTTTCAGTTATCTGAATATTTAGTCGTAAAAAAATGAATGCACTTTGTGGAGTCTGAGAAAAACAAAAATTGCTTACACTATGTTACATTTTAAGACTAGCTTGAACAAATGTGACTGTGGAAACAACGTTCATTTTTCAAGTGGGGTTAATTACTGCTGAAGTAGCCACCTTTTTTTTTTTTTTTTTTTAACTTACCAATTGGAGCTAAAGAGAGCCTAAAAACTATTAATCACTGTTTGTTTATTCTATTGTCCTCACTTCCTGGAATGTAGTCAGAGATGGAATTCGACTGCCCAAAAGCCCAGTCAGCAAATCAGCTGCCCTGAACCCTGGATTTGTTTACAGCATGAGCCTACTTACTAACATTCTTAACCTATTGTAGGGTGGGAGCAACGAGTGCATAAAGCACCTAATTCTGGAAGTTTACACAAAATTCAACAGGGCTTTCTGAGTATTTGAAATATTTTTTAGCGTAACCACCCTGTCCCCTTTTTCCTTAGCTGCAGCTACATTTCCACGAAGTGTTTTTAGTTCAAATGCTAGTGATGTTATTTATAGAACAAGAATACTGAATAAAGAAAAGCGCTGAAGTAGCATGTGCTTTCTCAATTCCATTGCAGAATCCTACACTGTGAACTAGAGGTAAACTATGGTTTTGCCCTTTCTAGATATTTCCTAGGTATTCTGCATTCTCAAAATTCTTAGTGATAACAGTTTAATTCACAGAATCACAGAATCTCCTAGATTGGAAAAGACCTGTAAGATCATCTAGTCCAATCATTAACCTAACACTGACAAGCCCACCACTAAACCACGTCCCTAAGCACTGTATCTACACGACCCTTAAATACCTCCAGGCTCCAGGGATGGGGACTCCACCACTGGCCTGGGTAACGTGTTCCAAATTCAGTACCATTTGGATTACAGACTCACTGAGACTACAAGGATAAATTCCAACATCCTCTTACACTACATTCTTTGAATGTGGAAAACATTTCTGCCCATGTATTTCCTTTCGGTTTATCTGCATTTTCCTATACTGTGTTTTGTGAGGGGTTTTTTGTTTGGGGTTTTTTTGTTTCATTTTTTAATTTTCATATTGTCATTAGCCAAGCATCACTGTAAAAACCAAAAGCAAATGAAAATACATGGGGCACTACACAAAGCATGGATGCCCATGTTTTAATCACATTGGCATTCATCACCACATTACTGTATCACCCCTGCTAAAAGCTTAATATTTTGAGCTATAAACAAGGGAATAGTTCTCCCCCACCAAAGATATTGGGAAGTGTGGTTCTATGATATACATTTCTTGCTTCAAAACTTTATGTTCCTTGCACACAAGGAAGGCATTGAATGGCCGTTTTAAGCTGGTATCAATTTAAGTGTTTTATAGCGTGTGACTTCTTTCAATTCTTAATTCCTCCACTTATCTGTCTTTTATTATTTTCTCAAAGAGTACAAGTGAGTAAATTACTACAAGGATATGAAATATGCAGTATTATGAGGCACAACTATTTTAAGGGTCATCTTCAGAGGCTGAATCCCTGCTACCAGTCCCATCCCTATAAAATAAGGCTGAATTCTGCCAAACAGATTTAAGGAGAGGATGGAGAAATTTGGTCTATGCAGCCACTTACAGTACACTGCAAAGAACACATTCAACAGGACCCAAACTACAGTCCCCAAACAATATCCAAAAGCAGATTCCCACCTTCCTTCAAAAGTCTTCTCAATAACTTACCACTTTGACTCCTTTGTATCCTGAATCTGTATTTCAGCTCCATATACTAAAGATACCACAGCAATACAGCTCCTATCCTCCTTTTAAGCATTAATGCATTCTGTAACACAACATTTTGAGAACACACTCACACCGCTACATATGCTCACACGGGAGTGTCTGCAATGTGCTTAAGTAGGACACGCTGCACTCAGTAAGTGTTTAATAATACTGCAGAGTTTGCAATTGAATTGCTTTTAGTCAACTCTGTACAACAAACAGGTAGGCTGGAAGGTGAAGCAGGAAGCATCTTCATTGGGTAGAGACGACCCGCTGACCAGTACAGATCAGTTCCTATATTCTAATATAAGAATATAAGAACTCATATAATTATAGTACAGAAAAGATAGCTTCAGAGTGTGCTAGTACAAACAAAATTTAAGTAGGACACATGAACGTATCAAAGGAGTAACTGATAAAACCTAACTCTGTTATAACACAAAGTTCCTTTTCGATGTAATGTTTGATATGATTTCTATCTTTACAAACAAAGATGTTGACCACTTTATATAAAACACACCCACATTAACACTAAAGAATCATTCAAAAGTTTGCCTTGCAATGAAGGCTGCAACCAGGCTTCTAGACCTTGATTTTCCATATTCATGTAGAAATGCTGAGTTACCTTCTGCTGGCAAATGTAACATTCAGGCAACAACATCAGGCCTACTGATAACAAAGTGTTAAAAAAAAAATTACAAACTTAAGTCAGTTAAGATTTTAACTACTGGAAAGCACCAAGTAACATGCATTTCAGGTTCCGTTGCAAGACTAAGGCAGTACTCAGCTCAATAGCACTAGGAGGCATCTTAATCAAGTGAAAAAATGGTGGGATAAGACACCACCAAAAATATACTTGAAAGCTACAGTAACTTTAAGGCTGTCTGAACGTTTACTGGAAAGAGCCACAAGCCTGAATAAAACTGAGCTGACATACAACTTCACTTATCAAACTGACATTAAAAACCAACAATAATGTTTTTGTGTAGTAGAGCACTATAGGGTTTTTCACAATCAAAGCAATCTCTAGCATCTACCACATTAAATATTCTTGTAACCAACAACCATACATTTGCAGGTGATTTCTGAGAACAGATATGCCACCTCTCTCTAAAGCATGATATAGCACACAAACTCAGATATGTTAGCAAAACACTGAGTTTTAAGCATCTTGGGTAAACCCCCAGGCTAACTGCAGTTAGTTATGCCCAGGCTTTCCATTCTAGAGGGTAGACTGGCTCAACTAGGGTAAGTAACACAGCAGCAATTGCCAGGAATGAGGGGTATCCAGTGGGGCGTTCTGAGATCAAGCACATGGGTACATGCACTCCGTGCCAGGACAAGCTCATGAAGAGTCCGTTACAGAAACACAGTCATGCCCTTCTGTATACTGTGAACCATTATTCACAGAGTCTAACAAAGAGCTAACAGAAATCTTAGCCTGACGCTACTTGAAGCTCTCATTTTAAAAAGTTTCAGTGTCTTGTATCAGGTTTTAGTCTAGGTAACAGTTCATTGCCAAAAGCCATTATGATAAAGGTTTAAATATTTTATATAAATGTTCTTCTAACATACTGTAACTACACTAACCATGACACATTGAACAATCATACCACAACCATTACTATACTCCTCTTGGTTAATGAGAAAGTTATTAAATTACGAGACTAAAGCCTCCATCATGCCTGCAGCCAGGCTTCAACTACCGAGTTTTCAAGTTTTAGGCACTGCACTACCTTGAAAGCAGCAAGCTTTTGTAGCTGTAGAAGGTAAATGGGACACTGCACATAGACCAAGAAATTCTGCATTTAGTTTCATCACATGTAACTTGCTCAACACCACAGAACACCCACATGCTGTGCTACTATGTTTACTATTTGTGAAGGATAAAAACAGGCTACAAAGGGGAAAAAATTACCAATAAGCACCCTATGCCCCAAAATGGCTGCTGCAGGTAAATCAGTTTTTAGTAGTATGAATTGAAACACATTTGCCTTTGACTACAAAATTCAATTTTAATTAACTTTTTTCCCCAGAAAAGTATTA
Source organism: Pluvialis apricaria (assembly GCA_017639485.1). Lineage (NCBI taxonomy): Eukaryota > Metazoa > Chordata > Aves > Charadriiformes > Charadriidae > Pluvialis > Pluvialis apricaria. The sequence continues at coordinate 19,812,339 of CM030015.1, read as the reverse complement.
CAGGAGACATTCGCTACAGCAGGAAATCCATTTCAGAAAGAACGAACTGATATGCAACATGATTTCTTGCCTTCCTCCCCACCAGACACATACGATCTATCATTTACAGTTTAGGCTTGAGAAACTACCATTTATCACATCATAATACAGATTGCCCCACTTTCCCTAGATAACAAGCCACTCAGGTTGTCTCCATTCCAAACCATCCAACACTTCTCTTTGCCTGGTCTCTTTGCCTGATATCTGGGACTTCAACCAGATTAACTGTTCAAAAAAACCAAAGTGTTATTTACTGATTATAATCCACCACATGTAACAGTCTACTGCTGTATTGGATATTTCAATCAATGATCAGAATTCACCTACTGGAACAAAGTATTCAGCATCTAGGCAAATTTGACTGTCCCCCAGCTGAAACCATACTCTCAAATGCAATTCTTCCCCTACACTTGCAACTAAACATTATTCCTTAAAAATTGTGAAGTTTACGAAAACGGTGCTTCAGTGTGAGCTGAAGCATTCAAGCTAGACTTTCTTCCTTTGTACCTCACAGATGGCGGTAGCTCAGCCCTGCACCGGTCTGCCAAAACTCAGCTCTCAACCTCTATGGATCTATTACTGCTTCACTCGATCACATCTGACCTACTTCTATTTGCCAATCTTTACAGCATCCTGCACGTATGGGTTCGCAGTTTTGAGGAGGTCTGAAAAGGCTCAACAGGTAAATTCTGCAACACAAGAAGAAAGTATGGCATTAATTTCTTCTCAAGGCTGCATGTTGGTATACAGCAGAAAAAGGCACCTGTTGTGGTCATTTAAAGCCAACTATACACTATTTTCAAAATTATGTAAATATCAGATCTCTTACATTATGAGGCTGAGCCAGCTTTCTGTGATTTATATAAGAGATAAATGTCTTCCTGTGTTTTCATGAATTTGAAGTTTTTGTCAGGCAAATACTACCTTCCTCCTGCTCAGGGCTCTTCAAGAGCAGTAGATAGTTTTCCATGAAGAATCAATTATTACTTAAACTTTATTCTGAACTCCAGCTTCCTCTCTAGGCAAATTACAAAAAATATCTAGTAGAAAGACAAAATCTTGTTTAATGTGAGTTGTTACCCCTTGTAAGGTAGGCAAAGAAGGTTTACCAAAAGTTCAATGGTAACTTATTTCAATTTTTGTTATTGTTATTACTACTACTACTACAGAAAAAGCTACAGCAAATAGTCACATTCAGTCATGCTTGGTAAATTCTTTGAAACATGTTTGCCCAGAACAGTATGTTATCCTGGCATCAAATTGCAATGCCTTTCCTTTGATGACAGAAAGTAAGTTTGACTGATTCACAGAAGTGATCTGAAGTACAAGTCAGTCATGCTTTACTGCCCTCCTAATAAACCACGTGCTAGAAAGGTGTGACGAGTCAAACCCACCTATTCTTCTGTCATGATGTGAATGACACTCATCCTCTGAGTACTGTTACAGGAAGTGTCCAGAGACTGACAAGTATCAACCACAATTACTTATGCCAGACTTCCAATGTCTGCAAGGAATTAACTACAGCCGTCATCAATGGTTCTTCATTTATTATAAAATCTCTGGCTCTAGATTTGAGCATAGAATATGTAGTCTTTTAAAAACAGAGCTAACTACAACATTTCAATCACATGACACAATACATAGTAATTGAAAATGACAGGTTATGATGTGAAATAACAGGTCTTCAAAAACAAGTACATGGCACCATTCACACTAACTAATTTCTGACCATTTATGATTTGGAATCTGCACTAACTTTATCCTTTATTTTCAACCAGACAATCTGTAAGCAGTTTAACAACTGTAAACAAGATGTTAAGCCTATTTTTCATGAGAACAGAAAGTGTAGCTTGCCTTAGAGCAGTTGCAGTTCTTAGCTGGATATTAACACTCCAGCAGTGAACACAAGTCCATAGTATCAGAAAGAAATTCCTCAGCATAGGATCTATTTTCTTCCCATGCTTTAATACACTCAGAATATCCAAATATATACTTGCACTCAGGTCAAAATTAATCAGATTTCTCATCCACTTATGCCAACATACAGTACAGCATCAATTATTCAGCAATCCACTGCAAAGATTCACTGGTTCAGTGGAAGCTATTGAACCTCACCAGTTCTATGGCAACATAAATAAACAACAGCATATTTGCATCATCATTATGAAGAAGTGTAAATTCAGCTGTCATAACTATTATTAAAAAAAATATTATGGGAACTTCTACTTTTTCTTTACTGTTGAGTTGTGAATCATTCAGGCCTCAAACACTTCTCCTAAATAAGCACCTTTTACAGTAGGTTCACATTTCCCTTCAAGCTACTCATCCAAGAAAGGCATATCAATCCACAATGTAACAGTGGCCCTGCTCTTAATCCCCAGTCAAGCTTTACTCTTCAGGAAAACATATTTAACCTTCATTTTCACCAAAAAAAAAAAAATTAGTGTACGCTTACAGTTGGATTAAAGAGGAATTTACAGCATAAGGCAATTTAGAAAAACCTAAAGTCTTAAGCAATTAAAATGACTGCCTATAACAATGGCTACCATTTCTATTTTCTTCTAAAAAAGTTAAAGAAAATACATTAACAAGAACATTTTAAATACCTTGACTATGTTCATGGTAGATTTTATAAAATAAAACTATCACCAGATCCAGGTCTCACATTAAAATCCCTGCAGGAAGGGTAACAAAGGTGGCTGGTTCCAAGTACTGACAGTTAAGCTAACTGAAACAACACCACCACCACCACCTATTGCATTGCCGGTATTAATTTAAATATGTCACTTTCAAGAGATACTACAAGGTTATAATCAAATTATGAGGTTGTCTGTAATGCAAACACTTCCATCTTGAATGATGACATGAAATACATACGCAATTTTGGCTAAATACCTGCAAACAAAGTCATTAGCAATACGAGTATTAGTTTTAGGCGTTGAGTTTTCCTGTCCAGGGTCACTGCATGAGCTGAATAAACAATAAAATAACAAAAGTAATCTTTCCATGGACAGGTGAAAGAGAAAACAAACAAAAAAATGCAAAACACAAGAGGGTCTTTATTGTTGGAACCATTTCTTCACAGTACATTACCAAGAGAGGACACCTGCCATTCTAATGGTGTAATTCTCAAGCTGTTTATATTTAACATAAAATTTTCCAGCTAAATCTGTTCACAACAGAACTACGGTCCATTTACACTGAAGCAGACAAAGCATACAATTTACCTCTTTGGCATGACCAACAGGAAGTTTGCCAACTTTCCAAACATATTCCTCAAAAGCTGTGCTGCTCTATATTTGCATCCAAAGGGTTAGTAGAGTAATGGCTCAGAAACTCCAGATACAACGTGTTGGAAACCCAATGTCAATAGAAATTAAACTTGGTTTTTCATTTTTATATTATTCTCACTGTTTTACTAGACTGAAGAGATGCTTTTTAAAGAGCATTGGTTTATAAAATTTCCTTATCTTCAGACCAAGTTATTAAATACTTAACTTAGGCTATATTAACTACCCTGACAATAAGAAATGTACTGAATCACAAATATACCAAATATCCAAAGTTCATGTTAGCATATAAATTTATAATGTTTGCAAAGAGAAATCATTAGCTGTCCAGGGTAATCAGGTACCAAAATGCAGTTCTGGAAAGCAAGTCACATCTTTCTCTCTATGTTTAACACTATAGCTCGATAACGTCTAGTATGACATCTTAATACCTATTGTTTGTAATTGTTGTGACTACTTAAAGTCTTGGAATTTAAATTACATCCCTCACTAAAAAAGTTTTATTTTCAAAATTCAGTGGTAAATACAGTTCTCTCTTACAATTTCTCTATACAAAACCAACCTTTGTAGATAAAGTTACCTACTTCTGGAGATCAAACTACCCCAAGTAATTAGGGGGCACACTATGATATCATTTAATGTCTGAGTTTCACATCACTTCCTGAAATTTTACCTCTTCCAATTCTGAAGTCTCCACACTTATTTCTGCTATGCACAGTATGCAAGTGTTCCCCTATCTCAGTATTATATATCTTTTCCCTCTATACATTTGTCTAATTGCATACAGAAACAAAGCTCAAACTTTCACCCCCAGGAAATAATTTCCTTAGGTTTAATCTAGTAAGATGAAAAAAGAAACATTATGTACTTGAAAATTAATTTTTTTTTCATCTGCCACCACTTCAGCAACTAGTAATGAGAAAAGTAAACCCAAAACTGTTTTCTATAAACAACCACCACCAATTCAACTACTGTGAGTGCTTTAAATACCTGTCAGGAGTCCAAAAGGCGATCATAAGCAGCTAGCTACCTGAGGCCCACGAACATCTTCCATCAACGGAGTTTGTCACTACAGTCAAGCTCTTAAGATTGCAGAAGTTGAGATCAAAACCAACTGGCATCAAAAATTACCCAGAGTGAATGTGGTTGACTAGAACCAAACTGAAGCACTTCCTGACTGACAACGACACTATTCTCCCAGCTCAAAGTGAGCCCACCGTCATCAGCCAGTGTTCTCGATCTCTCCAGAGGAAGGAATGTGCTCCTCAGAGCAGATTACCAGTATTAAAGTTTTGTGAGAACTTCCAAGACAGTACTTTTTCACTGTCTTGTATGCTTGAAGCTCATCTTCCCAGCACAATGACTTCGTACCAAACTTCCTTACAGTATTTCAATCTTAGTAATCTATTATTTTTAAATTACTTTCAATGCACTTCCGTCTCCAAATAACAGCCATTTATGCAAGTGAGTGAAGTCACATCAAACAGACTAAGAAGCTAAGTGGCTATCTTCTGCATTAAGGATTTTTTTCTTGTAGAAGGTATAAGTCCTTTGATATGACTGGACAGGATGAAGAATTTAAAAGGCAGCTTTAATCACGACTACTTATTAGAGCTCCTCTGTGATTCAAAATTTAGTAGTTCTACAAAGTGTACACATAACTGTTGTACACTATCAGACATGCATAAAACAGTTCTCTTTCTGCCCAATTTGTCTTGGAGGACATTCAGTTAACATTTCAGAAAAAATGGCACATCTTTAAGTATGCAGCTGCCAAGTCAATTCTTTCTCATTGAAATATACTTTGAATTTCATAAGGTCTTTCCACAGACATAAGTCTTTCAGTCTCAAGCACTTCCTGTCATTTTAATTGCTTCACTTCAAGTCCTCCAAACAACAAAAAAAATGATGCTTTGCAGTATTCACAGACAGGTTGAACAGCATTCATTGTGCCCCAGGGGAGAACGCTGTCTGGAATGGCTATTTAAATGGGTGAATAAGGAAATACAACACTGAAAAACACATACATAAGAAATATACACTGTTTATACTCTTTATTGAAATCAAACATATGAGAAGCTCAACCTCCTCCTCACTCCCTACTCCCAGTAAAAGGAAGAGAGATGTCTTCTCTTGACAAGACTAAGCTTTCCAAGCACATGTTTCTGGACTGAGGCAGTGTCTGAGCTATGTAGGAGAACATGAAATAACACTTTTCAAGATGTTTTCACTACTTCTAGCTATGTGGCCTTAGACCAAGGGGTTTTTTTATATACATACTTTGTATTTATTCAATAGGGTAAGGAACATGTAAAACTCCACCGCGCTTCTGCACTGAAATGGTCTTGAACCAAATCAGACCTCCAACTGTATGTTTGAGTTGTCCAACCTCAAGTACTATCCTTTTCAATCACTTCTCATACTGGAGCTGTTTCAATTTCAAGTCTCCCTGCCTCACTATGGTTCACCTTTGAAGTTAGCTCCCATAAGTCTCCTCCATATACCAGCCTAGGCTTCCATAATCCTTCCATCAAGAAACTTAAACCAGATGACCCCAAGGCATTTTGCTAGACAGAGGGCATCGTTTTCCTTCACTCTCAGTTAAGCTAATTAAATACCTCAAGAACTTGAAGTACTCAACAATCTTAGGTTGCCACTGTACAGCTGCAGGGTGGCATGGCTTAAAAAACAAACAAACAAACAAAAAAAAACACCTACCCACCCATAGAAAACCCCTACCACACACCAAAACCAAAAAAAAACCCAAAACAAACCAACACAAAAACCCACACATTTCAGAAACAACTCAGGCTGGCTGCATGGAAAAGTGGACTGACTCCTAACACTTTCAATAACAGAGACCCAGAAAAATATATTTTCACCGATTTTCTATTCATTGTTCTGGAACAGAAGCCAAGAAACCCAAGTAAATCAAGCCATTTTCCTATCTCATCTTTTTGAAACAGGTCACTGTGACACCAGTCCGCATAGAACTAAGGCTTTAGAAAGGAAGAGCTAAAACATTGCATTCTTAGCTCCAGTATGCGTACAGCATTACAGTATTTTCAGAATATGATAGAGTTGATATCCAAAGTTAATTCCAAAGGTTTTTTCATACACTGTCTGCCCAAGGGACTGATTCCACTGCATTCAGAAAGCACATCTGAAGTGTTTATTGCTTCCAGATTTTGAAAGAAGAAATTACTGTTATAACTCAGCTGGGTTCTCTTAACAACTCTGCTAAAGCCTCTCTGGTTTTCATCCCAGAGACTCACTTCAGAATAAACACATTTCCTGTGTATTAATTCTCCAAGTATACAAAGCTCATATTCAAGTTTTAGACAGAACAATCCATTTAACAAGGAAGATGAGCACAACCCAAAACTTATATTGCAGGCTGCTTGAAACACGTGTAAAGTATTTGGGAACTTGAGTTGCTGCATATAACACTCCCTAACCTTTTTTGCCATTCTCTGCCAAAAATCTGAAGCACTACATTCAGAATTTGCACTAAAAGCAAGATGTGATAATCACTACTTACGTCCAACTCTGCACTTAATGGTTTTATTGGATCAAGCAAACAGGTGACAACTGACCTCACTGTCTCAGATACGTGAATGAAGTCAGACAAGAGCAACAGCTAACACAGGTCTACTCAAGTTAATGATAAATGAAGTTGATACATAACATTCAGATCTGAAGGTCTAGCAATCTAACAGCCCAGCTGCCAGTTTAACCCTACTGATGAGAGAACAGACACTAATCACAGGTGCAAAAAGTTTGAAACTTTTACCCAGACAGCTTTTGCTCTCAAAAGCCACAGACCTTAAAATTAAAATACAAGAGTCTGCTAAGAATACAACAGATTGTTGAATGCAAGAACTAAAATATCTGCTTAGGAACGTTAATTTTGGTCATAGACCACAGGAATGTAAGAACCAACATTAAGTAAATGATTACCACAAAGCTATGCATAAGCCATTTGGATGAACAGAGTGAAGTGAGCATGTCCATGAAAACTGGTGATATAATGCAACTATATTTTGGTAGATAACATTTAGCAGGTCAAGAGGCCAAGTGACACTGTCAGAATTCAACTTCCATCTTTATTGCTATGTTTCTAAATCTGTGTTTCAGTTATTAGACGGATTTTATCATGAAAACCTTTAAGTGCTCTTCATTATGCTTTTAAGTGATAGAATCCACTTCTGGCATAGTATACTTAAGAATCAAAGCTCCCAACTTGTCTGAAAATCCAGAGCACCCCACTCAGGGATACAGTCCATACAACTTGAGAAGCTAGCAACAATTCTGAGCTATTACCAAGGCTGGTATTAGATAATAATTACGTGCCAGGTAAACCACAATTAATGAGGCCACATTTAAATAGCATGCAAGCTTTTCTGAGCTACTACCTTGAAAGCAGACATTTCAAAGAGACATAAGTGTTTCCAGAAATTAACTAACTTTTTATCAATTTAATCCAAGAGAAAGTCAACTGCAAAATATCCTTTAACATCACATGTTAGTTTGAGATAATTCAGAACTGTTTTCTGGATTGACTTTCACTCCAGCTGCTCTCATGAATGATTAACACTCAAGTCTCCTACAATTATGTGTTATTGCCTCCTTGGACAGTGCTTCGCTGTACGAACAGATGGACAACAAGCTTTTGGAAGCAATTCTAGCCAACAACATCCAAGCCAAACCCTCTTTCTGGACTGGCATGGCTGGGGAGGGGCATGGGCAAAGAAGCACACTTCTGGTGGACATATTTACCACTTGGCATGTTGCCCTGAATTTGCAATTGACAAGCATTTAGGAGGGGCAACTTTTTTCTTGGTGAGAAAGTGACAGGGGACACATCAGTATGAGGGCATGGAAGATGACAGATCAACTTTTATACTTGGAAGTACCATGCTAGGATTAAACAGAAGACTAAACGTAGTATGACTTTAGTGTAGCTTAGAGAAACACACACAATAGGCAGAGGAACAAAGTTTTATCACTACCAGGATATCCAATACTTCTGAAACATTTCTGAATTGCTGGGGGTTGTTTGTGTGCATCTGTCCGTCTCAGGGGAAAGACCAAGGACACAGTACATTAAGTCTTAAAAAAAAACAAAAATTGCCTAGAACTTCCCCACTGCAATTGAGAAAAGGCTGACCTATTCTGGCACCGTGTTCTACCTCCTCCTATCTTTGCAGCTGCACAAAAATCTGGGAAGATGGAGAGTAGTTTCCTCTAACTGCAAAAGTCCCTAGGGACACAGATCCAGAAATTAATGAGCAGCACAAAAGAAATCTGAGCAGCAGAAAAGATTTTTCATAGCAACCAGACAGTTGGGGAAGCAAGTAAAAAGCCCTATGATGGACAGTCTGTGTCTGAGATTTTATGTCTTTTATCCAAACAACACATGCCTGAAGTGACTGAACGACTTTAAACTATGATACTGAAATTCTAGTCACAGGGAAAGCAGTAAAAGAAAAAAAAAAAAGAAGAAAAACAACAAAAGTGAAGGTTTCATGTTTTTCTTCAATGGTTAACCCTTGCCATATAGGTATAATGCGTACAATCTTTACAATCCTAACCTGTTTGTGGCACAGGCAGCACCGAAGACACTCTACAAATGAAAAAAGTCATCTGACACGGAATACTGACACACTAAAACCAAGAATTTAAAGGAAATGCCTCTATACAAATGAAGTGTGTGTAAGGCTGCTGTACAACTATTACCATGTAGATTTAAAACAAATAGGATGCCATTTACAATAAATTCAAGACAATGTAAAATAGAGAACATTAATAGCTATACCTGCAGGGAAATGTATCTGAAGAACTTTCTGCCTTAACAACTGTGGTCCAGTTGAACTGACAGGGCAGTTGCTGCTAGAATCCTTCACATAAATCAGGCTTCAGGGAACAAAGGGACACCTAGCCATGCTCACCTGCCCAGCTGTTACAACTCCGGGACAATATAAGAGATCTTAAGAATTTCAGAGATGGAGGGAAATGATGCCTGCAATACACTGTGTTGCAAAGAGGGCCAGTATAAAAAAAAACCAGGACGTTGGCAATTTTAGGGGTTTTTTCACTACAAAGGAGCAAAATGTACCTTCATAAAAATGCAGTAGCTTTCTTCAAGGTCATAAGGTGGCTTATCATTCTCCCAGAGACTTCTATACTGTCTTTCTCCTTGAAGCACAGTTTCCCTGAAGTTTTCTTCTACCAGTTGCAAAGGAGGGGTTTTTTCCTCTCTAACTTCCATTTCCAGCAGCAACTGCTCCACAACAGCTTTCCAATTCCACCCACCCTCCTTTTAAACAACCAAGTCTCAGGACGTTTTCCAAGGCCTCTCTCTCACTCTCCACAGGGATCTACAAGCACTCCCAGCTTTGCACTGGTACAAGAAATAAGCAGTTGTTTCTGTCGTGTGGTCTATTTCTACTACTTCCTGCATGCAGTCACCCCTCTGAGGACTACAATTAGTAAGCTGTCACCCTTTAGAAGTGCCAACAATTACAGCAGAGATGCCTTGGCTCTAAATTACCATTTGAAGAAGACAGCGTATTTGCAACCAAGCAATACTACCTATTGTAGAATAAGGCTTAGCACTGACAATTAGTGATTTTTCTGCTGGTGTCACTTAAGTTACATTCTGCCTCCGTGTCCTCCCTTGTAGTTATAAAAGCCCTGCTTTAACTTGCACTATAATTCCAGAGCTTTATTTCACAGAAGGTGATGCGCACTGCAATACAAGCTTGAGAACGAGAAGACACTGTCAACAACCAAAGCACATTTCAACCACATGGTCAAATTCCAGCTGTGACCTTAACCCAGTACACCGCAGTGGGGTGATACAAGCTAACACAAAACTTGAATTTAGCCCAGAGAATAAAGTCCACATTTCTGTGGCTAGTAACTCTAAAATTGAAATTTTCAGGGGTCCCTTGCTCCAAATTAAATATTGCAGCAAGAAGGAACCTCCAATAGTCAGAGTTTGCAGAACAGTTCAGTGAACTACATGATCCGGTCTCCCAAGGAATTCCTCCTCCCACACAAGCTGCAGGTTTGAATGATATTCAAAATGGTTGTCATTCTAGAACTTCTGCAACTAAAACTAAAATTTGTAGACAATATTTAAGTCAGAATGTTCTTCAACAAGTAGTGAAATTTACAAAGAAAACTAAGTTCTAAAAACAAAAGTAGCAATTGCAAGATAATTACTTACTGTGCTATCTGATACCTGCTAAAGATAACCGGAAACTTAATTTCTTTTACTAAACAACCAGGCATCCTGACATTTCTCTTAAATTTATTTCTTAGGAACCTATGATGCTAGATTAACTGGTAGATAATCTGATTTAGTTTGGCCCACCGTGTGCAAGAAAGGAGCATCACAACTCCATCCCCTGACTATACAGCAGCTCTGCACTGTTAACTGCATTTTCTACTTCAGCGTAAATGTTTCTGGTTAGTGTTTCCATGCCAAGGGGAGCACTAAACTGGCATGCTCTATCAAAGATTAATACCTTTTGTACCTTTTAATATGCTATGCATGCTTTGATAGCATATTTTCAGTCTCAGTAAGCAGGTAATTTGACAGCCATATTCTTTAAAGCCACAGTTGAATCACTTCTGACTCCAGCAAGGTTTCATTTGCCCAGTTGCAGACTGAGCATCATGTGTTTGAGGTCAGGGAAAGTCAGTCACTCCTAAGGAACCCTTAGTGCAACTAATAAGGCTCGTGTTTGTGCTTGTCTCTTACCACTACGCTGAGGCACTATTTCAGCTAGCTTTCTTAAAAAGTGCCTGAAAACCAGTTTCTACATAAACCCTCCCTGCAGTCTTAAAAAAAAAAAAGAAACCACACCAAAACCAACCAACTCCTCCACACTCTAGGGAGCTTTTGTACTTAATCATAAAGTCCAGGATCAAAAGGCATTGCAGAAACTGCTGTGTTACACCAGTCATCGCAGGCCTAAACAGCAGACTCTTTTGGCCTTTCTACAAAAAAAGTAGGAATGGAAGAGGGTAATTCTGGACAGGTAGCATGCTAGATTTATTACAGCCTTTTTGAACAAATACCTTGCAATTATTTCCTATGATTGCACACAAAATCGCACAGCCAATTATGAGCCTGCTTTTGTTGATTGTCAACACTGACCAACAAGACAAGCCACCTCCAAAAACATACAACTGCTTTAGACTGCTAATTATTCTCAGCATCGCAACACATTCTGAAGCCTTTCCAACAATTACCACAGATTCCTCCACATACACTCTGGCACCCAGTGCCCAGCTTTCTTGATCCAGCTTAGGAAAAGCCTACAGAAATGGAACTCCCAAAGTGAACAGGAAAAAGGTGAATGTCTACATTTTTAGCACTATTATCCAAGAAACCACTTTTTTGAGCATACTTTCTTATTCTCTAAATGGCAGCTTAGCCAAGCAGAGGGAAAGGTAGAACAGAATCAAAACCAGGACAGCACTGACACCGTTGTTAGTATTACGAAAAGGCAGAAAAACACTAAAACCTAGACCATGAAATACCATCTCATTTACATGCACAGGGTTTCTGGAAAGGCATAAGCTGCTGGAAATCAAAGAAGCTTACATAAAATGAACTAAAACTCACCGATTCCTTCCTAGCATTCTCAAAGAGAAAACACAGTACTTTCAAATCACGTGAACAACCAGTACGCAAAAGACTCAATCAATATGGCTTTATATCACATCCTCCACATCGTGAGATTTCCAAACCTGACACCTGTTTACTACTTCTAATTGTTGTCCGTCAGCGAGATCTAGTTTTTAAAATGTTCTTAGCAACATTCAACTGTTTATCTGCATCATTTCTAGCCTATCTGACAAATTTCACTGCAAATAGTTTTATGCAAAATAATTTCTTTATTGAGTGGAAAACCAAAATCAACTTACACATGTCATAGGAGGAAGCTGGCACCCTAGTCCCTTCCTATTTGCTGCCTCCCAGAGATTATGTCATTTCTCCTACCAGCCCACTACTTCTCATAAACATCCATAACTTTGCTAGAACTGTCTAGAAAAAGACCTGACATTCAGGTCCATTGTTAGTATTTTGTTTTGCAACTGACATGTAAGTGCATCTGCAATGCAGAAAAATCCAATGAAATATAAAGTTTGCTGTCCAACCATCTAAAGTCATTTATGCTAACGATGTGCTCATACAGGCCTCATCAGTAAAATGTAGTTTGCAAACTGCCTCTTTGCTTTCTGGCTGTATATCTCTCCTCAGTACATGTAGCCTGCTCAGAGTCCAGAGAATCCTATATGAAAACTGATATGGTTTGAAATCCAAGCATAATCCAGCTGCCTAAGTGAGGTAATTTTCTTAGCTCTGGAGTACAACGCCAGTTCAACTGTAGAAAGATAATAGTTAAAATTTCAATAAAGAGTCGAAGAAAACAAGCACCACTGTTTCTTACCTTTCAGCATTTATGTATTATGAACTGCATGAAATTCAATTGCGGCTTTTTGAAGAGATTACTTTTTCCCCCATTCCACATTTCTTACCACTAGAAAAAAATGAATTGTTTAATTAGCATGTAACACTTTATGTAATAATTATACAGAAATCTACACTGACCACACATTTCCCCATTAACATTCAATTAACACATTCCACTATGGAAGCTTCAATACAATACCAATCCTTTCTACCATCAAATTGAATAGGTTTTTTTTTTCCCCATCTTGTGTGTCTAGTGGCATTACATGACAAATGTGTTAGCCACCTACAACCACTTCAACTCTGACACCTTATTACTTAAGCCTTTGCATAGCCCCCGCAAACTAAACATTACTATTTAGCCTAATTTGATTTGCTTCACATTGACTTTATTATATCAACACCTATGTACTTAACAGTATCTCAAGAGAACATACGAATAAATTAAAATTAAATTACATTACCACATGAAAAAAAATCACTGTTTACTTGGTGTAGCTATAGAAGTATCAAAGTCCTCCTTATTTGCAATAATTAATTTCTGAATGCTGAACTTCTGTGCTATGCTGTAAGGATATATTTAGCTGCTGCACTACAGCTCTCATCTCAGATTACACTACTATTTAAGTCTAAAGCAGTGCACGTGTTCGTTCATGAGAACTGTTAAGAGTAAACACGTAAGTCCTAATAGAAAGTTCATGTGGCCTAGGTTAAGCCATACAGAGGTATAAAACTTAGGCATTACATGGGAGGACCTGCACATTTGAGTAACCTGCTCTAGTGGTAGGTGCCCCTGCCCAGGGCCAGGGGGGTTGGAACTAGATGATCTTTAAGGTCCCTTCCAACCCAAGCCATTCTATGATTCTATGATCTTGTTTGTCACCCTTTTGCGCTCTCAAAGGTACCTGTATTAATTCCCCAATTTAAGACTGGAAGAGACTAATTGCTCTCCCTATTAGCGGAGAAGAGCCTTTCCAAACCAGGTTGAGATAGAAATAGGAACACCCTACTCCCAACAACTCCCAGATCACAGCTTAGCCCTGTGGTTTCCAAGCCCTTTACCCTTGGAATGATATCAATCCACACAAACCACAAAAGGTAGAGGATCAGAACTAAGAAATTATTTTTGTGTGCCCAAGCTAGGAAATCCTTCATAGCCTAACAGAGCTGCTCAAGAGTTTGAGATTGGTTCAGCTGCAACCATCCTCTGGATATGGAGAGGCATAACAGTGCCCTTTACAAAGCAAACATACAGCCTTTAAAAGGATCCGTAATTAATGCATGACCTGAAGGCAAAAGGGTAGAAGACAGCAGGCTGAAGGGGAAAGACACTGGAAAGAGTCTGGCAGCAATTCTTCCTTCCATATAGTGCTTTTGAAAAGACCGTCTGTAGCATCCACAATTGGTGATAAGAAACTTGAGAAAAGTAGCTCAACCACAAGAGGCCGAACAACTAGCAAACCACAATTTGTGGCTTTGAAAACAATTGCCTTATGCAAATGAATCCACTACAGAGCTACAGCTTTTGCTGCCTTATCAGCAGAGCCTCTATCCAGTTCTTTAATATTACAGAAAAAACAATTTGCTGACCCATGCTCAGAGCTCAGATTATTCATTGAACCAACTTAATTTTGAAGCAATAGGAAGAAATACGGCCTCTCACTTGTAGCGAAATGAATGTTAGCAGTATTAAGCACATCCTAGCTATGTTTAGTTCCCAACAGAAAAACCAACCAATCACGGACACCCTTAGTTACTACCAACTTTAAGTAACAGGAAAAGTATTCTGAGTGTAGAAAATAGCTTACAAGATTTGAAAAATGGAAAAGACAAAAAAAAATACTTGAAGTAACAAAAAAAATTACAGAGTAGTCATAATAAGGAAACTTGACATTTATGAAGTTGTTCCCTCAGAAGCCTTCCTGTAGCAAACAGGCAAAAAGCCAAGTCAGGCCATTCGGGCTGCAGAAAAGAAACAGCTGACAGCACGCAGGCGATGAACAAGCTAAGTATGCTACATGTGGAACCAACAGGGGACACTGAAGACAACAGCAAAAAATCACAATAGTAGCAGTTATTTGTAAAGCAAAAGGTTGCATAGGCACCTGTAGCGTTAACAGAATGAAAACATCAAATCAGGTCTGAGACACCTCAGCATCTCTTGTTCCAGTTAACTCCATTCACCTCAAATAAAATTCTTGTTCAAATACATCCAAGTATGACTTCAACAGTTAAAGAATTTGACATTAAAGCAACAATGGCAATGAAAATGCAGGGCGGGTTCTCTGCATAAATAGAGGCCTGGTTGAACTTCCTGTTAAAATAAACAGATGCAAGCAATAATGCAATCAAGTTTCAGATGCAGCCTGACAGTGACAAATCCATATGGACTAGTTTCCAGACACCTTCCTTTTAACCGCCTTCTCTGGAGGGAGAGGTAGTCTGACTAAGATCCCCAAACAGTTTGGAGAGAGTCAAAGTGAACAACTGAAAATTAAGGGGACAGTTGCTCACTGAATGTGAGCTGAATGAACGTAAAACCTACTAAGTTCTCTATCTGGTGAAGACTGGATTAGATAGATCCCTCAGTATTTCTAATAAGGAAAAAAGGCTGCAGAAATTTCTTCCTACTTCTCCACATTCAGCTCAACCACTGACAGCCACGTGTCAGTGCTGGACCTTCAGTCCAACAGACCTTTACAGTCTTCACTTCATACACTATACATCACCACATTAGTTATCTTGACAGTAGCACAAGTGTAACATCAAAACTCATGTTTTAAAAACATTAGAAGTGCTACAGTCAGTGAAATTTGATTACAGAATTTTTATACAATCAATGCAAAACTCACTTGTCAGAAATGGCACATATTGTCTTTACACAGCACTAATATATCTCTTCTTTTCTTTTCATTTACTTTCCCAACCACCTCTAAATGAGTATGTCTCACCCTGCTGCCGCTACTCATATAAGCTTTTAATCATTTGACCAACTTGAATATAAGCTGAAGACAACAGCAACATGATTTGAAGCAGTTCAGTTCACAGAAAAATCACCTAAATGCCCAGAGTACCGTAACCCGTACTCCCATTTCCTATGGAATCCACAAACAATTTTCATGCGAGTTAACTCACTCTGATCTCCTGCTGAAACTCTCTTCATCCTGTCTCATGGCTGGTAGTGTGTGCTAACAGCCATGCAATAAAACCACATAAGACAGTATATGGCACACGGAGGAAAGATGTGTGGCCACAAGGAGGTTACAGTGCTAGATAACCCAGAGAGCTTGAACTGCAATGGGCAGACCAAGGGGTTAAGCAGGACTGGGCAGGAGATGCAGTAGACCTTTCATCTGCATAAATCTTTCATCACCCATAAATCCCCTGTTTGGGCAATGAGCACACAGTCACAAATTTTCAGGTGCTAAAAGCAACAACTCATTCACCTCTGAAGAAAAATCAACCTAAAAGCAATAGTAGCAATGCAAGCTTAAGCAAAGCAAGCACTTTAAAACTTCCTAGTTGTAACAATTTCAAGACATACAAACAACAACAGAGAAGGAAGTTATGCTGCTGGATATGTGTTCATATGCTGCTTATCACCATTTTGATTCAACTCAAAGACTTATGCTTCCTGAGTTTTTAGTCTATACAGGCTGCGTCATGCTGCATCTTTAACACATTACCACTGTACACTTTGTAATCAGGTTCCTGAACATGCTAAGAATTGACATTGTTGCTGCAACTCACGGAATTTACAGAATGCTAACAGAAGCGGCATACCTCTGGAATACCAGTAATGTTCCCTTGTGGACTATGGTATAGTTAATACTTGCTTCAGTACCAGTCTAGAGCAGTATGCCAGGTCTTCCACATTTTGGTACTCACAACAGTTACAAGATACTACACATCTAAACACTTAGGATGAAGAAATTACTTACTGAAGGCAACAGGCTGTCTATGAAACAGATTTCATAGTTGGCAAGTTCTTTACTGTGTTCTGTACTAGAGAATATTTTCCAGAGAAACTTAGTTTACAGTAGTGATCTTATGCTTCTCCCCAAGCTGTAATGCAACAGGCTTTGTTGCTTATTCCTCCTCAGATTTTTTGGTCACACTCCAAGAAAGTCGTATCATCTTTGTATCATCTTTTTACATTTCCCTAGTAAACCAATACTTTTTGTACTCTTCTTGTCACTTAGAGTAGCTCTCAGTGGATTCCAAACAGAAGTAGATAGGAAGAATTTTGTTTCAGATATTCTGGCAACAGGGAATGGTAATAGTATCACAGAAGAAAGATAAACAGGATGCCAGTTTCATCCCAGTCATGAAAGCAGCTTCTGGAACTAGCCCCTCTTAAGTCCACACGTGCAATTCAAATTCAGTCCGGTATTTTATAATCCTGTTCAAAATGAGATATCTATTCAAATTATTTTGCTTTGACTAAATCATTAAAATACATCACAACACCTGCACACATAATCACTTACCAGGAAGCTTTCTTTGTGTTGCATAATTGCTTGTTAAATTGTATACTAGACTTTTGAGGCGGCTGTATCTTTAAATGCTTGACTGCAAAATAAAACTAAGATTCACAAGTATACAAAAGCAATCTACTCCTCAGTTTACACTGAGCTTCCTTGCAAGTAACTTACAAAAGTATATACTTGGTAGATACTTTGTTTACCCAGGCAGGGAATGTATTTTTTGATGACCAACAATGTCCATGATTGCAATGCAGACTCTGTTCTAGGTTTAAAGCTTTCTAAAAGAGTTTCCCAAGATCTTGTAAGGATCTGATCACAGCAGCTGTTTATGAAGTTCCCACCCAAAGGAACAGTTGCAGAAATACAGAAGAGATCCTAAGCTGCAGAGCCAATTTCTAGAGCTTTTGCCCTTTTTAGCTGGTTGCCTTACACGCAAAGCAACAAGTCATTGATCTTGCCAAAGGATAAGCAGCAGCCTAGTTCTTGGGCAGCAATGGAATCTGCAGTTGAGAAAGGGGGTAAAAAGGCTCCTGCTACAGAGCTCTTTTACACATCGTAAAGTTTGTTCTACAAGGCTAAAAGGGAATATGCATAAGGCACTCCCATTTCTTGAACATCTTTGAAGTCCCAAGTATTAAACTCCACTAGTAGCTTCATCTTACGTAACTTCAGACAAAAGCTTATTTATATAATGTTGAACACTCCAAGTCAAGAAAGCACAAATTCAACTCTGTACCCTTCTCTTATCTAAATAAGATCTTTCTTTGAAGGACCCTTGATGAAAGGCCCCTACAAACCATAGATGTAGGAGAGTAATTCCTTTCAACCATTTCAAATATCATAGCTGATGACCTTCTGAATACTGGAAGCTGTTTTAAGTTTCCTCCTGTTAGTTGCATTTTTAATTCCTGTACACCTCAGATTCCAGGAAAAGAACTATGTTATGGGAATATATGTAGTGATGATATAAAAACAAGTGTTTAATTATGCACTATGTATAATGATTTGGTACTATAGTTCCAGCATACTTGGTTGGCTCAGTGGTTCATGCACTTAATTAAATAGCAGACTAGCTTCCCATACAATTTTTGATATTCCTGAAGGGGTAGGTTAATTTAAAATGCAATTAAAGTTGCATCTTAAAATAAGATAATTTTTCACCATCACAAAAATGAAGTCTAATATAGAAGTTATCCATATTGGAAGCATCAGGATATCATACCTTCAGATTGTATTATTTCGTTGCCACTAAAATGTTTAAGCTTTCCTTCCATCTCCCCTTAGCCATAAAATACATTTTGTTAATTTATGTAACTTTGTCAAAGCAGCTGTTCTGAGCTCAATATTTCTTTATACATTTTCAAAATATAACTAACTTCTTATCTATTTATTTATGAAGATAACAGCTTCTGGCACATCCTGAAATTAATCTGCAGAACTGCTTACCTATTTATTTTAAGTATAGAAAGCACATACAAGGAAAAAATATTTAACAGAACAGAATATTTAAACTGAAGTTCTCTCACAACTTAAGAAAGTGAAATACACACACTCTTTCCTACCTCTCAGAAAACAGGTTTTCTCCATAAACCAGATCTCATAAACATTTCTAGGAGAAAATATAAATCTAAACCACTTGAACTGCTCTCAAAGCAGAAATCAGTGAGCCATTTAATGAACCACTAGCAAGCCCATCAACAGTTTAAACACAAGTTATATGCCCAGAAAGCTATCAGAATAAGCAGAATAAGCAGCCTGGACCTGACACAGAACTTGTTGGAAGCCCGCCCTATAGGGGAAAAAAAAAGAAGCAAGGGAAGGGAATGGAGAAAGCCATCAGCTCAAATAAAACTACACTACCACCCAAAAAAAAAAAAACAAACAAACAAAAAAAAAAAAACACAACAAAAAAACACCACACCAAACCAAGCAATAAATATTCTTACTAGACTGGGTACAAGCAGAAGGCTAAGGCTTTATTGGGATAAACAAGGCTATATGCAAGTCTTCCAACAGGTCTAGAACAGGAACACACACACAAAAAAAAAGTTACATCACCAATTTGCAAACTTCCCTCACCTTTGTGATACTGAATTAAAGGTATTCTAAGGAAGAAACTGTTGATTTTGAGCAGTAACGCTAGCAAATCTGGTTTCCTGCAGGTTTCCTTTCTCCTAACACTTCTCTCCCTCAATAATTCTAATTCCTTCACATGCTACTCTCCCCATAATAATTCTAATTCCTTCAGACCCTACATCCCTGTGACATCTTTCTCCTCCTCCAACAAAAGACTTTGCAAGTGCTTCGCACAAGCTGAAGCTCCACATAGCATGAGTAGCCAGCTACAAATCATTTCAGATAATACACAAGAATGAAAAGAAAATTTGTGTTATGGACAATACTCAGTAGATGGCACATGTCAAGACAAAAGGAAAAAGTGAAATTCAAGCAAAATGAAAGACAAAGCAGCTGAAAATGTTTAACTAAAAAAAAAAAAAAATCAGAAAATTCTCCAGATATTGCCATAATATTAATGAAGAAGACTGATAAGCCAGATGCTCTGATTGCCAAGTCTCACAAAAGTCCAATATCAATTTCAAAGCCATATAAACTGGATTGTTTTTCTTTGAGAACACTGCACAGAGAAATCTAAGGGGAAAAAAAGCAGAGAGTAGACAACTCTGGAATAACAGAATAACAGGAATAGGAATAAGAACCCTTAAAATTTGGACAGATGCAAAAGTAGTTTCAGGCCCTCCTACTTAAAAATATATGAAGAACTAAGGTTCAAAAATGTGAATCAGCATGCACACAGGCTAGTTAAAATGCATACCACTTAATATCCAATTTAACTGTCTTTTTTTTTTTTTTCATTAAAATAAAAACCATGCCTTAACTTTAACTTCAGGACATATATATTTCGAGGCCTATTCCGAGGGGTCTTTCCCCACTGCCAGACAATGCAAAGGAACATCCATTTAGCTTTACAACAGCCTGCACAATTTCTTACAAGCTTCGCATTTCCTCAAATATGAATTGACACAACTTTCTAAAACACAGTCATAGTACTGAAGTTTACTTTCTTATGGTGTATAAACTGGCTCTGCATCTCTGAGTGCAATTTATTACAGCAACACTGAGCAGTTCTCACAAAGTTTCAACACACCTCACAAAAAGAGCCTTTAGAATCATCTTTGAACTATGGGCCCCTTTTAACACACTTCATTAGGATAGTAAGCACCAAAATATTAAACCAGAAGTTGCACATTTTGACATCATAACATCCAGCCAACTACTGTACTTGCAAGCAACTATGCTTGTCAGCAGTATACAAATACATAACCTGAGGCTGTAGTAAGTTTTTGAAGTTGAACAACAAACTATTGGCAAACTTCCTAGAATTCAATTTGAACAGAAGTCAAGAACACTTTGGCACCACTGTGGGATTAGTGATAACAGCACAAGCCCTACCTATAATGAAGAATGTTTCAGCTGCAACTCAAACTTTGCTTATGATCAGCCTTTACAAGCCAAAGTGCCAACTAACTTGGGAAGCTCTGCCTGAAAAGCAGCTTTATTGTTGGACTGGTGCAGGCTGGCTAACTTTGGGTATGTCAGGCTGAACATCCCCTACTCTGTAGGAGGGGCCATTTTATAACTCTTTCCTCCTTCTTAAAAGCAGTTTTGTTTTCCTCAAAAAAATCCACACCACAATGTGATAGAAAGCATATAATTAAGATTTGTTACATTCTATTTAAATAAACTAAAACTAGGGGCTTGTAAGAGTTAATATACAAATATGCACAGTGACAGAAGGAAAGAAAGTAAACAGAGCAAGTAAGAGACACCATTTTCTTTTGCAGTATTTTCATTGTCTTCAAATCTGGAAAATGTCAGTGTTTCTCTCAGTGTTCAGAGCATTTAGAAGTTAAGAGTTTTAACCCATGGTTTCAACTTAATTTAAGGCTCAAACTGCCGGAGTTATTTCCTATTTGCACAATAAATATCAACACCTGAAGATAATGTAGTGTCCATCTGCAAACTGAACAGTGGACCAGTTCAATCAAATAAACCATTCTTGACTTCAAAGCCCAGTAGGAAGAACAGACAGAGTTTTGAGTTCAGGGACACACAGCATGGGATATCGCAATTCATAAAAAAAGGGTAACATGGCAACTATAAAGTTCACTAGCAAGCAAGATTCACAGTCAAAACTCACTATTTAACTGTTTCACTATCCAACATGAAGTATTTTTAAATGTGCGTTTACATTCTCTGAAAGAGAAGAGCCAAACCTCCATGCCATAGCTGTGATCATTAACGTATACATAGTAACAGCCCTGAACATGAGGGATAAGTATCAGCAGGGCAGTAACTGGCTGAAGCAATCTTTAGGGGTGAAAATTCCAGACAAGCCTGAGTGTTCAAAATCAAGTCAGTATCAAAGTCAAGTTAGTATTCAAACAATTAAATTTAACTGATACTAAGAATCAACTGTATTGACACAAAAAAGCCATGTCAATGGAGACAGGAATGTCAGTGGGAGAAAAACGTGAATTTTATTTAGACCTGAACATTCTTGTGCCCAGTAATAGCCTTGAACAAAACACTGGGAAAGTTAAGTTACCATGCCACTCTCCATTTAAAAAAAAAAAAAAGTCAAAATGCTTGTCACATGATGAAGACCAGGACACACATTTTCAGACCAGGATAATGTATGAAGACATCAATAGATTCTCTCAAAGGGAGAAGTGCAGTTTCCACTCAACATTCGAACCACACTTTGACTGAAGTGTTTTATATCTCTGCCTCCAGTCATAGTAAGGTGAGTTGATGATAAAAAAAATAATCTAACATTTCCCATTTTTTTTAACTGTCACAGTATGAAATCCTTGCAACAAACCCAGTTTCTTCTGTTCAGATATTTCTCTAGAACCCAATTATTGCTAGATCACAGCTGTTTGTAATACCATGTAGGGTTCAGTATGACATTCCCCGTAAGGAGCATCTGATGAATTGCTCAAGACACACACTTTCTTCTTTTCCAGTGTTCTTGCTAGAACATTTATTTCAGCAACCATTATCTTCATTTTCCATTCCTTTATATAGGTAATGCCATTTTCTCCAGAGTATTTGTTCTAATACATTCCTAGTCTCATCCATTACTTTGCAACAACAAAACAACACAACAGCAAAGGCACCCGACTAGTCCCCAGAACCTGCTGTTTTCTGAAATAAGAGACATTAAACATTGCATTCAGCCATTCATTGAATAAAACATACATTGGAGATTACACACTTCGTATATGCCTAAACTAGACAGGACTTTCAGCATCAGCATGCCTGCTAAAATTCTATCTACAGAGTGGCCAGGAGGGGAACCAGGCAAGAACAAGGACAACAGAACTTGCTGAGCATGAGACCAGTGAGGAAACCAAGTCAGCTGCTACAGCTACAGCACTTCAGTTCCTGAAGCCAGCCCAGACATCTCAGAAGAAATACTTCATCTAATGGGGCACCCATGGGGCATTTAGAAAGAATGCTGCTTGGAGGACAAGACTTGTTTCCAAACTACGAAATTGCAGCAAAATAAACTACAAAGCAAATCTTTCTATGCATTTACCATGTACCAGTATACTAATAACTCATCCAACTAATTCACATGCTAAGAACACTGACACTATGTTGAACACCACATATATACTACATGATGTCCTGACAAAGTTGAAAATTCCTAGCAGCAAACTCCAGACTGTCAAATTAAATCTTATCATATTCAGTTATTCTGAATGCTTCCCTATATTCTTCCTCCTCCTATTGATAAAACTGTATAGATTATGCAGTCAAATACTTTCCCTAAGATTGTAAGACTGTAAAATAACAACAGCCATTGAAGAGACATTTTATTAACAGAATTTTCTTCTATCTTTTTACATTTAATATTTAGTGTAAGGGATAAAGATGTAAAATGCAGTTTTAAGACAGCAGTGCCTAAACTTTGATTATTGATCAGCTGCATGTAGCAATCACTAAGGGCTAAGTGGTATAAAATAAATGCTGCCACTAGCCACTTGTTTTGCAAGGCTTCTTAAAGCACACAACATCACACTAACTAGTACTATCTATCTTTGAGGTATGCAGAACTTTAAACAACAGTAAAATATTCCCCCATACCATTGTACTTTCTAGTTCCTTCTTCCCAATCTGGGATCTTAGAATACTGAAACAGGTCAACAGGACATTCCAGAAGCAAGGAAGACCTAGATGTTTAACTCACAGCAGAGTACTGTTGAGGGGTGGAAGTGTGGGGAGAAAAAAAACATTTTAAACACTCTACCTAAGCAAAGAGGTTAGTGAAAGCAAGAGCATGTTATGATACTGCTCTTCAGAATGACAGATGCATCAAGCCAAATAACAAAAAAAAAACCCAACAACGTGAAATGTGGCAGCAGTGACCCGTACTCCGGTCCTTCTGACTGAAGTTAACAACAAACCAGGGCAGCTCATACTGCAGAATTTAGCTGGAGTAACCTGACAGCAGGAACTGCTACCCTAACATACTTTAGCTATGGCAAATCTACAGTGTTTGATCAATGGTCCCAAGAATGTGCATCCTGGAGATGTGTAGAGAGAAAGGAGACTCTTGATAGATACCTTTAAGATTTGCAGTGTCACTTTTCCATCATCCAACGCTTGTTTGTGGACAAACTATTGTTATTTTTGGGATAACTGTGGTAAAATACTATGGCAACTCAGTGACTCTTTAGGCACCTAGAAGTTGCTTGTGAATCACATTTCTCTTTAAATGCCAAAGTAATTTGTCCTCACTGATATCTATGAATCTGAAGGTCACAGTCCAAGACTGTCAAAAACTAGAATATTTTGGCCAAATCATAACAGAGTACCTTTAAGTAATGCCATATTTTACATAACATTTAAAAATCCCATAGTTTATTCTCATACAACTCACTCATTCAACATTGACATCTTTGGGCTAAAACTTCACATAGCAAACTAAGCAAAAAAAAGTTACACTACAGCCAGTAAAGGAGTAAATATTGCAATCAAAAGAAAGATTTTCAATCTACGTAAGTGTTGGAACATTGGTGCTAAGCTGTTAACTTGAGGAGAAATGCACCATCTACAACTGAAGTGCTTCTTCCTGGACCTCATCTCCCATTCAAATAGCCGAAACTCAGATTACATGGGTCTAACAAATATTACTTTTTTTACTTTAATCCTTGCCTTCAGAACTTGCAACATGCTCACAAAGTTTTTAAGAATTACCCCCAGTGTTTAAACAGAACTTGGAAGCTGCTGATGGTGATATCCAGTGATGCTGGATATCACAAGCAACCATATATAATGCATGCAGATATACAAGATACACAGTGTACCTTTTACTCCTGACTGGTTTCATTACTCCCAACCACAGTAATGAACATGCCATTACAACATGCTGTTTGAGGTTCCAAGGATTATTTTACAAGTGGTTAGCTTTTTACAAAATAAAAAACCTAGGAAATGAAGTAATTTGTTCACCTTGAAACTACAGCAGCCATCATTACCATTTATTTTAGCATTGGTGCTCATCTGCGTAGTAAAGCTGAACATTTCAAAAGACATCAGTTATTCACAGCATGAGTGCCTGCCTGCTTGCAATACAGAAGGTTATCAAAGTCCATTATTCTACAACTACTCAGGGTAAGCTACAAAACTTATGAAAGTAATTTAAAACATTATCTTTTTCCCTTTGAATAAAAAGTCTGAAGTGCATTTATAGCTTTTCTTCAGTTTTAAGGCTCAGCAGAAGGAGGTACTTCATAGACATGGACAGATGAATTTAAAGCCATTTCACCTCAAGAATTTACACAGAAGGGCAACGATAGTTTTATCTAAGAAAACTGAAGGCATGCCAAAAATAACTGGGGATTCAAAACAAACTTGTAATCTATTCTTAGGTACCTAACTTACCTTTAGTCCTTACTGGAATGATCATATTCCTGCTGACACCAAGCAGCAACCTTACTTTATTTCTTCTTCTAGAAATTTCTCTGTTGCAGGGTTTAGAAACACAAATATGAGGTGGCACAGAGAAAGCCTAAATTAATCCAAAAAATTTACTCTCATACACCAAATAAATATCTGCAATTTTAACTGAAAACTGCATGCGACTTGTCTAGTAGCGTAACACTAACTACAGATCAACTTACAGCTCACTGATTTGACATTTAGTATTATTTCCTCATACATCAATAAAGACATTTTGCATCTTTTCATGACCTAATTTTTTAAGACAGACCAGATATCCCTCACCTCTACACTCAACTCATGCAAATACTGAGCCAGTGCTCTAAATCTTTCTCTGCAACTGGGTTGATTGTGTAGTTCAGCAAAAGCAGCTCTGTCCTAGAAGCATTGTCACTTATTTAGTTTCTGTGCTGGAAGAATAACTAATGATATATTCTGAAGATATTTTTGGCACTACAAATCTGTACAATCCTAGCGCCCCAAAGAAAAACTGTCAGCGCATCCGTTCTGTTAATGTGACTGGGAATGAGAGGAACTGTGGCATGGGGCACAGTCTAAGACAGACTGGAATGTCCAGATCCCCACATAAAGAATTGGCTCGACGGGAAGCTTGTCATTTAAAGGATGTTAAAAGTTAACCAACCTAATCATAGTTTGCCCTATATCTGCAGTTACTTCCATATTTTACTAAAATGAAATTGTTTTCTTTAGGTAGCTCAACTGCTAATAAACTCCCCCTGAACAGCCAAAAGTATCATAAGGAATATCTTCCACTCTCACCGTGCTTTCATTCACTGCATTTTACTGGTGCAAAGGTCATCGAGAAATGTCACAGCAGCAGTTAGCATTGCTTCTCCTTTAGTAAGCCACATGAAATAAAAGCTAACCACTCAAACTGAGTTGCACCATAGCTTCCCCCCATTTACCTCCAGCAGCCCTCGCACTCATTCACATACAGAATCGGTTCACAATGAAACACATTTCTGCACCTGCTTGATCTTGAAGTTGCATCTCAGACTGGTCTGCTAATAACAAGTCAGGTGAAATTTTCAGCGCAACTTCTTAAGGGACTTTAACAAGGTATGCCATGTTGAGATATCCCTTTTAGCAATGCAAAATAAGCTTTACGTCTCCATGTCACAAAGTACAGAATTATTCCAGGCACAGGAAACACATTTCTGTCATCTTCCAGGACAGGAATCCATGGCTTCACATTTACTTAGAAAGAAACTGCTAAGTGATGAACTAATTAGGGTTTTTCCCCCTAATGTATTTGACAGCTAACAGCACAAATTACCAGCTTTTTTACTCTAGCAGAATCTTCTAGACTGCCAATAGCCAATCTTGAACATCCGCCTTGCCAGTTATTTGCTCAGACTGACAGCAGTAGGCACACCCACTTGAAAAACCTGCTGTTAAGCGTTCAATGTTCCAAAGACTTGCCAGTCCAACCCCGGAGCCAGTCTACCTTTCCCCCTCTCAAGAAAACACTTACAGAAACAGCAGCTGTCATTTCCATCATCATCAACAGAAGAGACTCACAATAACACCTCTGAGAAACTTTTCTGTAACATTCAGCTTGCAAATTTGGCCAGTTTGAATTCAAAACATTAAGAACAGAATTCCAAACCATGTTATCTGAGTTTGTCACTATCTTTATCTACAGCCCAGTTAAATACTGCTGACCTGTCAGAGATACTAGTGAAATAGTACCTCAGAGCATCAACGACCACGCTGAATTCTGACGTCTCAGAACTGCAACTATAGGACTCCAGCGATCCACTGGATGAGAACTTCAGAGAATGCAACACTGCCAGAACTGTTGTAGCATTGGATGAACTCGCTGCACTCTTGCGAAATTTTTTTACAAGACTGCTTGTTTCCAAAATGGGAAACTATGATCTCTGTATTTTTAAGATACAGAATGCAGTATTATGCCACAAAATTCCACAATGAACATTCAGAGATGCCTTCTCATGTGTATGTAGTGCCCACCATAGATCAGGGAACAGTAAGGACTTGTAGTTTTTCTGCACTTAGGTATTAGCAGCTGGTTGTAAATAGTACTGAATGAATATTCAGACTCTTCACTATGACAGCTAGGTTGAATTTAAAGATGCTCCAGTTTGTGCACATCAAAGTCCTTGCAGTGTTGAGTAAAAACAACTGCTCAGCCCCAGCTTTCAAATGGCTACATAGTCAGAGCAAGAAAACATTGCCAAGGTACTGAATATCGATAAGCTAGTCACTCAAAAATAATGAGATTTATCTCAGTGAAGTACAGATGGATACACAAAACTGATCCCATTTACATGTAGTTCAGCTGATATTTATACATATATTCTGATCAGTTGCTGTTTTCCTCAATAACAAAAAAAATAGCTGATGGTTGTTACTACTTCTAAATCTAGATGACACTAAACTACCCCAAAATTAGCCTTGTCTCAAGAAATAGTTGATGCTCTGTCAAGATAATTATACCTTACTAGTGGGCCTAGCACTCTACAACCTCCTACAGTTTCATATAGGATTCGTTAATCCTTGAAAAACACAATTTCTGCATGATACATGTAAGCAATGGCCTTGGCTGCAACAGAACACCCATGCTAAGAAGAAAGAGATGAAGTTGAGTAGCTTCCTTCATGTACTTTAGAGACTACTGTTGAGCACTGAAAAAAACATGACTGCAGTTGTTTCTTAATCTCAACAACCAAAAGTAGAAATATTCCTCTCTCCCCTTGCTGTCAAGCAACTTTCTATCAGTGTAATGGATATGGGTCCAAAATTTTCTAGGAGACAATCAAATGCAAACTCATGGCGAACCAGCATGGTGAGCATTGCCAGAACACAATACAATAAAATGGATGGGAAAAGGTCTGGGCTTATATGGAAACTTTAAAGAAACCTGCAAGCTGTAAGAGATGCTTTAGTTAGACTTCCTGGTATCATTTCAACCCTTCTTCCATGGCATCCAAGAATAACAAGAGGGCTGGTAAGTGCCAGGAAAACTAGGCAAGACTTCACATCCCTAGATACATGCACATACACATTTAAGATGCACTTGGAAAGCTGTTATCCAGTGAATTCAGGTTTATTAACGAGTACCTCAAAGCACAATGGGGACTGGCATTAATGACGCTGCCTGTAAAGCATTTGCATATTATCATCTTAGCCTCTAGCTGACTAGGTGCATTAAAATAATGTGTCACAGCACTGATCAGTACTGGATGACTTGTTTCTTCTGTTGACCCAAGGCTTGTACCAAAAGTATATGTGTGCGAAACAGATATAAAAATAAGTCAATCTGTTACCTTTTACACAAAACTGGCCCTCAAGTGCAGAAAATAATGCTCAATTAACTTTTAATTGACAAAATTTAATTAGTACCCTGGGTGTTTCCAAATAATTTCAACAGAACAAAAGTCAATCTATATTTGCATAGCCTGATGTATTGAAGTATGTTGCACAGTAACTGTAGTTATTCAAGTTATTAAACACCTATTAGACACTAAAAAAATGCTACATGAAAGTTAAATTAGGTAGAAAATTCTGCCTGTGAATGTGAGTCAACTGAGGTAACAAAACTCAAGTTTAAAAAAAGCTAACTGCTTGGAACTTTAATTGCATTAAGAAATTTGCAACCATTCAAATTCTGATGCGCAATGCCAGCTGCAAAAGCCTGCAGCTGTATCATTTGATCCTACTGAGTACATCATACACAATTAACTAACTGCAAGACTATCAGGTCATTTAACTGGTACTTAAAAAATCATTTCTAACCTTGACCAAACCAAAAGTCTAAATTGTAATTGGTACTATAACAATACTATCAGCATATACAGTAGTCCATCAAGATAGATCTTAAAATGCTCAGCCAACTACCCTGAGTGGCCAGTATGAGTCCAGGCAATGAAATATTCTTCAGAAGCATCAGCTTTTCAGTAGCAGACATTGGGTGAACCTCACAAGCAGATTCACAGGACAAACTCTTCAAATATAGAGTGCCCTGAGGCACTTTTATACTTTAATAACAATCTTCCTGTACAGCATAACTTTGAGGACCCAGAAACTCCAAACATAGCAATAAAGCTACTCTTACTGTGATGCAACTCCTTGGGCAAAGCTTGCAGAATAAAATGCAAGACTTGCTATTGCTTCTACGTGTTCTATTAACATTAACAATCAGTAGGTTTCAAACACTCTTGCAGTTCTAACTCAGTTGTTAGAGTTAATTGTTAGCGTTGTTAAAGCTGAAGAGTTAATACATTAGCAGTTCTCCACCTTAAGAAAGTACTGGATATACCACATTATGTATGTACTAGCAGCATAGAACAAACTTTTAGTCTACTCGACTATCAGATCAGACTGTCTTGCATGCCAGAAAGCCAATCGTGTTCTGGGCAGCTGTCATGGTTTAGGTGAAGTGTGGCCAGCAGGTCAAGGGAGGTGATTCTCACCCTCTACTCTGCTCTCATGAGACTTCACCTGGAGTCCAGCTCTGGGGTCCCCAGTACAAGACAGACATAGACCTGTTAGAGCAGGTCCAGAGGAAGGCCACAAAAATGGTAAGAGGGCTGAAACAGCTCTCCTACAAAGAAAGGCACAGAGGGCTGTTCAACTTGGAGAAGAGAAGGCTCTGGGAAGAAGTTAGTGGCCTTTCAATACTTAGAAGGCGCTTATAAGAAAGATGGAGAGAAACTTTTTACCAAGGCCTGTAGTGACAGGACAAGAGGCAACCATTTTAAACTAAAAGGAAGGTAAGTTTAGACTGGACATAAGGAAGAAATGTTTGGTGGTTTTTTTGGGTTTGTTTGTTTTTTTTGTTTTTTGTTTTTTTTTTGCAATGAGGGTGGTGAGACCCTGGAACAGTTTGCCTAGAGAAGCTGTGGATGCCCCATCTTTGAAAGCTGGATGGGGCTTTGAGCAATCTGATCTAGTAAAAGATGTCTCTGCCCATGGCAGGGGGGTTGGACTAGATGATCTTAAAAGGTCTCTTCCAACCTAAACCATTCTATGATTCTATAATTGTTATTAATAAGCATGTTGAGACCAGCAACTTCCACTGCACTGCAAAGAATCAGAAAAGCATGAATATTTAAATTGTGTATCGTCTCCTGTTTTTTTCATGTTATTCCAATTACAGTGTAAGATGTAATGTTTTAGTCGTTTCCTCTGACCATTTCAAAATTCCCACTAATACTTCCCTAAGGAATTTATTGTTCTGCAAAAAGTATTATTGAAAAAGATTATACTTCAAATCTGAATCAAGCACACTTTCACAAAGTATGAAAGGCATCTCACTGCAGTATTCCAAGTGACAAGAAGTGATCTGTTCCATTAAAGCCAGCTCTATGTACTAAACAGTTGCAAGTGAAACTACTAAATACACAGTCTGGAGAATCAACAGCCTCAATTTTTAGAGAAGTATCACATTCAAACATTTCAACAAAGAGAAGATAATGACTTTTGACCTTTTCTTATTTTTCTTACCCAAGATATATGGGTTCAGGGTTTCTTTATCAAGCCATTTTATACTCACATTTGTTATTCTCCTTTCTTTAAAGGAAAATGTCAGTAGAAATAAGCTGAAAGTAGGGCAGAGATCACCAGCAGAGATGGGAGAAGAGCAACAAGGTGACCAACACAGCAGTTCACTTTCTTAATTAGTATTTGCACTCAGCACTGCAAAAAGCCATCCCATCATGCTGAGCTAATACCACCTGCAGCACCACCACTTCTCCAATTCCACTGTTTTGAATTACAGCTTATCTCAAGCTTAGCTCTGTGATTTCAAAAACCACTTAGAAGGTGGTAAAATGTAGCCAATTGAATCGTAGTTGTATGAAGCAGGAACTGCTCTGCTATCCAACTTGTAGAAGCTAACCTGTGCTGTAATTTTATGGCTCAAAACATAGACTGCTGTAAAATCCCCAGGCTCCCAGCTCACTGTCTTTTACCTTTAAGACACTTGCTCTTCTTCAACCAAGAACCACAGCTGGATTCTTATGCATAGCCACCACAGGGTAAACACTCTCCTCTTAGTCTACACAATACCTTTAAAATCCATAACCCCTCCTTGGAAAGATGAAGAGCTAGATCCCATGCAGACAACAAAAAATTGGCTTAAGAGAAGAAAGACAACAGATTAGTTTCATTCAGCAAGCAACAAGAGCTGGGAAGTGGCAAGTTAAAATAACAGTCCTGGCTTAATGGGAAACATCTATGTAAACACAGCCTGCACATGGTAACAGAAAAAAGTGAGGAGAATTTGATCTTGAAAGAGAATTTTGAGTGTCCAATAATCTTTCTGGTGAGGGCTATGTGGGTGATTCAAATTTCTGTAATACTTTTTGAAAACAAAGACTGCTATTTGATAAAAAAAAAAACCCCACGTTTAATATTTCAGGCATCTAAGTTTAAGTCCAAAAGCCACCTTTGTAAATCCAAGTTCATAACTACAAGACAAATGTATATCAAAGTCTTCCCATTCGTCTGCATTATGTCCTCATTCCGAGCATTTAAACTTGAGGTGACAACTCAGGTGAAAGACATGGTACCTCATCCTCTACCAGTGCGTCAAAACCCTGGACTAATTAATTACTAAGACTGCTACCTGGCACTGCTTGATACTGGGACCTGACCCATCAATAGCTCTGACCAAAAATATCAAATATTTTCAAAGAGATCACTCTGCTGATTCTGTAGCTTTACCAGGGGATATAAAAATATCATCTCCCCCTAGAAGTCCCTTCCTTGTCAGTGCTTTCGACTTGTCATTTAACAACCCCATTCACCTCACACTGCAGGTCACTTCCTCACATTGTTCCCCTCTCCTCTCTTTTCTCATTGCACTCTTACCACAGATGCCTTCCGTACTGTGGTTCATACCTCCCCCATGGTAGGTACGAATTCAAAGTGCACACAAGGAGGAAAATGTAAACCTCTACTTCTGAGGTAACTTTTGCCAGGAACAGCTTCTTCCTTCTCCTTACACAACACTACTGACTTTTGAGTCCTTACATTTATCTTTAGGACACACAAAAAAAAAAAAAAACCAATCAAACTTTTTCTGTTACGTAGTTCTGAAGTACACAGTGTTTCCACCTTCATTCACACACTCAAACACCTTTGTGAACAAAGACAACTCCACAGCTACTGAATAAGAGCCAAACTTGAGTTAGAGTATTACACTGATCATCCTGACATCATCCAGGGAGCCTGGTAATACCCAGAGAAGAAAGAGAAAGAGCAAGGAGATCCAGTTTGTCAACTAACCTAGCTCTTTCACAGGGATTTCTACAATTAGAGCCTACAACTTCAGTGTAACAGCAGTCAGAGGATCCAGCAATTGGTTATTAGAGACCACTTGTGCAAACATATCTCCTCTGACCTTAAGGATTAGGAAAACAGGGACATGGACTTTTCAAGCTACTCAAACTAGTTCAGGTTTTCCTATTATACTTTCAATTATGCAGCAAGGGTTTCCCATCCAGAGAAAATTATTCAGTCTTCAAACCAATGGCTGCTGCACAAAGAAGCTTAAGTTCTTCAAACTGCAATGACTGTATTTCAGATGCATTACACATGACCGTGGACATAGGCACCAGAACTGGCACAAGTTATTCTGGGAAGAGAACAGCCAACAACAAAACCACTTTTCTGGGTTTCAGCCACTTGAAATTGGGCTGATATCAAGTTAACTAAAACATTAGCAGCATTTTAACAGCATGTTGCCTAGCAAGTTACAAAATAATGCCCACAGAGATATTAAAAGCTAAAGCTATTAAGTGTTGTATTGTTTCTGGGCAGGTCTGTTCAGGTCCAAACCAGAAAGATTCTACAATTTGTCTTAGAACTATGTTCAGCAAGTGTCTGAAAGCTTTTTAATTAAGCAGCACACATTCTCCAGAATGCATTTAAGGATGCATTCCTCAAAAATCAACTAGCTGCAAATGCTTTAATTTTTTCAGTTTTCAAAGGAGCGATACTGGCCAAGCAGCTGCCTGCATGAGGCATTAGTGATTCATGAAGACTACATATAGTTGAAGTAAAATCCAAGAAAGCAGCATGAAAAATTCAGGGCTCCTGCTAGCAGTAGTTGCTCCACTGAGAACCCTATTACCACAAATTATGTTTCACAAACCATACATGTACAGTAAAACCTGCAGAGATACTGCATGCCTCCCTATCCTATAAATAACTTTGCTTAGGAAAGTCATCAGGACATGATACATTATGCTAGATAGGCACTTCCAGCTCATAACCCCCGTTTTTCCCACTCAAACTGAACTGAAGCCAAACCCCAGACTTAAGAACTCTTCTGCTTAAAACTGAAGATATGCTCATTAGCAAGATCTGAAAAATGAAAATTCTAGCTCTTGCCACACTGACGTCTTTTTACATGCTGAAGTTCTTTTGAAGCTGACTGCACCAGCTTAGGGCTCCACTGTAAAATAGCATTCCCTCAGTGTTACTCTCAAAATACAAGAAGAATGAGTTAGACCATGGACAAGAACAACAAGCACAGACTGCACACAGTACTCCAGGCAAGGCTGCACCAATGCTGAATACAGTGGATAATCACCTCTTTTGACAAGCCGGTTATGCTGTGTTTCATGCACCCCAGGATGCAGTTTGCCCTCTTGGCTACTAGGGCACACTGCTGACTCGTATTGAGCCTCGTGTCAACCAGCATCCCCAGATCCCTTTCTTCAGGGCGGCGCTCCAGTCACTTCTCTCCCAATTTATACTTGTGCTTAGCAATATTTGTTGCCAGGCACAAGTATAAATTGGGAAAGAAGTGGCTGTTGTTGAATGAATCCTGAGGACAGTGGAAAAGAAAACATGAAACACGGAACACATCTGAAAGACAGGTTCATCGTTAACTCTTTCATCAGTCTTAGCTCCAGAATTTTGAATTAAATGACAAGCACCACATAAATCCAAAGCTGTTAAATTATAAAAAGCCCAATCCCTAGAAGAGAATTACAGTACAACGAACAAATGGGCAGGAAGGGAGCACAAGTGACAGACTTGCTGTGAAGAAACAATCACCACTCATAACCTACTTGTGTCAATCATGGAGAGGCCGCACCAGACAAATCTGGTTTTACTTTGCTCGACAGGAGCAAAAGGATAGAAAAGGATTGACATGAGCCTATCTGCAGCTCACGTTTTCTTGCTAATTCTACCTTCTCCCACAGTTTTGCTGTCTTGATTTTGGAAATGACATAAAACTAATACTAATGTCAAATCATTTTAACTAGCCCTTCAGTTAAGTCAGAAGCCAAGCTTAACTTCATTTTCCCTTCAAAACTAAATCAGTGATGTACAAAATAATGGTATACTGCTAATTCTACTCTATCATGCACTTAACTGATACAGAGCATTTTATGTTGTATTACAGAAGTCTGGTGTTTTTTGTTCAGTCCACTAGAAATCATCAAATTAGGAATTACGTTGTCGCAGCGGCATTACTTTCAAGATCAAGTATCAATCATATGATCATATTTTAAGTAATGAACTGCTTCCCAACACACCAACACTTACTGCATTGCAAAGTTTGTGACACAAACAATATGACTTGAAGGTGAGATGTAAACTGAATGCCAGTACCAACCTATATTTGGCCAAAGATGTATTTTAGTAAGACAATTGATCAGCTAGTCAGCCTCATAATATATGTAATTAAAGGGTTGAAAACAGTTAGCATTATGAATATTTAATTACCTTATTTAATAAGGGCATATTTTTGCTAATGCTTCCTATTACAGATTTTAGTATGTTGACTTAAAGAAAGAACACACACCAAAACATTACTAAGTTATTTTACCATTTATTCCAAGTGCTGAGCTTCCATAACAGCTACAGTACAAAAAACCATAGTCCCATAAAAGAAAGCCATATGAACAAAGAAAAAGTGTTGTCCTTTCAAGCTATCATATACACAAGATTTATTTTCTTCAAATTTCAGGCACAGTAGTATTTCACCATTAACAGCTTCTTAACTCATGATTCAACACAGCTCAGATCAATACACAAAGCACACAAAATAGCACATGGCAGTGAGTATCAAAAAGGGCATTGTTTCAATAAATGTTGTTTCAAATGTTTCAATAAAAGCACTTGTATCACAGCAACTTTACCTGCTCATGACCTCAGGTACATAGTTTTTGGAATACAACCAAATTTGTTGCAGCGTGTTGAGGGCTGGAAGTCAAAGTGCACTGTAAGACATGGTTTGAACCAAAATAGAAAGCCATGAATGGGGGTTGGCGGCAGGGGAATCCCCTTCCTTCTTGATGCTATTTATAACTGAAGGCAAGTAAGGTCATTTCCAATTTAACACACAGCAGTTCTCAAAGCAACTTTTTCTGCAGGGGAGGGAAAAAGAAATGAAAGGTACTACTATTTCAAACACAACATCCTAAGGAAGTGATTGGAAAGCTTCATAAGCCAGCAAGAAACACTTTGACCATTTCTGCAACACAAATGAGCCAAAGGCAACATTTACTATTCTGGGTATAACTTTTATTTTAATACCAAATGCAGTGAATTTGGAATCTGGCATTGAAATAAGGAGTAAATAAGGAAAACTAATACTATCTTTCCTACAACTCTTCAGCTGTAGGAAAGAATAGATTTTGCATTGGTTGGGCTCATTTGAAAATTTGGTTTGGCTGCAAGTCTGCTTTATAAAGCAGGCACAGTAGTATTTCTTTATAAAGCAGACTTCGATCTTTGGAAACAACTTCTTTCAAAGGGAATCTCCAGCTTCTAGCTCAACCCAGAAACAGCGTGTAAGACGAAATACATGATTATTTGTTCCCTCACAACAAAAATATCAAAGCACACAGTTGATCAAGACTTCCGTCTTGCTGTCAGGCAGAATCTGTCCTACACTGTCACACTAATTTAAATTTCAAATTATAAATGTAAGAACACTTTTAATTTTGAAGGCCGAGGACGGGAATCAATTTGGCAGGCACACCAGAAGTAAGCCAAGTCTTCTGTCAACACACTGCCCAAATATTTTTCTGCCCCATCTACATCAAGCAGCTAGGTATTGTACTACAGTCAATTTACGCTACAAATTTTTGGAAAAACTGAATTATGGTCAGTAGTGTAGCTAATCACATCAGGAAGCTGATTTATAGATGTTTCTGCACATAAGAGACTGTAAATCAGTTTGTTGCACTGTTGGAAGGATCACAAATTCTTCACAACCACAATAATCAGCAGAGAGTTCTGCATTGTCTTTGGTTACCTGAAGAAGGAAACAGGCTTTGGAACCATGTTTACCAGAGTGCTTAATACAGAAGACTGATCAGAATTCTGTTCTCCAAAGTTGGCACAAAAAGTTTCCCGCCTTCTGATAAGGAGCTACAACAAACTGGTACCAACAGCAAACCAATATAACTTTCCTTGAAGTGAAACAAAAGGGCTTCCAGAGAAAAACATGCATGAAATTATACTAACTGTCAATTAGATTCGCTTTAAAACATAGCTCGAAAAGTAGAACCCAGATTAAGGGACCATGAAGATTTACACTGGTTGAATCAACATCCTCTTGTGTGGATTTAACATGCTCAAAGTCTTTCAAAAACTGTATTTGAGAAAAAGACAAGTCACGGCCATTCACATAACATAAGCATCTCCAGCTTCACTGCACTTCCTGTGTGCACTACCACACACAATGTGTTACCTCCACAGCAAGGATAGATTCCTCACTAGTTCACAAACAACTACTGCATGTCTAAATCCCACCCCTTAATGTGATGATTTAATAGCAGCATTTCTGCAATATTCAATACACGTCAATCCATGAATAAGATCCCTATCTTTACACAGAATATAGTGAACTGAGAAGAAAATGGTATTAATGACAACTGTTCAGTATGGATGGTGTACCTCTGTGATGCTGGAAAAACTTGGTAACAAGCATTTCTTACAAAGATTTGGAATGAGATATTTGTTGCCAAACACATCCAACACATAAAAACAAGGATTGTCTTTAATGTTAGCACCAGACAACTGGAATAGAAGTTTCCTATTAAGAGCAGCTAAGGAAGAAGCAAATAAGGGCAAGTGTCTGTCCTGTAATCTGTCAACCCTTCAAAGAAAGAACCGCTTCTCACAGAGGCCAAGTGGTCTATCCTCAGTAACTGGACACAGGAAATTATTTTTATGACATTCATCTGAAGTATTGAAACCCAAACCTAGTTAGACGGACACATTTTTCAAAAGTCTTAGTTTTAATAAAATAGGATTGGCCCTTTCCAAAATAGAAACACAGGATACTAATTCTAGCACTGGATAGAACAACGAGTACTTGCTATGCAGGCAGACACTCATCTTCCAATGAATGATCCCTTTATTGTCACAGGCTGCACTCTAATATGCAGCTACTAGGTATTTCAGTAGTACTTACTGCAGCAGCGGTTTGCAGAAAAAAAAATGCCCCAAAACCTGGAGAAGTGGGGGATGTGTGAATTTAAGAACTAAAATCCAACAACCAGAACCCAAGAAGCTTATTTTCAAGTTTTGGGATAAATAGTAACAGAGGATAGATAACTGAGAATGGATCCACTTTTACCTTAAGTATACATAATAGTTACAGTGCACCAAAAATGGGCTGCTCACATTCCAGGTGCAAGTCAAGATTAGCAAGATCTTCCCATTTCCTCTATTTTGCCATTAGAAACAAGCAAGAAACTTAAAAGCACACACTTAACGGTTCATCTTAATTTTAATCAAACTTGCAACATATAAAATCCTAAACAAGGCACAAGTAGAAAGCAAGCCAGAAGCAAAAAACATCCTCACATGTTCTTCAGCCAAAGTTGTATTAACGCTCAGGAAGCTGGAATAAACCATAAGTTACATGCCACTGCAAGACAGAGTTAGTTACATCACTAAGTACAAAAAGAGAAATATATCCCCAGGCAAAATGGATCAAACACTTTTAAGCGTTCCTGAATTTCTAACTATCTCAAGACAAAATATCATTAGGTATGTAACCTAGCTCAAAAACATTAGGTTTGATTTTTAATATTTACTGTAAGAGATGGCAATTCACTCATCAAGGACAAAAGGTATATTTTCATTACCAAAAACAACTTAATTTTTCACTGTACAGCATTGTCAAGAAACTACTGAAACAAGTGTTTTCAGAAGCTGTTTTCAGATTATTATGCCAGGACCTTGGATATCCAAGCCTGTAATAGAAGGACATGCTTCACGTGTTCTTATCATAAAACACAAGCTCTGTTAAATACAATAGCCTTGTTCACTTTTACTGTTTATTTTTATCCTGATAACTAGTAGTTTTAGAAAAAATAAGTTGCTAGATTTTAATCATAATTTTGGGTAATTCCTGTTCAGTGATACTATAAACGCCACTGGATTCTGACTATCAGCTGTATGGGAAACAAAACCCCTACAACTGTAAGGTTAGCATATCATTTATTGACTACACTTAAAGTAACATCTATCAATCAGCCAGATCTCCAAAGGCCCACCTCTGGAACCTGCCTTTTTTTTTTTTTTTAAATAATGCAACAGTTTGAGTATATTAGGTTTCCTGAAAAAGTGCATACTTTTGCAAATTTTAAGAAAATACTTTTAATATTGCTAACACTGATGTGCAAAATCTACTGTCCGAGTTTCCCAAGTATCATCAGAATACAGCAATTTACATTTGTTATTTCCATCATGCTCGGTGAGTATACAAAAGATTACTGGAGAATGGGATGTGAAAGAAGGGATAGAGGGATGCACATTTAATAAAGCTTCAAACTCAAGCTGGAGGTCAAAATATGCCTGTAAAGTCAGTATTTCAAATTAATTTTCAAATCCAAACCTGACATTTGGGCTCAGGAACTCAATTTGCTATGACACACATAGTTACTTCCCCCTTGCCCATCAAGGTCTCTGCCTTCACCTTTGACAGAGCAATTACATGCCTGTAATGCTTCTGAGAAGGGTAAAATCCTAATCACTCAGCCAACCCTATATATGCAATGCAAGAAAAAAAATTGCTCCCCCTAGGCTCTCAGCTTAAACTGTGCTGTTTGTGGCTGAAGTTGAGGACTTCTGTTGTAGCATGTGTAACCACATGAAACCTGCCAATAATGGCTACCCAGCTCTGATCCACCGAAGTGCCAGGGTCCACAGATTGACTACATGCTGTGTGAAGAGAATGAAGTATCAGATGACAGGAGAACTTGGCCTTAAACTATCAAACCCATTTTTCTCTAAGAGAGAATGCAGAAACAAAAAACGGATGACAGTAATTCATTGATACAGGCTATGATACATCACCATTCTATTATATAGTTCTTTCTGATGGTCAACACTAATTAGGTGGATTTATTTTGATGTGTGGGTTGAAATATTTTAAGTAGTTAACTGTAAAGCCACAAGCTGTATTGGTGCCCACTTAGATTTAGACAGATTCAACACATTATATACGTGCTTATTTTACACACACATTCCCTCAGAGCCATTACTCTCACGTACACAATTTTCCATAGTACTTCAAAGGCTTTGACTCGTGCCTCTATGTATAACTGAATATTTGTGTTCAGAAGATACCAAGTATATGCAACAGAAAGCACAACTTCACCATCTCATTAATAACTTTTTTTGTTCGGTAACTCCTTTGTTCAGTTGCAGGAGACAACTATCACAAGACTTGCCCCCAAACAAGCCAAGAACAGACATTTAGAAACCACTAGCTACCAGCATAAACAAACTGAAATTAAGGTTTATTACACTCATAAGTTGCAGCACCCTGCAGACTTCTCCATAGAATCTCAGAACAATTTAACACATCAGCTTATTTCTTCCAGCTCAAAAATCAGACTCTTCTAAAATAAATACTTGTTTCAAGTGCTTTAGTTGTTTATTCATTCCACTAGGAAGACAGCACTGTATCATTCATTTGCGGTATTAACATCTAGTTTAGAGAACCTTAAGCACACTTGGTCTTTATCCCCCTTAAGTGGAGATACCAGCCATTGTCCACTGTGTATTGTACAGATAATTTAAGGCTTTGCATAACAGGGAAGTCTTCTTTGACAAAGCAGCTGTTATTATCAAAACCCTCCAAAGGGTATAGGTAGCTCCAGAGGACCACACTGATTCATGTATTCCACCACAAAAGAGATGGAAAGCTTTTCCCTTCTGTGTGCCAAAAAAGCCTTTCAAAGTAGATACACCCAAATATGTAGCAACAAGTGCTGTAACCTCTACATACACAGCCACATAAGCTGCAATCTGGAACCATCCATGTCCCCTGACACAAAACTTAACTCTGAGGTCAATGCTTGTTGATGATCCCTACTTTGTTTCTTGAATAAGCAAAAAAGCCTTCAGTGGAAACAAAGAGATGCTGGAAATACACATTTTCAGTCTTCAAAGTTCTGCTCTAAATCCACTCTTTAGTTAACTACTAGTCAGGATTTCTGTCTTCCACATGACACTAAAGCTTTTCTGCTGAACACAGATTCCTTGTTAAAATCCCTTGAATTTCTGGACTATGGTACTTGCACCAAGACACTGCATACCACTTGAGCTTCATTTCACTGTTCCCAAGACATCCATTACCGAACCAGACTATGCCTAACAATAACCCAGATCCACATGTTTACATTCTTCACCAAGCCTTATAATTTTGAATTTTTTCTGCAAATACTTCAGTTTGGCCACATTTTGCATCAGCTGCATTCTGGAGAACAAGCTGATTTCGTGCAAGCATTCCATAACTCTAAACAAGAAGAAACATTGAAGAGAAGCAAAGGCTTGCCTCTGTCCTACTTGCTGCAGCTCCTGTATCATACCTGCAGTTGTTTCACTACCTAATGGTCACTGATATACCCACACAAATCAAAAAACAAGCTTGTCAACCAACACTGTCAAAAGACTGCATTCCACTAGCTACTAACGAGACAGTCATACTCCTTAGGCAAGCTTGATTATACAACTACGAGGTTTTCATTTGTTTAGTACTTATCAAGAAGCATTTTCCTATTGCTTAGCTGAATATCCCTGAATGTTGTCAGAAGAAAGCTTTTCTAATTCTAAGCTACTTGGAGATATCTTAAGTATGAATTGCATAAATTTCAAATGGCAAATTCCCAACAAGCACAAATATTTC
Organism: Pluvialis apricaria; assembly: GCA_017639485.1. Lineage (NCBI taxonomy): Eukaryota > Metazoa > Chordata > Aves > Charadriiformes > Charadriidae > Pluvialis > Pluvialis apricaria. The sequence continues at coordinate 19,770,840 of CM030015.1, read as the reverse complement.
AAACATCTATAGACTGACTAGGAAGAAAAAAAACTGACTTCTACTAAACACTAGAAGCCCAAAAGGAAAATAAATTTCACTTGCACAAGTCTCCAGCATCCTGATTCACTTGTTATGTGTCGTGGGAGAGTTAGGTCCTACAGAATAAATGTAAAGAAAAACATCCCAAATAAGAGAAAGCTAAATTGGAGACTCTTCTTGCAGGACAACTTAACTCAAGAAGAAAAAAAAAATATTCTATTAAACACATCAGAAATAAGTGTTGGTACCAAACACAACTGTTCTAAAAAGTCTGTTTCTATGAAGAGATGGCTGCTTTCTGTATCTCATCATGGTAGTACAAAGACTATTTCACAGGTAGTAATGCAATTTTGGTTTAAATAACGAAAGGTACACCTTAAGCAAGAAATTTGAAATGAGTATGTAGTCCAGAAAAAAAAAAAAAATTACTCAATACCACACTACTACAAATCTTCAGTCTTTACAAAGCTGTAGCTACAGTTTTTTAAAAAAAAGACATTTTTCTCATTTTTATTTTCCTTTTTTTTTTTTCTGTCTCCATTCTACATTTTTTCCTTTGGTTTTAAGAAGTGCCTTGTAAACAACTTTGAAAAAGCAACTCCCTATCTTCCCTTTTTACCCAAAGGACTGTTATCTGCAATCCCACCTTGCTTTTGCATCTTCTTCAGGGGCTAAAGTTGTACTTCATTCCTTACAAGTCACACGACAGCTACAGAAAGCTGAGCTGTACATGAAGAGATACACTTATTGGATGGGTACCAAGACAGTACTGGTGCCTGATAGCAGATGTTTAGCAGGTACTTGAAATTTATTTTTAAAGGGAAGATGCTGTAGCCTCAGGCAGGATGAGAACTACATTGTGTTGGCTGCTAAACAAACTGAATAAGAATCCCTGTCCCTTCTAAGAAGTCCCAGACAGAAAAAAACCAACCAAAACTTCAATCATTTAGGAATGCTTATTTCAAGAAGTTTAACTGCCATGACCTAAGGCCACAATTTGAAAGGCATGCTCGTAAAAATTTGCATTCTGTCACAAAACACGTCGATCACATTACTAACTACCATATTTTAAAGTACAAGAATGTGAGGCAAGCGAAGATAAGGAATTCTAACCAGGGAAATGCACAAATGGTTTAGGGCCCTCTACAGTTATAATCTTGCTCAAATCACCTCTGACCTTGAAGACTCTGAAGTGTTATGTTATGTTAGATACACAGATGTCATGACAGATTTTGCTTTTTCTTCAAAATCCATGTGTATCAACTGATCTCCAACCTCCAGTACAAGCTCCTTGTCAACCACGTTATGAGGTAACATCAACAATCTAATCAGATCTGACAAAAATTTGAAATTATGAAGCTATTTGAAATATGGATTTACATCTGCTGTCATTAACGACAAACCTCACCCTAAGAGTACATTGTGCCTTGAGATATTACCTAGTGATAGTATGAAGCCATCACGATTTAAAAACTAAGCACCCAGAACAGGAGGACAAATTTCTACAGTTTCTTCAGCCCTGGTTTCAAGTCATGCGACAACTCAATAAAGTACTTTACTAAAAAAAAAAAACCCCACCCAAACAAAAAAAAACACCACACCAACACCCACCCCCCCCAAAAAAAAAACAAAACTAAACTTAATAATAAATCTTCAGAAGCCTCTTTTAAAGTTTCTTACTTAATAGCAAAAGAGACAATGCCATATACCATTGGGGAACTACTTGGTCTTCCAACAGTAAAAAACAGCTGAAATAATACATGGAAAACAATATGGCATTCCTGTGTCAGCAAATACTGCTGGAAGACACACAGAAAAGAGCCAAAGATTTGAAGAAACAAGTATTAGAACAAATTATGCAGTGTGGGAGGTTTGCTATACTGTTGGCTGAAAGTACACGTTTCTAACATGTCTCAGCTTACAATACACACTAGATTGCTTCAATGATGAAACCCGCTGGGAACTACTTGTTTGCAAGTCACTACAGGAAAGATGTACTGGAGAAGACTCAACCTATTCTCAACAGTAAATTATTTCTTTAATAGAAACAACATTTAATGGAAAAATTCTGCAAGTGTAATCACTAATAGAGTGGCTGCTTTAAGCAGAGAAAAAAAAATCCAGTGTAAAGGTTACAGGTAGAACCACATGAGAAATTCTTTCACTGCATCATTCATAGGCAAGTACAGCAGCAAAGTTGGAGCCAGAAGTGCACAAAGTGCTACAGGATGTCACTGATACAGTTAATTTTACAAAAACAAGATCTTTGTATAGTAGAAACTTTACAATACCTTGCAATGAGATGGGGAGTGACCATGAAAGTCACATTCCCACACTGAGGTTTGCTGGTTATCTTGTGGCAAAATGCTTAAAAAGAGTTGTCAAACTTAAAGATGCATTACGCATTTTTTCCCCACAAAAACAACTGTTCAAAATTTGCTGACCTTTTCTGTGATGACAAATGGCTGTCAGAAGTACGCTACCTAGCAGGTATTTAAAAAAAAAAAATTACACACTTAAGGTGTTGCTTCAAAGAAAAGTTGACATTTTAACAGTGAGCAAGAAAGTAACAACTTTTCAAAACTCACAAACTCTACAGAAATTGTTTTGAAAAAGGTTGTTTGGAAATGTTTCCATTTTTAGGTGATTTTGTTGCTGAAGATGATGCATCACCTATGAAAACCTCTCAAATCTGTATACCTAAGACTTGGAAACAGAGTTTCCTAACTTGTCTGAAAATCTTCCAAAAGAAGAATTTCAGGGAGTTTGGAATGCATTTGTTAAAAATAGAAGAATGCAACACCTTCCCATTAGTTTGCAAGAACAACTGATTGACATCAGCACAGATGGAAATTTAATCGATGAATTCCAAGGAAAACCTTTGCATAATTAGTGCATGGGAGTAGAAAATTAGCATCATGATTTAGTGAGCACAACCAACAATGTACTTCTTCCGTTTGGATCTATGTATCTTTGTGAGGTAGCTTTTTCAGCTGACAGCCACTAAAACCAAGTATTGAAATAAACTGAACTTAGAACCAGACCTTCAAATAGCTGTATCAAAGTGTTAAAGCAAGATTTTTTAAAAATAGTGAAGCATATTCAATCACATAGCTCCCACTAAAAGATTTTTTAATGAGAGCAAACCGGGTTTTTGTTAAGAAATAAAACAAATTTTTAAAATAGCGTTTCTCATGCTTTCTTCATTTCTATTGTTGTATGTTTTATAACATTCATACTATTAATATAGTAGTATATGTGTATAATTTATAAATAAATATACATATTCTGGGGGTGTGTGCTCACAAACCTTTTACGGATAAGGGTGTGAGATCAAAAAATCTGGGGAAACCACTGCCTTAAATGACCTGGTAGTGTGGTAATACTATTCCAAAGAAACTATGCCATTGCTGATTGTAGTGAGATCTACATGGAACACACTGTTTTGTTTTTAATTTTTAGTTTTCAGCCTCAAGTAACAGGGGTTTTTGCCCTCATACGCAGATGGCATTTTTAATGCTTCAAACATCAATTTATCTTTGAAAAGGAATTATAATAGCATTAGGTAGAAACACATTTTTCCTGCACAGATATTCACAGTCATTACTGGGTCACTTTCACAGCCTGACCTTACAGTTTTTTCAGTAGTGGTCTGCTTGGTTCCTCAGGGAACATCTACCCTTCTAACTGGTTGCAGGTTTTGTTTATCTGGGTTCAATAATCTCCAACAACTGCTGCATAAGTAGTTCACCTTAACCACATACTTGTACCACAATCAAGGCATTTTTCTGCCTCATCTCTTTGCCACTAAAGCCCTGCCATTCTGTTGGAGTGTTCTTACAAAGTCAGCCACGGTTCTGACATGAAATCTTTAAGAACATCTTTTCTGCAGAAGAATGCAGTAAGTAAAGAACTAGAATTTTAGGAGTACTGTTCGAGGAGAAGTCACCTGAGAACAAAGAGCACTTCCCTAAATCTTCTCATGGAGGAATTTCACTCACAAAATATTTCTATTAGAGCTCAGGATGGATGGGCCCATGCTGCAAATCAGGCAGCAGCAAAATAGTTCTTAGGATAGCAAAAGCGACACTTCCTCCTTCTCCCTCAAAAATACTACCAAGAAATTTGGATAGTTGGGCTTCCTAACTGTACTGTGCCACTGGGTCACCTACTGAACATAACTTCTTTTCCTCAAGATCATCAAGTTTCAGATGACTATTTTCCATGGTACTAGAAGGCTTTGTGTTGTTGGATGGTTTGCTGTGACTGCTACAATGGGATTTTTCACAACAATAATTTTCTTTCAGGAACACACAGCAGCAGCTAAGCATCTCCCTTCAAGAGGTATCTGCACATTCCAGAATGAGGTGGCCATTTTGATCAAAACAGGCAGCGTACAAAAGGAGAGGAAAAAGACTGAAGTGTCTTAGGTCCTCCAACTACCCATAGCTGTCGATACAGGCAGCACCACTAACAGACTATCTTCCTGCTCCCGGGGAAAGTTCATTTTGTTTAGCCTGGCCTTTGCTTTCTCGGCTCTCTAAGGACAGAAAGAGGACAAAACAACACACCCATACAGCACCTGTGAACCCATTTGAAATGACCCCTTACATACCCACATCCTCTACATACAGAGGCCTCAGACAAGGCCTGTTGTCTGGGTTTGTTCTGTACTTAATCCATAGTCTGGTCTGTCCAATCTCACTAGGCAAACTTTAGTTAACTACGCTTTCTTCACAGGTTTCAGTCTTCTGTACATTTAGTTACACTTCTCTTCTCCTCAGCTGGTTTTATGTCTGGTTAGTATCACAGTGCAGCTGAACAGGCAATCCAGCTATGATCAGGCTGATCTGAACCTTACTCAGCTGCAAATGCAGCCACTGAATTTTTATTTTTTTTTTTTAATTAAAGAACAAACAAATATTTTACAGGGTCAGTACATACTACAAGATCTTGGGTTCTCGCTCGGGTACTGTACATCCTCAGCTGTTGCACAAAACATTTCCAAAGAGTACTTTAAACATCACAACAAAGTGATCTCATTTCCCACAGCCTTTGTTTTTTTAAATTGAAATTGAACATTTATCTCTTCCTCTCTGTAATACTGCCTTTCATGATACCCTGAGCCAGGAGACGTGCCACTAGTTCCTTCTGCTTGACCCTGCATTCCTGCAGAGCAGTAGTGGCTCCCACTTGATCCTTTCCCCATATAGTTCAGATACCTCCTTGCCAACAGGAGATGTTTCCTTATACTACAACAAAAATTAATCTAAGAATATCTTTTAGTAAAAAATGGGAAAATTTCAAAGAAGAATTACAAAACTTGCAGGCTACAGGGAACTGTAGCATTCAAGTTCAGCTTCCTGATCTCATTTATTCATACATTCATTTGTAGACCCATTGCTAAATTTTGCCTCTATCCTGGTATTTTAACATTTTTATTGTGTCTAAGCATTATGTGCTTCAGTCCTACACCACCACCACATTCCTGCCACAATCCCTCCCATTAGATTACCAGAGGTCTTTTCTTCAACAGGGATTATCATTTCTGGCAGACATTCACAACCTGACTTTGCTGCTTCCATTCTCTCTGCCAAGTGCCACCTTGCTCTTTCCTGCTACATAGCATTTGGCATATTTCAAGGGAAAAAAGATAAAAGGTACTGACCTTAAATGCCTTCAAGGCTAATTAATTCTTCCACCTGTACAAATCTGAGCCTGATTTTTACTATCAGTAAGTTTTTGAAACTGTTTTATGCTCATGTGTTTACGTCATCTATACCTGAACTTTAAATTTCACATTCCAGGAAAATCACAATGTTCCTACTAGTACATACCACCACTGTAAACAAACCACAGACTTGAGGTAGCTGAAACAAAGGGTTATTTAATGTATTACAGATATCAACTCCCAAGAAAGGTGAGAGAAATTATTATATAAAAATAATCAAGAATATGTAATAAGAAAACATTATACAACTCTGAAGGCCTTCCTAAGCTGAAGACAATCCTATTGTTTAAGAGGTTTTCACATCACTACGCCAAACACTTCAGCAAAACACTAAACTCTTTGATATACTACAGTAACAAATCTCTCTACCACAGCTGAGAAATGTAAATTGTTATTCAACTTGAAAAACTAAACAGCCCATTACTACCATTGATTCTTTATCACCTCAATTGTTATCTGCTGTCATTTAGAAGAGCGAGAGCCTCCTGCTTATTCCTGGGTTACACGTCACTTTTTCACAGAAATAAGAAATCTCAACCTTACAACAGTTGCCAGATAGAAAGACACAAGGTTCATTTACAATTCATTTCAGTTCACACTTCTTCCTGCTGCCCAAACACAGAAAGATGAGCTACCTACTGAGAATGCAAGGAAGGCAGTTTCAAGTGCCAGCCTGACCCATCTTGGCAGAAATTCAACTAGCTGCTGCCAAGTAGAGGGACTACAAATAAGGAGTCACCACTGTAGTACTGTAAAGATATTTTAAGACAAGACTTATTGCTGTATGGTCACCCTCACCTTGTGCAGTCAGTGTGTTTTCTAGCTTTATGAAGGTGTTTGGGTAAAAGCCACGGGAGCTTCAAGAATTGAAGGGATGGATCTCTGGGGATGGAATCCCAGCTTGCAACTGGAAGTGGAAAATATCAAAATGTTATCACAATTGCTTCAAGTATGCGGCTAATTCAAACTCATTTCCAAGATAACGATGTGTGTGCACACAACACACCCAGGGAAATGGTTCTGTGACACTACTGTGAAATGGCTTTTTAGCAGCACCAGCAGGGACAGAAACCTAGGAAATTCAGTGTTCACAGTTACGAGTCTGGGATCAAAACTAACCACAGGCTCCTCACCACATTCTCATCCCCAGGCGTATCAGCCTCACTCAAAAGGCATGTCTTTACTGCACCCAGAAATAGAACGCCACAATTCTCTAAACATTGATCAGACCCAGGATTTCAGCATCCTGCAGATCAGCCTAGCACTTACGCACCCAAGTAGCTTGGGCTACCTTCAAGGCAACCAGAGATTCTTTTTGAAAAGGAACGGATTGTTTAATCACAGCAATAAAAAAGGCATAAAAAACCTTAAGACACAACACAATGTCTGTAATAATAATCTCATCCACAGTTGCAAAAGCCTAGCTTATTCTGCTTAACACAGCCTCTGGAACTTGGGAGCCAGGCTACACTCAAAAAAACTCTGCTTTGTCATTTGCATCTCCCCTGCCCCCAAAAGTTCTCCAGTTCAATTTAATTTACACTCTTATAACCATGTGTGGTCAAAAGCAGAACCCCAGAAGTGAAAACCTGCATTCTCCTTCAGGTACCAACAGACAGGACTACCTGAAACTACAACTTTCAGCTATATCCCAGTAACATTTGTCCCAATTGACACACTAAAATCCAAAAGTAAACAAACGAAACCTAATACACAAAATACTGCTTATTAAGACAGCCTCTCCCCATTTGCAACAACACCCAACCATTTTGTTTGCTGTTCTCAATTTGCAATAGCATTCTATTGTCTGCAAAAACATGCATAAGCAGACTTGCCAAATCTTTTAAAGACTGTAAAGCAGGAGGGGAAGAAAAAAAGAATTTTTGAAAGCTGGATACAGTGGTCTGTAAACAAATTCACACTTCCTTCCTAATTATGGCCTGGTAAAAACAGAGCACCTGGATAAGAACTTCTTAGCAAGAAACTCCGCATATTTAAAAAAAAACACAACAGGATGCCTACACATTTGGCAGTTTATAGAAATCTCTGAAGTTCAGATAGGAATAGGAGCCGAGAATCACTTCAAATGGTGTTTTCACTACTTTAATGCTAAAATTATGGATTGGAATGATGCTTCAGCAAATGGTATTGCTCACATTTCATGAGTGTGGAACACAGATATCCCAACAGCTATCTTACACTGCAATGCCACAAGGAGGAATGGAAGTGGATGTCTGTACAACTGGCTAGCTGTGGTAACTAATTAAGTACAGACATTTTTTGGAAGGTGCCCAGACCTTGTGTTTGCACAGATTTAATAGATATATATTATATAGGTAAGCATATAAAGTGACACAACCCAAATATTAATGCTTCAGAACATCCTTGCTGTCCAGAGTCAAATCTTTGTAGAAATAATACCAAAAAAAGAAGGTTTTCACAGCAAAAAAAAATTAAGTCATCAAGAAGATTATGCAGTTCAAGCTACGCCACAGCCAGATAGTTCTTTCAAGCCCACTCCTCCCTCTCGAAAATAAAAGAATTTACTGTAGTGGTGTTTTGTACTAATCAGTTATATTTATAACTATAAATGCATTTCCTAATGTAAATAGAATTCAGAGATTAGATTAGCTGGCAAATGATGAAAGAAGTCTAAGGAAAACTGTACCACAAACCAAACTCAGAGTAAAATTACTTAATCCTTTGCAGTTCGAATGCAAGTTCATCTTTCTCAACATCATCTACTCCTAACAAATCTATCCATCGCACATTCACCAAAAAACCTCTCACCCTCTCAGACACTACTACAGTGCAATGGCAACATTTCAAATCAACTTAAAATTAGGCAGTACTACATTCCATTATATGATATCATGCAACAGATGTTACTCTAAGAACACACAGGACAATTATTCAGGGTAAACTGCTATAATTTGAATGGTAGAATAAACGGGTATCCTATATGAAACTTTATCATGTTTTATACTGAGATTCAGAACTTAAATATTGCCCAAGCTTGTCACAGTTAACACAGAGACTTAGACTGGCAACCACAAATAAGAAGTATTATTATATTACTTAAACTCAATAATTTTGACACCAACAGACAATCTAGATGAAAATTCCACTTAATCCTTTAGTTCTGCAGTGACCAGTGAGTTAAATGAGGCATTATGAAACTCAAATGAAATGCACCTCCCAGAAGCAAGAGATTTCCCCCCCCCAGCTGTGCAGTAACCTTCAATCTCAAGCCACTGCCTTGAAAATTCCATGTTTTAAAAATTAAAGCAGAAAAGGTAGTTCAGCCAATTTAATTCACAGTTAACTTAGTTAACAGCACTAGTGTTGGAAGACTGGCTGACCATTATCTCAAACAGATACGAAAGCTTTTCATACACTACAATTTGTAAGGCATTTATAACTAACACTGGCAGCATGCACTCACACTCACAACACACTGCCATACACATATGGGTAAGTGATGTTTTACATAAGCAAGAGTAATCTCAGAAACGTGTTGCTTGTTTGCTTTTTAATCACATGGACGTTTTCCCATAGCTATTGGGCTCTCTTGATGATGCAGAACTCCTGACACCTTCAAATAACATACTTTCAAACTCAGAACTGCCTTTCTGGTTTGAAACTTAATATGGCTCAAACTTGGCTCTAAAATGCAGGTCTGCAAAATAAACTTTTAAAAGACTTGGAAGGAAGTGGGCAATCATTTAATCTGACAGTTTTTTCAATGAATGAACATCCCCATGATCTTTCTAACTAGACACTGCAGCAGCATTCTAACACACAAAAAGTAGAGCCTAAATACATTGAAGTGGCTGGTCAGCAGAACAAAAGCACTACAGAAGGTGAGCACAAAGACAGCAGAGGCCCCAGTTTCCAGACAGGTGTTCCCATGCAGTGCCAGGGCAGTGGCACTGTGTTGGGGCCTTCTAGTCACCCGAAGGCAAGACTGTACCATACACCCCACAGCCATCTGCTAGGGTGGCATGGAAGAAAGAGAGATGCCAGGACACACAAGGGGACCCTAGCCCACAGCATGGACAGGCCCTCTGCAAGCACACACTGCCACCTCACACCAAAGGAGGTTTTGTGCTTTGGCATGAAGCCCTGCTGCACCGGGGCATGTATCCCACAGCCGCTGGCATGCTCTCAGGTTGGCCCGGGGAATGGGGAGGCCGCAGAACAGCACAGCTCGCCCACCCACCCATCCGTCTGCACTGCACAGAGGTGGAAGCGTCCTTCCTTCCTCAAAAGTGGCCCTCCAGGACCGGCCCACGACCCATTTCCAATCCGAGCCATCCCACGGGCCTGCTGGGAAGAGGCGGACATATACACAGATAGATGGATATAGATGCACGCTTATACACACACTGCACGATCGTCCTTGGGAGGTCGTCACTTCAACGTGTTGTGAAAAGGCTTTTTCTCCATCGCGGTCGCCAGTAGCGCCCAGCGGCAAACAGCTCCGTCCCTGGGGCAAACCCACCCGCCGGCCCGGCCACGCGAAGGTTCCCCACACAGGCTGCGAGAAGCCGGGAGGAGCCAGCCGCCCCTGCAGCTCCCTCCTATACCAACCCTATACAGCACAGTGAGGAATCCCAAAGAAGCCGCGATTTCCCTCCCACCCCGGCCCGTCTCTTGAAGAAGGGAATGCGAGCCGGGGCCGCTCTCCCCTTGCGGGGCTCAGCCCGCCCGGCGGCGGAGCCCCTACCGGGCCGCGGCAACCCCACTCCCCGCACGGCATTGGGCCGGGCTATTGCTGTCCTCCCTGGAACCGGCAACTTGTTGGGCGGTCAGCGCTCCGCGCGGGCGAGGCTGTGCCGGACGGAGCGCAGCTCCCGCCTCCTGCCGCCTGCCTGACTAGGGGCAACGCAGTGTCTACATGCGAAACCCGGTGGCAGCCGAGTCGCCGCAGGCACGGAGCGGCTCCGCGCTCCCGCCGCTCAGCCCTGCGCCGAGTCTTCCCCCTCTCGGCGGCTCAGCACGGACCAGACACTCCATGCAACGTGCAACGGCAGGGCAGGACAAGGGGGTCCTCGAGGACTCCTACCGGGAAAGGCGTTACTGTGGCATTGCAAAGCGCCTAAGCCCCGCCGCTCGCTCGTTCGCTGCCTTCCTTCCCCCCCGCTCGCGGGCTGCCCGCTCCCGCCTGCTCCGCCGCCGCCCGCAGCTGCCGCCGCTGCGGACTCCAGGCGCAGACCCCCGCCGGGGAGGGCAGGAAGCGCGTCATCACTCCGGGACCGCTCCACCGCCCTTCGCCCGGCCCGCTCCGCCGCCGCCCGGCCCAAGGCGCGGGAAGCCCGGGACGCCCACCCGCCCAGCCCGAGCGACCCCCGGCTCCCGCCCGCCCAGCCGTCCGCTGCGCCCGTAGACCGGCGGGAGAGGAACCCCGCCTCAGCTGGCTCGCCGGGCCGAGGGCTGAAGGCCCCCCTTACCTGGGCCTGAGGGAGCGGCACCTCCACCGGCCGCGGCCCTCCAGGAGACGATGCGGTCGTGTCGCTCCTACTCTGCCCGTCCAAGACAGCAGTTACCGGAGGAACGGTAGCTCCTCAGGGAGGAGGAGGAGGAAGAAAAAGGCCGGGGGAGCCCAACATTTTTTACCGGGAGAAGGAAAATAAAGCTGGGGAGGGGGCCGACGGCTGCCGCCCGCCCGCTCTGTCGGCCGTCCGCCCGCCCAAGGGCTGCTGTGGAGGCGCGAGGCGCCCGGCCCCTGAGGTAGCGCGCGCGCGACCTCGCGCCTCCCGCCGCTGCGCGGGGCGGCGACGGCGCGCGGCGCCTCAACGCTTGGCGGGCCCTCCTGTCGCGATAGGCCCACACCCGTCCCGAGGGCTCACGGCAAAATGGAGCAAATCTCGGCCGAGACCCCCCCCCAGCTGCGGAGCAAATCTCGAAGCGGAGCCCCCAGCTGTGCCGCCGGCCGGGCGGCTTTTCCCTCCAAAACGCCTGTGAGGCGGCGGTGTCAGGCAAGGCCCTGTCAGCGTTACCCGGGGACTCGCGCCTCCCGCTCCTTGACCAGAGGCTTCAGACAAAACTCGGTGGGCAGAGATGGTTTGGGCGGAACAGAAATACATAGATACAGCCGGTAAGCTGTGAAAGCGATCCAAACTGCCCTTGGATTTTGTTGTATTAAGCATTTACATGTAACACCAGCAAGAAGTTGACTGCTGTGGCAGCAAAGGAAACCCAGGACTTCCCTTACACAGCATGTATCAGTTTGACTGTTCAACTACTGTTAGAGCTGTGTAAATGGTTCCCATATCAATATATTGATATCAATATGAGAGAAGAAATAGTTACGCAAACTTAAATCCCTTATATGAATTAATTTCATGTACACTGGGGTCTTTATCAGTAAAACTGACAGTTAAAAATCATACAATTAAAATAATGGAATCTGATTTAGCTGAGGTACAACCGTTAGTAAATATTTTTACTTGTAACCAGATTAAAGAGCTGCGTCACTCTACAGGTTCTTTTGCCCTCAAGAGTAATTTTGCTGCAACAAATTAACCTTAGGACACTGAACTCACCTACAATTGCACTGTGATGCAGTCCAACATAGTTAATGCTTACATCAAGACACTTCTTGGTGGGCGTGTTTAAGACAGTCTGTAGTTACAAAAACTAACCAGGTTATCTTATACGCCCACACTACAGAATTAAAAGCATCACAATGTTAACATCCGTAATAGACACTCTGAGCTGTGTCAGCTTCAGCAAAGGAACAAGAAGTATCTGTCCTGCTAACTAAAATAGAGACTAGGCAGGGTTTGCTTTATAACTTGCATACACTTGACAATATACCTGTTTTAAAAAATGAGTTATTGTTATCATATTTATCATATTTTGTTTAAAAGAAGCAGTAATTAAAGTATTTACTGTGTTTTAGAGGTCATTTTGCAGATGTAAGGTACCTGTGAACAGCCATAATCTTTTTGCATAAAGAGCAGCCTTTTTTCCCTGGCCTTTTACTCACCATAATGATAATCTTCCAACAATGCGGCTCTCTATTCCACGTACAACTTAAACTCCCCTCTTACAAAATATATCATGATCACTCCATTCTTCTCTTTGTGCAGTATTACCTATTTTCTGGCTGCAATACTGCTTCAAAAGAAAATTCCTCTACTCCATTGCTATACTTCATTGCATTAGCTTTTTCTGCCTTATGAGCTTCACTTTTAAACCTTTCCTAGCCTGTGTGTTCTCTCATGTATTAACATGCAAGGCCACAATTCCAGTCTGTATTGCTTTTGTCATTTCTGCGTTCCCCTGCTTCCTCTCAGTTCACAGGAAGGCCATTTAAACCTCTGCACTGCATTGCCCTCCAAACAGCTCCTTTGAAATCTCTTTATCATGATGTCAACAAAAATACCTCCTAATCCCAAAGAACAAAATTTTACCACAATAAGAAGTGCAATGGTGAGACCAGGCTGCCCTGTATCGTTTCTGTATCTTGATATGCCCACTGTTTCTGGACACATTTACTATCTCCCTTTGTCCCCAGCGAGTAACTTCCTTTGGGGCCCGAACCAGCTTTTTTTTTTTTTTTTCCTCTGCATCGTACCAAATACAAGGGGGTCCGAGCACACAGCTGGGTTCTACCACAATAATCCGTGATAATACTATTACAATAATAAATGAGGTATCCTGTCAATCTGTCATTTGAGGATCCAGCTTTTGTTACTTCAGTAATGAGAAATATCCATATTTTTGCTACAGTACAGTGGATATAGAGAACAGAAGTATAACTTCCTGGTTCCTTTACATTATTTCAGTTTATCAAAATTTGCAGATAGGAGCATTTCCCTTGAAAAAAAATAGTCACTGTATAGATGAACCTGAAAGCACTTACATCAATGTACTTGCACAATCCAAAACTTCTTTAGCATTTCTGCAGAAGTTTTGGCCTTTCATTTCATTTTTATTCAGTCTGCCGCAGGTTTCCTGGGGTATTGTTAAACTGATTTTACCAGCCATAGTGGAATTTGAGATATTAGTATCTGCCTGGCATAATAATCTCCTGAGATTGAACCAGACTCCAGTTGCATTTACCAGCTGTGATGGCAAGGGCAAGTGCGAGGCGAGGGAAAGGCGAAGGCAAGGAAGGCAAAGGCAAGGCAAGGGCGAGGTGAGGGTAATGTTGTGATTGTGTGGAAAAACAACATTTAAAAGAATGTAACATTTCTAGGCTGTATCTATATTCAGAGAACTTTTTAAAATTAAGACATTCTATTGGGTATCTGACTTCATTTCTAAGGTTACATTTTCTTTCCATCTCCTAATTTCTAAACCCCAGAGCTTTAAGGGTAAGTGTGCTTTGTCAGCGCAAGAGCTACAACAACCTTATGTCCTTCTATGAAGCGATATGGGACTGGTGTGTGAACATCAGGGACATTCTCTAGTGGTTTGGCACGTGGGACAGTAAGGTTGGGGAAATTTCTTTTTTTCAGCTTGGGAGGCAGATGTTAAGCAATCCCCCAAAACAGAGGCATGAAACATCTACACAAACTATCCATAAATGCTGTCTTACTTGATCATAGACCTCTGTTAATCCTTGTATTGAAATTATTTTAGGACTCTGGTACTTAAAATAGCCTGTGGATGACAGCAATACTGGCATACTTACTGATGTTTTGGGTGAAGCAGAACTTAGTCAAGTGTGTATGCAGGGGCCTTCAATGAAGTATGCTATAAATAGTTTTCTCATCTGTCATTTCAAATACATTTTAAATCACTGTTTCAGAACAGGTCCATTAAAATGCAGCATAAATCATAACCAAGCATGTAAACTAGATTCTGTGTGTGTGACCAGACTACTTTAATAACTACATTAGAAGGCTTTGAAAGATAAATTTAAGACACATAGTTATAAAAATGACATTTATGAGTTAAACTTATCCTTGACAAGTAACATTAGGCAAAAGTCAGCACAGTCATTATTACTTTAGCATTATCAGGCAGTACTGTTACAATGGTTCTGAGTGCACTAATAGCTCCTAATCGCCCTGACCAACCTCACCTGGGGCCTCCACCTGCACCCTCTGCCCATGGGCCCAGGAGATCCATATAAGCTCAGCCTTGAGCCTTGAGCTCTTGTCTAAACTAGGTTGTAGGGCTGTTGGGTTTAGTTGTAGGCTCTGCTGGTTTAGTCTCTAAACTGTAAGTTGAGTTCCTGGTCTGATTTTTGAACCTACTTTGTATATGGATCTGCTCTGGAGAAAACTAGACTGTGTCTGAGTCTGGTTACCTTCACTAAACATCATCCTGACCCATGGACTGATTTTTTGGCTGCACCTTGGATCTGCTTTATTGATGTGAACCTCTGGAATGATCTGGGTTCTTGGTTGAATCCATTTGCTATCCCAATACCTGTTTTAACATCTTTGCTTGGGTATTGTAGGATGGCTTCTGCTTTGCTGTCTGTGGCTCCCACCTTCCTATCCTGTAGGAAGCAGCCAGTCCTTGTTGCTCCCTTGCACATAACGGCTAAGGTTCAAACTGTTAAGTACTTATGTGCTCCTAATTGTTCTAATAATCTTGCTATTGTTTGTGTTGCTACTGTAGAAGATCTGATTTTGCTAGGCATTAAGTGAACATGGAATATAAAGCTCCTTCTTTGCCCTAAAGAGCTTACTGTCTAATTATGCTCAAAGGAACAGCAGATTGAGACAGACAGATAGGGAGTGCGAGTAAGATGTTAGTTGCTAGCGCCACATACTTCTGTTTCCATACATCAGCAGTGTAAGCTATTGTCTGTTATTTCTTTTACTTTAAAGCACTGTAGCTAAAGGAAAGTCTGAAAGAAATATGAAGGAGACCAAGCAAGTGCCTTCAGAGATATCTATGGTGTTCCTCATAACATGCAGGGTGTTAAGGAATTGTACAGTCATAAAAATGTACGGCTGAGAGAAATCCAATAAACCAACTTTCTGTGTAGTGGCAAGGTGTGTAGGTCCTCCAGGACTGCTGTTTCCTTAACCTCATTAACCTTGTGGTTCTGTGTTCCATCAGCCTTATGAGGAAGCTTCTTCCAGGATCCAGTCCAGATTTGTGATGCTAATTCAGATGATTTGTTATTGTAATATCTCTGGTGATGGTAAACAAATGGATCATGATTCTGAGTTTATATTTGTTGAAATTATAACTTTATAATTGGAAAAATCAACTTTTTGCTTTTCTCTGCTTGACTAACACATATCTAGGTGTTAATGAAAAGATTACTAATTTCTTTGGGATTCCTGCACTTTCTGGATTACACCTTTATGTATGCCTTTCAGAATCTGGTGAATCTCTCTTTATTGGCTTTTTAGCTTTCATTTGTGAATCAAATTAGCTGTCTAGATAACTGCTGCTATTCTGATACCGAGCTGATTATTTTCTGATTGGTATATTTACGTGGGCTTTTTCTTTCCTCTTTGAAACTCTCTCTACTAACTGAGTTTCTTGACATTGGGCCATTTCTTCAGTTTGTTTTGATCATTCTGGATTCTTAAGGCTTTCCTCCAGGAATACTTACGGGTGTTTTAAACTGCAGAGATTACCCCTGGAGAGTTTGTAGAGTGTAAAAAGGGTGTCTTTTTGATACCACAGTGCCTGGTATTGTGGGCAGTTCATGGGTTTTACGAAGACTATTTAAGTATCTCTGCTACCTTGGGTCACATTACTGCCATTTGACTTTATCGGAGTCACCACCTTCTCCCCACCTTTCTTGAGCAACATCCTAAGACCTCCCTGAGCTTGGAGACAGTGGCAGGAAAAGGTCTTTGTGCTACAAAAGGTGGAAGAGGCACAGAGGAAGGGAGGTGGTTATGAATTTCTTTGCCATTATTCACCCCTACTTGTAGATGCCAAGGTATCCACCAGCGTGTGTAAGAGAGCATATGCCAGATGTTGTGTTAAACATATTCAGTGAAGATCCTAGCTATGTGAGGGAAAAGTGGAGTTTGGGGTAATAATTTTTACTGCTTGCCTTGTGTGAACACTGCTCCTGTGTTTTCCATTTCGACTGCATCCACCTTCCTTATCTGTTCCATACCACTGCACTACATGAAAAGCACAGCATTACTGTGTTACAGCAGCTGTGTTGTTATTTTGCATCACCTCCTTCATTCTCATAATAATTGGACCTTCCAGTAAACTTCTTGCTGGTCCCACTTACCATATAAAGATCTAATTCCATAAGGAAACAAGTTGTTCTTTAAAGTGGCATTATAGCATTGCTGAACCTTACTCTTCAGACTTGCACAGTAACTTCCAGAAAGTAATTTATTAGAAAAAAAAAAATCTCTTTGGACTACCTTTGAACTACCCTTAACAAAGTAATTAGGTAACTGAAGGGATCATCTCCCTCTCATCTTATACTAGCAGGCTTACAATATTCAAGGTCATGCGCAGAGTGGTGGCAATCTTGTTGTGACCTTACCAATTTTTCCCAGCTCTACTAATTTTAGTCATGATGAAAAGACAAGGTACTGACTGATGACTGTCAATGCAGGATCAGCTGATCTTATGAAATTCTTCTTTAGCTCTGTAGTTACATTGCGGTCTCAAATACAATTTCTCTTGTGTGGTAGTTTTTTCATATGCAGAAAATCAATCAGACATTTCTAAAGCAGAGAATGAGTTTACAGAGTTAACTTTTTTAGTAAGGAATACTCACGACCAAGACTGCAGAAAACAAAGGGGATGTTTTGGTACCTAATCTTAAAGGGAACAGCAGTTTCAAGAGCTCAAAGAGAGTGAAGGATAGGCTTGTAATTCAGATCTGTTTCCCACAAAAATGTCAGTCCCAGTAAAGTTAATAGGACACAGATTTGGCAATGTGGGAGGTCAGGAGACTAAGAACAAGAGTAGCATCCCTCAATTGTATCCCACGTAGTACACAAAGTGGAAGGGTCATAAATTGATCCCCTAGTCAATCAGGCTGGCTGCCCTCAAGCATGGTATTTGTATCATCAGAAAAATTCTAACTTCCAAACAGCAGTGTTTTCTGTAATGCTGTCCCTCAGAAGGCAACCCAAGTTGCCTTTTGATTACAAGCTCCCTGTGGCTCTGACAAACATATTTTAACGTTCATGTGTGCAGCTGAACTACATTCTGGTTTGAGGAACACTTCCAGGTTTTGAGAACTGCTGTGGGACAAATCAGAAAGTAAACATGCGGACTGTTGTCCACAAACCCAGGTATGTCTAGCGAAGCGATAATTCTCAATATGAATGTAAGTAATACAGAGTCTTTGGGTTCCAGACACTCCTGAGTATAAACATACACATTTCCTGGTTGTTTATAAAAACACCTACCAAATTAGCATTTATTTTGAAGAGCTGCACCCTTTACTTATTTTTTTTCTAGTCCATATTCAAGGACAGAACATAGTTTGCTGCGCAGAGTACACATGGAAATACTGTATTACAGTTTTGAAGATAGGATTTGGTCTTCTAAACTGCTTGGGTATTATACAGTGATCCAAATCAGATGTGACTTGTGTGGAATTATGCTGAACTTTTTGCTTTGTCTGAAATTCACATCATGCAGCAATAATGGTGTTTTTTCAATTGCTTGTATTTTAAGGATGCTGATAAAGCACTGGAGCAATGCCAGGTATTTTAGGAAATACATTGCTGTTTCCCTGGCTCCCCAGATGTTACAATGCATTAAGTTTGTTGCTGGAATAAAGAGTAATTTTTACTATATTTCTTTAACTATTGTGATTCAGTATTATAGGAAAATCTTCACCTTTAAAATGAGAGATGTTGTTAGCACCTTGTCTTCAAACAAATCATTTAGATAACATGCACTATAATGTACATAACTCTGTTTCCTTTCTCTTTTACGGTCTCCTTCAATGACTGGCAACAGCTGCACCTCATTTTTATCATGTGGTTTTATTGTTCTGAATTACCGATTATTTGTTATGATTTATAACAGCAAAAGTCTTTGATGCTTTAAAACAATGAAACACAGACTTGGACATATTCAAATGAATCCAACAGATGCATTGTCTGAGTTTGTGCGGTACCAAAGGAGAGAGCTGTAGTTGACACAGGATTATTTCCTGCTGGAGGTTTGCCAAAGAAAAATTGGCGGCAGTCACACTATTCTTTATTGCGAGTCTCCTCTAATGTGTGTGTTTAATAAAGCACTAACATCTGGGCCCACAGGGTAAACTTCATGTGTGCAAACAGTATAACTCTTCAAAATCAATATTTATTTGCAAACTTTTCACTCAAGAAAAAGCATCCCTAAGTATCAGCTTTGGGGCCACGTGCTACTTCAGCACTACTTTGGGTTTGTGGTGCTAAAGTATTAGATAAGCTTTGTTCCTTCCTGTGCCTTCTGTTCAATTGCTGTGTTCTCTTTATGGCCACACAGGGATTTCCATGGCATGGCCCCAGGCTTCTGCAGGCAGCCAGCACTGCTGCGATTATTGATCTCCGCTGGAGAGCCAAGGAATGAAATCACAGGAAAATGGAGCTGTGTCTTGGGATGGCTACCTCTAAGGTAAGGCACGTGGTAGGGCAGAGAACAGGAAGACATTAGTCATCTCGGCTGATGGGAAGCAGCCTACGTTTGTTCCTCAGTCCATATCTCCCCTGTTTCTGTTTCTTTCCCTCGTCATCATACCTTACGTGATTCGTAGCAATTTGAGTGGGTGCTGCAAGCGGGTGTAACGAGCGTGGAACTGTGAGCATGGGCAGGTGGGATTGTATGTCCTGCAAAGGCTTGTGATTCTGGCGTTTTGCGCAGCAAGAGGGAAGCCCTGCCAAGTGCTTTATTCTGCTGTACCAGGTTGCGGGCCTTTTAAAATAGCTCTTCCCATACCCTGGGAGAATCTCGTTGGATTTCTTCCTAGATATTTGGATTTCTGTGGTGTCTGTTGGTTTTTTTTGTATGTGAACCAAATCCTGAGGCCTCCTCAAACAGGAGAAGTGGCAAAGTTCTCTTTCTTCTTTTTGTCAAGCAGTATACCTACATACAAACAAGTAATTTAATGGCAGAAATGTGCTAGTGTAGTTGCTCCACAGTATCTTACTGTATTGCTGACAAATACTCACCTATTCTCTGAGAAAAAAGGAGGGTGGAAGATAGGGGAAGCTATTCCTCATTGCTGGTACTAATGCTCTGAATAAGCTGAGGAGCTCAGAAAGAGATCCCAATACGTGGATGGAATTTTGCTCCATAAACGAAGTGGCTGCATAGAACTAGGCCATCAGAAACTTGGGGTGACAAAAGGAGTTACTATAAAGAGGGCAGTAAGTTCTTTGTAGTCTTTCTTCTTCAATAATGTGTTTAGTCAGTTTGTCTAACTCTATCCAAATGGGTGAGGAATGCAATATTATAAAAACCTGATGAAGTAGAACAGCTTGTACAAGGACTGTGTGGGAAGAAAAGAGCCACTCCTGACATTAAGTGGGAGAGTATAGTTATACTTAACATAACTTTTGCATAATGTATCTTAAGGTTAAATGTGCAAGTGAGGTCCTTGTCTATAAGTGCCGAGAAAGCAAACTCTACCTGTGTGCATGTTCTTTGTGCATATCAGGATGGCCTGTATTTAGCTTTTCAAACAATGTCTAGATCTTGTGATATTCTTTTTTTGCAGAGGCATTTTATAGATATTTGTGCTAGTGCAGTTATTTCTGCTTCCTCCTCTAATCAGAGCACATCTTGTTTGTGCATACCCAACCAGGTTTGTAAGACTGACATTCTCAAACAAGTAATTAATCACTTCTGATTATCAAATTCATACATAATCATTTTTTTCACCCATGGGAATAGCAAATTAGATCTTGCCTCAGTAAAATGAAGAATTCACACTCTTCATATGAAACCACTGACAGCACATAATTACTATAAAAATATAAATTGCATGGAATAATTTTATAAAACATAGATCAGTGCATCCTTTATTTTGGTTCCTGTGTATCCTTATCTTAGGCTCCTTCAAAAGTAAGCTGGCTTTCCTGTGACTTCATCAATAAATCTCTTGACTGTTCTGGTCTCTTGTGTATGTATTCAGTCAACAATGATTTAACAGTCTTTTTTTTAATGATAGCAGCCATTATTAATGAGAACTGTACTACTTTTGGCATGCCTGAGATCTGGAGGGAACATAAATGTAACAGCCCTGACTATGTTAATTTTATGTTCAGCTGTGGGACACCTTTGTACATTCTGGGTTTGTGACGTTTTAGAGTTCGGGGTTGGCCTCACTTATGTTCACTTGCCCTACCTCCTGCTGGGTGGTGGGAAACCAAGGATGGCTGGCATTGCTCCTTCTCCCATCCTCTGTTTCAAGCATGTCTCTTGTATGTATAGAAAGCCACACTGCCAACCCTGTGCTACACATCAAACCCCTTCTCGGGCCCTTAGTCCTTGAAAGGGACCGTATCCATGCTTTTTCTGCTGTCTCTGTAATGCAAATGAAGTAGATGCCCTGGGGCAGCTAATGTGTGGGGTGGTGAAACTACGTGCATTAGGACAGGGCTAAACATTCTCTAATCTTTTCTTTTCCATTTTAAAGATCTCATAACAGAAGAGTCTATTAAATCAGCTAATTGTAATCAGGACTTGTGGATTTGGCAGTTTTCCCTTACTCCCTAACCAGCTTTACTATTTCTGCTAAGCCACCCCTTCCTTTCCAGAGCTGACCCAGCACTTTGCAAGGCTGGACCTGAGACAGCTTGTCCCAACTCTAGAAAACAGAGCCATGGATTTCTTTCCACAGATGTAATGAATTCTGCAAAATGGTTTGTTCTTCTTTGATTGTATTTGTCACCTCAAGGGCAAAATTCACTGTTTCAGTGCAGATTTGCATTCCTTCCAGAATGGGTTAGTCTTCATCGTATTAGATGCTTTCCCTCCTCATCTTGCAGGAAGGGGGAATGAGAGCACAGCAAAGCATCAGCTCTGCAACTTTTGTATGAATAAATCCCTAATGTTTTCCTTGCTGGAATATATTGTGTATGAATGTGAAATATTACGCATTTTGTGGTCAGTTGCTAAGAAAAAGAGGTACCCCACAGCAGGGGAGCAGTATAAGGTCTCTCATATCACTCCAGCTTTGTGCTCAGGGAGTAAGTGTGTTGTGGGATTTTTAAAATATAGTAAAGCTTTATTAATCACAAAGCATGAGCTTAAATTTCACTGGGGCATGTATCCTAATGGGAACTTGGCACATACTTAGGCCCTTGCGTACTGTTCTACACCCTCCATTGTGCATATTTGGATTTATAGGGGTTTTTTTTCCAAGTGCCCTTGCAACAATTTGATCATCCAAATAAAGCACAAAACAAGTACATTCCCTTTTGAATGGAGTAGGTGTCTGTGTGAACATGTGTGTATATGTACACGCCTACTTAATTTATTTACCAGAGTGAAGCAATTAGTAGTTGTAACCTTGGCAATTTGGGCAGAGGTGTTTTTTTAACTTAATGCTGTAGGTTTCATTAAGAATTAAAATCCAGACAAGGTGGAAACTGGCACGTAGTGTCTATAAAAATGCACATGATTTTCTGTTTCAACTTTGCAAGCAAAGTTATTGATATATAAATAATTTCTAATGAGAGGATACATAGGTAGAAATCACAGGCATAGTTGAGGTTGGGATTTTTCTTTACTTTGATCAAGGTGCTTGACAGGGCTAGGTCTAGTCACAGGCAAAGGGGACGGCAATAAGGATGGCAGAAGGGGCCCTGGCAGAGCCCTGAAAACCAGACTGGCAGCTGCTGCTGCCAGGAGAGGGGATGAGAATGTATGAAACAGCAGCTACTTTGGGGAAAATGGACCCTGTTCACTTTTCTGTGGCAGACAAAGCCAGTTCTGGGTGCAACCTAGCCACTTCATCCTCAGGGTAGCACAACTTAGATTGCAGCTCTAGTGGTTGGCTTGCATTCACTGTGCCTTCCAAATAAAATGTGTACAATTACTCATTAGCCACTTTACATAAATCAAACAGATACTGTTTTAAAAAAAACCAACCTTCAGATAAAACTATTTTATGAATGGTGGCAGACATTTACTGGTATTTACAGACAGACAAAATACTTAGACCTACCTGAAATGAAATATGAAAGGATTAGCAGAACAGTTGAGGAAAAACTCAGCTGTTCCAGCAGAGGAGCAAGCTGTGAACTTTTATGAGGTCTGAAGACAGAAGGAGAAGTGGCAAGATGGAGAAATACGGCAGAGTTTTTCCAGATGTCAAAGTTGCGGAGAAGGCTCTCGTGTTATTGTGAGGCTTTGTGAAGGGACCTAGAAGCATCCAATTCTGAATTGGTGGAGCAAGTGAGGGATAAAGACAGTCTATGAATAATCATCTCATTAATAAGTGTTGCTTTTACTTTTCCACAATTCTATCCAGAAAGAACTGTAATAATGTATCCAGTTGTTGCTAAGTGCAATGAATAAGTTTCTCCAGTGGCACACATCCAACCATTTCTGTCTTCCGGGCTCTGAGATGGAATACTCTTCCTGTGCCCAGAAGCATGATCTCTTCTGTGGCCACTAAACTGGCCAGAGATCTGAATTTCTGTGTAGGAGTCCAGACTGTGGATTCTTCCAAATATCTAAATACAACAGAGGTTTATTTGCACAATTTTAGGTGCAGCCACCTCAACATGAGACCGATATTGATGGATTTGGCAGGAATGTTGCCATGCCAGGGGCAAAAGTCCTTCACTATTGCACTTTGAGGAATGATATTGAAGTGCCACAGTGTACAGCACTCAGTATCTGGGGATGATTTATCCATGTGATTAAATGTGTAGTCAATTGATCTACAAGTTACAGTGCTAAAAAAAAAATAAATCCACTTTGTTAAATGTATTACTCCCAGAATTTCAGTAACGATTGGCACCTTTAGATCTCTTTCCTGCTTGTCATGATTTCTTTGCATTACCGCTTTCTGTGTGTCATTGATTCTTTTTCTATGCCCAGATTCAGCAGCTAGCATCAGGATTGAATGTCTCAGCAATAGCATCGTAGTTGAGAGTTGTGAATGTGGCAATAATGAAAAGGTAAAATAATTTAGGTCTACAGTGTAGCCTCCATTTTCTTGGAGGAAAGAACAGTTCAATAGGCAAGGACCAGTTTTCTAAAGGTACCTGTCACCTAAAAAGGCTGACAGACCCTTGTTGCAGTTTTGAAAAACTGTACAAGTCCTTCTAATCTGTGCCCTGACCTGTGAAAAATCTGTCTGTTACTGATCAATCTTGAATCTGTTGATGGCACAAGTCCTGCTGAAGTCTGGGGCAGGATTAGGCCTTACCACAGCTTGCTTGTGGGTGCCAGCAGCATTGCTTTCCTGACAAGGAGAAAGTAGATGGCTAAGTGATGAGGCAGAGCCCTGTTTGCAGCTAAGCAGGCACTTACAGGTGTTGCTGAGTTAAGGCCATAAGATATGATAGTATCTGACCCCTGGCCTGCCAGACGTCAACTCTGTCTCTGTGCAAGTGTTTAAGGAATCTTAAAAATGGCTGGCATAGTGTTGAAGCAGTAGCTACATTGCAGGATTAATTGTTCTGTCTTATCAAGTAGTTTTTAGAGAGCTGGGAACTGCAACCCACGTGACACAATGTGCTGGGCTATTTCATTCACTGCTGCTGAGGCTGCCAGGATCATTTTATAGAGTCAGGCAATTGCAGTATTACAGCAAGTGGTACTAGATGGTACTATTAAATGTAACCATTCTGCCTTAGGAATAATTTTAGCGGTCCTTCAATAATAGGTAACGGTGCCAAACTAGAGATACCGCACAAATTAGAAACGCAGCTTGTCCAGAAATGTTTTATATCCCTTAAGTATTTAATTCAATTTTATCCTAATATGAATTTACCCTAGCAGTTCTACTTGAATTTTACTAAGTGTTACTTTATACTCATAAAACTGAAATGGTTGAATATTTCTTAACCACCTAGGGAGGAAGAAGTTTCTCTCCTGCAGCAACAGAACACGCTCTGTAGTGTGCTTTCCACTGTCAGTGCCAGCCTTTGCTCTCAGAGGCTGGCATGCAAGCTTTGCAGGTACCTTAATCTTTCCCTAGGAACGTGAATTTAGTTTCTTGTGTATTGTGCATGTTTGGGGGTAGGAGCAAGTAGAAAGAAAAAAACAGATGTTTTCCTTAAGTGCCTTGTTAAAGGTAATGATTCACTAAAAATGTGAGATATTTCGCTACTTGTTACCTGCCCAAACTGAGCCTTTTCATCATTGTCTACTGCAGCCCAAGAATAACAGATGTGGGGAAAGCATTTGTAACTGCACTTCATTTACAGGTTTAGGAACCTGGAATCTATTTTGTAAATATTTTGATACTGTAGTTACCTTCCACAGTCTTGTTAACATAATGTAGTCTTGTGCGCTTGTGTTCCACAGACTGATTTGATGCAGGGAGTTGAACAGGGGAGGGAGGAGGATGGGACAGCTGTGCAGTGCAGCTTTGCAGCTACAGTGCGGAGTCATCTGTGCCATAGTGGTAACCACAGATCTAATCACACAGCAAAAGGGACATCTGCCCCTTTGCCTAGGAGAAAGTAAGAGGGACATCACTGACCCTCTGTGAATTGGACATGGTTGAGCAGCATCTGTTGCATGTGTTTGCAATGGTTATATCATTTTTGTGAGGCAGATATTGGCCTTGGAGGATTTGCCAAAAATGGAAAATAGAAATTGGTATCTGCTTTACCAGTTTATCTGAGTAACTGTAGGAGTAAGCTGATGTGGCTATGTCTCCTTCTAGAACCCAGTCTCCTGAAGTAATTTAGCATGTTAGCTGTAAGCACAAATAGCCTTTTTGTGTTAAAGTTTACAATATGAAATCATCTTACACTTGATATTCACTCCTGTCTTCCCCTCTTTTTATGCATTGCACTTTGGTAAGGCAGATTTCCATTTGCTCAGGTGAAAGCTTTCCCAGGCTGAGACTGCAATCTGTTGAGAGCTAGTAAGAGCAACCAGGGTTTTGCATGATCATAGTGCTCTCGTGTTGAGGCACTGCTGAGTATGGGGAAAATTATTCCAAAGTATCAAAATAATGCCACTCTCGTACAGGAGGGGCATACATGCACAGGTTTCAACGGAATGTTTTAATGAGTGTCAGAAAACTAAGAATGACATGCAGCAAGGGTTCAACCCAGGATGCAGCCTGCCTCATGAAACAAGGAGGGATCACTATTGCTTTCCTGTTTGTAAGGTAGGTAGTGTGCCCTCAATACAGCCATCTTAAATAGTACACTGCTTAATTCCCCATCCTACAGACCCGGGACGCACATCAGGCCTCCAATGTAACTTGCTCTTCAGTTATCTGAGAAAGCAAAAATACAGTGTCGACAAATCCTAAATCAGATTTCAAGCTCAATCCAGATGGGGAAAAAAAAAAATGCTTTTTCCAGTGAAAAAAGGGGAAATGAAGGCCAAATGAAAATACAGCAGTGACTTTGTAAGTGCTTGAATAAAATCAAGATATCTCTGAATATGTGAGGGACTAGCGTTTGTGGGGAAATTGGATTCCGAGATGCCATCTTGTTGCACTGTGTTAGAATTAATGGAAACTGAAATGACTAACATAAATCATTTAGTCTTGATCAATAGAGTAATTTGTAATTTCACCCCAAAGTTTAATTTTAGCTCAGCTCTCTGATGTTCCATGTCAGTAACTGATTTTCTCACTGGGATTTAAGGAAAAAGCCTAACCCTGTAACACTTGTCATTTCAGTGGTAAAGCAAAAGGCTTTGACACGGATTGCCCCTTTCAATCTTTTCTCAAGTCACCAGAGTCCATGCATGCGAACACATAGCTGAATCATGGCATCTCAGAGGTTATGCTGCTCATATACCATGGGGACCAAGGCCTAAGTGCTGAGGATTTTGTGGCTTTCCATACTTCCTCATCAGTGGCTGGAATTGGCACTAGCTTGTGTGGGACACTTCGGTGTCTTTTCAGTAAGTACTGATGTTCACATTACAGTACTCAGAGGAGGTTGGGTGAGGTGCATCTCTGTCTAGAAGTCAGAGGGGAGGGTTGGAGATAGCTGGCTATTTTACTACATGTAGTAAAGGGCATGTAGTAGGGCATAGCATGTGACTGAAATCAGTGCATGTTTTGCTATAGGTTTTAGTGAGAGCTGAACTGTTAAGGGGCTGAATTCAGGAAGGTGTTTAACGGCGTACATAGATAGACTTAGTGCAGACTGTAAAAGCATCTGAGCTATAAGGGCAAGCCACGTAATTTATATGCTGTTTAAAATCTCATTTAAAGAGCCTCTGTCAAGTGTCTGTTCACATCGCTGAGTGCCTAAATACATCTGGAACTCTGTCAATATACCCTTTATTCCTTTGTACTTTGCCTCCTTGAGAACAACCATAAGCACTTTTCACTGAGCTCTATGGCTGAAATCTTATTGAAGAAGAGCAGAAATCCCAACCAGCTTAGAGTCCTCTCAGGTGTCAAAACCTCACCTTTGGTGCCATCCAGGTTGTCCCACTGCAGGGAAGAGGTCCAGCACTGCAGCACAAGTACAGCCCAGCCCATCACGAGGTGCTCTCTGGCCATATGTGACTGGAGATATGCAACAGCGGTGAGTGCTGGGAAAACAGCTATAAACTGGTTACGGTTTGAAATAGCAAAGATATTAGGCAAGGGGAAAAAAGGAAAGGGAGAGCATGGTATTAGATTTTCTATGCATTAGTGACTGTGGAGGGAGTCAGTTACAACTTCATAGTTTTGCAAGGAAATTTATCCTGTTTCAGAAAACTTGGCCACAGGGCAACAGTGCCTACTAGTCTCACAACTCTAAATCCCTCTCTGGCTCTTGGACAGGTTTTGCAGATGTTTATTGTGTGCTTAGACACTGCTTCTGCCCAGCAATTCAATGAGAGAATAGTAAGTATTCTCCTATCCAATGCTGAAGTACTGCCCTTCTAACAGGGGAGTTACGCTCATCACCAATTCTGTTATTTTAATGTAGAATGTTTGAGGAGAAAACAATCCCAAAATAAAACCAAACAAATACCATGAAGTAAGATGCTTTTTGTTTATACTTATCAGTTAGAACCACGTCAACAATGAACAGCTCTCAAGTTTTTGTGGAGATTTTAATACCAGGGTGCAGACTAGAGTCTGCTACCAGAGCCCAGTTTGTACACCTCAAGTGAGCATGTGTATTTTGGTGTATCTCCCCAAGAGGAAAGAGCTATTACTTCAGTGAACATGGCCAGCTCTGGGTTTTTGCAATAGCATGATTTGTTTTCCCCCAAAGAACTCAGAACTGTGTGTGTTACAACATCAAGTATTAGGAAGTTATGATTGTTATCTGCATTTTTATGACTGACTTGACAAAAGATGTTAAAATTAAGTTGACACATATCAAAACTTTTGAGAAAACTATGCTCTATTATTGATAAATTCAAGGATTGACTTATGGGTCAGTGAATTGAAAAACATGGAAATTATGCACTGTATATGTTTGTCTCCCTCACTTTTAAATGAGGTGTTCAAGATAGGGCAATGAAATTTTTCCGTCTCACCTTTTGGCAGGCTTTTGATGCATTGGTTGCTTTATCATTTCATATCCTATCTACTGGTTTATAAAACTTCCAGTTGTTTGGCTTACTTTGTGCATATTGTTAAAATTAGAAGCAGTTTAAAAAAAAGACAACCCTAGGGACAAACAGATGTGGCTGTGGGCCTATATAATTTTGGGGACTCCTTAAGTAAACTTATTAAATGTCTACTGTGTCACTGACAAAACTTATGTAAAACATTATGATTACCTATGATCTTAAATATTCTTCTGAGTTTGTTACATGCCCTGATACCTTGCAGAAGAATGAAAGCATCTGCAAAAATTAAAATAAATTCCCTTGTCCTCTTCACTCTGAACTGGCAAAAATTGAAACCAACAGCTGTTCCAGAGCCAAAAAGAAATTAAAAGCATGTAGCAGGTGGTACCATGTATGCATGTCTAATTGCAATCTAACCATCTGCTAGCCAGTTACCAAATAGAGAGGAATTTGATCGTGATTCAGGCAAAGAAGGGTAGCAAAGAGAATGGGAAAGTGAGAGAAAAAGCTTTGGCCCAGGAAATTAGCATCTTTATAGGGGAGAGTAATGAGTGTAACTAGGAGCAGTGAGTCATGATATTCTTTCTTTTTTGAAATGTTCTCCTCTTTATTAGTGATTATCTAGAGAGGCTGGATACAGATGCCAAGAATACTGGTAAAATGATGGCATGTCCAGTATAGGGCTCAGTATAAATAAACCTGATGGACTTTCTGTCAGATGACGTGCAGCTCACGGTTCAGAGACTCATGCAAGGCAGTGGTATGTGTGCTTCTGGGGCTCCTTTCACATACAGTGCATCTCTGTCTCTGCTCACACCTACCCTTTGGAGGATCAGTGGTGTGAATGTACCTCTTCATTTGCGAAGTCCTGATGGCAATTCACTTCAACTGTGTGAATGGACTGTTTCCATACAGCTTTCTCCAGCTTCTGTCCAAAAAATACAATTTATTTGGGTTTCTGTTGATGACAAAGCAAAGTATTACACCTCTCCCCTCTAACATAAAGAAAACCTTTGCGTGAAACACACTGTGCGGAAGGATTTGGATGAGGGTGGAGACACTTTCTTCCTTTAAGACAAGGAAGAAAGAACTGTCCTCCTTGAGGTACGAAGTAAAAGAATCAAGAAGAAATTCAGAGCTGCAAAATGCATGGTCTTGCAACTAAGAGCAAAACCAAAACCCTCTGCACCAAAATGTGAGCCATGTGGGGCGAGTGGCTTAGGTGTAACAGCCAATCATGAGATCGCCATGAGCAGTTCGGAAAAAGACATGTATTGGGAGATCTGTTTCCCTCAGATACAAGGAATATTCTTGCTTTTATACAAAGCGCTAATGAGATCTCCTGTCACAGGGAAGGATAGGACTGTTGTCTTCTACAAGATCCTCTTAAAGGTCATGACGTTTATCTGCAGAAAAGCCAAATGAACTGTCCTCTGTAGAGCATTGGAGGGTGAACACTGTTGGGAAGGAAGAAGGGAGAGAGTTGTGTGACATTCAGGAAAAACGTCGGCGTAAGTACAGATGAGCCTGGACTAGCCATGAATAAATTTAGCCTGGAAGGATCACAGCAGTGATTGGGATCTAGAACAGCTTTCCTCTGGGAGAAGTAGAGCTGAAACCTGATTTCTTTTCCTGATGCAGCAGGATGAGATGATGATGGGGAATTGGATAATGCAATGTTTGCAACAGAGAGGGATCACGCTCAGAGACTGAGGAGGCCACTTTCAGCCCTGCATTCCTTGTCCAAAAATGGCATAATCTGCAGATTTACCTTTTATAAATAGTATGGGCTTCAGAGAGGAACTCAGATACCAACAGTAGTTGCTAGTAACAGGAGAGGGATCTCTAGACCAGTCATACACAGCCAAAGCCTTATCTTGACTTGGCTGCTGCTTCTGCTTCAAACATCTGCAAGAATGGGTTTAGAAAATGGATTTGATACATTAAGACCAGCTGGATTTGGAGATGGCAGATACCTGATGGGTACCTGACTTCTAGGAGAGAAGGAAAATGGAATCCTGGAGTGATGTGTAATCTGTGGCAGGACAAAAGATGAACTGAATTGGAATGAGGCAGTGCAATCTTCTAAATCTTTTAATAAGACTTTGTGAGATGTAATGTTCCAAGTCTGCCAGATTAGCTTTCTTTGGCCAATATTTTGTGGTGTTTCAGTTGCATAGAAATGTGACTGAGAAGAACTATGATAAATGGATTTATATTCTGACTAGCACCAGTATAGATGGAGAAATAAAAGGGTGGCATGGGAATTGTGCTCTATAAAAGGGTCAGTATTGGAAAAAATCTAATAAAAATTAAAAAGACATGAAATCTGCTTTGGGACCTCTGAACGAGGAAATTCCTACTGTTCTTGACACTACAGTTTAAGTGAGATGTTGATTCAAAAGAAACATAAATGGAATGAACAAGAATATACCAGCAATTCTCTCATAAAAGAACTTTCTTAAAGCACTGTATGTTTTTTGTGTGGACCTCAGTGTTCATGATGGATAGGAACATTACTGTTGGAAGCTCTGGAGTCACAATTGCTAAGATTGCACAAAGCTAGCATGGCATATAGTTGGCATGTGATTCTCTTCTCACTTGTGCAGTGAAAGTCTAAAGTCAGCAGGATTACACAGAGGTAAAGCCAGCACGACTGAGAGGAGGGAGCACCAGCCCTTTCCCAGCTGCTCTGTCTCCAGGGTCTGATGGTGATTTATTTTAATGCTGAGCTTTTCACTGACCCCCTCCCCAAAGGTATAATTTTTTTACATTTCCTGTGATCAGACCAATCTTCCATCTTATTGTCAGTCATACACTGACACCAATCCTCAGTTAATTCTTCCTTTTAATGCTATCTTACCATATAGGTAAACCATAAAGGGTTTCTTTGCCTGGAGGCCATGAAGTGCTGCTAACTTAAACTGATTTATGAAATGCTTTTCCAGAGTTTCACTGGGCAGCACACTGAAGACGCTTTTCAAAGATATTTAAAATCAAAGCATTCAGTACAATAGCACGAGCCCAAGAGCGCTCTTTTCAGTGGGTGAAATGTGCTCCTGCATAGTCCCAATAAGGTCATGTACCACTGAAACCATCCTTGAAGGGCTTGTATCACTGTAACTGTTGTAACAGCTCCCTGATACCAGTGCAGTACTTTAAAAAGAAAGGAGAAAAAAAAAACCACCAAAAAAACACAACAAACAAGAGAACTACAAACCTAGAATTCATTTTGCAAGTTTCCTTTAGAAAACTGACGCAAACCCAGGGTCACTAATGTTCTCTATAACTTCCAAGGAGCTTTGACTCAGATCTAACAGAAAGCAGAAGAGATTTAAATTATATTCTTAGAGGAGGGCAAACTGTTGACAGGTGATGTGGGGCAGTTGTTAATGAGCTTCAGCCCGTCTGAAACAGCTGGTCTTTGGGTAATGTGGGTTAAGTATTTGGGGGCTGAAGTTCCTCTGACCTGACTGCTATTTAAGCTGCTGTTGAATGTTATCACTTCATTGCATCTGGAAAGTTGCTGAGCAGAAAATCGCAGAGTATAATATTTTAATTACATAAGATCGGTTGTTCTTCCCAACTTCAGTGGATCCCAGTGAATAGCAAATAAGAACAAACAGCACACAGAGTGAGGGTGCTGCTGCTGCTATGTAGCTCAATACTAGGAATATTGGAAGCCATGCTTATTAGTGCCTGTGCCATTTTCTGGCCTTCAGTTTGATGAGTTCTGCTTAATTAAAAGCAGCAGGAACAAGTTGATGGCTTTCTGATCTGGCCCTACTGTCTGAGGGGTGCTGATAAGGTAGACACTGCTCTGGCACAGAAACAAAAAGCAATCTGTCCTGGAGGCCAGAGACGGGATTTTCTCTGTGAAACAGCATCTTTCAGGTGGTTTAGCCCCAGAGACACTCAGGACGGGCTGGCCTCTGCCCTCCCTGTATGTACCTGACTGATCATCTGCATATAAGTGGATGAAGGATAGAACAAGACTGCTGCCCAGGAAATTTCTTTTATCATTTATTCAGGTGGGAGGAAAATACGGAATCTGCTGGATCACCTGGCTGGTTTCACACTCAGCTCTGAGGATGGTGCTGCTGACCATGAAGGAAGAGCTGTGCTTCCCACAACTGTGGCCTGGAAAAGGTATTCCCCGATTATTTCTTCTCAAAGACCTGTCTATGTAGCTGCTTATAAGACTGGTGCTAGACGAAGCATTTTTCCAGAGCTTTCATTGTATTTGTTATTTTAATTGAGACAAATTAAGTGGCAAAAGATATTAGTGAATGCTAGAAAATAGAGGAAAGCATGTTTTACACATACATGTGCGGGTAGCAGAAAACCCGCAAGTGTCCCAACAGCTGAAGTATTAGGTTCTGCCACGTTTTCAGGTAGTGTGAAGCTTCAAGTGAAACATGTGCTGCAAGTAAACTGCAGCCTGTTTTCTCTTAAGCGCTTGGGGTGGAGGAGGTTCCCAGCACACAAGTGCCATGTGTTCCACATTGCCTGCTCCAGCGGGAGGCTGCTGGCCCTGGGGGATGAGTGAGGGAGGCTGAGGCTGAATTCAAACTTAAAGCTCGCCTAAGGGAATGAAAGAGGATGAGATAGCTAAACAATAAAGGGTTTCATTTTGTCCTCCCCACTTAAGCAAAGTTCCTCACCATGTAACAATTTTTACAGAGTGCCAGAGAATCTGTTATGGTCACGTGAGCCTATTTCTACTGTTTCCAGTGGGAATATGTGTGTGACAGCAATAACTTCAAATTGTTTTTCTTTATATAGTAATATCTGGCCATATGTTTAAACTCTTTGTGTTTGGGAGCAGTAGTTAAAGTGTTTATTTTCATATGCTTATGGATTCCCTGACTTGGAAGGAATTTTGTCAAAGAAAATCCTTGCCTTTCTCACACTTTTCCTGCTTGCTGCTGTGAGCCAGTGTTGTTCTCCAAGCACTTTTAACCTACTTTGCTACACTTCTCTGCTTGTAAACCATTAACAGCAGATATTTAATGCTGGGGGGGCGATCCACAAAATCCCCCCAAGCTGCTGCTTTGTCTCAGGGTATAATTACAGTATACTGTGGCTTTTCTTCTGATTTTCTTTTAAATGAAATTTCAGATAATCAATTTCAAGGTAACAAAACTCTCACTGTCTGTTTTCATCCTTTCTCTCTGCTCCCCAAGACCTCCACAAAATCCTGAGCCTTTTCCCAAAGTTGTCTGAAGTCGGCAGGACTCTTTACATTGGCTCCTAGAACCAGATTCTTTTTACTGCTATCAGTTTCATTAATGGATTTTTTTTTTTTCCCCCACCACTGACATTCCAAGTGATTTTTGTTCTCCAAATATTCTTTGGGCAAAAGGAGCTCTGCAATAAAGGAGGTAATCACAGATCATCTGCATGAAGCTTTGCAGGGTCAGGGCCATAGCAGGCCTTGTTTATCAAATGGAAAGGAAAAATGTGGAACGCTTTCTCATTTCAGAAAACACTTCTGCAGAAACACAACAACTTAGTGGACAGAAAACTACAGCCTAGCTGCTGAAGTGCTGGGTCATTCTAGAATGAAACTTTAGAAAGAACTGTCCTTCTGTATGCAGAGGACAGTCGAAGGATGAAGAGTCTAGCTTTGAGCTTTGCTTCAAATGTTGTACTTCAGCATACCAAAAGTAACATCTGTTTTTTAATTAGGTGCTGCTGATTAGTGATACCACTCTGAAATGTATTCCACTTAAAGATGTAACTGTTGTGATTACATGTCTTACCCATCAAGATATGGAGGTCAATCCCATCAGTGTGCCGTACTCATGTAGAAGTAATGTTCAACTGAATTTTACTACTCAGAGGACACTCTCTTGTTATTCATGAGTTTTCATTTTAATATGTGATCTGCAAGGACTAGGTGAAGCTGCCTGGTCTGGCTGTCTGTCTTACTTGCTGCAAAGCAGGAATATTTCCAGACAAATCTTAAGTCAAATACAGTCTAGGTGAAAGCTGATATAAACAGCTAGAGATTCAATGTATATAATCTGGAGAGGAGGAAGTCAGCTGGAGGCTGCTGTTCTTATGAGCTTCACGCACCCCTGCACGTGCAGCATAGGATCCCTCTACCTGACAGCTCCTGCAGCAGAATTCCCCCCTAGAACTGGAGAGTGTCTCCCTCCTACCTCCCATTGCAGTGTCTGCTCAGGAATGGGTCCAGGCTGGAGCCAAGGGAGAAACACCCGGAGGAGAGCCTCCACACAACTCCTTGGAGCTGTGTTACGCTCATGAGCTCTCACAGCCCATCCCAGTATGACAGAGTGTGGCCTGCAGGCAACTGCATTGTTAAACTCTCCTCCTTCAGTGACACCTCAGTCTTTGTAGCTCATGGCATGGGAAATACAGGGAAGTGATGTCTGCCAACACATCTGTTTTTAAAGCGTTAAAGACTCTGCATCAAGATCTAGCGTGTTTTGACAAGGTGAGTTATCCTTTTTGAAATGTCCTTGGCTTGCTGCCTTGTTCATTCTCATGAGCCTTGTTCGTGCTAGCAGGTTGCTGCTTCAACACAGCAACGTCATCTGGTGCATTTAAGCTTCAAACGTACTGTACCTGCGGGACACACTGCAACCAGCTAGGAAGCCCCAAGAACATGTATTTCAGGTGCATTAGAGCACTAACCCTTCCTCTCCTTTGAGTTGAAGGTTGTTTCTGATCTGTGCTCTTTGGGGAAGGACTCTTGTGTGTATGTGCCTGGGCTGGGGGGAAAGAAATACTTGTTTAATAAAACCTGCCTGTAAGTGTTTTGCAGTGCATAGATCAGCCCCGACATACTTTTGGAAATCAACATCACCTTGTTGCAGGTTTCTGCATCACTATTGGAGCGTGGTATGGCACAGTTGTAGAAGAAACTCTCAATATTGCTATTTGTGCAAGTCATGGGCCACAGCATATGGTGTCTAAATCCTAGGAGTTACTCAAAGAATAACTAGTGACATTGTAACGCCTGGGTAAGGTTGTAGTAGTTAATTGTCCATTTGCTAATTTTTTGAGGGATAAAACAATGTATAACATTACAAAAAACTGGCACATAGATTCATGGCTTTTCTCAAATTTGACTTTCTGAGATGGATCTAAATGTATTTTATCAACAGTTGAAATACGTTCCTTCTGTGGACAAGCAGAGTGCCAGGACTCTCTGTACTAGGGAACTACATCTGTTTTCTTCTCTCTGTCTTTCTCTTTAACCTTGACAGAAGTGATCCTTACTGAATTTAGATTTTGTGGAGACAAGTTTGCTTTACAAAGCCTCATTTTTATTTGAAAATAAAAATTATGTTGATTTTTAATATTTCATATTTAAATTTACTTCAAGCACAAAGAGGATACAGAGAATAGCTTTTCTCAGTATGTGTGTTATTCACCTTAATATCAATATAACCTTTATACACAACAAATTAATTTAGGATACATGAGAATTACCATGAAATTAGACTACATTAAACATGGGACCAAAGTGCAGAAAACGTTCTTCTATCAAGGCTACCAGAACAGTGATAGTTGCATGAAGTGCTTTGATATTTACGCTTTTGTTTCTACGCAGGGCATCTGAAGTGAACAATATTTTGTAGATGAGGAGCAGCTAAGGACTCTGGGCTTGGCTAGTTTGGAGAGAAGGAAACTGAGGGGCAACGTCATTGCTCTCTACAGCTTCTTGAGGAGGGGGAGTGGAGAGGGAGGTGCTGCTATCTTCTCCCTCCTATCCAGTGATAAGACATGTGGGAATGGTTCAAAGCTGTGCCGGGGAGGTTTATACTGGACATTAGGAAGCATTTCTTTACCGAGAGGGTGGTCAAACCCTGGAACAGGCTTCCTAGAGAGGTGGTCAATGCCCCAAATCTGTCAGTGTTTTGAGAGGAATTTGGACAATGCCTTTAATGACATGCTTTTTAACTTTTGGTCAGCCCTGAAGTGGTCTGGCAGGTGGACTAGTTGATCATTGTAGGTCCTTTCCAACTGAAATATTCTATTCTGTAAGTTATAAGGTTGCACTGCCTGATTTTATTTTTACCCTGAGGAAAATATAAGCTATAATTCTCCAATTTCATTAACTGGGGCATATCCTGCTACAAGCCACAGCACGGTAACTCTACAAAGCCATGAGATGAATGGTGGTCATTACTGCTGTAACACAGCACATCCCTGTGAAAACAGCTGATCTGCTTGGTGGACTTTTTTTCAGGAAATCCTTAGAAGCATTTGCCTGGCCTAGTGGAGAGAAGCCTGCCCTGAAATCAGGCTAGATATATGTATTGAGGGAACAAGCAACCCAGGTTGAACTCGGTGCTAGACAAGGAATCTGGGTTTAAGGGACGTTTAGAGATGTTGATCACCTTGCAGTCAATTGAATCTACAACATGCCCTGGCATGGAGGGGCCTACAGCATGAGCTCTCCCACCCATGTCAGATTTCTGTTTCCAGAAAACATGAAACATTCCCGCCTTACAGACCTAGCCTTGTGGGTGAAAGCCCAGGCTGTTTTCTCAAATAAGAAGCCAATCTTTCACAAAAGAAGAGTGATCTGAACACACTGGTCTGGGGGCAGTTCTGGGTCTGGTTTCACCATACCCCAGACTTCTTGAAAGAAGCACAGAGTCTGCAATACAGAGCAGCAATTCCTGGGAAACATCATAGCCCTATAAAACTTATGTGAAACTAACAAGGCAGTTTATACACCGGTCCCTTGGATATGTATTCCTTGTGTCTTGCTACGAGGCTTGCTCCCACCCACATGTGCTTGTCCTCTAATGCAGTTCAAAAGACTCAGATGTGGGGAGAAATCATAGGCTTTCTTCCAGTTTCAAGATGAGACATGTCTATCCTTTAGGGAGAGCCTTTTTAAGTTCTTTTCACAGTTACCTTTGCTTGATGTCAAATCATCATATTTTCCTTTTTCTTCTCCAGTTCTGCATTGACAGAATACACCAGAGGGTCGTTTAAAAAGTTGAAGCTGTGAAGACTCTGTTTGTAAAATCAGTTGTACCCTAAATCCCACCAGACAGAACAGAAAAAAGCATTTCATGCTTGCTTTCAGGGCTGCCAGTTCATAGAGGTGTTGCCTCAACACTGCTTTTTAAGGTAAGCCACTACATCCTAACCCCCTGCAACAGCGGGACTTATTTGTGCTCACTAGTTCTAGCTGCTGATGTTAAACTATCACTGCTGGAAGAACCAGAGCATACCCCAGAATGCTCTGTCTCTCCTGACAACACATTGTGTTCTCCCATTGTTCATCATGGTGGCTTTGGTGTTCCAGGGTCTGACAGCCTGAATGCGTGGCCAACCAATGCACCTCTGGTACTGCCATGACTTCCAGCATATAGATTAAGGGCACTTGCAGAGTCATCTATGGAATGTAAATCTTTGTTTAGAGGAAATTCAATTTCCATTCTTTGTGTCTGCACCTGCATAGCCTAGCTATGATCTTATAACTGGCCTCTCAGAGTGAGTGTACGTCCATAGCAACAAAACTATGAAATCATCTTCCTCATCAGACATCCTTTAACCATACTGATAATATTACTTCACTGGTGGAAGACCAGACACTTTCCTGTCACCCTTCAGAACACTGGCCTCACAGGTACGGGAGCACCAGCAGTCTCCTTTTGAGTCCCTCAGTCCTTTTCCCTTTTGATGTTTAAGATTTAGTCACAGAAAGTCACTGACAGGGCAGCGATTTGCCAAGGCTTGACTGAGAGTCATATGTTCCTCTTCCTTTCAAGTTGGAGTGGTGCAACAGAGCTCAAAGTCCCCCTTTTTTTCAGAAGGAAGCAGAACAAGCAGAGTCATTCTGCCCATCATATGTCTTTCAATTAAATAATCTCCCTCTCTTTTATTTTCTTCCTTTTTCAAGCCAGTTCCAGCCTTCTTTAGGATCCTTTCATCAATTTACTTAAATTGCCCAGACTAATTGGGCATCTTAAATGCTCTGATGGTGCTAGGAAATCTACTCTGCCCTGCTGCTGAATTTTATCCCGGTTATCCGTGCACAGAAGCTTGCTTCTCCAGGTAATTGGCTGAACTAAGCAGTGGGGCTCATTTCACTCCAAGCATGGGAAATGTAGATAATGAATTACCTGTTGTGTGATATATTTCATGATCCTAATAGCCTTTAAAATATTTTTCTGGTTCCATTCTTTCCTACAGTGTTATGAGTCTGCTTGATGAATTTATTGGCAGTCTGGGGTTCTTTATATGCCACTGTTGTGAAAGATGCATCTGATTTTCCATTAATGTCTAAAGGGATCTTTGTGTATAACAGGTCTCTAGTCCGTTGTACTGCTTATCAGTAGTACCATGTTGGCCGCAGCATTATAACTACAGTGGAACAGTGAGCAGAAAAAAAATCCTATCAATCCAATTAGAAACACTGTCACTAAACAACAGAAAACTATAACATTACAAATAAGAGACTTGAACAACAAGTACCATTTGAATCCGGGTAATTCTGGAGATCCCAAGATAAGATAGTTGCAGCATTATATTCTAGAAAAAAAACGTTGAGGCTTTTTCTCAGCACTACTGGTACACCCCAAGCTGAGTTTCAGTTTCTTATTGGCATTTTATGAGGCTATTCAATGTTTCCAGCTCTCACCAGGAATGTTTCATGCCTTCCCATGGCATATCACTTTTTACTTTCACTGGACAAAGACAAGCCTGATAACCTGCTATATTACATAAGCATATTGCTCCAGTTCATTGACTATTTGGCGTTAAATTTTGATTTGTTCCTGAGTAAAATCCATGAAGCTGCTACATATGTATAATGCTTTCAATGATGTGTGGGTTCTCTGTAACCCCAAAACCTTCTGTTTCCATGTGTTTTACCTGGATTCAGGTGCTGTAATGCATCTGACTGTTGTAAGAGGTATACAGCTGACCCACAGAAGAGAATATACGTATCCAGAACCTCCTTATCCTGTTGGTCTGAATATGTGCTAATGTTGTAGATAGGGAATACTGAAAAACCTATTCGCCTGCAAAAGTCACCCTGTTCTGCAGGCTTTGTTGACTGTAGGCACTTAAATCAGTGATGTTCATTTAAGTCAAAACTTTCAGATCTTTTCAAGGGGAAGGGCAACGATAAACAAGAACTAATTTTATCATCCAGCGAAGTTACTTTTAGGTATTCAGTCAATCCAATCAAAGCCAGCGATCTGCCTTGCTTTGCGACCAGCTCCTTTTTTTGTAGTAGAACTTGCTCTATGCCAGGAGTGCTCTCTCATGTTAGTGATGGTTATAGAAACTGAACTTGCACAATAAAATAATATATTGGTTTTTATGCTTCTCAAGTAGAATAAAATCTAGGCAAAACATTTCTGATGGATGTTCAGAATTACTAACTGTTGATAAGTAAAGTAGGTGTATTTTGGGGCAGGTGTTGTCTTTTATAATTCAAGGTAAAATCAGTACTAAACAATCTCTTATACACTAGCAGCAATGTAATCAAATAAGCTGATTGGGTAGGAAATGAGGAATGAGGCTAATCCGAAATTTATATTATTTACTGGTGAATGTTTATAGCCAGACTCTTATTTGTGTTTGAGAGAATGGAGTAAAATGTTTCTCATGTGATGCCATTTAAGCTTTAAAGGAGATGAGCAGTTTCAGAAAGGATGTTAGTCATTACTGATAGGTTTCTTGAACACAGACAATGCAAGAAAGACTTAATTCCCCTTTTCCTTAGAGTGATTATCTCTTTTCTCCCAGCTTTATAAATATTCATGTCTGCTGAGAGGGTTCCTTTACACAGCTAGGGCATGGGAATCGCTGTTAGTGAAAGTTAGACTCTGCCTTCATGTTAAAATGCACGACAGAGAAAATGGACTGGAGCAGCTCATCTACTCCTGGGCAACAAATTGTTGCAGGGGTAAATATTTCTTTAACCGGTTAAAATGCTAGACTGGCTTTTCCGTAAATCAGAATCTTACTGGCCTTGGACACTATGCTTTATCTGAAGTACATTTCATGCTGGAAGCTGGGTTTTACATTATGGGGTCTGAAAACCTGGAATGCATGCAGGCAGAAGAAAAAAAAAAAGCATACAGGGAAAAGAAATTTTAAAAGGATGCAGGAAAACAAATTTAACATCATGTAGACAGAATAATGAAAATATGTTTGCAGATTTGAAATAGACATGAAGTAGATACTGCCTGGAATTGGGTGTAATTCCATTGTAAACTTGGAAAGGCATATAAAGAAAATGCAGTTAGATCCCTGTATAGTCCTATACTTCAGACTGAGAGATTTTTTTGCTGACTTCAGTGGCAGTGGAATTAGGGACAGTGTAACCCTCTTGGATTTTGCATGGCAAATGTCAGCTTCTCATCACAGGACCATGTAATATGCTAGAAAGAATGAATTCTTTAGTTCATACCTTTAGATTTTTACAGTTCATACTGCTGCGACACAAGGTACTTGAGGTGCTTTGCATGAAGTCCCAAAGTGCCTAAAGGGCCCTGCCACTCCTGTGCTCTTGCTGCCAAGCAGCACTCAGGCATCTGTTTTTTCATTTTTTCATTTAAAGGAGCACGGACACTTCTCATAAAGCTATGCAGAAATTTGCCCTTGCTGATGAAGTAAAATATAAGCTGCCATATGATACCAAATAAGAGAAGAAAGATAAAGTTTTCAGATTAGATTTGCTGAACCTCTCTGACTACTTTGTACTGCTATACAAGTGATGCACAATGACTTGACTGAGGCCAGAAGTGGTGAGCAGACTGCTAATAGGTATCTTTGACCTTTGTCAAAATGACAGGAATGAATCAATATGCTATAAATTTGCTCATGATACCAATCTCTAATGAAAAATAAATCTAAGTACCTCTCAGTTGATTGAAGGTTTTTTTCAAGAAACTACAGCTGAACTGCTGCTGCTTTCTTTAGGAAAATAAAACTGAAGAGGGTTTTTTATTCTCACAGAGTGAGTGGAAATTTTGCATATTTTAGGTAGTATAATGCACTGAGCCATTTCTGTTGCTTTAGGAACGGCAAGCTGTTATGTGCTGTCTCATCCATGCCTGTCTTCCACACCTCCTCCTTCCACAGCAGGGCCAGAAGTTTTCCCTTTTCATCTTCCCGCTCACCTTGGCTGGGCACGGAGGGTTTCGCCTCCCCTGGTGCACATCATCCAAAGGCTGTCAGCTCCTAAAGACCTCCTGCCTTTACCCACTGTAAACCACTGACCGGGGTGAAAGGTTTCTCCTTGCGCTTCCAGGCCCTTGAACCAGCCAGTGTCCATGATGAAGACCAGGAGAGCAGTCCTGACTGTGTGTAATTATTCCAGC
The DNA here is from genome assembly GCA_017639485.1 of Pluvialis apricaria. Classification (NCBI taxonomy): domain Eukaryota; kingdom Metazoa; phylum Chordata; class Aves; order Charadriiformes; family Charadriidae; genus Pluvialis; species Pluvialis apricaria. The sequence goes on along the minus strand of CM030015.1, from coordinate 19,729,179 downwards.
TAGATAGCTGCACTGGCCAGGCCCTGCAGTTGTACGGGGTAACGATGTTCTCCCGTTACAGAAGTACACTATGGTAGTTTGTGTGTGTGTATGTGCAATATTCTGATGTTCAGGAGCTTGTAGAACTACTGCTTTTTTTTTTTTTTTTTAACTCAATAACCGGGACGTTGCTATTGTTTGCAGGAGAATGAAATAATTTGTAAACTAAACACTGAATTAAAAACTTACATCAGCTCAGTTAAACAAGAAGCGAAAGCTTTCCAGGGATCTGGCAGGGTAGGTTTGAGCACGTTTTGGTTGATTCCCGTTTGTGAGCCTGACCAGACCCCCTCCGTGCCGCGGCCGGCAGGTGGTGCCCGGGGCCCGCGGCGGGGTACCCCCCCCCCCCCCCCACCTCCGGCCCCCGCCGCCAGCCCCGGGGGGAGGCGGGGGCGGGACGGTCGGACATTTCCCGAGCCGCGTCATTATCCTGAGTGAAGTCCAAACGGCAGGAGAGAAATAAAATCAGTGCAACAGATGAAGGAAAAATCCAGACTTGGTCCCGTGTTGCTCGGGTCGGAGATTTCCTTTTCCAGCCCCTGGCCAGATCCCGGGGTTTCACCTGTTACTTGGTACAGGAGTTGTAATAAAGCATTGCCACAAACTATATCCCTTCCGGTTTAAAAGTGGTTTATTGCAGACACATTTTATTTTTTTTTAGCAACAGGAAGTTGGCAGCGTATTTTAATTATGCTCTGAAGCTAATCAAGGAAAGAGAAACCGTTTTGAACACAGGAAGCTAAACAGCTAATCATACATTTGAGTGCCTATTTCCATGGGGGATGTACAAGTACTTAAGTGTTGCTGAACTCCCAGCGCATCAGCAATCTGTTAAATGGCTATAAAGTGCAGGCTTCATTAGGAAGGGGAGGATGTGTACCACCCAATGTTAGGCACCTGCTCCCTCTTTGCAGTCACCAGAGGGAGAGAGGCAACACCAGGAGACTCCCAATCACCCTCTGGAAAAAACCCTAGCTCTTCTCACCAACTGTAAAGGAAGCCTAAAGAGACTAAATGGAAATTAAGTCCCATTAATGGAAATTAATGCCCCATCCCTGGAAGCCTTCAAGGCCAGGCTGGGTGGGGCTTTGAGCAACCTGGTCTAGTGGAAGGCGTCCCTGCCCATGACAGGGGAGTTGGAACTAGGTGATCTTTAACGTCCCTTCCAACTCTAACCATTCTGTGATTCTATGAAATTAAGTACCTAAAACAGCGTAGGTACTTTATTTCACCACTGCCTGATGCTAGCTGTGGACTTAGCATACCTGAGGGTAATTACTATCATAGCCATATCTGAACTACTTCTGTGAACTGGTAGTGGAGGTTCCCACTAAAAAGCTCTATTTCCTTCATTTTTCTCCGTTTTTAGAGACAAGTCTTTCTTTGATGTTAAAAGCAGAGGTGTATATATTGGAACAAAGCTCATTTACTTTTTGGAAGCTGCACAGTATGTAATGCATGATGTATAGTACCGTATTGCCTGGTCTGAGCAGGTAACAGCTATGCAGCAGACATTCTGCTTCCCAAAGGAGAGCATCCCAGTGGCTCCAATAGCTCCTCTTACTGTGCTGATGGGAAGTCTCATTACGTGGGGAAAGCACGAACCTTCTCTGGAAGCCTCTAAATTCGATAGGAGACTACTTGAACCACATCCACAGCAAGTAAATCCATTTAAGTAAACTGCACAGGTACTGACAACTGAAATGGACGTTTGAGGTGTCCTGAACCTTTTTACAAAGCACGGCAGAAAGAATTTTCTCTGGTTGGAATCACTAGAGGATTATTATGAAAGTGAAGCTTAACTGGTGTAAAACAAGCAGGAGAGAGGCAGGGCTCAGACCCAGAACGCGTGTGTTCCCAGCTAAATCTTTCAGCAGGTTCAAAATGTTCCCTGCCCCTGTAACCCACTGGATTTCTTTTCTCTGAGCACATCTTGTCTATTTCAAGCACTCAGTAAACATGAACTTTAGCTCTTCGGTGAGAAAAGGAAAGACGGAAAATTATTTGTCTGCTGTCGCTGTGTTGGGGGCATACAGCTTCATCTGGTTAGCCAACCTGTTTGGTGAGCCTCCCGCGCTTTGCAGTGAAGATTCCCCTTTGCAGCTTGCAGAATAATTATAGAGAGTTTGCGGAGGTGCGTTCAAGTTGTGCTGCATTGCGGAACTGGTGAGAAAGGTCACGGATCCCACTTGGCTCTGTGCAGTGTCCCTTAAGCTCCCGCATGCCCGTGCTTTTGGCATACTCCATTCCACGGGGACTTGCCAAAGCGTTTGCTGCCGCGTCTTTCTCCTCGCTACATCTGCATCCCCGTTTCTGCCGTCGCCCGGTATCAGTCATAGGGCACCGGGTCAGGGCTCGGTTGTCCCGTGTTCTTTGTGGATAGCGGAGGGGCGGGGGAACATCCAGACGCAGAAAAGCAGCAAAGTTCTTTGCAAATGAGCTTGAAAAACCGCAATCCCCACTTCCTACTGCTCTGATGCTGGACACCTGCCAGGATCCCGAGAAGAAAAGAAGCACCGAGACAACGCTGCCTTTGTCCTGGCTTCGTTAGTTAACCTCGGGACGCCTCTGTAAATAGATATTAATCATAAAGGGACGGGAAGCAGGGGAAGGACGAGGGGCTGCCCGGGGGTAGGGGCGGCTTTGGCCACCCCCGCGGTCCCGCCGCGCTGGCAGGCGGGTGCCGAGCGCCGGGCGCAGCTGCAGCTCCGTGGGGGCGTACGGCGTTCACGCTTTCCCGTGAACGGCTCGTTTTGGAAGGCTCCTCCTTCCCCCCCCCCCGGTGCGCTAGGCACGTTCCCGGTGCTCAGCGCGGTGTCCGGCGAGGGGCAGCTGCGGCGGCGGTATCACTCACCCCGCTGCTTCTGCTGCTGCTCCTCCTCCTCCTCTCCCCCCCGGGAGCAGGCGGCGGGGGCAGGTGCGGACCCCCCCGTCCGCGGCCCGGCAGGGGTGGGAGGCGCCCGGCGGCGCTAGAAAAGGGCCGGCTGGGGGCGGGCGGGGGGGTGTTTGTCTGCGGCCGCCGAGGGTGCCCGAGGCCGGTTAGCAGCGAGCGAGGGCTGCTGGAAAGAAGTCGCTTGCACTTGACAAGGTACGTCTTCTGCTAAGGGAGCGATGCGGTGGGGTTTGTCAGAGGAGGGACGTTCTCCTGTCTAAACTCGGTACTGTTTAATCTCTTTAGTGGTTTAGTTCTGTTCTTGTGGCAAAATCTATTCGACTTTGCTAAAGATAATGTGCTGGGCAGAGGGTGTTTTGAACCTGTGGATTGACTGGGCTTGTGGCAGTCCTGCTTGAATGGCATCCTCTGTGCCTTGCTTGGCTCTAGTGTGTCCAAGAAGGATATTCACATACTTTTGCATCTTTGTGTCTGCAGGTGGATTTGTACTTCAAGCTCTTCCCGTTTGAGGAACTCCTGCCCGGCTACAGTGATGTGGTTCTTTGAAAAGATCAGAGCATCACATGAAAACGGAAACCTCCCTAGCTGCTCCTTCCTGGGACTGCCACCTGGCCAAAACCTGCCTGAAAAAGCCCGACTGGGAGCTGTTGCTTTTCCTAATGTGCTCACCCCTGACAGAATCCCGGAATTCTGCATTCCCCCCAGGCTGACCAGCTCTGGCACTGTTAAGGGCACTGGCTCCCACCAGGACGACAGTTCAGAGGATGCACATCTTAATTCTTCTGACTACAGCCTTAGGTCTTCTTTGCCACATCTCATTCAGGTGGAAAGTGCTGAAGAGATCCCAACCCTGGAGGAAGAAAGCACTAACTCAGACCCCCAGTCCCAAGCAGCGCTCTCCCTGCCTCACTTTCCCAGAGCCCCCACCTCCTATGGCTTCTGCACTTTGCTGGAGAGCCCCCACACCAGGAGGAAGGAGTCCATCTTCCATGGTGACCCACGTGGTGCTTTGCCCAGCCTCATGCTGTCTCGATCCAGAGCGAACACGTTCAGTGGCAAAGAGAGTATGTCGAATCCCATTGCTATCAGCTTTGCTTCTGTGAGGCTGCCTCCCAAGCATCTCTCCCTGCACAGGCAAGGTGCCTGTGACAGCGATACTGCCTCCTCCAGCGATTCCTCTCCTTTCAGTTCTCCGCTTCTCAGCAGGTCACCTCCCAGATCCTGCTCCCTGGTCAAAACACAAAGTCAGGAGGGGTTGCTCTGCCGGGCGCTGAAAGCCAAGAACAAATCCAGCGTGGCCAGAAACAATTCTCTCTCTACAGAGGAGAGCAGCTCCACTGATAACAGCCCCAGTGCCATCAGGCGGGCCTCGGAGGGGCTGCTTGCCACGCGTAGCTCTAGCGTGTCCTGTTCTCCCATCTTTCCCCTGGACCTGACCCGCAGCCGGGAGAGACGCGTGGGAGAGAGCGCTGTGGTAATGGACAAGGGAGGCAGGTTGAGGCTGTCGGCTGAATACTGCTCAGAAAATGAACGGCTGCGGATCCGCCTCATCAGTGCAGAGGGGTTATATGATGACTCTATAGAGCCCAAAAACATCAACTGCTGTATCACCTTCTCCCTGGTGCCAGGGAAAACACAGAAGCAGAGAAGCACTGTTATAAAGAGAAGCAGAAATCCCATCTTCAATGAGGACTTCTTTTTTGACGGCATTGCAGAAGACGACCTGTACAGCCTCTCTGTAAGGATGAAAGCAATGAATAAAGGGTGCAGTATGAAACGGGATTACACCTTAGGAGAACGGGAATTGTCTTTAATGAGTATGTTGTCAGTGTAATACTTCAAACAGACTAATTTTGTCTTCTGAAAGTTTTCTACTGAATAAAGTTTCGGGTTGATTTTCTTTTCTGGTTTTTTTTTGTGTGTTTTTTTTTTTAAGAATACTTTAAAGCACTGTATTGCTTGGCATTAGTCTCATGTTGTTGTGCCTCATTTTACTGCTTAACACTTCAAGCTTTGCGAGGCGTTTGCTGTTAAATTAAAAGGTGGCCGTAGAGCACACCTTCTGCCTGTAGAACAGGAGAGGAGGGCAGAAGGGCTGGTTTGCCTTTAGGATAAAGGACTAGGCAGTTACCAAGTCAAAGCTATTTATGTGTTTATGGCTCTCAGGGCACAGAAGTGTTGTTTTTCACTCACTCTGGTCCCTGAGCAGGTACACAGCGTGTGCACACAGTAGCCACTGAACTCTGTTGCAGCTCCTGGATACTCTATCAGTTAAACAGACCATTTTGACAGCACTCCTATTTACAGAAACTAATGTTTTAATGCATCCTGTGTTTGGGGACGGGGAGTGAGAGATATATAGTTTGTTTGGGGGTCAGCCCAAGCAGGGGGTGAGGATTTGGACTCCCAAAGCAGGTGTAAGCTTGTGTCGAGGGTAACAAGCTCAGCTTCTGAGCAGCAGTTAAAAGCCACTGCAGGTGCGGCTCTCTCTCCCTCCACAGACCTACACTGTCAACACTGAACACCGTGGTGGCTCCTGCCTGGAGGCACTACGGAGAGGGGGATTGCTTGGGCACAGTTAGCATCATCATTTACCCGTCCTTTCCAGGGCTGCGTTCACGGCTGGCAGGGTGAAGTTGCCAGGTAACCGTGTTTTGGTCTGGAACGTACCCTGGAGCTATAACCCTCAGCAACTCAGCTCTTGCATCCTTTCTGAAACTGAAGCAGATGGGATAAGATATCAATACGGCAAGGGCAAAGGGTAGTTTGGGCTCTCTGGGTGGAATTCCTGCTTCAGCCAATGACCCACTGCATACCTTGTTCAAGTCATTGTGATAAAATTAGGATAATGTTTCTCTGTCCTGTACCAGCATATGGTGAGTGGCTGAGGCACTTGCTTTAACACCACGAGAAACACAAAGGTGTAGAGCTCCTGCAGGCTTGAAGCCACCTTTTTTTTCTGCTGAGGTGGACTGGGCAGTGGGTAAAAGAAATAAACTTGTAGAAACTGCAGCTGTGCAAGTCAGAGGAGGCAGAAACTCGGTCTTGAAAGTCCAGGCCTGTTGCTGCCTCCCTTGATTAATTTGCAGGCTTCATTACGTGAAAGGTAGATAAGCCTTAATGGAGGAGCAGTCCACGCAGGCGTGGGGCACAGAAAAGGAAGGTTTTCGTTTGTGTTCCCTGTGAGGCTGCAGAAACAGGGCCTTGCTTGTGCCAAATCTACAGCTTAAAAGCTCTTTCAAAAAGATCTCTAGCAGATCCTCCCCCTGCCCTGTTCTGGCAAGAGTATAACTGCCTACAAATCATGGGACTATTCATTGGAGCTTCTGGTGCTGCTTGGCCACTGAATCATTTGATTCTGTTTCAGACTTAAGTACCCCAGGAAGGATTTTCTTCCTTCTGATAGCAGAAAAAGCCCAAAGGATGTTAACTGTGACCACGAGTGCTTGGAAATACCCACTGCTAATCCTTGATCCAGCTCACGTGAGATGCTTCTAAAAACAGAATCCTCATACAAAGGACAACTTGCACAGGAGAATGGCTGGGTATATTCCCAGAAGCTGATTAAAATCAAATGGAATAATAATCCCTTTGTGCTAAAGGAAAGAATTAAATTTACTGACACACTGCACGGCTGGGGGTGATGCACTGACACTTGTACCCTTGAATTTGGGCAAACTGACTATGAGGGAAAACCTAAAGGAAGTGGGGAGAAGTGAAGTTAAAAAATGTGACTTCAAGGAAGAATCAATAAAGCTGCAAAAAATTAAGCCTATTTAATTGGTTATTGCATGAGGTCTCCTGAAGGAAGGCAGAGGCTCCCACTTCACCCTCATCACTCATCCAAAATCACATTTGTAGTGCCTGGGGCTCAAGGTCTTTTCACAGGTGTACTCACACGGAGCAAGAGGCGGAGTTAATACAGAAGAGAAGAGTTACATGTGTCAGATGGTCACGTACAGTCACGCTGCAGCGGGTATCTGTCTGCCCTGTGATAGGTGCAGTGCCAGCGCTGTAGCGCAGGGACACAGAATGATGGGATGGTTGAGGTGGGAAGGGGCCTCTGGAGACCGTATCACGTGACTCCTGCTGAAAGCAGGGTCAGCTCCAGCAGGTTGCGCAGGACCACGTCCAGTTGGGTTTAGAGTGTCTCCAAGGCCGGAGACTCCACAATCTGCTTGGGAGTCCTACTCCAGTGTTTCACCACCCTAACAGTAAAAAAGTTTTTCTTTCTGCTTAAGTGGAATTTCCTGTGTTTCAGTTTGCGCTTGCTGCCCATGTCCTGTCACTGGACACCCCCGAGAAGAGTCTGGCTCCATCCACTTCACTCCTTCCCATCAGATGTTCATACACATCAGGAGATCTTCCCTGAGCCTTCTCTTCTGCAGGCTAACGGACATAGTGTAGTTACTGGCATAAAAGAGAAATGCTTGTAAAGTTTCATCCTTCATCAGGCAGGGAAGGAGTTAAGTCCTTGGAGAAAGTCCTTCCTTCCTGTCCTAGGAAAATAAGCTTCCAGCTGGGCTCATCTAGTCAGGTATTTAAAGGGGAGAAGGCCACATCTTTGGTTGGTTGAAAGGAAACTGAGCTGTTTTTAAGGCTCTTTAAACAAGGATTTATTTTGGAGAAAGTCTCCTTAGAGAAGTTTGAGGACAGGCCTGCCTCCTGGAGGGTCACTTGCTCCTTCAGCTGAAAGCAGCGGACAACTTACAGACCCGATTAAAAGGGAGAGTTTAAGCTTGGGAAGGACAGCTGGGCTTCCTCTGTGTGTTTCTCTGGTAAATAACCTAACTCCAGATTTTTCTTGATAATTTTATTCTTTAGCATAAGAAGTTTGAATTAAGTACCTATTCAGCTACATTAGTCGGAGTCAGGACTAAGTATGGCTAACACTGGATGGGAAACAGTTTTGGTGCCGCCCCCCCCTCCCCATTTTACTGTGTCTCTCTTACATTTTGGGGTATGTAGAGCTTTGGGGTGTTGCTTACCAGGGTGTTCTTATTAGGAGCACAAAGTCATAATACAATTTGAACACTTTGATGTGCTTGCATATTTGAGGGCATAGGACTTGTTTTCTTGTGCTCTTAGAGGTCAGCTAAGCTGTTAGTGGTGAGCTCTTAAAATGCTGCCTATGCTGCAGCCGCTTTCTGGAAGCGTCAGCCTTATTGGGGCTATTACGTAAAACACCTGCATAAGCAAACGAGGAGGCAACTGGATACTTCAGCCTGGAAAAGCTCATAATGCCTCAATGCTTATATGAGAGTCAACAACAAGAAGAAAACCCACCTCCTGGCATTAGCAAACAGCTACTCAGAGCTAAGAAATACTCTCTTCACAAGTTTTTCTGAACTTCTCAAATACCATGAAAATATGGCAGTGTAAATGACTCCCTCAAGCAAAACTCCTGTTTTGGGGGAGTCTGATCAGCTGTGTTCAGTGGCACTCACTGGTTGGAAGGTCACCTCCTAATTTAATTTAAAAAAAAAAAAAATCCTGACAATTGTTTGAGGAAAATAAGTTCTTTCTGCCAAGATCCTGGACTCATGTTTTGCTAAGCAAATATTATTTGTTTCAGCTGCACTGGAAGTACTACTTGTGCTGGCCTTTTCAAACCCGGTTGTTTTAAGCATGCCACTTCAGTTCCGGACAAATGTTACTGTAAAGCAAATCTGATGTTTTTCTTTCTTGAAATCCACACAGGTTATACTCAAATACAGTTTGTGGTGCAATGTACTGAATTACGGCAGGGTAAGATGCAATTCCTATAATTGTGCTGCTTTTCAGATAAAGTTCGGGAATAATACCAAGGGAAGCAAATATCTATGACCTAAAAAGCCTGCCAGGACAGACGTGTAGACAGGGGATTAGGCAGCACAGTGACTGCAGTATCATATTCCATTTATTGCACCACTTGTTCTAAGCTGCTGCCGTTTCTCAGAGCGGGTCTGGAGAGGCACTGCTGAAAACAGCACCTACGCTGCCTCCGAGGGGGCTGTGTGAGGAGGCTGGTACTCCTGTTCCTGCAGCTTGGCTCTTCGGTCTGCCGCGCTGACTGTGGCGAAAGACTGAACATATGATGTGGCCTAATGGGTAAAACTTCTCAGTTTTAGTCTAGAGTATTAATTGCTGTGGGTAATTTTTAGTTTCCTTGGAGAACTGAGGAAAGAACAGCTAGATAAACCTGCAGAAAGCCTGTCTTTGGGTTGCCAAGCTACTTGCCCCAGGTGGGCCAAGTTGTCCTGGAGAAATCTGTGTAAAATGGCTTGCTTAGCATAAGGACCTCTGTGGTGGAGTGCCGGGGAGGGCATGCCACAGGCCGTGTGCTCGCTGGGCTGCCCCCGTGCTCTCCAGCGACTGCTGCCTGCTTCGGAGATGGGCAGTGGTCCTGCATCTAGGTTAGAGAACTTCTGCCTTGCATAGGTGCCTGAATTGTCGGGTGTATTTGGCCAAGGTAGGAAAGGTAATGAGTCACATCTGTTGATAGCTTTTTGCAGCAGGATGTTTGATTAAAACGAATGGTAGCCTTACGCTCACAAAATGAATGGCATAATTAGATGCTATCTGTTTTCCGTTACTATGTGCTCTGAAGAAAAAAAGGCACATAAGATTAATCTGCATATTTAAATGCGATGGCATTTCAATACAGACTTAATGCTGATGACTGTCACTGAAATGTACTCTAATCTCATTATGAATAGTGTCTTAGAAGAAAAGACTAAAATTGTGCTGAACAATCTGTCCTCATAGCAGAGGTAAAATGAAGTTCAATGCTGCAGAGTGTCTGTGAACCAACCCAGTTTGAGGCCAGGTGACTGATGTAAAACACGGGTGGCAGGAGGGGACAGAGCTGCAGATGCCCCGAACCAGACCTCAGCCTGGGCTGTGCACAGCGTCGCGCTGCCCGCAGAGCGGGCAAAGGGGCGACCGTCGTCTTTGTGTATCGGCCCCGTGTGCCCCCATCAGCATTGCTGAGCAAGTCCTGTGTTTTGTGCCGCCGGCCCTTTGCATTTAGGGGATCCTTATGAAAGGAAAAGAGCTTCCAGCAGTTTCTTGCTCCTGTCAGGAACAGAAAAGGCCACAGCCCAGGTTGCTGGTGAGGTATCGGGAACTGAGCACAGACCCGGAGATGAGAGGAAGGGTCCAACAAACAGGAGTGAAAAGAATTAACAGCCTCTTTTGCTTAGGTACCACCACAGGTACCCAGACAGCTCTGCATTCCAATTTTGTTATTCCTTCTGCTATTACTTTCTATTTCTGGCTATAAATGTTCTAATGTTCTGGCTATAAATGTTCTAATGCTGCAAAATTAGCCATCCTGAGTGGTACAGTGAGAACCTGACCTTGTCAAGCATTGCATGTACTAGACAGGAAAGCACTGGACAAGATTTTCCAGTTTGCTTCCTTTCTGTTAAATCTTAATGACTTTTCTACTTCCATTTCTCAGCCTCTTCAGTGCAAAATCAGGAAGCATTTGAAGGAGCACAAGGTGAGAGAGAAAGTTGGCTGAAAAACCTTACAGTTGCTTCTTTTTAGTGAGAGGAACAGCCAAAGTTCTGGGTCTTCATTACACCACCTGTCATGGTTTGGGGTTTGGGTTTCTTTTTTTGTGTCAAACTTTCCTGTGCTAACCATTAGCTGTTTCCAGTGAGCAATAAGCCTGGACTTACCATATCAGTACATATAATAGCAATAACGGACGCTCTCTTGAAATGCCAGAGCCAATTTGTCTGGGGTTTCTCTGATTTCACCGTATTATTTAGTTTATGTAACTGTGATTCTAGAAGATACCCGGCTTGTAAGCATGTGTTATTTGACCCCTTCTGGCAGCTCAGTGCCCGTAGCAGAGCTGTACCTGCCAGAATTGCTTTCTGCTGGGATCCCATGCGTTAAATTTTGCAGGAGTTGGGCACTGGGCAGAGCTGCCTTTTGCAGCTGAGCTGGAGGCCCCAGCGCTGCTCCTGCGTGTACTTAAGCAGCATGACAAAGCTTTGGTGTTAAAGATGGGCCCAGCACAACCTGCTGCCCCTGTCAGGACTGCTGTGCTGAACCTCAGACTAAACCCCGGAGCTGAAGTCAGGGGGTGGGGGGGGTGAAATCAGCTAGTAAGGCTTGTTAAAGGCAAATAGCTCATGCTGAGTGTTGGCAAAAGCAATGTCACCAGGGATGAAGAAGCGACTGTGGTAAATGCTGACTTTCACACCCCTAATTAGCTTGCCTAAAGTGTCGAAGCTGATTCAAGCCAGTAATTCAGCTGTGCGGTCTTGGATCTGTTGGTCTGTGGGGGAAGGAGAGGCAAGCCTCCACAGATAACTTTAACGGATAAGAAAAGTTGTCTCAAATCATAGCTGAGGCTTTTCAGAGATGCAATCTATGCTTGTTTAGCCCAGCTCTGTACTTGATATTCCCCACCTCAGATCCTGAAACAGCTAAACAGGCTTTGAGTTCATCCTTTGCAGAGAGTGGGGCAGGGAGAGATCTGAACGGGCAGAAAGCACGAAACAGCAATGTGCACGGTGATATACCATGGCCCTCAGTGGGCTGTAGCCTCAAATCCACCATGATAATACTTGGTCAGGGTCAAATGGTCTCTTGGTTTATCGCTGTGTGTAAAGAGAGATGCTTTTGCATACATAGCTCAGCAGTGCAAGATTTGATGCCCCAAGTGAGTGGTTCTTGGGACTTGGGACTTGCACCCCTTGTCTGGTCTCAGGGCATAGGGCTAGTAGAAGTGAGTGCCACCTCCAGCAGGAATGTCCCTTTCTGAGGGGCTCAGAAGGTGCTGCCTGCAAGATTTGTGTCCCGAATTTTCCCGAACACAAGACCTGACTATCCTTGTTCTCAAAGTAAGGTTAGAGTAAAATATAACCTAGCTGCAAGGTACATTTACAGGGCTCCTATATACTGCATGTTTGCCCAGTGGCTGTGTTTGTCCTCTTAACATCTGCAAAATGATGTGATTTCCTGCACTAGTGTGAATTGTGTAACTGACTTTTTGAAATTCATTTTCTTTAACAGTATAGGTCAAAGTCTGGCTAAGGTTAGAAACATTGTTAGGAAACGGCATTGATTTATGAGAAGCTGCATGCAGTGGGATTACTGAGAAAGGGGTGTATACACACCAAAACTTAAATTGTGCTTCCTTATTACCAAGTTTCCAGTTAAACCCCTTTTTCCTCTCCCCTTGCCTAGAGGTAATGAGTCTTTTTGTACTCATGAAAGAGCTGTGGAGCAATAGCTGATCTTGTTGTCAGCTAAGACAACAAAGTACTTGGCACATCCAGGGGTAAGTGTTGTTTGTCTGCCACGTGCGCTCCATCAGTGACGGAGGACGGTTGGGTTGGGAGCGGAGGCGTTGTCAAGCGGGGTGCTGCAAAGGACAATGTCCAAGTAGGTGTAACTGGCTCCAGAAACGTCTCCTCACATAGGGCGATTATCCCTGTGCCCTGGCAGAGGATGCAATACACTTGAGAAATCATTTTGCATTTTTAAGATAAAACTTCTGATTTCTGTTCAGAAAAGTTCCTAAACTATTCTACAGCTTTGTTGCTTATTGACCCAGCTGCCGTTGTGGCAGGGTGCTTTGCTGAGGTATGTACTTCATCCAGAGGAATCTGAAACAAAACCATTAATATGAAAAAGTTGGTAAAACTGAGAGCTATTCCGAACCCACTGGGAGTGTTGGGCATTATCCAAGTCTGCATAAAACTGAAGCACAAATCTAATTCAACAGTGAGTTTCCTAAGACTTGTCCTAAATATTTCTATTGGAAAGGAACAGTCGCATCTAGTAAATGTAGATGAAGAGCTATGTGAGGCATCTGGAATATTTCTGTAGTGTTCTAAAAATGCATGTGGCTTTCTTTAGCCATCTGTCTTAAAGGTACCTTACTAGGAATGAATGAATTAAGGTTGCCTCAGGGATGGGACTGGTTGGAAGTTACAGGACAACAAACATGTCCACCTGGCAGGAATGATTTGTCACTTTCGGAAGTTAGAGGAGAAGATGAGGCTTTAATGTTGAACGGCCCGCAGGAGCAGAACACTTGAGAATTGTATGAATAGAAAGGGAAGTTAAGGGATATTTAATCTGGGAGACCTTTTTAAAGGTCAAAATGCAGCATACTCACAGGGAAGTTACTGGAAGAAAATCTGATAAAGCAGAAAACCGAAATGCGGGTCTAGGAGTATCAGTATGGAGCTAATCTGCTCTACTTACTTACATTTCTACTCAGTGTTTGTGTTGTAAACAAATACTATTTGAAGACTGGGTAACACTCATAGTCCACTTTTTCTTGATAAGAACTCTTTTTTCCTAAAGAAACACCATCCTTGCTATGACATTGGCCTGTGACTTTGTCGGCTTCAGAATCACACAATAGTTGAGGCTGTCAGAGACCCAGAGATCACCTAGTCCAACCCCTTGCTGAAAGCAGGGGCAGCTGCAGCAGGTTGCTCAGGATTTTGAGTATCTCCAAAGGATAGAGGCTCTACAACCTCTCTAGGCAACCTGTCCTACTGCTTGACCACCCTCAGAGTAAAGAAGTGATGGGTTTTTTCTCCTCTTCTTCCTTGTGTTGTCTTATGTTCAAATGGAATTTCCTGTGTTCCCGTCTGTGCCCATTTCCTCTTGTCTGTTCTGATAGCACTGAGAAAGTCTGGCTTCATCATCTTTGCTTCCTCAAATCACACTTCCTTTGTTCCTTTTATTCAGTTTCACTTTCCAAAGACAGAAGGCAACTTTCCTGGATGCATTTTGCTTATATGTTTTACTAATACCATAAATGTAATAGAAGATGTCTCACCCGTCTTGTCTTTCTTAAAGTACTACAAATATCTGTGGTCTGATCCAGCTTACATTACATGCAAAGGGAATCTCAGAATGTTGTAAGTGCCAAGTTAAAAACTTCCAATACCCATGCAAGATGTACTGTCATCAGTACAAAATGCAAGTGTTGGAAAACTAAGTGAGACTTAAAACCTGAAAAACTGAAAGCCTTACACATTTACTTGTAGGAAATATTGCAATATTAAAGCCTCCTGTTATTTGCCTGCAACGCAGAATTTGATGTTTACAAGTGAAATCCCAAATCTGTAAAGCGTGGCCCGTTAGAGGAGTGCAAGACAACGAACAGTCTCGTTTCTTATTGAGAACAGGCATCTTCCAACAATGGGGAACTAGAAAGTCTATAGGAAAAAACAGTACACAAATGGAGTAGAGCAGAGAGATGAATCAGGCTGGTGTACTAAACGCTAGTAACAATCACTGCTGATGTTTGCTTGCATTCTGGATGGATAAGTCAGCAAAGATCTTGAGCTATTTGGACTGTGGATTGTAGAGAGTTAAAATATTCAAAGCTGTGAGGGCAGGTGTTTCCAATGATTAGCTGAAATGGGTAATAAAAATAAATGTCACTGAGAAGCTCCAAGATTCAGTGCATCGGTAGTGCTGGTACAGGGCAGGGTGGGATGCAAATTGCTCCAAGTTTGATCTTCTGATAGGCATAAATATTTAGTGTGATGCCAAACACTGGAAGACTTACTGTCAGTTTCCTATGGAAAGAAAACATCTATGTGCCTAGAGAATAAAGGTGGGGTGCAGAATTTGAATCAAACTTTGTTAGGAACTATTATGCTTGTGGCCAGTAGGGATAAAATACCTTAATGAGAAAGGTCCTAAACCAGTACCCCCTGCAAAGAAAAGGACAGTGTAGTATATTTATTAGTAGATACTGAAATACTCTTTGTCATCCATGAGGAAACTAAGGCCCTGATCATCAAGATGCATGCCTAGAAGGATTTGAACTTTTTGTGCTTTTGTGTCTCAGCTTAAAATAGTAAGTGTCTGAAAACTATCAGCGATAATTGGTGTGCATAGTATGTGCAGCAGCTCAGCAGTTGCCTTTGCAAGGTGATTTGCATAGTTTTGACAACCCCTTAAACTGAATGGATGGCAGTAAGTAGCAATTCATCTGGCACTGGAATTGAGTAAGTTTTATTACGCAAACTGGTAAAGCTGAATAGGTAATATATTTGTGCGGGGCTTTAGTAGTTTCTGACAGTGGCCAGTGGGAGTTCCCCTGCCTACAACTGCCTTGTTTTACTTGTAACCAAGGTGCAGCCTGCTCACCTGGAGAGTTTTGGGCAGCTGTAACTGCGAATGCCACCACAACAAATGTGCAAATTCTTGGCAAGATTTTTTTAATCACTTTGCTCAGTTTAACTGCATGCTGTTTTCCCCTTTGGGGCAGACAACATCAGGTCAGGTACAGCACTGGTATTAGGAGTATAACCCTTTTGACAAGCTGTAGGAGGGGATGTTCCCTGCCTCAGACACATGAACAACATTCAATTTAAGGTAACAGATACACAAATCCACCTTCCTGTGTGACTGTTATTTCTCACTCATACCAGGTAAATTACTTGGTAGCTTTCCTAAGGGTAAAAATAAATGGACTGATACATTGTTTAATGGAAATCTTGCCTACATGTTGCTTGATCTGCTAAGTAAGATATTGTTATCTATGGCCTCTCCCCTTCTTGACTTGCAAATGAGGCTTACTTAGAGCGGAAACAGTGCAGGAAGCTAAAGACAGAAATAGTCCAAGAAGCCACACTTTGCTCTCATTTGTAAGGTTTCTCACGAGAATCTTAACGGAGGGTCCTCTCTGTGTCTAATCTTAGAGCCCAGCTAGGGGAGCCCAGACTGTCTGCAGTTTCAGGAGGGAACTGCTCCCGAGAGGTGTTTTTGTAGATGGCAGAGGAGCCATGCGGCTGTCAATAAGCAACAGCTCACCCTGATGCCAGGGAAAGGAAGCCCAAGCTGCACAGACTGCTTCCTGTTGTGCCTGAGAGGGGTACATAGCAAAGAGGTCTAGCTGTAAGACAGGCAACTTAAATCAAAGGGAGTCATTTGAGAAAATAACATCTGCGTTGCTCATAATAACCCAATAAAGTGTCTGTTGAAGACACTTATGTGTGGGTTTTTTGGGTCTGGTTCTACAGACTGCAGATGTTTGTCACTCAATTACTGCTGAGAGAGAGAGAAACAAGTAAGTCTAATCTGATTGAAGCCATCTTTGTGCTAGGTAGATAAATGCTGTCATTGGTTGTTAAATCAGTGTCGGAGGCGGCCCCAGCAGAAAGCTTGCGAATGAGGGTACGGCTCCCTGCTCAGTCCTGCCTGTTGCCTTCATGGCACCTTTGGGTGTTCTAGGTAAAATGTTTCTTTTGAGAGTACCTTGGGATAAAAGTTGTGCTGCAAATAGTGCCACTGAAAGAAACACAATAATTTGTCACACAGCTACAGTGAATTACAATTGTGGCCATGAACCTCTTTTTAAAATCCTGTTTTTTAGAAAAAGATAAGAATATTCTCCTGAGAAGTACAGCTGAATTGGGATTGCTGCAGGGGGCTTTATGTTTCACCATCTGCTTGAAAAACTTGAAAACCAGTTGCAGATTTTATAATTGATGGGCTATACATCCAAAAACAAAAAACCACCAACCCCAAGCCTTGCTTAAAACTTCTCTACATTCACATCCTCTAGACACCAAAGTTTATTCAAGGTGAGAGTCTAGAATCGCATAACTCTTCTCCTGACCTGCTTTACAGAAAAGTGGAGAGCTTCACCTGCGGGTGCTGATAGAGGCACTGACATCTAGGACCCGCACAAAATGTGTGGTAGTTCTTAGCAAAGGCTCCTGCTTTAATGCAAAAAGAAGTACCAGGAAATTAATTATTAGTAGTCTCAAAGTGTCACCTTTGTGGAACCCACTGAATTGTGACCCTAACCTTTTGAAATCACCCAGCAAACTTTAAATCAGAATAACGCTCCTTCAGTTGACCACGTACTAAAACCAGATGGTGTGTCAGTGGATCAGGATGTTGTTATTGAGTGAAGTGATGTCTTCTGCAGATTATTAAAATATGTGAACATTTCTTTGCTTTGCTCCTTGCTTTTTAAGTTCTTATTGATGCTACTGAGAGAAACTTGCTGCTTTTGGAACACCTATCTGAATAACTGAAAATATCTACATTTTAAGGCTAACTTGACTGTTTTAACGTTGCATCCTTGCAGTCTAAAGTCGAGGCCGGTGTTCTAGGCCTGCAGACACTGTTCCAACACAAGTGGTTCCTCTAGTCTGCAGTACATTTGCTGTGTTGAAGAGCTCACAGGCATGAGTTATGCATAGGTTTAATTTATGATTTAATGCAGCTGTTCAGATGGTTCATTGTTTGCTGCTTATGCTTTGAGGTTAAGGGGTTCTTGCCCCTTTCCTTGCAGCGTCTACTAGCTTGCTGCTAGACACTATTTTTTTCACTTGCTGGTAGACCTCTTTTTCACTATTGCAAAAACTGAAGCAATAAAAGCTTATCTTAAAAAAAAAAAATATATATATATATTATGGCACAGGCAGAACAATTCTGGCTAACAACAATATCCCTCCTAAAATACAATTCAGAGTACAACATGTTTAGAGTGTGTCATGCTTATGGTTTAATCATACCATTTTGTGCCATCAGTTCTGTTCAATTTGAAACAGATACTACCGATTTGATGGTTCTAGGGAGCAAGGTGCCCTTTCAGTGAACAGCCCATATGCTGGCTGCGGGCAGTGCGTGCTCGAGTGGGGAGAAGCCCTCTCTGGGCAGCCACCCCAGTGCTCTCCTGGGGACACTGAGTGGCTCCAAATTGTGGTTGTTGCTGCCCTTCAGGATGTAGTGGGAGCTGCTATTGAAGGATTAGCAGGCAGGCTTACAAGCAATGGCTAATAAATTAAGTTATTTATAAATAAACAGAAAACACTGTAAACAAACTGGTAGTTATTTCAAGGGTAAATTCTGTAATGACATAGCTGTGTTGCAGTCCAGAGCCTCACCTAACCTATTATTAGCTGATACCTTGCTCTTTTATCAGCTGTCACTGTTTCAAAGGTAAGTCCCCCTAAATCTTTGTCTCAGACTTTTAGCATATCACTTCCCTATTTTTTCTGACTCTTCTCTCTTTTTCTATCTCCTTCCTTTGCATACAGTAACCTCTTTTCTCCCTGGTGTGCTCTCTGGCAAAAATCTTTTTCTGGTAAGGACAGAGCTGATCTTGAGCTTTCTTCACATCTCTATCTCCCTGCTCTCTCCCAGGGCAATTCCATCCAAAGAATGGACTGGTAATATCTGAGCACCTGGAGTAAAACTGAAAGTGTTAACTTCAATGCAGATCATTGTTGCTTTATTTAAAACTAAAGCTACGGGACAAGGGCAATATTGGTATATAGTAATGGAGCGCAGTTACTACAGCTCTTTTCTTGGAAATGTACTTTTTACATTGGAGATGGCCTCAAAAGTCAAAACGTTATTCCGTTTACTAATGGTTGGACTGATGTGCACACAAACTGAAAAGATAATACTTCATCACGCAGACTGCTTCAAGCTATTATTTTACATATCTCTGGATTTGTAAGTTGTTACACACAGACCCTGATGGACCCTTTGGCCCCCAACTTCTCCAAGCCTGGCATCTTCCCTGCTTAAAGTATATTGATGAAAAGAATTTGATAAATTATCAGTGCACAGCATGGGATTCAGCCATGGTCCATTTTTCTGCTCATTACACTTAAATTAACAAGATTTTTGACTGCATAGACTGCAGGACTAAGGGCTCAAAGGATGAAAAGACTTGCAGTATGTGATAAAAATATACCTCAGTTAAAGTGGGATGTATAAAAAAATTAAGCATGTCTTATCTGCACTTAGAAACCATTGCTGTCTGAATAGAATATAATGGGTTTCAAAGCACAAAAGAATAAAAAAATACTGGTGTAGATAAAGAATGAGATGAGAAGTTGGATTTTTTTTTTTTTTTTCCATAGAATCATAGATTGTTTAGAGTTGGAAGGGACCTTAAAGATCATCTAGTTCCACACCCCTGCCATGGGCAGGGACACCTTCTACTAGACCAGGTTACTCAAAGCCCCATCCAGCCTGGCCTTTTTATATAAAGTGACCAAAACTGACTGTCCTTTGAAAAGTTGAGGGGGGTAAACCTCATTTTTTAAATCTCTCTTCCTTATTTTCTTTATTTCATTATAAAAGAGAAGAAAGAGTTTTCCTTGTAATCATGGTGCTGTTTATGGTTCTGGTTATTGAATTTAATTTGCAATAAGGCCTTGAGAAGCAATTTAGAAAAAAAGTCTTCTCTCGATTTTTAGCTCTTCTGTAGCTAGAACCTGTTAAATAGGTCAGTATGTTTTGTATCTTATTTGAGGGCTCTGTAATTAGGTTCTTGTCTGTGAGATGCAAGAACAGAAAAGTGGTGGATGTTTTTTGGCTTTCTTGTTTATTTTCTTCAGCACTTTCCTAAATTCAGTTTCTTTCTTCAAGGTCATTCCAAATGTATAACCCAGAGTGACAGCACTTTAAAAGCAAAGACAATTGTTTAAAGTTTTCCTGAAGAGTGACTCTAAACCCCCATTGCAAAGCAATTTACTAGATAAATGTGCATTATGATATTGTACATGTGATACAGTGAAGTCTAAAGAGATATAAGAAGAGAATATTCTTATATATATATATATATATATATATATATATATATATGTGCTCTCAAGTATACCAGGCCTATAGCTACCATGCAAGTAACAGGTTTTGGGTTATTTGTTGTTTGTTTGTTGTTGTTTGTTTTTGTTTTTGTTTTTTTTAAGGCAGAACTGAGTTAGTGGTAGTGGCATCAAGAACTATATTCCCATTCCATGTGTGACAGGAGAGGAAGTTTACCCCTTTCTCTCTGCTTTCCATCAGTCCCTTTTCCTCTGATACTGGACAGCCTTCTCCATCTGCCTCCACACGCCCTCCTCTTCATCTCCATTTCATTATGTGAGGGTTATTTGAGATGGCTGGACACTTCAGATGTGGCCTATATGCAGAAAAACACAGTAATCTGAAGTTTACATCTGTGTATGTAAATACACCATGTCCACTTCAAACTCACAGAAATATAAACATTAACAAAATCCACTGGCTGACTAGGACTCAAGTATATGAAACAAAATATTTAATGAGGAAACTGGTGCATTGAAATATATCTTAAAACACAATTATTGACCTCCTCATTTAACAAAGCATTATGCTTCATTGGAACAAGCAGTCTGTGCAATAGAACAGTTTAGGAAATAAAACGAGGCCTCCTTATATCTCCCATGAATTAAAAATGGTTCTAGAAAGAAAAAAAAAAAAAAAAAGAAGGCAAGGCCATACAGATGTCAAGCTAGCCTCCAGGTGAGGAGGAAAGGTGGTGGAGTAGCTGATTCACGATGTGCCTTCGCCATATGATTTTTTTTCTCTTCCACCCTTCCCCCTCCAGCTTCTGAGCCTCTCTATACTGGCACCCATAAAGTTTTGCATATTAATGACTGATAAATGTAGCAGAATTCTACTCTGTATGCATGAGTGGGAAGCCCGCAGCCAGGCTCTGCATCCCTGCTCAGTGCGTATGGAAGCAGATTCATAATTTATGCTGCTGCTGAATAAGTCCAGGCACCAGTGCATTGTCATGATTAATTTAACAAAGCTTACTTAGAAATGACACCACAAGTGATAGCTAACGGCATGTTGTTTCACTCTTGTAAGTGCATATTAGATGCTACTTTTAAGGAATAACAAAGGAATGAAAGCCTGTTTTTCTGAGTCAATCTGACAGACAGAACAGGAGGTTGCATGTTTCTGACTTTTCCCACGTTGGTACGTAATTGCTCAGGTGTTGTGTCAGCCGCTTGAAGCAGCTTTGGCGTGCAAAGGAGAGGGTAACAGCTTCCCCCCGGTGCAAGATCAGGGATTGAAGGTCAGTATAATGTATAATCAGTATGAATGCTTATCTCATTCGTGAGCCTACAGTGACTACAGACATCGCCTAGCCAAGCTGCCAGCACCACCAGGCTTACTTGGGATGTTTTGGAATTAACTGTTGTCTCGCACCTGGGACACCCTATCCTGCCTCCAGGTGCACCCTGGTCAAATGTATTGAAGAACACTTTTCAACTGTAACTATGTGTATGTCGGCCACTTAATTCCATGAACTCTGTAGCTTTGACTTACCAAGCAGGTTCTTGAGGGAGGGCTGGCAAACCAGTTTGGTTCAGCAGCTCTGCAGTTAACATACTTCCCAGACTGCATCAAAACTGCCGGACCATTGGACCTGCCACGTAAACAAATGAACTTGATATAAAACTGCTTTTAACCTGTAATTTAATGTTTTTGTGGGGGGAAATTGCCAAATCCTCATTTCACATAAACAGATATTTGAGTCATTACAGTTGAGTATGTTTATTGTACGTGGCAGTTCTTTTCAAAACACACATGTTTAAACAGATGGCTTATGTTGACTATTAATGCAGTTCCTGCAATTAAGTTCAGTCTGAACGAAGTAGACAGAGACTGACATTCTATTGACATCAAAGCTGGTGTATTGCATCTTCTCCTTATGAATGTTCAAATTCAGATCTGCTACTACAGCCTTACCGAAATGTCAACTGTGATAAGTCACGATGTAACTGAAGAGGAGAGATAAGGTACCTGGCATCTTGCTAATTTTACTTTTTGACTGGGATTTACTATTTGCATATTCATGCTGTTATGTTTTAATGGTGAAAGTCCATGTTTGAGCAAATTACTATAAATAAACATAGCAGTAGGATATAACTTGCCTTTCTGATTCTGTAGATGTGGCAGGCTCAAAGCACAGCCAAGCTAACTTCCACCGTACAGGGAACCCAAAGGCACGGTGGTGCTGTGCTCTGCTCACTGTACTGCTCACTGAAGCAGCTGCATGGCCCCTGAACGCTGCTGTCAGCTAATGGTCCTGCAGGCAACGCAGCTGTGCCAGAAAACAGGAATGGCCATGTATCTGGTGAAATCCAAAGCTCCCCTAGTGCAGCGTTGTGTTGGTGCAGGGTATCACAGTAGTGAGTGGTGAAGGACTGTGAGAGCAGCTCAGGTGACACAGCCCTGACTACAGAGCTGAGGCTGCTTTGGGGCTTCCTGACCTGCAGCCCATTTCATTGTGCGTAATAGTGCCTGACGGGTTTCTCCTCTACGAATTTGTCACAGAGCTTTTAGTATTCATGGAAACATTCATTCCTGTAGCAAAGTGTTTCATACCTTAGCTGTGCGTTATGTAAAAACGCGTCTCCCCTTCTTTTGAACTTCTAGCTAGCTTCATTTGGTGATCCACAGGTCTTGCATTGGAAGAAATGCTGAACAATTGTCCCCTATTCACTGTCTTTGTGTCACATGTGATTTTATAAGTCTATTCTATCAGCTGATGTGTTTTGCAGCCTGAGGAGTTCTATGCTTTTTCTGATATGGAAGGAGTTTTGTACCTATCTTTATCACTTTTCCTCTATTGCCTCATCAGTACTTTACTTACCTATCTTAGTCATTTCCAGGTAAACTTCTGCAGCAGGTGATGTGTTGGCCCTGAACCTGGAGTCTCTTGGCTGCATTTCAGCAAAGAGGGTCTCCAGCCCTCTGTGACCCGTGTAGGAGGTGTTGATTGTAGCTTCTGGAATGACGTAGAAGAACAGGTATGGTTAGGCTTAGTGACGCAGAGTAGCTGTTTAAAACAGCTTAATAAGCATGTCACGTCTGTTAGGTACTGCTTACCCTTTCCTCCTTCCTTGGTACTCTCCTAAGGCAGATTTCATCTTCTGCTACTTCCTCTATTATATTCTTCACTTAAATTTAGTAGCGGAAAAAAACACCACAACATGCATTTCGCATCGGTCCTTGGATAGAGGCATTTTCAAATATCCTTTCATTATTCAGTAGTAACTTTCTAAACACCCATGCATGGGAGTAACTTTGTTACAGCCCAAGGCTGTGCAGCAGCTCTGCTACTCTGGTCTCTGCTCTAGCAGGGCCTGTGACACACATTCTTGGAAGACCTCCAACTGTCACTGCGTGATGCTGAACAAGGCTGACGTTGAAGTAGAACAAGGTCTCTTTTATTTCCAAGTCTGGCACATCTTCAGCGTTACAGGGCTGGCACTGCACGGCAGTGAAACGCTGCCTCCGTGCTGAAATACCACCGCCTGTTGGGGAAGAGAGCTCATTTTCAGTCACACTAATGCAAATACCCAGACAGCCATATTCAACAATCTAATTAAGCCTGAACAAGAGGAGAAACTTGATATCTACAACCTAAAAACCAACTAATCATCCCTCTCTGAGTGGTCATTGCTGGAAATAAAAAACCCCAACAACTTACAGCATTTCTGGGAAAGCCCTAGGAAAGCTCTTTCAGGAATAATACGCAGTGCTTAAACTTCTTCTGATTTGTTTTTGACTAGCTTTAATAGAATTTACACAACAAAAATTAAAGGGACAACTGTATCTCCCATTACATAAAGTTTGTGAGCTTTCATTTTGGTGTCTATAACACAATAAATATGAACTTTACGGAGTAGTTATTCCAGCACTCTAGAATGGTATTCTGTAAAAAAACAACCACCCAAAAAAAATGAACATAAAAACCCCCAAACAGCCCACCACCACCAAAACCCCAACCCAAACACAACACCCCACCCTACCTCAAACCCTGAAAAAAACCCACCCCACCCCTCCCCGCCCTTTCAGAAAGCCAGTGAAATGGCCTGGCTATAGTAGATTTATTCTCTAAAAAGCTATAGTTAGCATTTTAATTGACACAGAGCTCCAGGAAGGAAGTCTTAGACCCAAAGGGGTGAACAGCCTGGATGCTTTTCCAGTAAGGGGTAACTACAGCAACCACCAGGCATGGCTATTAGCTTTCTGTAGAAAGACAGCAGTAAACTTAAGTCGTGCTCCAGCTTGATTAAATATTTGTGAAGCTGATTTAACGTCCTTTCACCAAGTGAATGTCTAATGGTCTAAACAGATGTGTAAAAATAACCTAAGAAAACAGATTCTTTTTATAACTTTTCTTGAAAAATGGCTCCAGAGCAGTACAGGTAATGCACAAATACCAGAAACATTAGGAAGCTGATTACAACTGTAGCTCATAACACTGGTAATTCAGGTTGCTTGACACCTATCGTCGGGGCTGGATTTCAGTCATTTGTAACTTTGTCAAATTATAAGTGTTTGGCCTCATGTTTTCTAGCCTGAATGTTAATCTCAGACTGCATTTTAGTGAGAAACATTGACCAAAAGGCACAGCCTACTCTAAGGAATGAGTTTAGAAATGAGATCTTGGGTTTTCATTCTTGTCTCCAAAGGCTTGGAAAAATGATTCAAATACAGCATTGGTATGGCTCTTGCAGCAGGGATAGACCTCTTGATGTTCTCACACAAGCTAGAAAGCTTTGATGAATTGTAATTTGCCAATGCTCCATGCAGACTTAGATCTTAGTTGCTAAGATCTCAGTATGTTTTATCTGTTTTGTGTATGCTCGATAAAATTAATTTTTCTTGTTTCTGATCAAGCTGTGTGTGCATGAACTCTAAAGAGTAATCAAGCCTGATTCAGCCCATGAATACAACCAGAGTCAGACTTCCCCCATCAAAGCCGCTCTGGCCCCATCACAGAGCTTGTCTATTTTATGTTTACATTGATCCTCCTGCTAGAACTTAATGGATGTATGAGTAGAAGGAGGAGTGAAGGCCAAGGGGAGGGAGGGCTCACCTCAGGGAGCTGGCAGGACATGACAGCCCTCTGCAGGAGTGGGTAATGACACCGGTAAGATGGTGCTGGCTGGGGGGGACCAGCCCAGCTGGCCAAGGAGTCACCAGGAAAACAGCTCAAAGAACTGGGGCTCTGAGAAGACAAGAGAAGAGGGGCAGGGAAGAGAGTCAAACTAGGAGAAGAGGCAACGCAATGGAGATTTGGCTGTAGCTGCACAGGTCAAGGTAAGGAAACAAAAAATAGCAGCAGTTTCTCAAGCAGAAAAAAGTTTGTTGGTTTTGAGGATAAAATTCCCCAGGTCAATAGAACTTATTTATTTTTTTTTAATGTGTGTTTTCTGAAAGTTAAGTTCTAAACCAAGCTATTTCAAAAGAATAATATTAAACATAGCATGATTTCCGCTGTAGCAGGAAGCATCTAGATCTCTCCTGAAGCAGAAGTTTCCCAAGTTATTTCTGAAGGATATTGGGAGAGGGAAATGGTTGGTTAAAGTGCTGGGGGCAGGTGGGGGAAGGCAGCCAGGGTAAAGTCACTTAGAGTCAGAGATAATCTGACGAACACTGCTTGGTAGCACTGAATGCCTGCAGGTAACATGCATTCATTTAAGAATTTCTCAAATCCAAATTATGGAAGAAAGCAAAGGAAAAATGATTACATTACGGCTGCCAGTATTTCTTGAAATTTACACCCTACTATGTTAAACAAATGATATAATTTTGCTGGTGCCTTATTTTCAGCTTCCTGTTTCTAAGCTTATTGGCATTTCCTCATGCCATGAAAAGGTAAAACTAATTTACTGAGAGGTTATAAAGTAGTTAATGTTGGTTTAGGCAGTGATTCAGCTTCTGCGTGACATTAAAGATCAACCTCCGCTTCCTTTTGGTTTGTGAATAAATGCAACAGACTTTCCACAGGCACACAGGTAAGTTAAGCCTTACAGATAAAGCAAGCAAATAAGAGCGTTATTCTTTAAAAACTGTATCGTGCTTTAAAACAGTAGCTATCAGTCTAACTTTGTGACTGTTGAGCATCAGTAGGATTCCTGAGTTGTGCTTCCATGTCCTGTGCTGCCAGCTATGAGGATGGGGTGTCTTCCTGACAGTGACCCTCATAAACTGGTAGGCCATAAAGCTTGATACTCGGATAGAAATAGATGGTGAATGGTGATTCAAAAAGTGATGTCTTGTTGTTGGTTTTTTTTTCTTTCCCCTCAACGTTTGCTACAAGTGAACAGATTTTGCTTTTTCCATCTAGTGGCAATCTGTCTGCATGTAACAAAGGGTTGTTTTGTGGCTTGTATGCAGAATATGAACTGTCATTCAGAGAAAGACATCTCGTCAGGCAGCCTCTCCATGCTGGTGTTTTTGGCATAGTGGAGGTGTCCTCTTTCTTCTTTATGTCATTTGGCTTTGGCAGCTCTGAGCGCATACAAAGAAACGCTGCAAGCAGGATATACACACCTTCAAGGTACAAAGCAATTATTTGTTGCCTTATACACACAGTTGTTAGGTGGGACTAACAAGTTCCCAGGCTAAGGAGAGCTGGCAGGGACCTGGCAGTGAGGGGGGGATGACCGTGGGCCTTCCTTGTTCTCTGGGACAGGCTCACCCTCAGAGCTGCTGAGTTGCCGAGTTGCCATCCTTGATGCCCTGTCTTTTCCTTAGAGCTTTATGCCTTTTCAGGAAGTGACCTTCCGTATCTTAACAATCTTGCTTCTGCCTGTGACTTTTATCTTTCTTATTTTGTCCGGCTCTACCTGACATACTGTCTCACAGCTCTTTCCCACAATTTAGTGGTTTTCTCCGAAGCCTGAGTGAGGATTATGCTGCTGTGCTGTGCAAAACAGAGCCTGAGATTATGCACAGCTGAGCCAAAAGGAGAAGGGTAACAGTGGAGGCGCTGCCATGAAGTTTGCATTTCCGTGGTTGTGTCCTGAGCAGGTTGGTCTGGGAAATCTGGCACACCACCCCGCTTCTTGTGCTGGCATAGAGCTAAAAGCCCATAGCTTGCATTAGGTATGATTGCACAGAAAACATTTCGAGGCATCATTAGTGACGGCCAAAATTAATTCTCTCAACTGTCTAATATTGAGACAGCCCTATTTATCAGGGTCTAAAAAAAGCCTGATACTGGACAGTTTCTGTTTGCATTAGCAAAAGACTTATAAGTATCTCCAGAAAAGTGCACATCCAGCATTCCAGATGGAGCACGGAACAGAAATTTTTCATGGCTAAGCACTAAAACTTAGGGACAAATCTGAGCTCACAGAGAAGGAAAGGCAATCGGAGGATGTTACAAACCTGTTAGGTATTGATGAGTACGTAAGAAGAGTCTATGCCAAATATTTCAAACTCTATTTTTATGTTATAAAATGTGGGGTTTTGGGGTTTTTTTGTCCTTTTTTTTTTTTTTTTTGGTGTGGCTTGTTTTGCTTTGTTTTTTAATGCTAAGTATGTGAGCACTGAAATCTTATGCATTGAAATGCTATGCTTGAAGTGAGAGGACTTGAGGTAACATCATCCGTCATAAAATCTGAATGGTGACCATGAAATGATAATAGATGTGAGACTGAGAAACTCAAACTGCCTGGACATAAATGCCACTCTGGGACATAGGACAGAGTAATTGCTTCGTTCTTCAAGTAGCCAGAGACCCACAGCTTGAGACGTCAGTCCTGACATACTCCTGATCACTATGCAAGATACATAACAATGAATGAATAGTTGTGATTTGCAGTAGAGACCATCATGTGCTCAATTATCAATGTTGTAGGAGGAAAAAACAAATTCAGTACAGTAATTCATAACGGCAGACAAATGAGGAGGCTTGCTAAAAGGAAATTTAATTTAAGCTGTGCAGAGAGCATTTAAAGAACTTTCATCAGAAACTTGGATGTATGCACCCCTATCTAACATGCTTTCAAAAGGATCAAATCACAGAAAAATGGTATAGCAGGAAAGGGAGCCTTGTTGCGGTGAACAAACATCCTCCAAAAAAATCACATCCAAATCACAAAAACAGAGAAGAGCATAAGCTCTGGTTTTAGAATTAAGTTCCCCAAAAAGAAAGCCATAAGGACTAATAAAAAAACCCCAAATGCATCTAAAGTAAAAAACCTGCCAGAGGGTCTACAGGATTCATTGAGGAAATGGTATATACGAGATGGCTCATGAAATAAAAGGTTATACCAAAACCCATTACAAATGGGTCAGGCTGTACAGTGGAGGGAGAGGTCAAGGAGAGTCCTACATGAGTGTCTGCCTTTATAGGGACTAAGTCAGAGGAGCCATCTCAAATGGTAGTGTCCAGAAACACTAACTTTTGAAATGTATCTATAAACTGAACTACATGAAATTGTCAGGCTCACACAATTCTCAGTGCTCAGCTGATGACTGGAAGACTGGACAGCAGATCGCGTGGAATTACCATGTTCCATTTTCTGTCATGCCTCATGGCTCTTCTGTGCCTGTGCTCTTTGGCCAAAAACAATTAGACAGCACATCTGGCACTTGTGGTCATCCTTCTATGTTAAAAACATGTAAAAATATCTTACTTTTAAGACTTATCACATCAGTCACACCACTTAAAAATCTCACTCACAGGTTAGTCCAAACACTGCCTCATTTTAAAGGAACTTGTTCCTCTCATAGTAGTTGCACATTTCTTACCAATTGCCAGTGAAGTACAGTTCCTGCCAAGCTTCAGGTTAAGAGGAACATTTATAAATTGTACTTATGTTATGAATTACATCATGTTGCTATGCACTTGAACCATTCAGGAAATATTCCCTTTCTTTCAGAAGAGCCTTTGATCTGCTCCCTAGGAAAAGAAACAGTTTTTAATCTTTCTTGGTCACAGAGCAAGAATTTTTTATTTTTAATTCAAGTTAATTAAAAAGCATGGCAATTTATCTGGTACTTCCAGGGAAATTTATGGCTTTAAAAATTGGAAATCAGATTACCAGGTGCACAACACAGATACAATCAATAGAAGAAAAATACATTGCTAAAGAGAAACTGTTCTTCAGAAACACCAGAAATATAAAAATCTGAAACTGGGTTGTTAAGCATTCCTGGTTTTGCGGGTTTCTAGGTCTTGCCCTGTTATAAATCCCAGATTTGCCCAGAGACTCACTCTCTGGATGAGTATGCTCCTTATCTTCAACCAAGGTCAATCTCTGCCAGCATTGGCCTCACTAGCTCGTCTCCCTTTATAACGTTCGTGACAGCTATGAGGAAAAGCTGTATCCCTATCATCCTTCAATTTGCTAGGCTAATCTAGCTAAGCTCTTCTGTTCTTCTCCTGTAAATTCACGTCTCCTCTGATCATGCTAGTGGATACATTTTAATTCCTCTTTCTTTACAAGGTGTGGCCTACTCTAATAAAGGCCTTTGTTTTTAAAAATTCTAACTTGTGTTACATTAGAGACCCGCAAAGGGCTATTAAATATGAAGGCATAATCTAGTTCTGTGTGCTTTTTCTTATTTTATTATTTTAAATGAGAAAGGTAAATATTAACATCACAGAAGAACATCATATAGGCTCAACTGCTGTAAACTTAAAATGAACAATATTATAATCAAACCAAAATGACAGTTGAGATTAGATCATGTGCTACCAATTATATTGGCTTAGTTCACCAGTTTATGAAGTGATAAAGCTAGTACAATGTGTAATCACGGTGTGTGCCCAACAAAGAGAAGAACTGGTATTTGTTAACTTTGCATCAGGTGTTTGAAAGAGGACTTGTTTCCTTCTGGTAAAGGCCTATCTGTGATAGAGGACTTTAGCAACCTGGGGACGGCCAGTGGCAGGGTTCACTGAATAAAGGATACTGCCTGGAGGAGACGATAAAGCCTATTTATCTAGTCTTAAGGTGCTATGGATATCTAAGCAGGCCCTTTGGAGTTTTCTGCCTCAATGCTTTCTCCCAAAAATTTCATTGCTGTTTCAGAGCTATTGTTTATCCTCCTTAGTTATCACTTGCCTTTACCCATACGAGCACAACGCTTGCCAAGGGTTTTGCAACAAGGTTAAATTCTGGACCAGCTTTAGGACTAACAACAGTAGGTCAATATGGCCTGCTTTCAGATGGCTCTTTTTTGATCTCAATTTAAACAACAGGATTATGAGCTGGGGTTTGCTTTTCAGCTAATTATGGAGTTTCTCTACAAACCATTACTGTCTGATCTTCTGTACTGACTAACAGTCAAGTTAGCTGTGCACTTTGGACATGATCTGTGTGACCTAGTCCTCTTCAAGCTGGAAATCTTCAAACTTAAGGCCTGTTCAGAGCTGATCTTCATCACTCTATGCTAAAGAAGAAAATTTCAGAAAGGATCCATCATTTTTTAGGTTAGATACATACATCTGGAATCATACAACTGGAAACATTTTTTTTTTTATTTAATCTGAGAACACACAATAATATATGTGCCAATTGTGTTTTTCAAAGTCATTCTTCTGCCTCCACTGATGTTTTCCAATTTCTGGGTAATCCGAACGTTCATTTTACTTCATTAAAAAAAAATAAAATTCTAAACTGTTGGAAGTGTGTCTTTCTAAGTTGCCATCTCTTGTCTTTACAGTATGTAAATGGTTGTATTTTGGAGTTTGACCTATTTCAGACCTTAGTCTAACATTGTATGTTTATATATTCTTAGTGCTTCTTAAATATTCATTCAAAAGAAGCATTTTTCAAAATATTTCATAAGTGTAAAACAGCATTTTTATGCAGCTTAATAGCATTAACTATGAAAGATAAAAATTGGAAAAAATATATTTTTCCAATCACAGCCAAAAAAACTAATTTATAATTGAGCTGACTGATGCCATTACTAATTATAATAAGCTTTTATCCTTTCCTGACTACACCAATTCCCAGAAATATTGTAAGTGGTGCTTCTGCACACAGTTTAACTGCCTAGCAAACATACCCATCTGCTCAGTGTTTTCCTTCCCGCATAACTTTTACCTCAGTGGTAAAAGCAGCTGACTGAGGGTATTAGGCAAGAAATACGTCTGTTCCTACAGATTGTCTAGTTATAATGAAATCGGAAATCAGGTGATATTGGTTCTATCAGATGATACCTATGTTGACAAATGCCACCTAGAGTTCAAGGACTTGGATGACAGGAAGCTTCAGCGCCTAACACCTTAAGTACCTAAGTGCCAAGGAACATTTTTGTTTACTTCTGGATAGCTCTACCTTGGAGAGGGTTTCAATTTAAAACAGCTTTTCTCAAAATTGTATATTCTCAAAGTAGATAAAATTTGGCGTGGTTCTGGGCCAAGTCATTGTGTCATGGAAATAGTTATGACTGATTTCAAATATTTTTCTTGTTCTCAAGAGAAGTAGCGTCATCTTCAGATTTGACTATTTTAATGCAGAGGTATACATAGAGTGTTCTTATGAAGTTTAGGATAGTGGAAAGATCTTTCTAAACCCTAGAGACTGGAGGTGGGTTTCCTTTCATGCAGGTGACAAGTTTCAGAAGTAGGATGCTAGCAAAATTCAGCTCATCAAAGCTACGTATACTCATTGGCTCATTTGTACATAAAAATCTCAAGCTCCCAGTTTTACCCCTGGGAATTTTCTGATAGCAACTATCAGTTTCACAGGCCCCACAGCCTCCACAGGGAAGAAATCTCATTGCAGATCAGATAATTTCAACACCACAGTCACGGTTTGCGTGTTACTCTTGTTCTATTGTACTAAAATGCTGAATACAGAACCTGGTCTGCTAGTTGCTGTAACGGCAAGTATTTGTTGTGGTCGTAACATTTCTCTTCTCATAGAGTGAAAACAGACAAACTACAGAGAATGTGTATTATGTGGGCAATTGCATGTTACTTACGTGTGCTCAGCTGCCTTGATCCTCACTGTCTCTCTCCGCGCTGTCTCATCAAGGAGTTTGCCAACGCACAAACTGAATTTTGCTTGGAGGCTATGCATCTCCCTGCTGACTCCAGCTTCTCTATGAGAAAGCACAAGACACTTCTTCAGTTCAGAAGATCAGGACATATCTTCCATGTTTGTCAGTCCTTGGATTTTAAAGCGAGGACTGGCTGTTCTATTCTTACTAATTGATTCCCACTTAATGGGGAATATGCTTTTGAAACAAATGAGTGTCTAATTTAAACCCAGTATAGATCTTATCCTGTGCATTTTAGAGGAGAGAAAATAAAAAAAATAAAAAAAAAAAGAAATGAGAAGGACTGTCGGTTTCTCAGAGTTGCAGGAGAAATGTTTAATGTTGGGACAAAACACATATCTAACCAGGACAGAATTTGGTATAATATAAAGGTGAATGAGTTGAATAAGGGCAGCATGGGCAGGCATGCTACAACATATACTGGAGATTACCATTTAGAGGTTTCAGCTGGAGCAAAAGCATTTAGTTTGGTATTTTAAATGTTTGAACATGAGAGGTTTTCAATCTAGCAGTGGAATTCAGACGGATCCCTGTGCCCATGCAGTTAACCCATTTATGTGACCAGGATTTGGCATAATGTGTGTCTGTAGTTTAGGATTGCTACTTTGAATTCTTAAAATGCATAAACCAAGAGATTTGTCTTTCAAATAGTCTGATTTGCACAGACTCCTGCAGCACAGCATGTGAGTGCCTAATTCATGTACGTGTTTAATATTTAACTGAGTGCTTCTTTGTTATAGTAACAACAGGAAAAAAGTACATATGGTTCACTGCTGTCAAAAATAAAGACGTAGAAGCACGGTAAGCAGAGGCTCTTAATTTCTATCTCATCTGCGAAGCACAACCTTTCACCTAAAAAACCTGATCACCTGTAAAAGGTAGTTGCTATGCTATTATTTTTATTAGGTATTATTAAATAGCTTGTACTTCCTCTGATAAGGGACAGCTTACAATACATACAACAACTTAAAATACAGTTTGTATCTATAAGCTTCAGCCTCTCCAAGTCACGTATGCTGACTGTTCAGAGGGTTAACGTTTCATGAGAAAGGTAAGCTTATGAAATGAGGCTAAATCTATAAATACCTTTATTATTGAATGTTGCTGTTTAGGGTTGTGGAATATGCTGAAAATGAAGCATTTGTGTTTCCCAATATTTTCTACAAATAGTTAACAAATTATGTAGTCTAAGCCAGGTTGCCTTTACTGTTTCCTGAGCAGGATGCAAGAGGCTGTGGGGGCAATTCCCTTTTTACCTAAGAGGTCAGGAAGACTAGAATACAGCTAGAACTGCCAAAAAAAATCGCTTGAATTGGATGCTGACAAAGAACTTGATTCTTTGGGGTTTCTTTCTCTGTTTTTATGGCAAACTTTTTATTCATATCGTAATGAAGGACAAGGAAAACAAAGTGGCACTAATTTGTAGGACAGCTGTAACAAATAAGGAGCACCTCTGCTGAGAAGGATGAAGGTAGGGAACAGGGCAGAGGAGACTGTTTCCCTGGTTTTTCTCCGGCCAGGGTGATGTAGTTTAATGCTGAAGGCACGAAATAAAGAGGAAATATGACAGCTGGCTTTTCCGCACACCAGGGGACTGACTCCAGCAGTTAACGGAGGGGAGTAGAGGCTATTGTGTGCATGATCTTTTTGGGACCACTAAGGCAGAGCTAAGGGAGATGCTGCATTTGGCACACTCTTCTTTCTCACAACAGCCACTGGGATCGGTGATGAGCACCCAGGTTAGTCCTAGTGTATTTGATAATTAGATTCTGTACAGATAGGACACCAACCTGCCTAGACTACATTGTCATCTAATCCTTTCTGAATGATAAAATAGCCATTACTGGTAGTGGTCATACCATCCAGCTTTGGCATATCTGCAAATTTCATAAGTACCCAGGTTGTTCTGGAACTTTAGCTCTCCCTACGATTAAATATTAAGCATAGTAGACATCAACAGCAATCCATGAGGAACACTGTTGTTATGAAAAACTATCATTTATGTGATGAATTATTTTTCCATCTTCACAATTTGTCTTTTAACGCAACCTGTTAAAATCTCCCTTTTATCCACTTTATACTCATATGTATTCTTGTCCTCTCCATTTTAATGCAATGGTTTAAAAATAATTTAAATATTTTGAAAGTATAATAAAACTTTAAATAATATTGAAAAAACAGTGATTTGCCACTGGGTAGTGTATCAGATGCATTGCTTATATTTCTCTAGATTAGGTCTACTAAATTCTTCTGGTCTGTGGAGCTAGTTATCCAGTCAAAGAAAGATAGCAATTGGTATGACATGATCTATGTTTGATAAGCCTATGTTGCAAATTATTCTGCTCTGGGGACTCAGGCCTAATTTCTCTGGATATCAATGCTGCATCCTCAGCCTAGAGTCTCTTCCCTAGCTCCCCCCCACTCATATCCTAAGCCAGGGCTATGTTCTAACCTAGACCTGCATGGCTTGTAGTGCTGGAGGGGAACAACACACCCAAGTAGGACTGAGTTTGGATTTTAATTTGATGTGGAGGGGTTATGAGAGGCAGTGCTGTTAACTACTGTTTGGTGGTTCCTCCTCAACTTTATTCCTCACTAAACCAAACAAATGAGTTAAACAGGAGGAGCAATTTGAAGCTAAACCAGAGACGGAGGTGCTCAGCCAGGCAGGCACCAGTTAGTTGCAGGGTATCACCTCTCCTGACAGAGGTAAGAGCAGGTGCTATTCCTCCTGCTTGAACTTGCCACCCACATTATCTGGGCACCACAGAATGCAATTTGACATAATCTGTGTGAGATATTCCTTAGAGCTGTTGTCAATTCCACAGACATTTTATCTACTTAGATCACTTTTACCTTGGCATAGTTGTTCTGAGATTCACATTTGAACTGACAGCATAATTAAAAATCATTGCTGCGGGACTTATGTTTTTTTTTGTTCTGACTCTTTCAATATTCGGTCATGGAGATCACCAGGAACAGCTCATGTCTGGGCTCCTCCTGAAAAGCTGTGATTCCTACTTCTCTGTACTCACTGCCTTAGGTACCCTAATATTATTCTCCTGCACATCCCTCTCTTTACTAAAAACTGAAGTGAAGCTTTCCTTTAGAGTTTGGCCTGTGTTTACATTCCCCACAGTTGTCTTCGTACCTGGTCCCCCACTTCTCCAGTCCATGTCCTCTTTTTAAATGATGTCAGCTCTCAGAAAATTTAGATATTGTAGTTCAGTTTATAATGTCTGATGGTTCTTGTACAGTGAAACACTTCCCTTGTTGACCCCAGGGCAAAGAAACTGCTTCAGTCACATTGTGCTGGCACGTGGCTTGGTCACACTGCAGCTACAGATACCTGGGTGAGGTCATCAGTCTGATGAGAGGTGAAGGCAGTCTTAAGAACATGTGCAGCAATATGAGCAACTCCACAAGCTTTTGGGGAGCAAAAGACAAAGCAAAGGTGGTCGCAGGCACTTGAAAGCATTTTACAAATCTTCATGTGGAATTGAGTGATTTTATTAACACGTATACCTGCAAGACAAGGATATCTCATATCCCTTTTGCAAATGAAAACTGTTGTACCATTTCACACACGTTTCTTCTTCTTTGGTCTTTCATTGAAGGATGCTGTTATGTTCTATGGAAAAATGAAAAGTGGTGATAGTTTAATAACCATGAGACTCTAGTCCTGCTTTCTGATTTGGCACAATTATATTACAGCATTGAAAAACTTTGAATTTAGCACAATCTGAGTGTTAAACCTGACATCTACAACAATTTTATGAACTATTGCTATTAAAGTTTCCAATGGAAAAGAAGTCTAGATTTCACTGAAACAGGTATCAATATTTATATGGATCTGCTGTTTAGGTGGTGGCAGCGCAGGACTGTTGCATTGCCTGCAGGGAAAGAAGTTGCAATTCTTGGCTACAACTTTAAGTATCTGAATGTCAGAAGATGCCAAAGAACACCAAGTTGTAGAGAAGAGGGGGAGGCCAAATATAAGAGTGAAAGTTGAAGCAGACTTTTGCTTTTAAAACCAGGCTTGAGCTGCTCAGTATCCCTTATCAGTCGAGAAAAACTAAAAAATAAAGAATTTAAAATTATGTGTTTGAGTTCAAGTACAGTATTGAATATGTTATATGTTGAGACCTAACCTTCAAGTGCCTTACTTGTGAGATAACTGATAACTTGCCACTTAAATTCATGTACACACATACTTCCTATGTGAGAATCCTGGTATAATGAATACCCAATTATGCATATAAAACAATAAAGTCGGAATGGTAAGTGTATTTATCTTCAATGGATATTTAAATATGATAAACTCTGAAATTAGATAAGCTTTAAAAAAGCTCCTCAAAAGTTGGTTCTCATATGAGTAGTTAGTCTCAATAGTGAAATGGAAATGTAAATAG
Organism: Pluvialis apricaria; assembly: GCA_017639485.1. Taxonomy (NCBI): domain Eukaryota; kingdom Metazoa; phylum Chordata; class Aves; order Charadriiformes; family Charadriidae; genus Pluvialis; species Pluvialis apricaria. The sequence continues at coordinate 19,693,248 of CM030015.1, read as the reverse complement.
ACGTATCTCCAAAACTAGCAACTTACCTGCTCATGAGCATGCCCTTGCAGTGCAGCGATGGATTGCCTTGCAGGGTCTGGAGAACTCAAGACCCACTGGGGAGAAGTCTGCATAAGTTCAGCTTTGAATAATGGATTTTGCACCCCTTGAAGCACACAGCCTGCATGCAAGAGGAACCCTGGATTAACTTCATTATTAAGGGTAAATGAGAAAAAGAACTTATTTGCATTAAGAAGCATGGGTTTGCAATAATGGAAGAAACACAAAAATAAAGCTGTAAAATACGCTATTGGTACAAACAGTATTATAATTTATTACAAGACTCCTCCTGTGTTGCACCTGTGCCTCAACTTGTTGAAATGGCTGATGTAACAAGTTGCTACAATTTATATTGAAGCTGGCATTTTCTGCAGGCTTCTGTCTTTCTTGCTGTTACTGTTGAAGCTTCAACCACCAGGAGCAACTAATATGGAAATTTTCTTTTCCCTTGAATGGAAATATCTTTTTTTCCCCTACCCTGTCCTTCCTTTCCTGTTGTTTGAACTAGATCATCGCATAGAAACATGGGAGATCGGGTCATATCCTTCCGCTTCTAATGTAGAATGACCTAACTGAGAATTTACTATGTTGTGTAACTAGCACTTTTTTTTGTTGTTGTTGGCTTGTGCTTGTGGACTTTTGAAGATATTTTGGTGAAATTGTGTCGCTTTATGCAATGAGAAATATCAAATGCAGATATGTCTATAAATCCCCGCTGTCTCCAAGAGCAGACAAGCTTTCCAGTAAACAGTCCCTTTTTAGGAGTGTTGTAATGGCTAGGCTCAGTATATTTTCATGAAAAAGTCATCATGGACTACATTTTCAAAATTTTGTGGGAATTTTCAACAAGCAGGTATCTGAGCCCCACTTTCTACTTGATTAGTTAACATAATAAAGTAACAGGATTAAAGAAGTTATGTACATTGTTATAAATATGGATACAATCAATGTATTGTATTAAAAATTGCTTAGCTGAATTAAATTGTGGAAGAAGCAAAATACTCCAATAATCTCTTTAATTTAACAGTCTAGCAGTCTGACTGGCAAGCAGTATTATCATGTCTGACTTTTTGCTCTTGCTCTAAGTGCTGAATAGCTGTTCTTTCCTTTATATATATATATAATATATATATATTTCCAACTATAATGTTGACTACTTATATATCATTGCTCTTTTCCAGCTCTATTCCTGCAGGAAAAACCTTCCTTCAGCCAATTCACCAGATCTGACACCTTGCTGAGGCTGTACAGGCATCACGTCTGCACACTCCTATGGTATAGGGAAAAAACTCTCCCCAGAGAAAGGTGGGTCCTTGCAGAGCCTGGGACAGAGGGAAATTACCTGTTACCGTACCTAATTATGAGTGGTGACTAATGGTGCAGAAGGAAGTGGAGTTCAGCATTGCATAACTGAGGCACATCTCCACATCTGATTTTTAGAGTTAGTGAATTTGAACAAGATAGTAAGTAAATTAAATCTAAACCCAAATAATGTCTAAATAATGAAAGTAATTATGGATGGAATGAAGTGAAATTTCAAGTGGCTATAAGGAGAACTTCCACAGAGAGTGGTCAAGCACTGGAATAGGTAGCTCAGAGGCACCGTGCAATCTCTGATGTTGGAGATTTTTGAAAGTGAACTTGACAAGGCCTGAAGAAACCTTATTTCACTTTGAAGTTAGTCCCACACTGAGTGGGACGTAAGACTAGATGTTTCAAAATAGATGATCCTTTCCAACCTATAATCATTCTGTGATTCTAAGTTTTCTTTGAATGGGTAAAGTGAAATGGTGAGGGGCACCTGACAGGTGTCTCTTGGAATGTAGAGGAACATCTGTAAGTTTTTCTTGTGACACTAATTTGATTGTTGCTACCAAACAATTGTAGCAATCATTTAATTTCTGCTGATTGCCATGTTGATTTTTATAAAGCCTTTCAGAATGAAATGAAAAATATAAAGAACTCAATTAATTTCTGTTGCCAGTGACCAATTTCTTTTAGATAGTGCCTAATTCTAGTTCTTTTGGAGTCTGCTTCTGCAAGAAGAGCCTTTTCCGACTTATGTAATTTGGAAAGAACACTGAGGTAAGCATCCAGATAGTCTTACTGTAAGTCTCATCTTGTGTAGTGATGATGGACAGCTCTCAAAGTCTGGTGCAGGCCTCCAGAAAATAAGAAGGTAAGAACATATTTTCCTGGCAGTGCACGGCCTCAATTGCTTTTCTGCAGAACACATTGCCTGCCACAGGAACGTGCTGCAAGTCCCCCCTTAGCCTTGTTTCCAAAAATTTATCATGTCTGGCAGTTCTAAGCCAGGGCTTGCCACTTCCTGCGGGTGGTAAAAATTACAGGTTGCAGGTTTGTTTTTTTTTTTTTTTTTTTTTACCTTGGACTTTATAAAACAGTATTGATGTATCTATGCAAATGCACAGAGTAGAGTGAAACAATTAGGGCCTTGTGGTGGGACTACTCATTTTTAGGTTAACAGCAAGCACTTTAACCTAGATGCTTGTTACTCATGTTAACTGTAAACTGCATATAGATTTTTGTGTGATAAATGTAATTCATACTGTGCAATAAAGTATGAAAAAGTCAGAATCTCAAAAATTTGACATTTTCATACATTATAGATAACGTAATATGCACAGAAAGTAAATGTTAGAAGATGAACGTAGGATTTTCAGTGGAAGGAACAGAGCCCCACAAGGCAGTAATTTCAGACTATGATACAGCTTATGAAAATTGAGATACCTTGAACTTTTTTTTTAAGGTATTTCCCAAATGTACTTGTGCTACCTCTGACAATACTGCTACCACAGCTATTGAGTACATGCCATCTGGATATGAGGAGTCCCTACTTTATACAAAAGGTATTTCTCATTAGCTCTTCAGACATTATATTATAGACACTTCTATGTGTCCTGAAAACCTTTTCTGAAGTCTCGCAAATGCTGCAAAGCTCAGCTGCCACTGACAATTCAGGAACATATAAGAAAGGGTTTTGTTTTGCTTTGTTTCGTTTTTTGGATAATGTGAAATGAATAAACCTTACACACTGCATTTGTTTTTTCCTGACTCACCCATCCTAACTGATGTATTTTTTTTGTCTTTCTTACACTTTTTGGTAAACATCAAGATGTCTGAGCCACAAATTGTTCAGAAGATTACTGTGACACACGAAATGCTGGGAATAATAATTAACACATGATGACTTTGGATATTGTACCTATATTGATTCTAACCGAGTTAATACAGTTTTAAACTTACAGAAGAGACAAAGGAATCACACGTGGTGTTTGTTTTGTTATGTAATGTACATGCATTCCCATGAGAGATAAATATTGCCAAGATGAAATAGGTGAAGACAACAGCTCTTTGGAATAATACCTGCTGTTTAAGATTTATTTTGGAAGCAGTTAGCCCATCTTTATTCAGATATCTTTTTTTTCAGAGTTTTTCCTGTGACTTATGTGGTGGCTTTGCAAGGTGACATGCTGGCTGACTGCACAGTTGGCGTAATGCATTAGCAAACAAGGTAATCTATAGTAATGTTTTCAGACTCCACTAAGATTTTGAAAATTGTAGGGCATTTTATAAATAGATACTGTAAAAAGCAGGTGACGGTAAACATTTTGTATTTCCTGTTCCTTAGATACTTTTTTTTTTTTTAACTAAAAGCAACACTGTAGTTCAGCAATATCTGAAGTAAGGGTGACTTATGTGAGAAGAGACAAACTCTTACATTTGATTTTTTTGAGATCAAAGTAAGTGGGACATTTGGAATTTTTCTTTACTCTATTATTTAAAGACTGACCTCCACATCTGGGAATTCACTAACTCTGTTAGTAAACAGTAACTGTGTCACATCTTACTGTTATTAATTATTTCCAAATCAATTTTTGGCTGACAATAAATAAGTGATTGTGCTACTTTTCAGCACCCCATTTCTTCAATATCAGCCAGTACTTTTCCAGAAAAGCCACTCAGAAAATTTATCTCAAACAATTCTATTATTTATGACTTAGTGGGTTTTGCTGGAGGACTGTTCCAACGTCCAAGTGAATGTGCAAATGACTGAAATTTTTAGCAAGTGAAATGGCTTGCCTCTGGATTAATAGATATTTATATGTGCTTTGACAATGAATAAGTCCAAGTTCTTATCAAGTGAATGAAATTACACTTATAATTTAAATGCAGATGTGGTTGGTCCACCCTAGACTATTATTGCTTCGTTCCCCACTCAAAGGCAACAAATTCATTAAAACAAGTGCATTTTTATTTCAACCAATTTTCTTACATAGCTAGTGGCTTTTTCATCTTCATAGCATACCACTGAAGAAAAAAGCTGTGATTCTCAGAAATACCATCAAACAAAGCCCTCATGAAAAATTAAGTTAGATTCTTCTTATAAGAGATGGAACTTAGGTGGTTTTTGAAGATTGCCTGGCTCAGGATAAAAGATAGCAATGTAATTTATATTTCAAATCTCAGTTGGCATGACATGCATGTGATCAATACTGATCAGACAGACTAAGACTCTTTGCTTAGAAATTCCATGCAGAAATTCAGATTCTAATTAATAAATCTCTTAGATGCAGATAAGGTGCAGTAGATAAAGGAAATTATTCTTTAAATCCCCTTGAAAAACACCTGTCTTAGATTGTCTATGGAGCTATCCTCATTTGTGGATACAGCATTATTTCTTACCATGTGGTATCTACACTATGCTGTCCGTGTTTTTTCTAATCACATGAAAGCTATGAGAACTTTGGGTCTGGGCTTTTAACAAAAGAACAGTCAGTAGGAATGCCATTTTTTATCTAGATTTCTCTGAAAACTTGTTCACAGTAGCCAGTGAAGATCATTTTATGCAAAGCTTGTCTTGGAGGATAATGGGGAAGGGTGCACATTTATTTAGAAACAGATGTGGCATTTTTTATAGAGGAAAAATATAATCATTGTGTTAGAATTTAGACAACGTATCTGGCTTAAAATTATCCTGAGAAACAAAACTGGGGTTTCTCCAGATGATTGAAGTTATCTTTATGAATAAAGATCAACTTTGTTCCCTTGTAAAATGGCTGTGCCTTGGTGTTGGTAGCTGAAGTTAACACTGGCTCCATATACTGACACACTTACATTTGTGTATCACTTAGTTCTTACATACTCGTGCCTGGGAATTCTTTTATATTTTATTGTTCCATCACAGAGAGAGACGACACACACTGAAACAGTATCATAGCTTTTTGCAGATGTGAATTCTTCAAGGCTTTCCACTGAGAACTGAGAGTCTCCAGCTGTCACAGGGGAAAAGGGAAAGCAGATTGCTATGTGTTGGCATCTTTTTAGTGCTTCAGACATATTAATATATCTTAATCTGTTGGTTTTACTTATTGCTAATGTAATTAAGTGTTGCAAAAATTTCTGAGAATTATCTTAATAATTATTACTTAGCAGTTTTCTAAGTAATAGCATTTATTCTAACTGTTCTGCTATTCTAGTTCTTGCAATGTAATTTGGGTGTTTATTTTAGTTTTTGACGTAATTGTTGAGACACCTTTTGTTTTCCCTTATTTTCTGCAAATGCATTCAGCATTAATGAAATCTCCTGTGCGCTACTTAGAAACACTTAAGAACAATGAAAAATGAAGTTACTATAAAAATTCAAAATAAAAAAGTAAATAAAATTACAAACAATATCAAATACTATTGTTTCCACAGAATACTGAACTTTTCTTTAGAAAAGGCAATATGGCAAAATCATCAATCCTGATCACTTCTATCTGTTAAGTCCAAAAATATGTGCCTTAAAAATATAGTTAGTTCTAAGACTGCAACAATCAAAAATTGCAGCAAAGGAAATTCTCAATAGCTAAAAGGAATAAAACCCTGCCGTGATCAGAGTGGAAAAGGAACAGGTTGCTCAGAGGGGCTGTGGCATAACCGGTTTTGGAGATTTTCAAAGCTTTTCCAAACATGGCTTTTGGCAACCAGATCAACTCATCACAAAGTCCTCTCATCTTTGTGATAGAGTTGATGCCACATTATCTGGCTGATTTCCCAACTGCTAATAGGCATACACTGTTTAGTGAGGTACAGTGGATAAAATTTGCCATCTGTTCACTTGCCAACAGTCAGATGGTAGGAGCTGGAGATTTTGTAATATTAATGCAGTAAAATATGATAAGAAAGCTTGGTTATTGAGCTATCAGTCCACATACCCACCTCAGATTAGCATGAGAATTGCTGTGACTATTATTTATTTATGCATGCAAGATTGTGTAACAGGCAACACTAAACAAGTATTTGTTGTTGCAATGTGTATTTCTATTCATAAAACTAAAGCTTTGACTGATACATTCAATGCAGATTTCCTGGGGTTTTTAGGCTTTGTTTTTTTGTAAAGGCTTCTCTAAGATGTTTGAGCAAATCTTGCCACAGAAATAGCAAAACCATGAAGTTAAGTGTTACAGTGTTGTATTTATGTTTTCTTTTTAGTAAATTATTATGCAGTGATGGAATCATCAAACCCTCTTATTTAATGAAGTGGTACAATAATACACAAGGAGCCTCTATACATCAACTGGAACATGTTGTTTACGATGACTTTCAGCTGAGTGAAACCACTGATTCCATTCATATTTATCAAACCAGTCATGTCTATTCAATGTTGGTATTTAGAAAAAATGGGCAGAATGCATGGGTTTTTCCCTGAGGCGAATGAACATTATCTGTGTATTCAATGAATGGTAAGCAAATACCAAAATTTCTGTTTGTCCTGGATCTGTTCTTCTAGATACAGAACTCATACATCATGTAACCGTGTATGAGGGTTTCCGGGGGGTTGTTGTTTGTTCCCCCCCCCCCCCCCCCATTTTGGACTGTTTACCTTTTTCATTGAGAACACACAAGGAGTGGTGCCTACCAACAGACAGAGCTGCATTAATGTCATTTTTAAGTGGCATACTATCTGCAAGGGAGGCTCCGGAAGACTAACAAAGGATTGCTTTGTAATAGAGGTGCAAAAATATGTATCTTTATTTTCAAGTAATATCTCAGTACTTAAAGTAACCACACATACAGTTAATATCTATTAAAACTGCTGCCTTCACAGTAATTCTGTTCCATTTTCCTCTTTTAAAAAAATATAAATCTATGCAGGTTTTACTGAAATAGGATATATGACACAGATGTATCTTGCTGGGGTTCTTTTCCAGGTGAAATCATGTTACTTCAGGAGCAACTTTTTGATCCACTAGGTCATCATTTATGTTTGTTAGGAAAGCATGTTTGTAAAGAGCAGTAGAAATTTCTTTTACTCAAATATATGTTATAACAAGATGATTTTAAAAATTCATGGGGTTCTTCAAGTTCTTTAGGTAAACACTTTAGTCAATGAGGAAATTATTTAACCACATACAACTATTTTCATATGTTTTTCAATACCTATTATAGCTGTGATTAACTTTTCTTTGGTTTTTGCTGTGCAGAAATCGTTATGACTGTTATGAAAAGTGAAGTAGAAAATGGATATATAATCCTGGTTATATTGTATAATTGTTATAGAGAACATTTAATGCCATTGAGTTGCACGATTGTTCTTAAATTTACATACACTAAGAGCATGAGCTGACACTGATTAGCCATTACTTTTGCTCAAATCTTAGTTATTCAGCTGTGGTTTGTGTATACAAAAGGATAATAAGCTAAAGCATTTTAAAACTTCATTAAAAAAAATCACAAATGAAAGTTTGTTACCTAGCAGAATGGCAGCGGGAGCTCTGTTTGCAATTTCCTGTCATGTTTTCTTGCATTGCCACTTCCCTATGATAGGAATGGCTTAGAACAGCCAACACTGCACAAAAGAAGTAAACAAACAAATAAAATATAAATTGCCGCTTTCAGTAGTTTCCATAGTATACCTAATTAGCAATTTGTCTTCCTGTCTGAAGCTAAATAGACTGTGAAATGAGAAGTCAGTAGTTTTGACTAAAACTCTCTCCCCTACTTCAAACACAGGGATATGCGGAAATCAACTAAGTGGCAAAGAACTTTTAAGGCATTATGGAAGATAAGTCGTATTAAGATCTTACTTAAGGTTAAAAAAAATTGTCAGGAATTAATTTTACTTTGGAAAACAAGAAAAAATGGCATGAAAGCCATTCGATAAAATTAGCGCTGTGTTGGTCAGGTATTGCAGGAAACATTTCTGTAAGAGAGTTGCTTTATTCTAGGAGTCAGGGCAACCTCTTTTTAGAACAGAAACAAACCAACCTTCTAATGGAAGTTTGTATCTGTGACAAATGTTACTGTTAAGTCACTAGCTAGACTATTCGCAGGATACAGTTAGATATGTAGACACCTTAGCTGTGGAGATACCCATAATTGTAGTGGTCTTTAGGTGCTGACAGTTCTTATCCCGAGATGAGAAATAGAGTTTTGGGTTCAGGATTTTGGTTTTCAGCTCTGACTTAAAACTGTAAAAAACTTCCCATAATAGCCAGTCTCTTCTTATTACATTGTTCCCATTTACTGGGGCAAAAGTGTGCTGAATTGGCAATAAACAACTCTGGTCTTCCAGGAAACAACCTGGCATTACTTCTTGGTATGCTGAATTCTGCAGTCACACAGAAGCTGTGTGGGTTGGTACCTGGCATTCACAATTCCCTTCTATCCCTTCCCTCCCTAACTAAATGACTTATTAGGCTCTAGTCAATGCTGGGGGTTTTTTATATAGCTGTGTTTAAAATAATTTAAAGCATGCCTCATTTTTCCATAGTTTTAGATTATTTTAAATCAATCCATGAATAAAAAACCTGTAGTGTACTGTCATCTGTTAATCATGTCAGAATCACAATGTGTTTAGTTTGAAGGTACAGAGACAGGCTTATGGTCCTTGAAATCACCTCTGGGTTCCCACAGTTCTCCTAACGAACAAAACCAGCACTAACAACATAAAATGAATTTATCCATATTCGGGCATAGACTAGTTTTGCTAATGAGCTAGAATGCACCCTGCTCAGGTGATTTTGAGGAATACTGTGACTATTAATAAAGCATCTGACAATGCTTGTGCAAGAACTGCCACAGTATGTGGGAGGGAAAAGGCTGCCAGCGTGCGTTGATACAGGTCATAGCCACTACTAGTGGCTGCTTATGGTAGAGTGGAATGAGAGGCTTTCCAGAGGAACCTCCCCAGCTTTTCCATTCTTCTCCAGCATTCAATAATATGACTTCCCCAGTCAAACTTGCATCCAGACCATTGTGTTTAACAGCCACTGCAAGCCTGAACTTTGGTCTTTGTGGCATAAGGGTCTGCTTTATCCATTGAATCTTTTATGTTGAAAATGCTTGCAGGAAAGGTGGGCGTATATATGTATAGTAGCAACAGGGTACAGGTGTGGCATTTGTCTCTGACAATATGAAAAAAGGTGCTAAATGACGAATCTACTTGTGCTGCTTGCACACTCTGGACTGGACTCTATGCTTTATCACATATTTAACAAACTGAAAATATATTTGACACATCGTTATTTGGATGAGGGTGAACTCACGTGTGTGTCCATTGTACAAACAAAGTCAAAAGAGATCCAAGCAGAGCTCTTTTGATTTACCTCAACTGCAGCAAGAGGGAGCTTCCAAGCCTAAGACACAGGCTGTAACAGAACCGGAGGCGTAACAGTCGCTGACAGACCTTTCCTTTATCAATTTACTTAAATCTTTTCCTTAAACTATTTGTGGTTTTGTAACACCACCTTGCACTAAGCTCCACAATATATTTGAATGCCATTTAAAGCAATATTTGTCTCACCCTGTTAACAGTCTCTAACTGATCGTGTTCATGTGGTCTTGGTGCGTTTTCATGTATTTTTGAGGTTGAATCCTATTGCTAGTGCTAATTTCCTTTCTCTGGAACACATTTTTAGGCTGAATGTGTCACTTTGAGCTTCAAAGTGCTGTTCCTCCATGAATAATGGTGCTCCTATGAGTTCAGAATGACTTTACATAAGCCGTTTGAGATCAGTCCCCCTGACATTTAAAAACTTGTTCCTGGGCTGATATCGCTACCTGCAGGTTCCTATTGACTCTCTCTGCAGTGCTATTAACGCTAAAAACCAGTCCATCCGTGTTTTACGGTCGACATTCTCACTTGCATTGAGACTGCGAGTTTTCATGTCACTCGGACGGCTAGATTAACAGAAATTAGTTTCCTTATGAAGCGTAAGGCCAAGACAAGTGCAAACAGGTACTCAACCTTGGAGGTGGCATTTGGCACCCGCAGGTATCCTAAATAAAGAGCAGAAGAGGAAAGACGGCCCTATCGCACGGAAGCCTGCCGGCGGCATAGACAAGTTATTAGACTGTACCTCAGGCGCGAGCGCAGCTTTCGGCGGGAATCACCTCAGGGGTACCAGGCCGGGCGCGCTCCCGCCAAACCCGGGGCTTGGTGAGGAGGCGAGCCGGGGGTGCCGGTCAGAGGCGGGCGGGTTTCGGTGCCTGCCCTCAGCGCACGGCGGCCGCTTCGCCCCCCGAGGAGCCGGGGGAAGCCGCGCCCCGGGGGAGGCACTGTGCCGCTGCAGCGCCGGCCCCTCCCGCCACGGCGGCTGCGAGGCGCTCCCGGGTCTCCCCTCCCGCGGCCCGCCTCACCCCGGGAAACGCGCCGGCGGGTCGGTCCCTGCCCGGGGGCCGCCGCGCAGCCGCTCCCCGCCCTTCGCCGCGCACGCCCCGCCCCCGCCCCGTCACCTGACCGCCGGGGGACGCGCCCGGCGCCGGTTGAGGCCGCGCCCCGCCGCCCCCCTCCTCTCCCGGTGGGCCGCGGCAGGCTGCGCGGTGGGGGCCGCCTCCGCCATGGTGCTGGAGTCGGTGGTGGCGGATCTGCTGAACCGCTTCCTGGGCGACTATGTGGAGAACCTGAACAAGTCTCAGCTCAAGCTGGGCATATGGGGGGGTAAGGAGCCCCTTCCCTCTCCCGCCCCGTTTCTCGGCGCGCTGCGGGGCCGCCGCTGTCGCCGGGGGCGGGCGCTTCCTGGCGCCGCGGCGGGGAGTGGGTCTCGTTGGCTGCGGTCCCCCCCTCCCCGTGAGAGGTTGGCGGGCTGTGGGACGGCCGACGCCTCTGAGGGGCGGGCGGTCTGTGGGTTTGCGGCCCCCCGTGAGGAGAGGGCGAGCTGCGGCGCCGCGGCCCTCCCTGAGGGACGGTCCGTCAGTCTGCAGCCGGCGACCGACCCCCCCCCCCCCCCCCCCCCCCCGACGTGAGGGGCGATCGGTCCGCGGTCAGTGTGCGGCCGCCACCGACACCCGCGCCCCTTCCCCGCCGTGAGGGGAGGTCGGTCTGTGGGCCGCGGCCCCCCGTGAGGGGCGGTCGGTCAGTCAGTGTGTGCCCGCGGGCCCGCCTCCCCTCCGTGACGGACCGGTGGTCGTTCAGTGCCCGCGGCCCCCGCTCCCTTCTTCCCTCCCCGCCTCCTGAGGGGCCGTCGGTCGGTCCGGTCGGTCTGTGGGGCTGCGGCTCCCCGCGGTGGCGGTGGCCCCCCGCCCCTGCGGCGGGCGGCGGCCCCGGCTGTCGCGCCGCCGTGAGACGGGGGTCCTCTCACAGGGGGCGACATTACGGGTTGCGGGCGCAGGTACAGGTTGTGGGGGGAGAAAGAGGAAATTTAGGGTCTCCCCCCACACGAGCTGTGGCACTTGCTCCGAGAGGCCGAGGCGAGGTGTGGGCGCATGTGGTTTTATTTTATTTATTTTTTTTTTATATCTTTATTCTCTTTCATGAGAATATACCGCGTGGAAGCACGAGTGTGCTGTCAGGTCCGTGTGCGGCGTGGTGGAGCGCGGGGTGGCTCATGCATGGTGGCCCCAGGAGCAGGGGAGGCCCGGGCTGGGGTGCTTGGGGAGCTGCGTCTTTCACCTGCTCATTGGTTGGTGTAATTAATGTGTGTTGAACAGACGCGATAGTGCAATAACGTGGAGTAGCTATTCTTGGTGAACGTATCAAACGTTCCTGCTTGCTACCCTGTAGGCATGCAAAAAAACAGTTGAATTACTGCCTAGAGAAGGCTGGCTATTTTACATGCCTTCCATACATAAGGGACGAGACTTTTCTCATCTTAATTTTGCTCTTGCCATGGTAGTAGATATTTTAACATTTATGGATTATTAATACCTATATTAAAAGTGGAATATCGCTCTCGGGAATCTGGCATTAAAGCACTAAAGAGGTATATTATACATACTTTCCTTGGGTGTAATTCTGTGTGCTGGCGTTCCCTTTGGAAATCCTATTATGTTGCCTGGGTCAGGAGAAGTTAACGTGTTTGTGAAAATAGGTGTGTGTTTTGTGGCTCTATGGTTGATGATTTTTCTGTTTATGTAAAATCATGAAAAACAAGATACAGTTTTCCTAGTCTACCCTACCTTGATAGATCTGTAATTATCATTCACAACAAAATGAATAATAGGAAAGATTTCCTATTATTGTAGGTGTATTTCATAGAGTAGAAACATGCAGATGTCTAAGTCGATATTTCTGACATCTTCCACCATAAAATTTTGTTTGAATAATCAGTGTTTAATGACTCTTAAACATTTATTGTGCTATTCTGTAACCGGAGTAAGCTTTTCAGATTTTATCCATGTGTACTTGGGAGGGTTGTAGTTGTGTTCCTTGTTCCAACTTACATAATAGTTGAAGTCACTTGTTCTGTACCTCTCTTTGTTTTTCTAAATAGGTAATGTGGCACTTGACAATTTACAGATAAAGGAGAATGCATTAGTAAGTATTCTAATAACTTTAAATTTTTTTGTGGGTCTAAAGACTAAGACATAGGATAAAATATTACTGTAGTCTCACGTTACACAATATTCCTTTTTTACTGGTTATTGGAAGCAAGTCCTTGGTTAACTGCTTCTAATTTTGCTCATATTACTGCAACAGAAAGAAGAGAAGCTATGGGTGAAAAGGTAAGTGTGCTCCTTCAGAAAAGAACAATAAATTCTGAGAAGTTAGCAGTAGGGTTTTAAAGTAAGTTTCCCAGTGTTTTTATGCATATGTGCACATACAACCTGTCCTAGTGTTTGAGGCTTGAAATGGTAAAACTTTAAATAAGAGATTTGTGAGTTTCTGTTACCATTTGGTTATCCAGTACAATTTAAATGATTTAATTTCTGCTGTGACTGCTACTGTATAATCATACTTCTGTTAAGTCATAGGGTTTTTGCTCACTTCTGTGTCCCTGTGCAGTAGATGTTAGTATGCTTCTGAATGAATTACTATACCTAATGGGTTTGCTAAGGCCTATGTATTCTTTGTATTCTTTTTTTTTTTTTTTTTTTCCAGCTTTGGTTAAATAAATGGATTTTCAAGGTCTGACTCCTGCAAATTTATTGATCTCATTGAAGTCTTCTGAAAGACTGGTTCATTTCTCAGTTGTTGTTGTGGGAATGCAGGGGGGAAAAAGTTCATCCTTCTACATCAGTTGATGGGATTGAAGCTTATGTTTAGGGCTTTCTGTGTAAATTGGTGCTTGTTTAAAACTGGCAGGGAAGACATTTTTAAGATGTGTACTCTCTGGAAGTAAATAGAGTTACTCAAGTGCTCCGTTCTGTTCCTTTTGAAAGAGGAGTGATGGAGTGAAGGAAAAACAAGAAATCACTTGCATTAAGTACCCATATTCTTGTCTGAAAGAAATTTGGTTGATTTGTGTTCTTTAATTGAGTTAATGAACACCTGTACTACTGAGAGAATCTTACTGCAGTCATTAGTGTTCTTCAAACTTCACTAAAGAGAACTGTGACTCTTGTGTGAATTGAAAACATGTTGGATCTTTGTATGACCTAATCATTGGTTTCTCTTCATAATTCTGTAGCTTCATATTTTACCTGCCCATTTCATCCATTCCTGATAACTTTGTAGTACTTTAAAACTCTTGATACAAATATCTTTGTAATCTGGTAGTTAAAAAAGGAAGGAAGAAAGCATTATCTCTTTGTACCCATCTTCCCTTCTTATGATGATAGCAAGGCTGATTACAGTTCTAGCAGTTCTGACTTAGAAAAATGCATAGTCATGTATGTGACTGACCAGAGCTGAAAGAGAGCTAAGATAAATTCAAGAACTGAAAACAAGGAGTGTTTCTGACTGCTTTACAATTACAATATGTTTAGATTTTTATGCAAAAGTAGTTAAAGGAAGGTTGATATTGAACACCATTTTTAGAGAACTAGACTATACCTTCTCAAAAAAGAAGGGATTAAAGGAATGTGATACAGTCCAGCTTTTTCTAGTTTGCCTGTCAGCTGCTGTCTGGATTCTTTTTGTTTTCCTTTTAAGGTTTTCCATCAGAAACTAACTAGCTTTTAATTTCTGTATATAGATACAATACTTTTCAAAAATAAGCAAAGAAAGCCCTTAGGAAAAGGAAGACAAGCAAATAGTTACCTTTAGTGTTATGCTTGCTAAGTCTATTTTTTTCCTTAGTCATAGTGAAAGAGCATTTCATTAAAATGGAAGTTAGTCAGACCTCAATCCAAATTTAGGCTTCAGCTCATGCAAAGTAAACTTAAGATTATTAGTGTAAGATTTCTAAAATAAAATTGTACAAAATTATTTTACAAATGAGTTCTTAGGCACCTTGAAAATGTGACCACTTGTTCCCCAAAATATGTTAGAGAGTGAGTTTGCTGACACAAAGTGCTGGTGTCATTCTGTGAAATATGTACTTTGATCTTTTGAGGCTGTTGTTTAGTTTTGTGTGACTTCAGCTATACAAATACAGAAGTATAGTGGGGAAGCTGCTATTAATGTTCCTTTTTTACTTTGTTAAAAACTTGTAGCCGTGATAGTAATGAAATCTTTCTGGTGGAATTCTTTAGCTTTATCCAATTTTTCAATCATAATGAAAAATGACTGATGACAAACTATGATCTAAGCTCTTTAGCAACCTGTTACTATGTTTCTCAGCTTATATTATTAGAGTCATTACCATCAAAAAGCATGAACTCTGAGCTTCTTTGCTTGTGAATTTGTATCCGGTATCCAGTTGGTCACAGCTCTTAATCTTCAAAGCTAATGCTGCCGGTTCCTTCTCACTTACAGTCTTGAAGTATTTTCAGTAAATCATCTTTTTTCATGTTAAGGTCAAACCCTAATGCTCTCACAGTTCTTAATTTATATTAATCTATTGTTTTTACTCCACAACTTTAAAACATCTTTAATTTATATCTTTTTCTTAATTCCCTCGAATTTAATCTTCTGAAAACTAATTTTTCAAGGTCAAACTCTTGGTCCTGTCCTTTCAGCAGGCCAAATTCAGCTGGTCCCCCATAGAATTCGGTTGTCAGCCATAAATATAGTATTAAATGGGGTGGATTTGGTTGCTGGTGTCTGCTTCTACATGACAGCTGCTGGCTCTATCAAGAGCAGAGAGATCTTCTCTCACAATTTGTTTCAACTTCTTCTTCTGCGTGTTCTTACTACTAAAAACAAAGTTTGGAGGTCAAACTATTTTTAAGTGAGTCTATTTTCTCTTTCTCTCCTGATATATTTGAATGAGAAACAAAAACTGAGAAGAAAGCTTTCAGTTAAGCTTATTGACCAGATTTTTAACATGCAGCAGCCTGCAGGAAGAAATGTTTGGGAGGTGCTGAAGAGCGGTTGTCACCAGGAAGAATTTAAAGCATAAGAAAAAGTTTCTAGGACTATGCAGTTATGACCAGAAAAGGGTTAAAATATTCCATAGCTCTTGCTTTTCAGTTGTTTCTTCAAGGTGCTAAAAACGTACAAGCCACAGAAATATTGTCACTAGTTTGGTCACTTAATTAAAGTTGCTTGATGTTCAGCTCCTAATTGCAGGTCAGAATGCTTTTTAAAAACTGGAAATCTGGCAGAGATGTTAATTTGGATATTAATCTTCTTTTTTGGATCAGCCTGGTTAAATATTTTTAAGTTCTTGGAAAAGTGGTGGTCAAGGTTGTTTTCTAGTATATGGGAAGAGAGAAGTGGTTAATATCTGTCTCATTTGGGAAAATGGGTTTGCTTTTTATAATCTTTAAGGCTTCTCTTCAGGTCTTTGAATTGTGGTTAACCTATTTGAAAAGAATACTGAAGTGGAAGACAGTTCTGGAATCTTGATTGGGTTTTTTTAACTTATTTTTTTAATCTTTCATTTTATTTGTTTATTTCCTCCTACTTTCTCTTTACTTTGTCCCTTTTATGTTCTTGATATTCCTGTGGTTATATTCCTGGTTTTGCTGTACAATATATAGGAGAAATACTTTGTGAGGTTTTAATTGACGGTAGTAATTGTTCACTTGTCACATGTTCCTCACCTTTATGAGCCAATCTTGTTCTTGATATTCGGCAGACATTTTGCGAAGAACTTCTCAATGGTGTTAGTAAGACTTTTTATGTGTTTGTAAATACTAAGCACTATTATCAAAAAGAAAAGACTCGTGTCAAATTAATGAAAATGTAAAATTAAATTCTTGTATGTACTAAAAAGTAAAATTTTATCTAACCTTTGGAGCAAGGCATTATCATACATGCAGAAGAGAATTGCCAGAAATGTGTAAGTGCTTTCTTTTAAGGCTTTCTAAACAAGCCTAACCATATTTATGGATTCCTGAGTTCACGTGAGTATTGCTAAATAATGAAATCTCTGTCATACGGAGAACTATTTCTGTTCTGGAACTTCAGTTCTGGGAAAATAGTTTTGCCAGAAGTGAAGATAATTTTGCTGAAAAACAGTTTATCTTTAAAATACATGAATCTGTTTAATATATTTTTTTTTTCTTTACAGAGTGAACTGGATGTACCTTTTAGAATAAAAGTTGGTCAGATAGGTAAGTTTTTGTTTCAATGTAAGTATTGAAATGAAAATTTTAGTACAGGCCTTAAGGTCAGTATTAAGCTCTGAATTTCTTTTATCAAGCTTTCTTAAGTGATCTCCGCAATTGTACTTACTGTTGAAACTAGCATAGAAGTCTAATGTGACTGCCCTGGGTAAATCATAAAATGTTATCTGGCAAATCCTGTTTTTCATACCAGCCTGTAAAGTTACACAAACATGTCTGAGAGGTTCTTTCCAAATACATGGATGATCAAGGGAGCTGTTTAGTATAGGCAGAATGTGTGTGCCTCTTTAAAGTGTAGATTAGGAATATGGAGAATTTAAGTAAAATTCTTGAAACTGGCAAACATGCCAAGGGTTTAGGAACTCTTAGATATATGCTTTTTTACAAATTCCTTTCCCTGGTGGTCAACATTGTTTTTTTCGTGTGAAACATTTGTTGGAGATGAATGTGTGTTGTATTTCTTCGTCTACTTCCCTGGGAAAATTACGTTCATCCCAGTGAATTGAACTCCAGTCATGATCTCAGATTTTGATTGGAGATCTGGCTCAAATTGCATCTTCTTGCTTGAATCTGTGGCTTATATTTTCTCTGCATGTATTTTATCACTTCAAGGGCTTAATAAAATGTTTAGGTCCATATAGTTTCTTCTTCTAAGGTGTTTAGGGCATCAAGACATCGGGCTAATGTTCTTAGATGCCTGAGGTGCTGTTTGGACTAAGCACAGCGTAGGTTTTTGTTTTGATGTAACTGCATCTGCTTTGTTTAGATAAACTTACTCTGAAGATTCCTTGGAAGAATCTCTATGGCGAGGCAGTTGTTGC
This sequence comes from Pluvialis apricaria, assembly GCA_017639485.1. Taxonomy (NCBI): domain Eukaryota; kingdom Metazoa; phylum Chordata; class Aves; order Charadriiformes; family Charadriidae; genus Pluvialis; species Pluvialis apricaria. The sequence continues at coordinate 19,675,546 of CM030015.1, read as the reverse complement.
AACTCTAGAAGGCTTGTATCTTCTAATAGTTCCTGGAGCAAGTACGTAAAATCTTCAATAACAATTTAAAAATGGAAGAGAAAAATATCTAAGGGTATCGTGTAATTGAGTATATAATAGCAAGTAGTTCATGTAAGCTGCCGTTTTTATATTGTGTTTCGTCAGGGAAATTTTGAGACAAATGCTGGCAAGTTAGTGGAAGAAGGGTGGGAGAAAACAGCACCTGTTGCTTTTATGGAAATCCTTGGTTGTGTCCATGCCAAGTTCAATTCAACAGCCAAGTTTCCTCTGAAGTATGCTTATCCTGAATCCGCTTTTCTGGCATGGTTTAGATCTTTTGGCTGTTCCATGATATAGTTCATCTGCTTCTGACTGACAACAGTCAAACATAGTACGTCCATTAGAACTGTTTTTAGGGAGAGTGAAGAGGATCAGAGAACTTGATTAGTTTTCTCTGAAATCAGAACCTCTGATATATTAAGAAAACTTGCAAGTTTCTAGAGTGTCAAATATACGTGTAGTAAACTTAGAAGTCTGCTTTATACCACATTTAAGGGTCTGAATTCCCATGGACAGGCTCTCCTATGAAGTAATGCTTAAATGTTGATATGATCCTTTTGTGTCTTACTGTGTAAAAATAAAAATTTCAGAGGCTGGATGCAGCTTTCAGCAAGTAAACCGAGAATAGCCTTTATATCAAACAAGATGTTTTGCAACATAATGTTGAATATGGTGTGCATTGCTTGATTATGCATTTATATAACTTGAAATTTAGGATTAAAGCTGTCCCAACTTGGCTTACAGGCATTAAATATGATGCAGAGAAGGAAGAAAAATACTTGCAGGATAATAAACAAAAGGAACTGGCAAGAATTGAGGAAGCCTTGCAGAAAGCAGCAGAAAAAGGTACCTGGTTAATAATACAAATCTCTGTTGGAATTTGAGGACTTAGACTGTGCTATGAAAGCAAAGTCCTGTTTTGTGATTGACTTAACAAATTTTGTTTTTTCAAGTGTCTAGCTAATCTGACTACAGTGCTTTGAAAAGCCTTTTTCCTCTAAAGTTCGCAAGAAATGTTATTTGGTTTTGTTTACTGTTCATTTATCCAGTCAGCTTCTGTTGGAAATGGGAATTTGATAATCTGGTATGTCTCTCTCTCTTTTTCTTTTCTTTTTTTTTTTCTTAAAGCTCTAGGGGAACAGTACCAAAGATAGAAACTACATTGCATGAGGCTAACGTTGTTATCTTGCTTTAAAGCTTCAGTAATAGATGTTTAGTAATATATTTTAGAGGTGCGTGTGACAGGTTGTTCTTCTTTAAAGGAAACTTTAAGGAGAGTGGTAAGGCTTGTAAATTTTTACTTCAACAGTAATGCTTTGGTTTCAGTTTCTGCTGTCCTTTTATGATGTACTGTGTTTTGACTGGTTTGGGAAATGAGACTCTGTTGAGCAGGAAATAATTCATGACACAAGAAAACAGTTGAACACGAACATAGGAAACTTTACTTGAACTTTTGATCTAGGTCATCAAAAAAAATTTAAACTTTCAATTATAGGTTAAAATAAATGATCATTTCAGTCCACTTAACCTGATTTGTGGTGAGTTTTTTTGTTTGTTTGGGGTTTTTCTTTTGTAACAAGTATCTTTAACAAAATTATGGTATAAATTGGCTGTGTTTGGACGGAAACCAAGCCCTGAACCAGTGACAGGTAACTACATATGGTAGAGGAAAGAGTTATAACTGAAGTTTTTTTCTGAAGCGAGACTTGTTTGTGGGCGGTATAATTATTCTTAAGATGCATCACTAGGATACCTGTAATGCTGCAAGTCATTTACCTTGAAAAAGTTACTGGAAATGAAATGGTGCTTAGAACACTTGGAAAATGATAGTTCGATTGTAATCTCTTTGCTTATTTAATTTTCCAGTTACAGAACTCTCTACTACCTTGTTCTTGTTTTGCTAGTTTGAGATGTATATGTTTGTGGTGTCCTTCAAACAGCAATCTGGCAATCTGTATACAGTGAAGAAGGAAGCCTTGGTTTATTTCTTGTCTTTAATATGCCAGAAACTGTATGAGAGCTAAGACAACTTCAGTGAATGAATTTTGCAGCCATTACTTCATATTGTGACAAAGGAATGTTCATAGAAGTTTAACCTTGGTTATGTAGGACTTGGATACTGTAAATCAGCAGTGTTTCAGCCATTATTCCTTGCACCAGTAGCAGTGGGGTGAAGGGATAATATACCACGAAGAATTTAACCTAATGGGCACTGCTTGAGGAATTTGAGTTCTGGAACTTCATATAATTTAGAGTGACTCTGTGCACCTGTAACAGTCATCTTTTTTTTGAAAGTAGCTTACTATGTACATCATTTGTAAGGCTTTTGAAGAAAAAAATAATAATAAAAAAGATACCTCGGTAGCTCAACTCCTCATATAAAGAACTAGAATTAGATTTAGTCATCTTTTGCAGTTTTAAACTTTCAGCCTTGTGAAGGAAAAGCTAGAGGAACATTTGAATGGGATTATTTTAAACTAAAGTTATCCTCTCAGTCATAGTACAATATGATCCTTATGGGTCTCTTCCAACTTGAGATAGTCTATGATTCTGTGGTCCTATCTCAGTGGTAGCTATTTGTGTTTCTGGTGTTTACTAGAATATTGTACTCAGAAGAACTTGTGTAGTTCTTGCATGAGCAAATCTCTTGCTTTTGCTAGATACAGAAGTATAAACTTCTAAGAAATTCAGTTCTTTCTGTGTGGTTAGTATAGTGTGATGGGGAAGTGATAACAAGCTCTGCTGACACAAGCTGACAAAACATTATTTTCTGTTTTCTAAGCTATTAAAATCTATCAGTATCAACACTCATGTATGGAGACCAAAGCCTGCAGCTCTTATCTTTTGCTGGTTATAAGTAAAATGAAAATGGCATAATTTGCCTGTGTAGGTAATCTTTGAAACTAGATATTCTGAAGTGACTCTGGCTGTCAGATACTGTAATGGAAATACTAGCATGTCATATGAGTTTTGTAAACTTAAAACTAAATCGGGAGCTGATTTCCATCTTTTAAACAAAATGCATTTTTTTGGTTATTTGCTGCCATGTGGACCAAGGCACTCATTCACAAGATTCGTTGTATGGGTTGGAGAGCCTAATTTACAAGGACACTAAGCCTGGTGGGTATGCATGGTTAAATTTTGCAGATGCATGATGGGTATGCAGCTTACATTTTTAAAAACCTCCCACCCCCACAAGCAGCCAAATGTAGAAATGAGAAAACAGTACTCGTTTGGTAAGCATCCACATATTGGTGGTTCTAGAAATAAGATTTTAATGACTGTGGATTCAAGTGGAAACTTGCAACGACTAGTCCTGTCTTAACTGAGTGGCTGTTCAAGAAGACTAAGAGACCATATAGAAAGATTTCTGTCAGCCATGTCAAGCTCAAGAATGTTATAAAATGGTGACAACATTCTACTGTATTTTTAAAACACTATGTTTAGATGTTTTGAGATTAGAGTATAATTACCCTTACTTAAAGTGTCTGAGCTTAAGATGCTGGAAGTTCAGGCTGTCTTGAAACTGTGGACAGGCAAAATGAACCATAGCAGGTTGAAGGCATTTAGCATGGTTTTCCCTGGTTCTATTTATTTGGATTGCTCTCAAGTTAGGCAAGGAAACAATTTCTGTTGAAATTCAGAGGAACTGTTATTATGTTGTACCTGCTGTATTTCTATTTTCTTGAACCAGATTTTCAGAAATTTATTCTGAGCCAAAATTACTTAGTGGGTTTTTAGCTGAATGCAGGTTTAGAATGAAGTGAAAATAGTACATGTGGTATTGTTTTATTATTACATTATTATTATTACATTATTATATATTTTATTTTATATATAATAATTATATACATTATTATTATTACATTACCACCATACCTCTGTGGTAATGGATGTGGGTAATCAAGAGGAAAATCACCTTGCCTTAGTTTTATAATACATGGGTGTGAAAGCCTGAGAACTGCAAATTCAATAGTAAGTGAAGGAAGCTGTCTTTTTAGGATATCATTTATAAAGGATTATTTTTACTGTTAAAAGGAACTATCCAAAAGAAAACGTTTCTATCTGGCATAGGGTTTCTTTTTGTTATTTGTAGGGCGATCACCTTACCTGCAAAACAGATTGAAATCTTGGCAGGCACTTTCTCCTGTGTTTGAACTGGTGTGAACATTAAATAAAAATAAAGTTGTTTACCAGAGTTAAATACGCTGTTGCACTTGCTTCCTTCTTGCTTTTATTGGGGTACACCCTTCTCATGCTACAATCTCTTAAATTTAAGCACAGGCGGCCCTATTGCTGAGTTCTTTTACTCTATGTGGTCAGAGACGGGAAAGAAACAATGCAACTCACCAGACTGGTTTTCTTTAGAAATGTGGAGAAATAGGAGCATTAGTTTAGTTCATTAAATCTGATAGTGTGGGTCATAATTTGTGTGTAAACAGTAGAATTTAATTTCATATAAAGCTTTTAAAGAGTCATCATTTTTTGTATGCCTCTTTTGCATTTATTGTTATTCTTTCAGATCGTTTTCATATCATACTGTTGATTAGCATGAGATTCATTGAAAAGTCTTCTTTGGGTTTCCACATACATCTCAAATATCTTAACTTGGAAGTTGTGCCCTTATATGGCAGAAGCCTCTTTTGAATTCAAACTTCCACGCTTTTTCCCCATGTGTGTATTATTAACTGTTCACTTATGACAATTATGCCTTTGCCTGAGAGCATTCAATACAAAACCAAACACTTGGATTACAGAAAAACTTATTCACAGGGTATCTAAACAGCAGTCATAGCTCTTTTTAGCTCTCTTTTGTATATAAGTGATCTGGAATTATGTTATGTAATACATTAATGAAGAAGTCTGGGTATGTATTTGCAGAGAAGCCTGGTGATTATTTGTTAGTCCTCAAACTTCTGAGACGTTGTGTAAGGAATAGATGAAAGTTGTATCAAATGCCTTGACCTTAAAATTGGTTGGACAATTGATCAGTAGAAATTTGGATACTTAATCTAATTAAATTTTTAATGGCTGCTTATTTTACTTAGGCTTTGAACTTCAATGACTTAAAAAAAAAAAATTGAAGAAAATACCAAGTCTTCAGTTGCTTCCCTGAAAGTGAATTTAGTTATACATAAATCATGAAAAATAACGCTCTGTGCTATGAGAAGTAGCTGATTGCTTCCTTAACAGATCTGAAAATCTTTAAAAGCTTTTAATGAGACCTTACTAATGCATTCTGCTTTAAAACAAGCTCTTTTTTTTGTGCTTTCTTATGCTTTCTTACATTTCTGCTTTACTAACTTGAATTTTATCCTTTTCCCAAAAAATTGCTTGCACTGAAAAAGGACGTAAGCGTAAAAAGTATAAAAAGCATTTTAAGAGACCCTTTAAAGGTCATGGTCACTCAAAAGGTGGGTACAAGTTACGGCTTTTAACTCTTTTAAAAGACTTTTTGGTTCTTTGTTTGGATTAGTTTTCCTTAATCTTGGATATACATCCGCTGATACCTTTTTACTCCTGTTTGAAAGAGGGGATGGAAATTGGAAAGGGTTCTCTTCTGTTGTCTCTACTTGTATAGCTGTGCCTGTTTCTTCAACTTGAGCTATCTGTAGCATTTCCAACAAAAAGTGTACATATTTGGTAGGCTGATTAGTGGCATTTCACTATGACTGTTGGAAAAACTGCATGTGAGAGAGATATCTGTCTAGTTTTTGTAATATTCCAGTAACAGCTATGTAAAGTAAATCTGATACTATAGTGATGATATAGCAGTAAACAGCCTGTCAGGACACACTAGCTTCTGTTCTAAATAGATGGCATAGTGTTATGACTGATGTTTTGACAGCAGTGAATTTCATGTTTTTCCCCAAGAAGATAATCATTGTCCATAAGTACCAAACCGTGCAGGTCTTCAGTATTACCATGTGACTAAGAATGCGTTGCCGTATCCCGCATGGTTGTATTGTTATGTATTTGATCTTGGAGGAAGCTGCAGCATAAACTTGTAATTGGCATAAAAACTTTGTGGGGACCCTAGAGAAGCTTTCTAAGGTATCAAACTTTTATTACTGCTGGTAGCTGCATCTAGCTGGAAAAATGTTAATGGGTTGCCTGCTTGCACTTGAAGGTCATGAAGCTTTGATAAGCACTTCTGCCTTTTTTTTTTTTTCTTAATCAGCATTGTGTTGGTTTCTGTTAATAGGGAGTGGGAGTTGTGAAGAAATGATTAGTAGGAGGAAATGTGAGTTGCGTGTACAAGTGGTATAATGTTTTGGTTTCTTCTGAGTTCCTGACTAATTTTTCACTTGAAATCAAGTGCTCTCTTGACTAAGACAGTGTTACATCATGTTCAATAGAGAAGTCTGTTCACTTTTAAAGGAATTTTCTGAACCTCTCCTAAAGCCTTATAAATTATCCTGATTTTTATAGCAAGACGTACAAAGTTTTACATCTGTGGTGTTCAGTGTACATTGCATATTTAAAAAGTTACAAACAGTTAAAGTAAGCCAAGAAGTGAAACTTGGAGTGCAACCCTAAACTTCGTCAAAACCTGTAGTCCTTATTTCTCTCTACTTGGATAGCCGTGACTGTTTCTTCAGCTTGAGCCATCTGTAGCATTCCAACAAATATGTGCAAGCTTGGTAGGCTGATTAATGGCACTTCACCTGGATAGCCACTTTGTAAGGTGGATACTGAACAAGACAAGGTAGTCCGTAAAGATAGCTAGAGAGCAAGCAGCTCATCAAGCCATATTTTAGGTAAAATGTTAAGATGCTCAGCCTGAGATAATATTTTTAGAGTTATGTCATTAAGTAATGAGGAACTATAAATATTTCTCCCCTCTCCCCCAACCTTGGCATGTGTCCATTTGTCCTGGGTGGAATGCTGAACTTCTGTGGGTATGCAACTTCTGCTATCGTATCTTGTTCAGCATAAGTTCAAGTATGCGGCATGGCAAAGTCTGATACAGACCTAGCTTAAATGGTCACGGTAGAAGTCCAACATGGAAGAAATGGAATATTTCAGAGTAATTGTTCATTTTCACTTATGGTATGCTAGCTTTTTAGTTTTCTTGGGCAGTGTTGTATGAAAGGCTCTAATGGACTGGTCTCTTGCTGTGCAAGTATCATCTTCATCTGGTTATTCAAGGGTATTTTGTGCTAAATGACAGAGTCTTACATATTTGCTTGTTGAAGCCCCTAGTTAATTGTTAAAGGACTTTTAGGAGAGAACCTTTTACCTTGGAAGGAGTGGGGATAAGTATATTAAACAAGAACTTGCTTGTTTTCACTGAAAGTTGGACATAAATTTTCTTGTGGTTGTGTTGTGCACAGACAGCTAACATCGCATCTTCAGAATATGGATGTACAGAAAAAAAACGCAAATATGTAATCTAAATAAGTGAAAACTTAGATGTTAAGTATTCATGTTAGAGTAAATGTTAAATTTACATTAGTATAGCTGTTGGTGTGGTTAAGCTCAAGATGCAACTACTACACTGAATGCTGACTTTTTAAAAATTATTGTTTTAGACAAACCGAAGGAGGAGAAGAAAGATACTTTCTTGGAAAAGCTTGCGACTCAAGTTATAAAAAATGTGCAAGTCAAAATCACAGGCATTCATGTTAAATACGAAGATGATGTAAGTATCTGGAACATATTCTCGTCATTTTAAGTTGGACTGCAGTGCAGTCACAATCATCTAGTCCGTTGAGAGAAACTATCTGCCACCTTGAAAAAGTTGCTGTGGTTTCTTCTGCACCTCTTCAAATAGAGTACCCCAGATATGACTGAATGCCGGAGATATTTTGGATATGTGAAATAGATATCCTCTCTTTTGCCTTGTCCAGTGGTGCCTTGCTCACTAAATGTAGATCGTGGCTGTTCATCATGTGTTAGTGTGTGCAACTGATGTACAGAACTTTTCAGTGTCCTGGGTAAAGTCCAGAATGGCGGAAACTGGTGGGGTTACGGGTGAATCGGAAGGCAAATAGCTGAAAACACTTAATTGATAAATGAGAATCTTTATATGAACCAAACCAGTATTATTCTATCCTGCTTCCTCTAGGAAAATGATAAAGCAGTTTGTGATGAGATAATTGAATGTAAAAGAAAAACATTGGATAGAGAGTATTTCTCAAACCTATTTTAGGACTATTTTCAGAGACTAAATTTAAAAAGGTGGGAGGAATGGAAGTCATAAAATGATATAGCTGACTGAGATGTGGTGCTCTGTAGTTCTTAGTTCTTTGCTGTATGAAGATTTTAGAAGCCAAAAGGAAATTTTTAGCTTGAATTGAAGTCCTAAGTCTTTACACTACAGCCATATTAGCTTTGGCCCAACTTAGGGGGTTCTAAGAATGCTTCATCTAGAATAATTAAGCAGAGGAAGATCCTCAGAACAGCTCAGGATTTCAATCAACTTTAAATGATACATCTCTGTTTGCAGCAAGAGAAATAAATAGCTGTTGTTTTTGTGTTTTTGTAGATCACAGATCCACAGTGTCCGGTTTCCTTGGGAATGACGTTGGGCGAGCTTAGTTTACTGGTAATGTGTATGTGCATGCATGTTCTTTTGTTTTCAATTTACTTGTCTTTGGAGTAGCAGAAAGGAAAAGTAATGTAGTAATATGGTAGAATAAAAGTATGTGTGCAGCTCGAAGCGAAGATGATCTTTTATTCATGCAAATAGTACTTGAAGTTTGTGCAAGCAGAAGGAAAGACAATTGAGGAACATCACACTTTGAGAGCAGTGATTTGTTCTTATGATCCAAGTGACCTTTAAAACAGAGTATGTTGACTTTCATAGGGCAAGCCCTATGGCAGGTTATTTCCAGGCCTAAAAAATAAATTAGGGCAAACATTACATCACGACAATAAAGAATGTGCTATTTTGCCAGGCCTTATGAGAAATGGGGGAAGAAAGTTTCAGGTAACCCCAGTTTTCCTTAGATGTTAAGGATTTTATGGGTAAGATAAGGAGTTGAAAGTCAAAAGAAACTGACAAATTTTAGGTTGGATTTTTGACTTGTGCGTATCCAGTCCAGAGAAACTGGCTTCTGTAATCAGGTAGCACCATGGTGGTGCATACTGTTCTTCAAAGTATAGGATAAAACCTGCAATGTGTTAAATAAGATGCACAGAATGACTTTTATCACTTTGATCTTTCAGACAACAAACGAGAACTGGACACCTTCTATTCTGAATGAAGCTGCAAAAATAATATACAAGGTAATGTGGTGGGGTTTTTTTCTACACAAGTGAAGAGAGCTTGGAGAGAAGTAATCTGGGGTTCTAAATAAAAATTGGAAAAATAGTTTGCTTTGCAAATTCTCTTGTTTTTCTTAATTTTGCTGGGTTTAAACAGAAGTAGAGCACAAATAACTGGCTTTAAGGCATAACTTTCAACTCCATGACTTAAATAATTTCCCTTTAATGCAAAAACTGATCCCCTCATTAAATGCATTATACAGCAAGTTGGCATTGTAACTATGATTTCAAATAGGTTGTCAAATTGCCACTTCCTACTCTAGGTTGTGTGCCTAACATAATTGGGATTCTGGTAGCTAAGCAGTCTCTCTGTTCTCCTTGCTGCCCAACCCCATGCTGAAAGGAGTATACAAAGATCTAAGAAATTATAGGGATGACATTAGAAGGGTTTAATAGTCCTGGCTTCTTTATTAGGTGAAATGTTGGTTTTGTGCACCCTTGCTCCTGCAATCCAGAGACTTAAATAAGTCTCTGTGCATGAACTCGTGTGCTTTAAGAACTTTTTAGCAATTCAATTTTCCCTTCAAATATAGTATTAAAGTTTAAATACATCTCAATGCTAACGGTGGATTTGCTGTCTAGTCTGCTTTCATTTGTTTTCTGTTTTCACAACTGGCAAGCTAAGTTCATAGAATGGGTTGAATACTGAGTATGGAATCTGTTCAATGTTTTCTTTCCTGTGCAGCTGTTGGCCCTGGACAGCCTCAGTGCTTATTGGAACATACACAGCAAAATGTATTATCATGGCTCCCGTGAACAAATACTGGTAACGTAGAAGAAAATGCATTAAACTACTATATTTTATAGCTGTTGTAGTATTCAAAAGTACACCATACTAATTTCCACCCCACTCCTCATGCTTATGGTCATCTCTATTCTGATACAAGGGTCATAGATTAGTCTATTGCACCATTGATAGGTAGGTAGTTTTTTTTTTTTGCTGAACTTCATATGTTATCAACCCCTATGGGTTTTAGAAAAGGTCAGAAACTGCGTCTGTAAAATCATGTTCTATTGGCATATTCATCTTGACTTCATGCTGTTGTCCCAGTACTGTTTACTAAATATCTGGGCTATAAGAGCTATTACATAGCTACCGTAATGAAAAAGGCAATATTGAGATAGTAAACGAGCACAGAATTAATAAAAATTCAGAGCATTAGATCTTTATTGGAACAGGAGCTTGTATCATATGTTATCCAGACTACCTAAGCTGCACGACTGAAATTAGCCAATAGACTGAAGCCAGATAGAAGAACAAGATGTTAAAACAAAAAGGTTTTTTTGCTTTTTAATAAACCAAAGTTTAGGTAGGTAGGTATCCGTTGTCAGACCTATACAAAGAAATAAAAAATTGTGGAGGGGCTAATGTAGTAGTTCTTCAAGATAGCAACCCTTGTTAAGGAAGTAGCTTTGGCAAAATCTTGAAGAGCTTTAGTAGAGTAAGTTATATAGATGGGTGAATGAGTATGCTATGCTTGAAAGAAGAGGGTCGCAGCTTTAAATGTGGAATGCACAGTAGGATTGAATAATGAAGACTTTTGAAAATGAGGTTGGGTGGAACATAATTAAGGTAGACTATATGGAAAAGATGATGCTGGATATACTTTATTCAACTTGATGAAGCTAACTCAGGTGGTGTAGGGACTTGAGAAACAGATGACGGTGCTCCAGTGCAGAAGATGAGGCAGCATGAGGGTAAATTAAGACAGAATGAGAAGCAGATATCTCAAAATGGTTACAGGGAAAGAATAAAATCAAATTTGTGTGTGTGGGCTTCCTGGAGGCTATGTCTGGGTTTTTTTTTCTGATTTATTCATGTTTTGAGTTGCTGTTAGCTAGATGAGTAGTGGAATACTACGACTTGTAGTATTGTGTGTGAAGTACTTGTTTTGCTTTCATTTCATTGCTGTGTTATCCTCTAAGTCTTACTTCCCAGAAGAGAAACTGAGAGCTTTGGCAGTATGAATAGGGCAGCTATATAGACATAAATTGTGGCTGAGGGCACGCATCTTCTTTTCTGTATGACAGCTGAGGACTTCTGGGTTGCAAAAGCACCATTACTGTTAAGTTTTTCAGATGGCCACTTCATTCATGTGGTTTAAATATCTCATTTTTAGGTAATGAGAAACAATAGGTTATTCTAGTGACCTTTTCAGTAGTACATTACTGAATATTTTAGGTTCTGAAAGTAAACTCTAAAACGGGTTCTGAAAACAAGTCACTCTGCTTGGAATAGTGGACATCTGATTACTGTTGTTTGTTTGAATGTCTTTTCATTTTACTGTGGAGAAGGTCAGATGGTCAGATGTGCAGTGTATGTTGTCTGTATATCTGCATTATATTTCTGGTGTGAATAAGTGCACTCTGCAAAAATGTTACATTATTGACCCATATAAAGGTTATACAGGTGTTCTGTGTGTCCTTGTACAATACTACTTGTTTCCTTTTTACTTTTGTGCTCATCTTTTACAAGTATCTTTATTTTTGTTTTATTCTCTCCTTAACAAATTATACCCTTAACCTAGTGATCTTGGTACTAGTATGGAAGGTTGAATCAAAACTGTGAAGTACTTAAAACCAGCCAACTGTTTCATGTTCTTTGAATCTTGTCTGTTAGGTGGAACTTGAAACCCACATCCTTTTATTTTTGTTCTGGTTCCCCTTGTAGAGCACTGTTTATTGTCTCAAAATTGGCATGTAAATTCACTGTATGTAAAAGATATTATGAATACATTGATTTCTCTTCCTGTCTGCAGTCTCTTGCTTTGTTCTTTAAATAGCTAAATTTTCTCAGAGCACTTCCACTTCTGCCTTTTTAGTTTAGCAGAAATGCTTATATATTTTTAATAATAACCAAGTTACTGTAGCTACGGGAGTCTTCAGAATTACCTCTCTGTGGATGTTTTCTCTGTTATATCTCAATCTGAAGTGAAATGTAAATGCAAACCAATGCATAGTTTGAACTGACAGCAGCAAAAGTCTTAGTGCTTCCTATGTGTCATTCCAGCAGTGTTGGTAAGATTTGTTGTGAGTCAGTCCTTGACATGCTTGCAGATGGATGGCTTTGTGGGCTTACCTGACACTGTCTGGCAGCTTAGATATCAGTCATTTCCAAGGAGACTTCAACTTGCTATCAACTAAGCTGCAAGTGAAGGTGCTGGTGTGGCTTTGTTGAACTTAAGTTTTATGTATCAGGAAGTACCACTTTCTATTCCATCATCAAGCACGTTTTTAACAGGTTCTTTCTGAAAGAATTGGGAATTTTGCCCTCCATGACTGTGAAATGGAGTTGCCTGTCTCCAAAGCTTGTGGCATGTCCTGCATGTAAACTTTTCTGAGTGCTGAGGCAGAGCAATTCCAGTGTAGCAAATAGTGTCCAGTATTCTGACCACCTGTTAACTCGAAGCATCTCACCACTTGTGGTTTTTTCGGTTCTTGAAATCCTTAGCAATTTTGGTGCTGTATACTAGCATCACTTTGCATACTGGCATAATTTCCTTTATTTGGATTTTTTTGCATCTTTTGACTGTTTGATGACTTCTGTTAGTTTAAATTTATCAATTGATAAATGATGATTTGTGTCCTAATTTTTGTCTTTGTGTCCTAATGCCTAAGAGGGGAAGAGAGGGAGAGTAGGAATAAGATCAGAACACATCTGAGAAGACTTGAAGAAGTGCAGGGGAAGAATGGAATTCATCATGGGCATAAGATTATTTGTGTAAATTTTCTTTCCTACTTGTTAAGTCCTCTCTGCTTCAGAATTTTAAAACCAATACAGGAACTGAACAAATAGCAAATAACATCTTGTTTAGTAACATTATCTGTATTAAATACCTGAGTACATTTTATATGTAACATAGTGTAGCTTGTTTCCTGGAAAGCTAGGTCTTCCATCCAGACAGGCTGTTTTGGTCTTAATTTTAAGCAGCATTATCAGGAAATCAGATTTATCGTAGTAGCTAATTGGTCTATGTTGTAGTAAAAATAAGCTGCGTAATCTGTAGCAATCTGTTACTTTCGTACCACAGTCTTCGTATTTAAATAACATGAGTATATGGCTAGTTGTGAGATTAGCTGTTTTATACCGAATCTCATTGAAATTTAACTTTTATTAATATAGACCAGCAGACAGGAAATAGGTTGAAACGCAAATATTTTAAATGAGAAGGTGTACCTTTTATAAAATACAACCCAGTTTTTAAATAAGGAACTGGAAAAAGGATTAAGGTGAAGAAATTTGTAGTTACAAAATATGTTCAAAACCAACTCTTAATATTGGTAGTCTTTATAAAATATAGTGGGAGCAAGCACTTCATCCGCTTTCATGTGATAGCTAATATGTACATCTTCCTAAAAGAAGGTCTCCTGCTTTAACTGATTGTGCCATTGCAATTCTGAAGTTAGATAAAATGTTTGGGCATGAATGTAGCATTCTCAATAAGTTGCTGAAAAATTATAGCATCAGAGAGACCTCATTTTGACTTAAGACTTCGTTCTGGCATGATATTTCTCAGGCCTCTTGTGCTGTTCTGTTATTTTCCTGACTTCTTTCTGTCTTTAAATCCTTTGTACCTGCAGAATACCAGAAGGCTCAAGTGGCCTCCTTATGTGCTAAAAATGAGGAAAGGTAGAATGTGAATAGATACTCCTGGTAACTTTAAGGAGTTTAAAAACTATTTAAGGAGTCTAAAATCTATTATGCTATGTGTTTGAGTGTACACATGAACTATAATGGTTCTAATTTAACATACATAGAATGGTTTACATTAGCTGTCATTGCAAGATTTAGACAAAGGTTGAATAAAACCTGTACTAACCTCCCACTTGATATGAGAAGCTTAGAATTCTTTTTAATCTGATGTATTTAAACCCTTCACTCTTAAGTGCTTCAGCTATATTAACTTTCCCATTTAGGGGGAGGAGGCCCTTGCAAAATACATGTGAACTTAAGTTGGTCTACTCAAAGTTTAGAGAACTGTAAACAAGTAATGCTCTTCAGCAATTGCTAGACAGTATCATGTTCCTTTACAGGATCAGCTGAAAAGAGGAATTCCATGTAGTGGTAACCAGCCTCAAGACTACCAGTATAGTAAGTAAGCTAGGAATGAGTGAATATAAACTGTTGTGAACATGTATATAACAGCCTGACCTGATCACATAGGCATGCCCCTACTAAATTTATTTTACAAAAACCTAAACATAATAGAACATATTAGCACTGCTATGCTTTTTGACTACTGCTGGGATATGTCAATTTTTGATAAGAATTGCATCCTGATTTTGTGGGTCTTGTACATACACATTATCAATACAAAGTGGTTGATATATCAGGCAGTGGCAATAAATACTTTAAGGTTGTTTCCCATACTTTAGTTGTAAACATGAAATTAACCTCAATTTTTTTATCTTTAAGTTTTTAGACCAGTATCAGCCTCTGCAAGACTATATATCAACCCACATGCAGAAGTAGAACTAAAAACTCCCAAGCTTGATTGTAACGTAGAAGTACAGAGAATTGTAATTGAATTCACCAAGCCACAGGTAAGTTGCCTTGGTATCTTTTATCACCTATTTCAGTGTTTGTGATGAACTGTAGGATTTTTTTGTTGGAAAACATTTTTTTTGGGGGAATTTTCTGCTTATATGCAAGTAGACTGTCTAAACTGTTTAGCAGTAGCTGTGAGAAAAGTGTAGGATCATTTTTCCTTTGTGTCCCGTCTTGGTGTTAGATGCCAATGCTGTGATCCTGTTATCTGTGGTCACTCTGGGGACCATCTGATGTGTATTCAGCCCTTCCAATAGCATTCCTTTCACATAGAGAATGGAATCGTTCTTATGAGTAGCCCTTATCTTGTAAAACTATAAGCCAACGTTGTAACTGCAGAGATGCTAAGATACAAGCAAGGGTGGGAATTAATGGAGTATACTGGCTTTGGCAAGAAAGCCTGCTGAAGTATCAAGGAACTCGTTTAGATAGCTCCCCAGCAATGTTAGTGATAATTTTCATTTATTTAATGATAATTTACAGTTAGTTTGCTAGGTAGCTTTTTAGCTCTTATCGATGTCAGGGTGTAATCTGAGTTCAGAACAGTAGCAATAAGGTTAGCTAATGCAAAGGCAGTTCTAAAATTGGGGAAACTGTGTATTAACAAATGAGGAGAATATGAGCATGAGACTGTGCTGAGCAGGGTAAGAGAAATGCGAATTGTTTTTGTTCTTCAAGGAAACCAGAAGTTCATACAGTGGTGTCCTTTGAGAGCGATGGGTTTAGTTGGTCCACTTCTACGTATTAATGAAAATGCATAGGCTTACATTTCAGTATAGTTTGGGGAATACTGTAGACCATGGCATACATGTACTTTAAGCACTGTTTGCAACAAAATCTGAACCTCTGCTAAGAAATATGTTTTTCTGTGTTTAGTACCTCAGCATGATAGACCTTCTGGAGTCCATAGATTATATGGTTCGCAATGCACCGTACAGAAGATTTAGGCCAAATGTATCTCTCCATAAAAATGCCAGACAATGGTAAGCTGTGTACGTTCATGCATTCTTTGGGAGCTGCTGGAGTTCTCTCTAGTCTCTTCATTCTCCTTTGTGGTTAAATGTAATTTTAAAACTAGATTGCTTATATCGTTATGACTTCCATAGAGCTTTGCTTAGCCAATTAGAAAAGGCTTGCGGAAGAGAACATGTGAAAGAACCAAGTGATGAGAATCTGACTTGCAAAGCTAACCCTAGTCCCCAAAATCTCTGAACAAAATAACGATGTTCTCTCTAGAGGTTAGAATATAATTTTAGAAAGACTAAAGAAAAAAATTACCAGATGTATTTCAAGGGAAACATGTATGTCAACTGTAATTTTTAAAGTTTTGAGCTGGTACACATTTTTGTGTTTTTTTTCCCTAAGTACTAACTGATGCAAATTATCAAAGTACTTTACTTAAGTGTACTTAATATTGTTACAGCCTGCATTTGCAAACATGCAGAAGTCAATAGAGAATGCAGATTTATAGGTTTTCAGGCATGAAATATAAGCCCTCAGTACATTTTTGAAAAATGATGTTGAAACCTATAAAATTTTTGTAAACAAAGGTACTCAGATGACAAGTGGTAAACAAAGTGTTTGCATATTAGTAAGCTATCTCTGCAACTTTTAAGTTGTAATGCACAAATGAAATGAGAAGTTGCTCACAATTGTGGAATTATTATAGGTGGAAATATGCAGGTAACAGTGTTCTTGAAGTTCACATCAGAAGACATACTCGAATGTGGTCATGGAGTAATATAAAACAACATAGGCAGCTTCTGAAGAGTTATAAAAATGTGTACAAGAACAAGCTGACACAGAGTAAACTGTCGGAAGAAACACAGAGGCAAATTCAGGTATGTGTTTTTTCTCTTTGGAGAAACTGTTTTGGTCTCTTTATTAAATAATTCTTTAAATATGCATGACCGTAATCAAGGTTGGTGATTTTACAAGAGCACAAGGGTTCTGTGGAAATACCATTTTAATCTAAAGTTCAGTGTAACCTGTTGTGGAAAGACAGATAAAACTAGTAAAGTGCTATTTAAATAAACCCTTTTTTAATGAACTTGGATGCATTTAATGAAGTGCAAGATTAATCTTTAAAAAGAAATACTGCCTAACATCAGGTTTCATCTTCTAGTGAACTTCGGGGGAGGGTGTATGGGGAAAAGGAGTGTGAAAAAAAGGAGCAGATCTTGAAAGAAATTGAAGTGTAAATATGAAGGAGCTGGTAGAGAATTTGTAGCAGTGAGCCTTTTCTAAATGTGTTTCAGAGGCAAATGATTTCATCATAAATTTTTACAGGACCTAGAAAGAAAGCTTGATGTTTTCAATATAATCTTAGCAAGACAACAAGCACAAGTTGAGGTAAGCAATAGTTTTTGTTCATTAATATTATAATACTTCAAATAGGATGGTTTTGTCACGATAGTTTCTTGAAAAAATTTGAGCTGAGGAGCGTGATTGGATAGGGAGGTTGGAAGGCAAGTTTCCTGTCCTTCCAGAACAAGAGTAAATAGATTTTCAAACTGGAAACCAGTTCCAAAAACCTACCAGCATGTGTGCACAGTGTTACTGCTACCCACATTGTACCATTCAGGCAATTGTCTAATGGTGATGACTTAACAGTTCTTTTTTTTCCTTTGACTTCTGTTATTTCAAGACTGGTTCTGCAGCTGTTCAGGATCAAACATGTACAGCTGTTTCCATCCTACCTACACCTTTAGATACTCTCTTTTTAGGGGATAGCCAATCTAATTAAAAGACAGCTCTGACAGAGTTGTTAAAAGTAGATGAAGTCTCTAGCTGCATTTTATTTTGGAAATCATTTGTGACACTTAATGAGGAGTTGCATGTTATAACTTTGTGAAAAGTGTTGTTTCTGCAGTTAAGATCAAAACCACCTAGTACACTGGGCGCAAGCTCAAAATAGTTGTCTTGTGAAAAGTATGCTACTGGTAGGTATTTTCCTAACATGAAAATGAACCTCTGTAGTTGCATTGTATAGTAACTGTTCATGCCAATGTAGCCTTTGTTTGTCTACACATCCGGAATGTACGTAAAATGAAGGTGAAAAAATAATAACAATGTTTGTTATTTTTGAGATGTTTGTGGTCACACCTTGATTTTTAAAATGTGAAGTGAAAGCCTGAGTGTAAATGAAAGCCTTTTTGTAGTCTAAACGCTAGTGGAATGTGTAGGAAAAAGACTGCCCAAAGTAAAAGTAACACATGCTTGTTTCCATATATATGTGTGCACGCACACACGCCCCTCACCCCGATCTTTTTGCTTCTGTCTGGTGAGTCAAAGCACTCTTCATCCTTTGTGGGGTGGTGTTGCTGTCTACCAGTTAAATGTCTGTTCAGCATGCATTACTTACAGAAAAACAAGATATATAATAACTGTAATTATGTATTTTAATGTCTGGTTTTTAGACAATAAGATCGGGACAAAAACTACTGAAGAAGAAAACCACTGAAGCAGAAAAAAAAAGCGGAGGATGGTTCAGTGGTTTCTGGGGTAAAAGAGAATCTAGGAAAAAGGAAGATGAAGAATCACTGGTTCCTGAAAGTAGGTGTAGACTGTAATGCACTAACTTCTATAGAGACTTCAAGTTTTTATATACATTAAGAAGAAAGTTATAGTATGTTTTCCTTCCTATTATACAGAAGGAGAGAGTATGGCATAAACAGGGCAATGCAGTAATGGTCCATTTTATAGTATTACTTACTGTTAATGAATATTGAGCTGGCAAATAAGGCATACTTTTGAAACAGCCGTAAGCATTTCAGAACCTTGGGAAGGAGAAGAGTATGGAGCTTATAGCTGTAATGTAATAGGTGACGACTAGAATACTGTATTCTGGTGATTTACTGTCTGGACCAGAGATTTGTTGTAATAGTACTCCTTAAAGCTATTTTCATCATTGGGAATTATGGGTACTCTTGTAATATAATTTATATTGATTTCTGTGCTACTTATGTAATGCCATATACGAAGATTGCTTCTGTGCAAATTTTTACAATATGGAACTTAATGCAATATGAAGAATCTAAGAAATGTGTCTGCGTAACTTAAGTACAATAGAAAAAAAAATGGGAGGAAAAATGCTTATTGTTACTAATTAAAAGTTTTTGTGGGTTTTCCATTTTTAGCTATTGATGAACTAATGACACCAGAAGAGAAAGCTAAGCTTTTCACTGCTATTGGGTATAGTGACAGCTCCCATCACCTTTCCTTACCAAAGCAGGTAAGCAACTTCCTATGGGGATGGTTTGAAAAGCAAACAAACAAACAGAAAAAGCTTTATGATGCATAGAATTATGGAATGGTTAGAGTTGGAAGGGACCTTAAAGATCACCTCGTTCCAACCTTCCTGCCCTGGGCAGTGACACCTTCCACTAGACCAGTTGCTCAAAGCCCCATCCAACCTGGCCTTGAACACTTCCAGGGATGAGGCATCCACATCTTCTCTGGGCAACCTGTTTCAGTGTCTCACCATCCTCACAGTAAAGAATTTCTTCCTAATATCTAATCTAAACCTATCCTCTTTCAGTTTAAAACTGTTACCCCTCATCCTATTGCTACACTCCCTGATAGAGTTCCTCCCCATCTTTCCTGTAGGCCCTTTTAAGTACTGGAAGACTGTGAAGGTCTCCCCAGAGCCTTCTTTTCTCTAGGCATGTTAGCCTTAAGATAAGCAGTAGAATGTGTGTCAGTGGAAGGCAAATCTATGTTGAATGTACAAAGAAGATTAAAAAAAAGTTTATTCACAAAACACAAAGTATGTGTAATGTTTTCTTTGGTGTTCTGCTTTGTGCATAGTCCTAATCTGCAGTGATTTAGAACTAACAGGAAATAGATGATAGATACCTATTTGCACCTTGGAAGAGACCAGAAAAAGTGAACTGTAAATGAAAAAAGATTCCATGTTAGCTTTTTCATTGCATCTGTTTCTTGCTACCTGTTGTGGTGAAAAATTAATTACTCTGTATGGTCTTTCTGGTGGTTTTTTTTTTGATTGGTGTGGGTTTTGGGGTAGTGTTTTAGTTTTGGTTGTTTTTTTTTTTTTTTTTAATCCAAAGCCAGTTTGATTCTGGTAATTGAATAGTTGTTGTTTATATAAAGGTAAACGTTATCATGTGATTATTTCCTGTTTGACCTAATGTTTATAACTTTCAGGGATGCTTTTGTTAGAAGGATCATGTTATGTTTCTATTAAAATGTTTGTCCTAATGATTAATACTAGGAGATTTCAGTTGTAGTACTTTTTTTCTGCTACACAAAGGAAAGCATAAAATTAAAAAAATGTTTGTCACAGATATTTTTTGGCTTCTTAAGCAAAGGACTAAAAGTTGAACCTTTACAGGTATAGTATTCTTGAGAGGGCTTATAGGAAGAAAGCTAAAAAGTAGGCAACTAAGAAAATGTGAAATGGTAAGGTTTCTCTCAGTATACTTATTTTCTGTGACCGCTGTTACGTTGTTTTAAATCTTAATGTGACTGGTGTTTCTGCTTTAAGTTGCTCATCACTTACAGAACGACTGTTTGTATTAAGATATTTCCTTCAAGGAGGATGTTGTCTCTTCTCCCCAGCCCTTCAACTTTCCAACCTGGTATATTTTTGTTAAATTTAATTATTGTAAGCTTACATGTACCTCTCACAGCCAAGTTCAGAATTGTTTGAGTGGCAACATGGAGACCTGTGTGCTATTGTATGAATTTGTGTTCCTGTCAAATTGAAGAGTAAAGCAGCAGCAAGCATCTCTTACCAACGAAGATGAGACACAGCCCAAACAATGCCCAGTACTGGTGCTTCTTTTTTTCCCCCTTTGTTTCATGCTCTTCTTGCTTATCTGTGTGGAAAAACTTCCATTTTTAATTTGGACAAATTAAATGTAAAGGTGTGTTCATGTCTCTCAATAACCTGAAGAAAGGTGCAGCCTTCAAATTCAGATAAGAATTATTATTTGATTCTTCCTAAAATTTGCTGATTAACACAGTCATAAAATGGTACATGTGTCAGGAAGCCAAAACCCGTTCTTGACAAGGTCAAGAGTTGATATTCAGCAGCAAGAACAACAAAGGCATATATGCAGTGTCTTCTAAAATGTAGTTATTTAATGGGATTATGATTTTGTTTGTTGGTCTTGCTAGCTCTCTACTGAATGTAGTTTCGCTACTCTTGCTTTCATGGTTTAAAAAAAACTTGCCTGAATCCTGAAAAGAGATACAGACTATATTTTTGCTCTGCGTTTGTTGAAATACTGTTTGATATTAAAGAAATGACTGATAAAGGTTGAAAGAAGGTAAAGACTCTGTATTTCCCTTCCTGCAAAAGGGGTATGTTTCTTAATGTAGTCGACTGGAATAGCTTTAAATACCACATCGCATTAGATTGGTTGAAATTAGGAGTTCTGAAAAATTTTTCCTATCAAGATGACTAATTTCAATTTTCTCTGTCCTTCTCTCTAGTACGTTGCCCATGTTGTGACACTGAAGCTGTTAAGCACTTCTCTTATAATTAAAGAAGACAAGAATGTGGCAGAAACTCTTAAAGTACAAATAATTGATCTGAGTACCAAAATATCACAGCGCCCAGGAGCACAAGCCATAAAGTAATTGGATTGGTATTTTCTCCCCCTCCACTCCACCCCATCCCCCCAGCCCTTTTCCCTGACTTTTTACGCCTTTTTGTGGGTAGTGCATTAAGTTTTATCTTGACTTTAAAACTTATGGATATAACTTAGCAGGTCGAGGGAGGTCATCCTCCCCCTCTGCTCTGCCCTGGTGAGGCCGCATCTGGAGTACTGTGTCCAGTTCTGGGCTCCCCGGTTCAAGAAGGACAGGGAACTGCTGGAGAGGGTCCAGCAAAGGGCTACAAAGATGATTAGGGGATTGGAACATCTTTCTTATGAGGAAAGGCTCAGGGACTTGGGGCTTTTTAGTCTAGAAAAAAGAAGACTCAGGGGGGATCTTATCAATACTTATAAATACTTAAGGGGAGGGTGCTAGGTAGATGGGAACAGTCTTTTTTCAGCGGTGCCCAGTGATAGGACAGGAGGTAATGGGCACAAACTGGAGCACAGGAAGTTCCATCTTAACATGAGGAGGAACTTCTTTACTCTGAGGGTGGCAGAGCACTGGCACAGGCTGCCCAGAGAGGTTGTGGAGTCTCCCACACTGGAGACATTCAAAACCCAACTGGACGCTGTCCTGTGCAACGTGCTGTAGGTGTCCCTGCTGTGGCAGGGGGGTTGGACTTAGATGATCTCCAGAGGTCCCTTCCAACCCAAACGATTCTGTGATTCTGTAATACATAATGTAGAATGGAATGAAGAAAGGAATACTCTTTGTTAGTCTTTATAAACGATAATAAGATGTTGAATCCAGATGTTGAAATGCAGAATGTTACTTTTGGGAAATGATACCTAAGCAGTATTAAATGGCCTGGCTAACATACTCCAGCCAAGCTGCTGCATGTGTTGCTGACCTCCTACAGAAACAAAAAGCTGTGTCTGTGTGTTGTGGGTAGGAGATGGACCAGTATGTAGGAAATACAGTCCTTCCTGTGTTTTATGAGAGGGCACACCAGAAGTATTGAACACAAATTAGTGGATTATACAGTCAATGAATAAGATTTTCAGTGTCTGGAGAATGAGTCTGTGTGCTTTTCATACTTTCGTTTGCAGTTCCTTCATCTTCTGACATTATGCATAAGATCATTAGTTTAGTGGCTGACTCTTGAAATATTTTTGCTAAAAAACGTTTTGGGGAATATTGAAGGTGCAGCCTGAATGCTGCACAAAAATAAAAAGAGTTTTGAGAATATTTTACGTAAATGCATGCCATATAATTTAGTTGATTTTAAGTATCTGGAAAAATGTAATTAGGGTTTCTCGATGGAGCAAGGCTTGTGACGCTGCTTATGCCCAAACTGTATTGCCTCCCAAAGTGAGGGTTTCCAATGGTAGAGACTCAGGACCCGGAAATCAGCTTCGTATCTAATAGGTATTTTTAAGGACGAATGAAGTTTGTGTGGTTTGGTGGTGTTCACACGGCTTGCTTTCAGAGGCGTGTTTCTACTGGCTCCACTTAATGCTATTGTCAGGGAATCTGTCGGTAAAGAATACCCATTTGCACCAAAATAACTCTGTAACTGATTTTGAAATCAATACGTAATAGTTAGCTCTTTTTCACCTGTAGCATAAATATTCTGCATTTCTTTTCTCTTGCAACTGATTCTCTTAATAAACATGAGCTGAAAGTTATATTCAGTCCACCTTGCAGATAACAGAAGGTAAAAAGGAAATATCACACTTGTGTCACTGAACAACTAGCCTCCAATTTATTTTTCCAATTTATTAATGTAACAATTTCTTAACTATGTGGTGTGTTAGTCCTGTGACACTAGTCATGTTTGGTTTTATCAAAGGCTTTCTCATCTTGCTTGTCTTTCCTAGATAGAACTGTTCTGTATTCTAATAAAGTATATTCAACTATTCATCTCTAGGGTTGAAGCAAAGCTTGAAAACTGGTATGTTACAGGCCTGAGACAAGAAAACATTGTACCATCTCTTGTGGCTTCCATAGGGGATAGCAAGTCTTCTCTACTTCAGATAGAGTTTAACGTTAACCCAGAGGATAGTACTGCTGACCAGAGTCTTACTATTGAATCACAGCCTGTGGAAATAAAATATGATGCAGTGAGTAGTAACCAAAACTCTTACCTCTTTTTCTGATTCTCGTTTCTCTGCTGTTGTTCTATTTGCTCTGTCAAGATCTATTTTTAGATTTTTACTGAGTGATTTCTGCGTATATTGATAACTTTTTTTTTTTTGAAAAGAAAACAATAAATGCAATGGTAGAATTCTTTCAGACAAGTAAGGGAATGGATCTTGAAAGATTAACATCAGCCACATTAATGAAGCTGGAAGAAATCAAGGAAAGAACTGCTACAGGTAAGATAATAAATCCCTACTGAGGTGAACCCTTGAATGTCTTAAAATGTTTCAATGTGATTTTCTAAACACTTTGCTTATGTTTTGAT
Source organism: Pluvialis apricaria (assembly GCA_017639485.1). NCBI lineage: Eukaryota > Metazoa > Chordata > Aves > Charadriiformes > Charadriidae > Pluvialis > Pluvialis apricaria. The sequence continues at coordinate 19,651,631 of CM030015.1, read as the reverse complement.
TGCTGGGCAAATAGTACAATTGGAGTTTTTTCCTTGAGTTTTTGACTTGGAGGATGTTTTGTGGGGGGGAGCATTGAGTTGAGTGAGAAATCAGTAGAATGTTACAAAAGTAAGACTTGAGGTGCATTCTCTTTCAGATAGATAGCATCTCTTTATATGTTGACCAGCACAAATGTATTGCTTGTGAATAGCGTTTCAATTTTAATGTCCCTTCCTTTTTATTTAAGGATTAGTTCATATTATTGAAATGCGGAAAGTCCTTGACTTGAAGATTAATCTGAAACCTTCCTACCTTGTGATTCCACAGACGGGTTTCTACCACGAAAAATCAGATTTGCTGATTTTGGACTTTGGTACATTTCAGGTATATAAATGACCTCTGTTATAAGGTCAGAGGAAGAAATTATTCTTTTCTCTTAACATAGCTGTCATCTGAAAGTATCTTGTTTTCAGAAGGCAAAGATGATCATGTATGTGAATGTGTTTTAAGTTACTGTATTTCTTAACAAATAAATTTGGGTGAGCAATTTGATCAATGTTCAGTGCTGTTAAGTTGTCTTTGACATACTTGTACTAGTTAATCTCCCCAGGAAACGTTCTCATTTTGTGTTTGTGATTGTAATAGCTTATTTAATATCTTTCATTTCTTCAGCAAAACATAGCAACTTTGTCCTTTTTTGTAAAATTATAGCCTTTTAGTAATAGAAGAGAATATAATTATTCTCTTGGAGTTTGAAAGTTGATTCCCTTGTTCCTATAAAATCGAAAGACTACAATAATTTAACTTCATTTTAGCTGACTGATTAAATATTTTAGTTGTACTCCAGCAGTAAACTTGAAAACTAACAAGAAAAAGTCTTTTTGCATAACTTGAATTAAGTAGATTGATAGAAGTAACAAAAAAAAAAATCTACTTATTCTTGATAAGTGAAGTGTGACATGAATTAAGATCACTTCTCTGTAAGAGTCCAAATGTCAGTCATAAACTCCTGTGAATCATCTTTTTCATCTTCACTAGAATTAATAGCATGTGTATGTAAGTTTTAGACTTAACTACCTTGTCCTTTATGTGTTTAGCTGAACAGCATAAATCAAGGAAGTAGTCAAGCTTCTAGCTTTTCATCTTTAGAGGAGATTATGGACAAAGCTTATGACAAGTTTGATGTGGAAATAAAAAATGTGCAACTTCTTTTTGGAAGAACAGGTAACAAAACAACATAGCTGCTGTTTACTCAAAAGATTGATAAAGGCTACCTACCTGTGATAGATAAATATGTGTTTTAAAGAAAAAAGGCAAAGCAAAACCAGTAGTTAACTAAAAGGTAGATTATAATACACGTCATATTAAACTGTGAAAAGATTTGTTAGTTTCTCTTCAAACAGCTGCTTGCTTTTTGTTTGGACTTGTGTGTCACTACTTTACTTTGATGCCAGCAAGCAAGGTAAATGCATAGAACTATTATGTTTTCTAACATATGCAGGAAGATACAGCTAAAATTTGCCTTAATGCTTAATTTGGACATAAATTTGTGCAGTCAACAAAATGCTAGGTTACTGTTTTATATTTATCTATCCATCTATCTATTTTTTTAGGGTTCTATGTTCAAATACATCTTTTACTGTAGAATTGGGCTTCAAGGCTGCTAAGGCAATATAGTGTTAAGAACTATTGAAAATGAATTCAAAAGCTCTTAAAGTGCTTTACCCAAATTATTCTAGGCTTTTCTACTTTGTGAGTGGGTTCTTTATCCTTTCCTAGTGATGCTATTTGATTACTTTAATGATACCTTAATTAAAGCAATTAGGAAGCGATGTTTTTTCATCTAAATTTACTGACCATTTACAGGTGAAGACTGGAAGAAGGCTCGTTTTCAGCATCCATCAACTTTGCACATATTACAGCCTATGGATATTCATGTACAGTTGGCAAAATCAATGGTGGAAAGAGATACCAGGATGGCAAAGTAATATATTAATGTTGAAAGAACTTCTTTTTAATTACTGTGTACTTACAGAAAAGACAGCTATTTTCCCCAAAGGTTCAGTTACACTTTATAATTTGAAGGTATTAACTTAAGAAATAGAAGTAACTTACTACTTTATACGAAACCTTCTTTGGCTAGTAGTGCCCTGGTCATCTTCACTGGTTACTAACTATACTGTTTAAACTGAGTCCAAGACCTGTTTTTAATGCAGAATCAGTAGCTTTACTGTGATGTGATCTTTATATTTAAGTATACACGTTGATAAGATTTAAGTCAAGAATTGGTATGTACTTTTTTGTCTTGGAGTTTAATAATTTTTTTTAAAAAAAGGTTTAAAGTGTCAGGAGGACTTCCTTTGGTGCATGTCAGACTCTCTGACCAGAAAATCAAGGCAATTTTTGATCTGATTGATAGCATTCCGTTGCCTCAGAAGTCATCTGTGTCAATTCCAAGCACAAAGGTAAGCTGACTATAACTAAGAAAACTGAAATTAAAAAAAAGACATAACCGAAGTGATCATTGTAAGTGTGAATTCCTACTAATGTCTGTGGTCTTTTTCACTTGAAATAAGAGATCTGTTGTCTTCATTATGACTTACCATCAGAACATGCTGGGCTTATTCAAACAAGGCTAGCTTAACCTTTGCCATTATCCTGCTGGTTTCAACATAAGTATCGGCAAAACTGACCTTTCTGAGTAATACGGGGGAGGCAAGGTGAAACATGCATCATCATAGGAAATATGGCTGAACGTACCAAGTTATACAAAATTTAAAAGAGTGATTCTTTTCTTTTCTTTTTTTCCTTCCCTCTAGGTACCGGCTATTCCCACAATTCCTGTTGTTAGTAAAGGGTTACTTAATACACCCCAGTTGTTAGCAGAAATAGTGTCAGGTAAGAAGCTACAGATACATCTGTAAAAGTAGAAGGCCATAACTTACGGAATAGCTAATGTTTTCAGGCTGCTATTGATCTTAAAACGTGTTATAAGGGCAGTAGAGATGAGTATGATTGATCACCTCTAACTCCAAGTGCACAAGACGATTTAAGATGCTGATGCTACCTCAGAATAACAAGCTTGCTCTTTTAAAAAAGAAGAAAACTGTTTTTTTTTTTTTTTTTGGATTAATTAATATTATACATAGGCACCCTCTTCAAATGTGAGCCGTTAATAACAACTGTATTAGAATGTCATTAGCGAACCAATTCAATTGTTCAGATGTCAAGGGACATCTTTTTAGCAGAGAGTATTGAGGAACCTGTTATGTCAGAAGTGACTAAAATCTAAAAATGGATTTAGTCCAATACTAATCTGCTGTTGCCGCTTCAGGTCAGGACACATACTTTGGGATGGGCACATAAAAAAGGTAACATGTTTAAAGGATGTGTACACTTGCATTAAGCAGCCAACATGTGGCAAAAATAGACCGTTACAAACATAACGTGTACTGTCCTGAGTGTTTTGCATTAGCATAGCTCTTCTTTTTCTGAAAATGCTGAACTGGAGTAACAAACGGCAAATTACTGTATTGACACTGTGGATTTGAGCGTTTACTTCTGTGGCTGTTCTAGAGAAGAACTTTCCTATAGTGGAACCTGGGAAACTTGTTTCCTGGAGCTTACTTTTAAGTGCTTTCCTTATGCACGTTCTTGAATGTTTAATCATACAGCTAAACTCTAGTGCTTTCCTTAATAGGGCTTTGATGTTCTTCACTTTTCATCCAACGGGTGAGAAAGCAGTATAGATCTAAAAAAGTATACTTTGTCAGATTAGGTTTTAACTGCTCATACAGTTTAAAATCCCATTGGAATGGAAAAGAGAGGATGGGATATTTACCCCTGTTTCTGGAAGAAGTTTACTGAGGAGGAAATCACTTTTGTGTTGTAGACTCTGAAGATGAATATTTTGATTTTGAGGAAAGTTCTGAACCAACTGACAGGTCACTAATTAAAGGAGAAGAAATAAGAAATGAGCCTGCTAAAGAGGAACTGACAGATCTTCAGTTGAAGTTTGAAATTAAAGAGGTATGTATCTTTAATTCTATTTTTACCTTCTACATAAAGAATATTAAAAACCCATAATCCAGTATTCTATTACCAGTGTTCTCTAGATTTAGTGGATGTAAAAACATAGCCACCAAACAAAAACATACACATGTATATACATGCATATTTCTATATATAGTTATTTATATATGGTATGCGTATGAGGGTTTTTATATATGGTATGTGTATAAATGAAAGATGTACACACAGATGAATTATGTATATGTACTAGAAAAAAATCAGCAAACAAGACCCTTATTGGAGTATTTTTGGTGGAAAATAATAGCACCAGGTCATAATTTGGGGGTAGGGGGTGGAAAATTTGCACTGGAAGAGCAAAGTAAATACCCAGGCATGTTACTTGCCAAGAGCAAATCTCAAAATATTTCTATGATACTTATTTCTCTCACTATCAAAAAAATAACTTTTTTTCCCTATTTTTACACTTTAACTCTGTAATAAAAATAATACTTCCAATAAAGTATGCAAGGCATTTTGCACTTTTTTCATTGTTGGTTTGAGTGGTGAGAATACTATGTGTGAAATGATGGTATAACTGTGTATTTCTTGTTCATCCAGGTTTTAGTAGAACTCACCAGACAAAAGAAATCTGAGGAAACGGTACTTGTATTTGATGTAATGCATCTTGGGACAGAAGCTACTGTCAAAACCTACAATTTAGCAGCTGTATCTTATTTAAAGAAAATAAGCTTGGATTACTATGAAATTGGAGGTACTAAGCAATGGAAGAGAAGTATATGTGTGTGTGTGTGTGTATATACAGCAGTTAGTCTGAAACTGTGGCTCTTCTGTCTCTTATGCTCACTGAAATCCAAATGTTGTTCTCATTTTCCAGTTAAAATACTTAGTCTGCAACTGTCCATTGACAGTGCTTGTCCTGTTGGTAGAGGTGATAAGCCCCACCATAATGCTTGTTAGGTAAATAAATAGCGTAGTGCTCAATCTTTGGATGGAGAAGGGGTGCACACTTGCCGTTTTGGACTTATTGAAGAGAAACCGACGATTCATATTTGGCGGTGCTACGTATTTTAACAAATGGTATTGAAAGTTAATCCCTATCTTAAAGGCACAAATTCTCTTGTTCTCTGACAGAGCAGAAATTACCCTAACTCTTGTGTATTTCATGTGGTATGTTACAGGCAAAAAGGCACCCATTCATCTGATTAGTTCCTCAGATAAACCTGGCTTGGACCTTCTGAAGGTGGAATATATCAAGGTATACATAAAGCTCTTTATTTTTAAAGCGCTTTTATATATTATAAAGTCTTAAACCTACTATTCAGAGCTAGTGGATTGTTTTGTGTCTTATGAAGAGCACAGTGACTGGTTGGAATTAATATTAACCTTTATGTGAATCATTATTTTCAGGCTGACAGAAATGGGCCACACTTTCAGACAATTTTTAACAACACTGAACAGATGGTTCAAGTGAGTGCTTGCAGATTTTATTGCTTATTTTCTTTTGGCTTGCTTGCTTAGAAGGGAGGAATCCATAAGGGTGTTTTGGCTTTCCTGTTTCCCCACAAACGCTGGCCTTGCAGCAGGGAAATTTAAAGAGTAAAAATGTACTTGAAAGTTTTTATACAACATAATAGAATGTTATTGTATTTTAACTTTGACGAAAAAATGTTTAGCTAGCTCATGTGGATAAAGTTCAAAATAACTTAAGAATGCATTTTCTCATGCATATGAGATCATGAATGAGGTACTTAATGCCGTCTTTGCCTCAGTCTTCAGCAGTAGGACCAGTTGTTCCTTGAGTTCCCTAACCCCTGAGCTAGAATACAGGGATGGGGAGCAGAATGAAGCCCCTGTAATCCAAAGGGAAATGGTGAGGGACCTGCTTCAGCACCTGGAGGTGCACAAATCTATGGGGCCGGATGGGATCCATCCAAGGGTACTGAAGGAGCTGGCGGAAGTGCTCACCAGGCCACTCTGCATCATTTATGAACAGTCCTGGATAACCGGGGAGGTCCCAGCTGACTGGAGGTTGGCAAATGTGACACCCATCCATAAGAAGGGCCGGAAGGAGGATCCGGGGAACTACAGGCCAGTCAGTCTGACCTCGGTGCCTGGGAAGGTTATGGAACAGATCATCCTCAGTGCCATCACACGGCACATGCAGGAGAACAAGGTGATCAGGCCCAGTCAGCATGGGTTTATGAAAGGCAGGTCATGCCTGTCAAACCTGATCTCCTTCTATGATGAGGTGACCCGCTTAGTGGATGAAGGAAAAGCTGTGGATGTTGTCTACCTGGACTTTTGCAAGGCTTTTGACACCGTTTCCCATAGCATTCTACTGGAAAAACTGGCTGCTCGTGGCCTGGACAGGTGTACCCTTCGCTGGGTAAAAAACTGGTTGGATGACCGTACCCAGAGAGTGGTGATAAATGGAGCTAAATCCAGTTGGTGTCCAGTGACAAGTGGTGTCCCCCAGGGATCGGTGCTGGGACCGGTTCTCTTTAATATCTTTATTAATGATCTGGATGAGGGGATTGAGTGCACCCTCAGTAAGTTCGCAGACGACACTAAACTGGGGGGGCGTGTTGATCTGCTTGAGGGTAGATTGGCTCTGCAGAGAGATCTGGACAGGCTGGACAGATGGGCTGAGGCCAATGGTATGAGGTTCAACAAGGCCAAGTGTCGGGTCCTGCACTTGGGTCACAACAACCCCATGCAGTGCTACAGATTGGGGGCGGAGTGGCTCGAAAGCTGCCTGGCAGAGAAGGATCTGGGGGTGTTGGTGGACAGCCGGCTGAGTATGAGCCAGCAGTGTGCCCAGGCAGCCAAGAAGGCCAACACCATCCTGGCCTGCATCAGGAATAGTGTAGTGAGCCGGAGTAGGGAAGTAATCATCCCCCTGTACTCGGCACTGGTGAGGCCTCACCTCGAGTACTGTGTTCAGTTTTGGGCCCCTCACTACAAGAAGGACATTGAGGTGCTGGAGCGTGTCCAGAGAAGGGCTACCAGGCTGGTGAGGGGTCTGGAGGACAAGCCTTATGAGGAATGACTGAGGGAGCTGGGGTTGTTTAGCCTGGAGAAGAGGAGGCTGAGGGGTGACCTTATCACCCTCTACAACTACCTGAAGGGAGGTTTTAGAGAGATGGGGGCTGACCTCTTCTCCCACGTGGCAGGTGATAGGACAAGAGGAGACGGGTTCAAGTTATGTCAGGGCAGGTTTAGATTGGATATTAGGAAGCATTTTTTCACTCAAAGGGTTATTAAACATTGGAATGGGCTGCCCAGAGAGGTGGTGGATTCACCATCCCTGGAGGTGTTTAAGAAAAGGGTAGATGAGGTGCTTAGGGACATGGTTTAGAAGTGGGTGTTTTTAAATCAGGGTAGGTTAACGGTTGGACTTGATGATCTTAATGGTCCCTTCCAACCTCACTTATTCTATGATTCTATGATTCTATGATTCTATGAAGTTCAAATGCCCAGTATGGGAAAATGTAGTGGGGTCTAGAATTCTTTCCTTTTCCTGTCAAATAATCTGTTTGTGTTGTGAGTGCCACATAATCAGCACTCTGAATTTCCTAAGAAGTCTAAATCCATTTATGAGTGGTTTTTGGTTGTTTTTTGGGGGGGAGCGGGGGGCAGAAGGGAGTATTTTCTAATTCTTGGCTCTGATATGACTTGGGAGCTTCTTGTGATACCGCATTTTCCTCTCCATCACCTTTGTCATAGACTCCAGAATGAGAATTTGATCTGTTAAAAATTATTGCAATATAGGGAAAAGTTTTTAGACATCGAGTACCTAACTTCTTAAGTTCTGACCATTGTACTAATGGTGTGGTTTTGAGTCAGAGATTTCAATCTAAGGAACAACGGTGTCCTGAGGAATTGTCAAAATAAACTACAAAGGGCTGTCCATGCTCTGTGATAGGTACTTCCCTCCCTTTATAACTTTATGGCATTATTTTGCCTGCCATTTTTTGGTGTGAAGACTCAAATATTTCATTTGCCACCTGATAGTTTTGGAGTATCTATAGATTTCATCAGGGAAGTCTAGTTACTACTGGAATCTTTGTGCCAAGAAAAGGTTCCTGAAGCCGCAGCAGGGGATGACAGTTCTACTACTCCAGTGCTGCTGAGGTGAATGTACATAGCGAGTTCACTGACTTCATGCTATGGGATAGTGCTGATGTTAAGAGAACTCACCTTTCTATACATCATCAGGTGTTGCCTTGCAACTCTTCAATGGGATGTCTGTGTCCCAGGAAGAATTACATTTGGGCTTTTTTTCCAATTTCAAGACCATTCAAGCAGATAACTTTCACTAAACTACACAGCAGGCACTTATCTACCTTTTGGACTCCGTTAGTGGATTTGTTGAGAAATGCCTATATACTTAGTGTCTAAATGGCAGCCACCTACCACTTACCTGTGCACGTAGTATTTTGTTATTGCAGGAGCATTCAGGAGTGAGTGTGTTTGACAGAGTGTATTGCTTGAGAAGTCTGAATCCTAATTTAGGTTAGGCTACTTTACTCCAGGTGTATCTCTTAGTAATCTCATTAAGTTATCCAATTTTTTAATGCAGTTTTCTATGATGAGTTTTTTACTCATTTAATGTTTCTAAATTAATTTTCTGTCACTTTGCTTTTGTACTGAGGAGGTTATAGGTTACAGCTGTTGTGTTGTTGTTAGGTTTTCTTATTTTCTAAGCTTACCACTTTTCTGCTTTACTGCTAGGTTTTCTTCCTTTATGATCTGTTCCTAGTAACACATGCAGCTTTTCAATTTCTAAGAAATTCTTATATTCCATTGGGTGCTTTTGCATGTCAATCCAACTCTTTACACTTGTAATTCATTTTTTGTCATACGGAGTCTCATGTGTTCAACAGGTAGCTTTTTCATCATTGAACCTTCTACTGCATACAGAGGCCCTTATGTCTGCTGTCAGTTTTCTGACAGCTGTTAGTCCATCAGGCAGTGAAAGTAGTGGAGTGACATCAACTAAAGGTGAAAAGCAAGAAGATGACACTAGATGGAAGAAAGGTACAGTTGTGTTTGTCAAAATGATGGTTCTGAAAGGATGTGTTTGCTGGCAAAATAATCAAATCCAGAGAAACCTAATTAGCTTTGTAGTGTGGTGTGAAGATCAAAGCTCGTGTGACTGTGGCTCACCAGGCTGGAGGACTGATTTCAAAAAAATAATACATGAAACTGATTATGATCATAAATGGTGTCTTCAGGTGAGCTTTTTATTATTGTGTTTCATTGCCATTTCACAAATAGACTTGAATTTGAGTAAATGAGATTTCTGCGAGCTTAGACGACTCGAATAGCAGCATGATCTTAGTGTTCATGGTAAAATAAAGGAGATAAATAGTACTTTGATTATGCTATGTTATTGATCTAGGCAATTTAAATATACTTTCGAAGAAATAGTCGAGTCCTTTGCTAGCCTAATGAAAATCTTGCTATTTCTGTAGCACTAAAACAAAAAATGAATTTATATCAAAATAGGCTCAGAGGGGAGCAGCTGCACTATCTTTAATACTAAGTTCAAAACTTGAGCATCAAATGAGCTGGAAATCGGGTGTCTAGTGAAGAATGTTCAGAGTCGTTTATAATTTTAAGTGGCCTGGGTTTCAGTCAACAAGCTAAAAAAGAAGCTGCTGCTATATACAGTTTAACAAAGCCCATAGATATTTGAGCTGGATTAACACTTTGCTACTCTTGGTTAGTGAATGTGTAGACCGTCAGTGAGGTCTGATGGCTTCCGGTCTTCCCTCATGTTTTTGACACTTGTGCGTGACTTCATCTTATTCTTCTCAGCCTTAACACTTGCTCTCGTAAAACCTGGGTGTCGGCTGCCTGAAATAGGCTTCCAAGGTTTGCCATTTCTTATAAGCTTGATGTTTAAGAGAGAACTTCTGACATTAGGATCTTGGAATAAGAAATATTAGTTAACCTGAAAAAAACCACTACTGGGAACCTATGGAGTTATCGACTTAGTTTTAAAAATAAGTATACTGTGCAATTCATTCCCTCTTAACCCCACAATTACCATTCATTTAAAAAAAGTAAACTTGCTCCAAGAGAGAGTCATCACTAGATGCAAGTAATATCAGGCATAGAATTACAAGCAAATGCTGACATGTTTTACTCTTATCAGTAAGAGTTGCCTTCAGGGGAAGACCTGTTGCTCTAAGTTAAAGACTTAATCATGGTAGTAGTAATGAAAGAAACTATAGGAAACAAAATAAAGTCATCTGAATACTAAAAAAAAAACCAAAACACCACTGGACCGAAACAACCCTCAAATACTCTCAGGAGTTTAAGTGAAAACATGAATTATATCTGTCTTGAAAATCCCTCCTCCTCTCATTTCTAGTGGCTAGACCTTCCAAGGATAAGGATGTCTTTGACTTCAAGCTTTTTGCCAAGCTGGATGCCTTCTGTTTAAATATTTGCGATGAAAAAAAGAACATTGCAGAGATCAAGATACAAGGTATTAAATTCTTTGTTAGTAGTAACTGATCTAGTAGTTTAGTTTAAAGCAGCTGCTAATACTTGGACTAAAAGATGCTTAAGGTGTAAATTTTCAGCATCTGACTTTTTTATTGTTATCTGTACAAACATGGCTTGTGGTATTGTTTTCAAAGTCAGCCTTCTAGTCTGTCATAATGTTTTGGCCTCCAGCTAGAAAAGCATGATATATTATTCTTCGGATAATTAGGTTCATGTTTTGAAGGAACGTGATTATGGGTGGCTTTTCATGTTGTACTAAGGTTTGGATATTTTTCTGCTATACCTGAATGATTTATGATTAAAAAAACCCCAAACCTTAAAACTGTTTTCTTTTGTTTTGAACTCTTAAGATTTGTTTGGGTAACTTGTTTTGGTTTTGTTTTTTTGATCCTTTTTTACCCTTCAAAGGGGCTATCAATAATTCTGTGTGTCTGGGGGGAAGTTTCACTTCCAAGTTGGGCGATAGCTGCCATCCTAATAGCTGTCAAAACTCTCTCTTAGTATGAATATTTAATAACCTGTGATATACAAGAGTATCTAATATGGCTCATAAAGTTGCTTGTGCCAGTCTCTGAATCATATGATGTATTCACACAAGATTTTGTATGCACAAGTGTTGTATTCAAATACAGTATAGTAACACTTTTTTTGTTATGAAAACCTTAGTAAACTAACTCAGTAGCTTGGTTATTAAGAGATGGATTATTGTTTGAGTATTTCTCTATGAATAGTAGCTCATTTCTATCCAGAGGTAATTGATACTGTGAAATTTAGAATTTTTTCTCTTTTGTTAAAAGCTGTAGCATGGTCACATTCTCAAAGCTTAATAACAGACAGCATAGTATACGGACTTGGGTTTGAACTCTCGACAATATACTTATCTTCTGTGTCTGACTCATAAAATGCAAAAAGTCTCTATTGCCAGAATTTCCAATCCTTTTTTTGTTTTGGAGAAGTTAACGGTAGTTGGGGAATTAATTCTAATTATTCTGATTTGGATACAGGGAGACTAAAATGCCTTAGATTGAATAGAGTTCTTTCATTACAGTCCCTTCAGCAAGGGATGTGGTAACTGACTTATTTCATTTAGAAGCAGAGGAGAGAATCAAGTATGTTTATTTTTTGTGGGTGTTTTAAATCGTTGTTGAATTTAGCAAACTATTAACAAAATAATTGTTGTTTGGAATGTATAATTTCTGTAACTTGTCTCACTTCCCCTACTGGTGTCCTGTGTCCCCACCCTGAAAATGAGTGTTAACTTCTGTTATGCAATGCTACAGTTTCTCTCTTTGTACTTTACAGGTCTTGACTCATCTCTTCTCCTTCAGCCAAGTCACACTGTATTCTTTGCCCGACTTAAAGATATAGTTGTCACAGATGTTGATTCAAGGACGCTTCATAAAAAAGTACTCAACTACAAGATTTTTAAGTTTTACTTGATTCTTGGTTAGTTTTGTGTGTATAAAAGTGAAATGTAATACATATTCTGTTACACTCTTCTAAAAGTATTTTATTTGTCATGAATACCTCATTTCAAATAAGATACATGGTAAAGCATAGTTTTCATATTAGAAGAATGGATGTCCAAAAATATTTAAAAGAAGAAAAAACTCTATTACATCTGATAGACTGACAATATATTTTGTTCTTCTTTGTGTTAAGTACCTTTTTAGAAGCTGCTGATTGCTGGTGGTACTCTTTCTCTCTTTCTAGGCTGTGTCTATAGTAGGAGATGAAGTTTTCAGTTTCAATCTGACATTAGATCCATATGCTACTGAGGGAGAAGCCTACACTGACATGTCAAAAGTGGATGGTACTGTATCTTTGAAAGTAGGCTGTATTCAAATAGTATACCTTCACAAATTTCTCATGTCTCTTCTGGTAAGTCTTTTTTTCCTTTGTATGTTTCTGCTGCCTTCTCAAATTAATCTTCTTTGTTTGTGTCCTCCGTACAAGGGTTAACTTAGTTTTCTGAAAGAGAAAGGATAGACTTAATTTTTCATGTGTACTATTAAGAAAGTTTTAGTTTTAACTGGCTTGAATTTCAAAAAATTAACACGATGCAAGTGGGTCACTTTCCACCCTCTGGTTTGGAAATAGAGAAAAGCTCGGTGCTCTTAAAGTATTTTATTGGTTTTGTGTTCACTGCACTCTCCATCCTGGCAAAAACCTGAGTTCATTGCGAACATATTTGAGCTAACATTAGAGGCAAAACTTTCTGCAAGGTTAGATTGTATGAGGACTGCAAATTAATCACTGTAAATATTTTTGCCTTTGTCAAGTATCCTAATGTTGGCTATTTCAATAAGCACTAGTGGGCTTTCTGTCATTCAGTGCTGGCTTTAGTAGGATTAGTATTCACTGGGGGTAAAGAGGGGCTATAAAAATAATGTGTGTCCCCAAAAGCTAATGAAGGAAGAAAAATTAGAGATGGGTTTGAAATGAGTGAATTGTACTGGTTAGTATGTTTTTGACCCTCTATTAGAGGTCATCACAGAAGGCACTCAGTTATCTTTCCCCAGGAAAAATTTTACACAGTAGGCAGCATAATTGGTGTTTGTTGATTGTGGTTGATGTTGATGTTGTAAAATGAGAGAGTAAGTTAGATTAAAAACCTGTTTACAGACATTTCTCCTTTCTCTTCAACTGCTTATTCTAGACCTTCTTGAACAACTTTCAGACAGCTAAGGAGGCACTGAGTGCTGCTACAGTCCAAGCTGCAGAAAAGGCTGCTACCAGTGTAAAAGACCTGGCTCAAAGGAGTTTTCGACTTGCAATGGACATTCACTTGAAAGCACCAGTTATTGTCATTCCTCAGTCCTCAGTTTCCCCCAATGCTGTAGTAATAGATCTTGGCTTGATTAAGGTTCAGAACCAGTTTAGCTTGGTGTCTCCAGAAGGCAGTTCGCTCCCTCCAGTCATTGATAAAATGGATGTGCAGCTGACAAAGCTGAAACTATCAAGGTAAAGTGCACTTTACTAAGTAATACTTTAGCTAATTGGTAATATTAAAACTCTATAGGATATTAATCTACTTGCTTAGAAACCATGGTTGGTGACAGTGTCAAATATTTGGTGTTAAAATACTAACCTGTTTTCTTAAGAGCAAATAAATCAGTAGTAAAATAAGATATTGTTCTGCTCAAGAAGCTGTTTAAGCCTAAAGAGAATATTACATTTGAGATTTCAAGATGTTACTTCCAAAGTGTAACATATGACTTGACTTCTAACTTCCTCAGCATGTGTTTTGTTTTGTTTTTTTCCCTTTGTTTTAAGGACCACTATGGAGACAGGTTTGTCGCATCCAGACATTCAGATACTTCACCCTATTAATTTAAGCCTGTCTGTGAAACGAAATCTGTCTGCAGCTTGGTTTCACAAATTACCAGTATTGGAGATCACGGGGTATCTGGATACAATGAATGTAAGTCTTCTGAAAAGGAGATGGTGAGAAACTCATGATAATATTTAATGTAAGACTAACCTTTATGTTATTTCTGGACACAAAGGTGCAACAAGCTGCAAAGTTTTAGTAGTTGTGGAGTGAGTTTCAGAAATGTCAACAGGGTTTAACCTACCTGTGTGAACGTAGAGGTTTGAAAGTGTCATATAAAACACCCAAACTGCTGTGTAAGTTTATTAAACTGAGAGAAAGAAAAGAGAAAACTGAAAGGGATGTCAAGGAGTCTTGTTTATTCACTGCCATAAGGCAGGACCACCTTAAATCAAATGTTTTTGGGAGCTGTTCTCTGAGTGAGTCTTTATTTGGTGCTTTTTTTTTCAAAAAAAAAAAAAACCAAACCCACAAAAAAACATAAACAAAAAACAAACCCCAGAATCTTCTTGAGAGAAATTTAAATTTATGCAGATATTTGCCTTAATAACACTAGCTGTGTAACTTCTTGTCTCCCTTGAGTGTTGTTTTTTGTGGCAATGTATATACTGTGAAAGAAAATACCAGGTGCATCTTGGGCGAAACTGGAATTAAAATATCATGAAGTAGCGTGTCATTTACAGGAAAGTATTAAAATCATAGATATCCTAAATAAACAGCTTTACAAGTCATAACCTTCTTTAATCTCCTAATCCTTTAACAATAAGCAGTTAAAAGAATTTCATTGTGTTATTTAAGGGACAATGCTGCTGACAAAATACCTGTAAATAAGCACTCTTCTTGCCAGGAAACGTTCTGCTTTGCTACCTAGTGATAAGTTTAAAGAACAATGTGTTTTTCCTGAGAACTGTGATGTGCAATTTTGTAGGTTGTGTTAAGTCAAGAGGATTTGAATGTCTTTCTCAAAGTGTTGACGGAAAACCTTGGTGAAGCAGAGGAGACACAAACTCATGCAAAATCAGTACTGCAAAAGGAAGGTCAGAGATGGAATTTGTTTGTCATGAATATTAAGTGTGTTAGCTTTGAGGAATAATGAAAAAGATTTATCTGGAAAGCAAGCTTAGATCTGAGAGTATGATCTGTAAGTGATAAACTCTTTAATTTCACAAGAATAGTGTTCATACTTTAATACTTAAAAGAAGTGGAAACATTAGAAGACAAAATTTGGTAATCATGTTAGCCAAATTGTCACAGAAGTTGCAAGGTACTGAGATGACAGAACAGTCTTGTTGCCAGAACATGTTTCTATTTCCTTTGTGTGCTCTCAAGTTAAAGGCTCTGCTTGTGGAAATGTTGCTAGCTTATCTTAGGTGAATGTAAGCCATCTAAATGGATATGTTTCTTGAGCTAAATGGTGGCAATTTCAAAAGCTAACCAATTTATTGAATGCTTCAGGTAAAACTAAAGAAATGGAGAAATCGTTTTTGACGCAGGACAAGAGTGTTCCAGAAGGAATGCTGTCTGAAAAAGGAAAAAGAGCATTAAATGAAGATGTAATCAATATGCTACTTAATTTTGAAATCAAAGAGGTATGTATCTATCCGTAAAATTGGTATGTATCTATTTGTAAAATTTATTGTTACTGAACCCCCAGAACCCAGATTCTTCAGCTGTTTCTTTAGCTGTTTTATTTTGTCTGTATTATGTGAGATTGTAATTATAGAATATTTAACATACACAATACATCTAACAGGGAAAACTCGACTTCTTTTAGATGTTCTACATTCACCTAGTCTTAATCCTTCATGACACTGCACGTGATTCTTGTAGTAACACACCAGCTGAAATAGTTAAGCTAGAACTGGTACCTTTGGCAGCTTCTAACTTTCAGATTTGCTGTCTTGGCTGTAAAGAATTTTTTTTAATGGTAGGACTGGTACGTATTACAGTCTAGCTTCTAGTGCTTCATGTTGTCTTATTTAATATATCTTATGAACAATTCTGTCTTGTTTAAAACAGTTTTACATGCTTCACGTGGAAGTTTTTTACTAAGGTATTGGCCACGTTGTCTGTGGACTGTATATGTTGGGTGATTAATGATAAAATGCTAGTTTGTTAGCGTACAAAGAGCATGCCACATAATGATGCAGACAAAGTATTGACAAACTTGAATTCTTTAAATTCCTTGTGTGGCAAATGGTTAGGTTGAGTTCCCAAGAATGGAAGGTAATTGTCTCATAAAATAATTGCATTGAAATTAATATTGCTCATTAATAACTATGTCTAGTTCTTCTATTTTAATTTTAATTTTCAGCTACATTTAGAAACACAAGTTTTTTCTCACTTTGAGCATTCTAATCAATGTAATGCTTAAAATCTTCTCTACATGAAGAATTGTAATGTTGAAACACTTGTGTCCTTAATTATAATTCGCATAGCATCAGATACTCAAAGACTGATTCACATTGCTATTTGTGCTCTACTGCCCTTCATTCCAGATGAGTACCACTTACAGTAACTGTGTTTTTCCATATTCAGGCTCTGTATGTAGCACTGTAGTGTCTGATTACAAAACTACAGCATAGCTTGACAAGGTAAAGATATACTGCTAGGACTACAAAATTAAATTCTAGCCAAATTAATAGACTTGAGATTTTTATTTTGTTGTTGAATGACTTAAGAAGTGATTGGTTGCTTGGCCAAGAGAAGCAGTAAGGGAAGGGGGAAAAGACTGGTGTTGTAATTTCTCATTCTAAAAAGGCAAAATGTCTAGATTAATACTGCTTTTGAAGCTTAGCTGAGGAGATAATGTCCAGTTATAACTGCATGTCATACTATCTGGATAGCTTTACGGAAATAGTGAACTTATTTCCCTTTCTGTATTCAAGGTTGTAATAACCTTGATGAAGCAGGTTCAGAAGGAGAGATATCCGTTACATGTTCTAACTGTGCTACAGCTTGGAACCGAAACGAAAATTAGAAATCATGAATTGACTGCAGCAGCATATCTGAAAAAAATTATGATGAGATGCATTGAAATAAATGGTAAGTCTTCTAGAAAACTGGTATGCAGTCAGTACAGTGTGTGCAGTCAGCTTTTGTAGCAAGAGGATAGCATGATCAAAAATAATAATAAATAGCAGCGAGGAAAAAAGGCCAGGAGGTTACATGCCAAATTCACTTAATGACGCACTTAATTAGTCTGTTTTACCTGATACCAAGTCTTACTCCTGTTGCTAGAGTTAGCTTGAGTTAATTTATTTGTTAGTTGCCTACTTGAAGTAGGAATGGTCATTCCTGAGAAGTATTCTATCTGTTCAGGGTGTTTTGATGAGCTTCTGAATCTGTGCTTTATGACCACTTCTGGCAGCACTGGAAATCTGGTGTGGTTCCTTGATTGGTCAGGTAACAATTCAAAGGGATACTGAATCAATAACTGAAATAGCCATGTATTCAAAATAGAAAAGTGTCTTTTTTAATAGAAAAACCTAAAGATAGGAATGCAAAGCTATTTGCAGGAATGCAAATAACTTTCCAATTTTGCATCTTCTTCAGGATCAAGGTAAGTTAATTTTGACAAGTTTAACTAAAAAGAAGTGAATACAGCTTTTCACAAGGTAATGCCTAATCTGCAGCTTCTCAGTGAAAAGAGATGTTTACCTTCACTATTTCAGCAAGAATAGTGTATAATTAGTATATAATTGAGGATTAGCGTAGAGGCATTCCATAGGTGGAGTAAAGCTTGTGAGTGGAAGTACTTCACATTTTTATTTCTCTATTTGCAGACTCAAAAGGAAACCCTCTTTGCATTATTAATTCTTCAAGTGAAACAGATGAGCATCTTCTGAAAATGGAATACATCAAGGTTTCAATACCTTTTAACTAAGATTATATGGGGAGTAAAATAAGGCTTCCATACTTAGCCTGTGTTAAATGTCTTTTTTTTTTTCTTGTTTTAAAACCTGTAGGATCTATCTAAAACTTACCTAGGTCTTCTCCCAAATACCCATTTTTCAACTTACCATTTCATTTAACTCCCCACTGCTTCCATAAAGGGTTTGCTTCATCAGTCAACACAATTCCTGAAATCACTGGTGAAGTCATATGTTTGTATGCATTCTTCTCTGTGAACAATACAGATTAGTACCTTTGTGAAATTTAATAGGTGAAATAGTCTTTGCCTATGTAAGTGATAGGTGGCTCTCTACAGGTGGTAAAACTAGCATTTGAGGAGTAATGTCTTGGTAGCTAGAGTTCTTGAATTTTAATTAAAAAAAAAAAAGTGCCCTTCAAAACCTACACAGATACTTGGGAATCTGATAGGTTGTAGAACCAGTGGACTACTCATGCTCTTACCTAATAAGGACATAATTTTTATAGAGAAAAAAAAGTTAATTTTTTCTGGCAAAGTATTAAGCATAAATTGGTCCAGTGTAAATAGATCCTAGGCCAGAGAAAGTTTTGTAACTGGCCAGTTGAACTTTCAGAAAATAAATGCTATAAAATGTCACTGAGCAGATCATAGCGTGTACCCCATTCTGGTTGCCTTGATCGCGTGCTTTATTTAGAGAACTTGTTTTTTCAGGCTTCACCATTTTCCTTTGTTTTGCAATGGGAATAATCCTTGTGTGTGTGGTAAATTCAATTAATTCAGTTAATTAATTCAGTTGATTCAGTCGAGATTGACTGTGTACTTGGGCTGGTTTTTTTTTTCTTCCTTTAGGCTGATGCTGATGGACCAGATTTTGCTACTACTTATAGAAGCACCAAGCAAAACATCAATGTAAGTATTGGATGTATTTAATTTTTTTTTAAGCTTCTCAAATAGTAACAGCTATGCAAGCCTGTTAGTTGCCTGCTTTTTCTCTTCTTATGAAGAGAAAAAAAAAAAAAAAACCAAACAAAAAACCACAAAAACCCAAAACCCAAACCCCTGATACTTTCATCACTAAAGATTGCTGCTTTATAGTAGTGGTGGTGGGTGGAGCTTGCTTCTTGACAGCCGTGTGTGGAATTTGAAGTGGCTGGACTACTTTAGAGTCAAGAAAGCTGACATCCCGTAGTGTATCAGTAAAACCAGCGTCTGCCAAGAGTTGCTTTAGGCTAGGAAAAGTCGGCTAGCTGATGCTAGGTTTCACTAAGTAATATTGGCTAGAGTAGTTGCCACTCTTTTACTTTCTGTTCTGATTGCTAATTTTTAATCTTGTTGTTTTGTTGTGTCATACATACCAAAGTATCTCTATATATGGTTCTGAAGATGTCAACTGAGATGCTAAGTAGTCCACAAGAAAATGTGTCAGAACTAAGAGAGCTTACTGAAAAAGCATAACCACATGAAGCATCAATTTTTAGATTGGCACAGTTCCTCTGTAGCTGTTTTAATCTGCCCTTCCATAGCTCCCTCATCTGTTCTGGAGCTTGTGTGGTGTTAAGTTGAAGGAGATAAAAGGGGTGAGATACTTGTGAAATTGAGCAAGGCACTTTTTTTCTCAATTCTGTGACAGTAACTCTGAGTTGTTATGCAATGGACTGCTACTAAATAACAATGTTACTTTGTCTCCTTGCCCTCGTTTTAGGTCATTTTTTCATGTTTGAATATAGTACTTCACACAGAGGCTTTGCTTTCCATCATGAGTTTTCTCACATTCAGTGTTCCATCAAGTGGTCTTCCCAGTACTGATAAAGCATCAGACCACAAGCCTCAAATAAAAGAACAAGAAAAAGGAAGTACTCTTAGACCAGGTAATGCAGTATTAGAAAAGCCATACTTTTGTTGCTTAACAGCGTCTGGCCTTTGGTTTCAAAGGATACCATTTCAGGTGACAGCATTGCTGTCTGGTGGAAAAACAAGGCATGCACAAGTGTACATGGGCAGAAAATCTCATTTAAAAGCCAGATATTTTTGCTGTTGCTTAATTTTACAAATTCTCCTTACTCAGTATAACTCTTTCCTAGATAGTGCTCTGACTGTTGTAATAAAAGTGGAATAAATGATGTTGCAGTGAACAGTACCAAAGCCTTTCCAAAGCATCAGTGTTACAACTTTGTTGGTTGCCAATCTGAAGGCTCTAAAGAGTGCTTACAGTCCTGAAAATAAACGTTCTTTAGCCCTGGGAAAGCAAAAAGTTCTGAACTGAAGGGTGTTGTGCTTATTTTAATAATTGATATCTGTAACCTTGAAATAGAGTTTTCGTATGGAAGCTCCTTCAGGATGTTTCGTCAGGTCCTGTGTGGTTGACTCTTGTGTTTGTAGTGTTGTTTGGGAAATCCAAGGTTTTCTAATCCTAAATCTGTTGGGACTGAGATAACAGTGGCTGGTTGTTGCATTTTGTGTTCTGCAGGCACTTTCAATTTTGCTGCAGAAAACTTTTTTTAACCCAATACGCCTAAAATTGCTTTGTTACTCTATACAGAAGGGGAGTATTTCTCACGTGAGAGTGTTTCAGTTAACGAAATATAAACTGTATTCAGCATACTGTTGTATGAAAACTAGATATTAATGAGAAAAAACATTTTGATTGCTGTTTGCCTCTGTTAGTTGGTGACTGTTCTTGTGCCGGAAGAAAACTGTGTTAATAAAAGACTTATTTCATGTCTTGACTAATAATTAGCAGTAAGTTTAAGGGAATAACTGCAGGTTGCTTTCTGAATAGCTCATATATGTACAAACCAAATAATCTAACATTTGTTTTTTAAAAAATGACTTATAATGAAGTTCTTGTGTGTCTTCTGTGTTTCCTGTCCAGTGTCTAGTAATGCAGCCCATGATGATACCTGTGAATTAAAACTCACTGCAAAGCTAAATGCGTTCAATATTACAGTGTGTGATCAGACCTGCAGCATTGCAGACATTAGAATACAAGGTAAGGGGTTTAAATTTAAATATTAGATTAGTTGGTCATAGCAAGAAATACCTTATTCCTCTCCATTCATTCACTTCTGAAAGGCTAGCATGTGTACTGTCGAAGTCTCTGTAACATAGGTTTGAATATATTTTGATTGTATGATACGGTTGTGATTAAGTATTTTAATAGGTAAAATGCCTGAGAGGGAAGAAAATACTTGACTTGGAAAAAGAAGGCAATTAATTTCAAAGTGGAGTAAAATTAAAAGAAATGAAGGCCCTATGATATAAATAACACAAGCTTCCATTTTTTAATAGCGAGATCCTAGATAGTGCTGGGAATTTTTACTCTAGCCTTAGAGTCCATTTATGTTGGCAAATTTGTCATGTGTAGTAAGGTCACAACTTCTATCTTGGGCTTAGCATTGGCTGTTACATAGTAGAATGCTGGATTCTAAGGTATTCGTATTTTTAATATTCAGTAGTAGATAATGCTTCTTTTTTAAAAAGTCTTTACACAAGCAGTTTGTTAAAGTGCATTTATTATCTTCTTCCTTTTGTCTCAAATCAGGAATGGATGCATCTGTAGCTATGAAAACTAAAGAGATTAAAGTGTTCTCCAGACTTGAGGACATTGTAATTACAAATGTTGATCCAAAAACACTCCATAAAAAGGTGATGTGTTGTTCAGATTGTAAACAAAAAGATCTAGGTCTTTAAGTTACTTAATGATAGCGCTGTATTTGATTTGCTGTGTTGTATAATGCTAAGTACAATGTAATGCACCAAATATTAAGCAAAATTTCATTGGTTAGTTTCCTTTATCTCAGGGAAGCAAAACATGCTTCCATTCAATATTTTAATTCTTTTTAATCATGGTTGTGTTGATGTGTTTAACTGAGTAGCATGGGTTAAATATAAAATGGACTGTAGATAACCAAGTGAGAAGAGACATACTGTAAAATAGCTGATTTGATTTCCTTTTGTGCCTAGCGTATATGTGTCCAAGTATTGCTGATAAGTTGCAGTTGATCTTTTTGTGGAAGTATTTCTTGTTTGATAACTTAAGCAATAAATCTATCAGAGGTTACAGACTGGGAGTGTTAACTATATGGACTTAATCTTCTAGGCTGTCTCCATAATGGGAGATGAAGTGTTTAGATTTCACATGTCACTTTATCCAGATGCTACTGAGGGGGAAGCCTACACTGATATGTCAAGGGTGGATGGTAAAATGTCTCTGAAAGTGGGCTGCATCCAAATAATTTACCTACATACATTCTTTATGTCTCTCTTGGTAAGACATTAGTTTCAGTTCTTTTCTTGACATTATAAGTTTTTTAATAAAATAAAATGTAATCAGCTCTTTGCGATCTGTAGCTTGCGGTGGGTTGATGTACGAGCATATAGAACTATTTGTTGAAGAAGCGTCACCTAAGTTGCACTGCTTTGTAGAAGAATGACAAATACGAAGGGTGACAAAACAAGTAATGAATTGACTTGATAGCTTTAATAGTATCTTAAAATTAAATATGTAAGCAATGTCTTAGCTTGTGCATGATTTTAAGCTTTTTCTCTTTCAAAACTTGCATGATTGAATTAGAAGCTTTGTATTTCTACCACAGCTGTACTATTTTACTTAAATTTACATTTTGCCTGGGGCTTGCCTTTTTTGTGAGGCTTATTTCCTCTCATAGAACTCTTACATTTTTTCATTACCTATCAATAGAACTTCCTCAACAATTTCCAAATGGCACAAGAAGCCCTGACTGCAGTCACTGTCCAGGCAGCAGAAATGGCTGCTTCCAGCATGAAAGATTTTGCTAAAAAGAGCTTCCGCCTCTTAATGGATGTCAATTTGAAAGCTCCAGTTATAGTTGTTCCTGAATCTTCAACTTCAAATAATGCTTTGGTAGCTGATCTTGGCTTAATCAGAGTTCAGAATGAATTCAAGCTGGTGTCTTCAGATGAATCTTCTCTCCCTCCAGTCATTGACAACATGGATGTGCAGCTAACTCATTTGAAATTATCAAGGTATACATGGAATTTTCCTCTGAGTTGCATAGTGTTCGTAAAGAACATGGGTCCATGTTCCATATGCAGCATTGTTCTATTATTTAAAGATGATAGGCAATGAAAACATACTAAAACCAAACAAAAAACCCCATTAAAGTAAGTTTAGGAGTGCTTTTAGATAAGGACACATGTCCACAACCTCTAAAACTTCTTGGAAAGAAAGGAATGATAGGACAGTAACTGAGTTGATCTTAAGTGCATACCTGTGCATGAGTGCATGTAAGCACACATTGTTATCAATTTAAAGGTAAGCGTACCCATATTTCTGCTAGGTTAGTATGATATTATTTGGGATTCTGAAACTGCTAAATATTTTTTCTTTGCTGCTTTCACTGTCTTTTGTAGGTGCATTATATCCACAGATTCTCAACCAGATTCTGAAATTCTGTGTCCTGTGAGTTTGACTTTACTGGTCCAGAGAAATTTAGCTGCAACTTGGTATCATAAAACCCCAACAATTGGTATCAAAGGAGATCTAAAACCGATGCAGGTAATATCATGGCAAATCAGAGCTACATCAAAAGCTACATATATTCTCAGAATAGTACTTAGCCTAGTTAAGGAGCTTGTAAACTCGTTGCAATTTGTATTCTTTACAGAATGTTAGAAGACTTCCAGCTCGACTGTCCAGTTTATGGATCTGTTAGAGTTTTGCTATTGTATAATGAATAGTTAGCTGCATACAAATAGAATAAAACCTATTTTTATTTTTCCAGGGGTCTGTTGGAGCTATCTTTTGATTCAACAGCCAGTAAAGTTATTGAGGTTACTTGTTGAGTTAGCATTTAAAAATCTAGATTTAAGACTTTAAATTGTTTAATCTGTAATATTCAGGTTATTTGAGTGTTTAGTAGATCTATTAGGAAATAAAAGGCTAGATGTGAATCTCTAATATACAACAGTTCAAAATTATGGTTGATATCTTTGCAGAGTGCTTTGCTTTTGCTTTTCGTACATTAACCATATGGATGTAAGAGGGTAAAATGAACTGGGGGGCCTTTTAGTTGTTTGTGAGCCCTGTTTCATTCCTGTATCTGTGTCGTGGCCAAATGTAGCACTGGTGAAGCACAGAGGAATAAGATATTGGAGGAGTACCAGTAAAAAAATGAAATGTAGAAAAAAATATTCTAACACTGTATTATGGGCGAAGTGACTGCGGTTTGTCACTTACTAATGCTTTTTTTTTTTTTTCACAATCATGTTATGTTATAACTGGTTCAGATTCCTTAACTCTTTAAAGGCCTACTGAATGACAGTTGCTTTTGTGTCTACAATGTAAGTCTTGGCTATAATGCTATCTGGCTATGTTTCTGGATTACTGAATTGTTAACAAGCGCTTATGATCATCATTTACTCGTATTTTTAGCAGGCGAAGAGCCTTTACAAGATGAGAAAGTGTTTATCACGCAGACTGTTAGTTCTTGTTGTAACTCCTGTTCTTAACAAGTAACAAATGATAGTTTAGGAAAAATGGGCAAATTACTTATGGTGTTTTGGCCAGGATCATTTTGACTAGACAGCTTGTTTATGGTGGAAGCAGCATGTTGTTTCTCCTCAACATTCGCGTACTATTGATAAAAATAGGGTTCTGTGTTGGAAAGAAATACTGTCACCAAAAATGAAGTTGTGGGTTTATCACTTTACAGATTGCACTCAGTGAAGATGACCTAACCGTTATCATGAAAATTTTACTTGAAAACCTTGGAGGAGCTTCTTCCCAGCCAAATACTGTGCAAGAGAACATTGAAGATACGCAGATACTTAAAAAAGGCGAAGTTCTAAATGAATCTGATTTCTGTGAGGGTATGTTCAAAACAAAATCTGAGTATGTTTAGGCAGAGGTCTGTATGGAAATTCAAACATCATATTTATCTGAAGCTCTTCAATGTGTGTAAATAAATTGTTTTTCTTAATTATTACATATGCGTTGTGTACATGAAAAGTTGTAGATAAGAACGTATGCACAAACCAAAAATGTTGGGGTGTAAGCTGTTGATGATCAAAAGTTTTTGTAGTGCTTTTTGTGATTCATCTTTTATGGGATGGTATTCTTCAGTCTATATCAATGTTATAAGTTGCAGGTGGTTTAAGAAAGAAAAAAGCCAAACCAACTACCCCAGAATGTTAATGCACAATTATAACAATCGAGGACGTTATTAGTATTCAAATAGTGTGTTAATGTAAACAGTGTATGTCTCTGGATGAAATATTGTTAACCCTGTGCCAAAAATCTTTTTTGTCCAAAACTTAACATTCTCAATGACAAAAAATTCCTGTTCAACCAGTAGTTGAGTTGCTACACTGTGAGAAGTAACTCGAAGGAAGAGTAGTGCAAACTCCGTGAGAGGTCTTGGTACGTCCTGTAGTTCTTCATTAAAATCAGTGAACAACTGCAGTAAATTAATGACAGCTTTTTTTAAGGTTCTTAAACCACTCTGTGCTGGGTGACTTTAGCCTGCATTGAATAGAACAAAGTGATATTGAGTAAATGAAAATGTGAATTTTTCTGAGTAGTCTTCCTGATTTAGAGCTTTTCTCTTTTTGTGACTTTCTGATCTTAATTAAAAAAAACCACAAACCAAACAAAAAAGATAAGAAAAAAACCAAACCCAACCAAAAAACCAAACCCAGGAAACCACCCCCAACCCCAGTGTTGTAAAGAAATATAAAATTATTTTCTTTTCACTGACAGGTCCTCTTGCATTCGGACAAGAAAATGTTTCTACAGTTCAGTCTTCTGCGCAATGTTATACAACGCTTAAATTTGACTTTAATTTTGAGTCGCTTTCAGTAACTCTCTACAATAGTGATATGAATCAGGTTTGTGACAAAGATTTTACCATATGGGTGGGGTGGGTAACTTACGCTTCTCACATGAACAGAACCCAGGATAATAAAATGAAGTTTTGTCAGTTGTATTGGCTTTGTAATGCTTACCTTATGGAGCTGTCATGGTTTAACCCCAGCTGGCAACTAGGACTATGCAGCTGCTCGATCACTTCTACCCCACCACCACCCCAAGTTTAGGGAGAAAAGAAGGGGAAAGGGGGAAAACAACCCAACTCATGGGTTGAGATAAAGATAGTTTAATAGAACAATAAGGGAAAAGGAAAAAAAACAATAATAATAATGGTAAAGGAAAATATGAAATAAAGTAATACAACACAAGTTGCTCTCACCACCCAGAGATTGGTTGCCCATCCCACCCCAAGCATTAATTGTGGATCACTGGCCCTCTGGGCAACACCTGTTTATATACTGAGCGTGATGTCTATGGTATTAGAATATTCTGTTGGTCAACTTGTTCTGTCTATGCTTGCCCTCAGCTTCTATGGGAAGCTGAAAAAAGTCCTTGATTAATATAAACATCACCTGGCAACAACTAAAACAATAAGCATTATTGACTTTCCTTTCATACCAAATCTGAAACACAGAAACCACTAGAAAGAAAATTAGTTTGATCCCAGCTGAAACCAGAACAGGAGCTTATACAACTTATCCTGGAACTTGGAGGTTTTATGGGCAGAGAATGTCCTTAGTTTGAAGGATTTAAGTGCATTTCTAAAATTCACACTAAAAAAAAATAATAAACTGACTAACCAAAACCACCCGCCATTTGATTTGATCATTCAAACCTTTGATTCCAGTATATCCAAAATAAAAATGAAAATTTGAAAAGCAGGAATTGCTAGCATAAATGATCCTAGTATTCTGCATGGTGCCTGTATAGTGAGTAAGCAGACCCAAGGTGTACATGACCCATACTTCCCTCTTACATATCTGTGAGTGTGAGCAATAATGAATATCCTTCCTGTACTGAAAACAGAAGAGAAAGATGTGCAATGTCACCTTGTTTTTATGACTTAGTATGCTTTGTCCATGTGTGAAGGTGCTTGCTTCATAAGACTTGCTATATAGTGAACATGTGGTAGCTTTGCATTTAAGGTAACTATAATGCAGGAATTTGTGGTGGTTTTTGTATGACAGGTGTATTATTTTAAAAAGTTCTCGTGAAATGAGTATCATAGGGAAGAAACATGCTGTAATGGGGTTTTATTTTAATTTTTTCTTCATATCCTCTCCACTTATTGCTGAAGTCCTGGTTGTTAATGAGTTAATGTGATGGGAGCGAAGGGATCCTCTGGTAGGAGGTTCAGATGGATTATCCTTCCGCCATGCGTTCTGAACAACTGCTAGAAATGTGTTGAAGAAACAACTTTACTACAACCCAACTTGTTTCTTCTGTTTTCTCAATGAGTTTCTTAGACTAATTTGTATGACTGGAGGACTGATGACAGCAACAGGCTAATCAGATCCTTCAAATCATGGATCAAAATGCACGTGGCTAGCAGCAAGAGAAACATGTTTGTGACTTTGTTCTATGGTAACTAGTTCTACAATTTCTCATTATGTAGAAGTCTCTGCTTTCGCTGCATAGTAACAAATTACGCCTTGGTGAACTCCGTCTGCATCTCATGGCATCATCAGTGAAGATGTTTTCAGATGGCTCAATGGATATTAATGTTAAACTCAAGGCATGTACCCTGGATGATCTCAGAGAAGGAATTCAGAATGTGACTGCAAGGTAAGTTTGAGTGCATCAGAAATGAAAAAACTCCATGCAGTTTGTGAGGAAGACTGTTTCCTTGTTTCTATACTTTGCTTCACATGGGATTGCTAAAACTTAGTAGGACTGTCAGTTGTTGCTTGTCACGCTGTGCACAAAAACAATAAATGATGTGGTTTTAATAATGTTAAGCAAGTTTTTTCTTTTATATGTTGATTTCCTATGGTTATCCAAAACAAAAAAAAAACCCAAACACCTGAGAGTCTTGAGTATTACAGTAAACTGTGTAGAATGGCTGAGTAGAGAGCAACCAGCGTCAGCTGGGGAGTTCTATACACTGACAATTTCGTCTGATTTGTTACACACTGCGTACATAGTTCCAAAACTGTAGCACACAAATTTTAAATTGAAATTACTCTTCTGTTATTTCTGGAGGAAACACTGATTACTTATGTTGTAATTCTTATTTATAAATGGCACAGGGAGGAAAAAATGGCACTGCTTATGCATCCTTGTTTTTCTAGATCGACATGTTGTAATGCTTGAAATATTTCTTATTAAACTTGTTTTCCAGAATGATAGACAAGAAAGATGACACAAATGACAGTTCAATGATAGATATAAGCTACAAGCAGGATAAAAATGGAACTGTTGTCGTTGCTGTCCTTGACAAGCTGTATGTATGCGCCAGTATGGAGTTTTTGTTGACAGTAGCAGATTTTTTCATTAACTCAATGCCGGCATCCTCAACTGAAAGATCTGCACAGTTCCAATTAAAGCATGGTGCTTCTGGAAAATCCAAGCCAGAAACAGGTCTGTAAAACTGATTTCTACCCTGACTCCCCTTCTTTACAGACTTCATACTGAAAAGAAATCATCCAAAAGTTTTCAAGATGCTATCTTGTTATCTGACTTAAGAAATTAGTTTATTGTTCACAATGTGTAAATTGGCCACTGATAGCATAGATTGTTGTAAGCAGTAGTAGTTCTAGAACTGCTGTGTTAAGCAGTGGAGTTGTGCTCTCGAGCAGAGCTAAATATTGAAAATCATGTCATACTAAACAGGATTTTTACCTATGTAATATTGCAAAGTAAGCATCCTTAGGGTAAAAAGTGCTATGTAGATAGTAGTTAAGGAAGTAAAAAAACCAACTTGCACTTTAAAGGTGAGTGGCAAAGAATGTTTTATCCTTACTTCTGCAAGTTGTGTATTTTGAAACTATGTTGTTATCTCAGTTCAGATATGGAAAACTAAATTGTCGATGAATAGCTTTCCTCTTTCTGGTTGAAGGCTGAATGTAAAGCATAATGAAACGAGGGCAAGAAAGACCACTGCCGAGTTGGGTTTGGTTTTTTTTGGTTGTTCTTAAATGATTACTAGGCTTGCCTGAGTTGTGGTCAGACCTAATCTGTGGGTTGTGTTTTCTAGCTGGTTCCCAACAGCCTTTCCTTTCTTTTGGGGAACTTGGCAGGGTGTTAGGAATGAACCTTAGGTTTTATGAATTGCCCGTGTCATGTCAGCAGTTCACTTCCTCTCCTATTCCCTTGTTGTAGGTATGCACAAGTCTTGTGATGAGGGAGGGATGGTACACACTCCAGAAAAATGGCACTTGCAGGGGCTGCTCAGGACTACCCAAGTGTGTTGCTGGCTGCAACCCACAATGCCTAGCTTGCTTTGCTTTTCCTGTGGGACACCAAGCCTCAACTTGGCACCTGTTCCATTGCATAGGTGTGATATTCCAGCTAGAGAGTCGAGCAGAGAAGAACCTAATGAAATTCAACAAGGGCAAGTGGAGGGTACTGCATCTGGGGAGGAATAACCCCATGCATCACTACAGGTTGGGGGCTGACCTCCTGGAGAGCAGCTCTGTGGAAAGGGACCTGGGTGTCCTGGTGGACAACAGGATGACCATGAGCCAGCAATGTACCGTGGTGGTCAAGAAGGCCAGCGGCATACTGGGGTGCATCAAGAAGAGTGTGGCCAGAAGGTTGAGGGAGGTCATCCTCCCCCTCTACTCTGCCCTGGTGAGGCCGCATCTGGAGTAGTGTGTCCAGTTCTGGGCTCCCCGGTTCAAGAAGGACAGGGAACTGCTGGAGAGGGTACAGCAAAGGGCTACAAAGATGAATAGGGGATTGGAGCATCTTTCATATGAGGAAAGGCTGAGGCATTTGGGTCTTTTCAGGCTAGGGAAAAGACGACTGAGGGGGATCTTATCAATGCTTATAAACACTTAAAGGGAGGGTGCCAGGTAGATGGGAACGGTCTTTTTTCAGTGGTGCCCAGTGATAGAACAAGAGGTAATGGGCAGAAACTTGAACATAGGAAGTTCCATCTTAACATGAGGAGGAACTTCTTTACTCTGAGGGTGGCAGAGCACTGGCACAGGCTGCCCAGAGAGGTTGTGGAGTCTCCCACACTGGAGACATTCAAAACCTGACTGGACGCTGTCCTGTGCAACTGCTGTAGGTGTCCCTGCTGTGGCAGGGGGGTTGGACTAGATGGTCTCCAGAGGTCCCTTCCAACCCTGACCATTCTGTGATTCTGTTAGGCACAAGTAACCCATATGTTGAATCCTAGTGTGCAGGAGGGTCACACGCCACTATACTGCCTGTCATTGAGAACCAAAGTGACTTGATACATCATTAGGTTAGAGAGTCTTGCTTTTAACTGAAATACATACAATACGATTTTTTTGGTCTGTTTGGAGACTGAGTGGGTATTCAGACAAGAAATTGTATATTGCTAATTTGGTTTCAGTTAGTAAATCTTCACTCTAAAGAAGTTAGTTACTTTTGGTGTTGTGCCAGAAGATAACTATTCCCAACTTGGCTTTGTAGAGCCAGTGCTTAGGTTGACTACAGTATATAGAGCTGATACTGTCTTTTTTTACACTATTGAAACAGTTTCTTCAAAAGAAAACTTCTGACCAGTTTGCTGCTGATCTCTGGACACTGTGATATTGAGTTTCAGCAAAGTATTCCTGTAAAAATTGAGACATTATTTGTTAAATTTGTACCTCTAAAATTATGTAGCAACTTTTGTGCATGGTTTAGGTATTATGTACATAATAATGCTTTCAAATCCTTTATATTCAAGGGGTTTTTTTACTTATTTTCACAGAAATATCTGTGCGGCCAAATATGACAGTAAAAGCTGTGATAATGGATCCAGAAATTGTATTTGTTGCTAATTTGACCAATGCTGATGCCCCTGCCTTGAAAGTCTCCTTCCAATGTGACTTTTCTCTGACATCTGGAAAGCTTGCGCAAAGGATGACTGCTCAAGTGAAGGCTTTCAAAGTGTTGGCCTGTGCCTTTCTCAAAGAAAAACAAGACAAGAGTGTTACTATGGTAAGAAAACTTAATGAAAAAAGTGTTGAGAACTGTTGGCAGGCGTGTCCTTTAGTTGGTATGTCCTTTAGTTAGCATGTACATAGCACTCAGAAAATTCACTTTTCATATGTGTCATATGTGTATTTTCGGTGTCCAAGTGGAGAGCAGTGACGAGTGGCGTTCCTCAGGGGTCGGTACTGGGACCCGTACTGTTCAACATCTTTGTTAGCGACATGGACAGTGGGGTAGAGTGCACCCTCAGCAAGTTTGCTGACGATACCAAGCTGTTTGGCGAGGCAGACACGCTGGAGGGGAGGGATGCCATCCAGAGGGACCTGGACAGGCTGGAGAGGTGGGCCCAAGCCAACCTCATGCAGTTCAACAAGGCCAAGTGCAAGGTCCTACATCTGGGTCGGGGCAATCCCAAGCACAAATACAGGCTCGGCGGAGAATGGCTGGAGAGCAGCCCTGTGGAGAAGGACCTGGGGGTGATGATTGATGAGAAGCTCGACATGAGCAAGCAGTGTGCGATCGCAGCCCAGAAGGCCAACCGTATCCTGGGCTGCATCAAAAGAAGTGTGGCCAGCAGGTCAAGGGAGGTGATTCTGCCCCTCTACTCCGCTCTCGTGAGACCCCACCTGGAGTACTGCATCCAGCTGTGGAGTCCCCAACATAAGAAGTTCATGGACCTGCTGGAGCGTGTCCAGAGGAGAGCCACGAGGATGATCAGAGGGCTGGAGCACCTCTGCTATGAGGAGAGGCTGAGAGAGTTGAGGCTGTTCAGCCTGGAGAAGAGAAGGCTCCGGGGAGATCTTATTGCGGCCTTCCAGTACCTAAAGGGGGCCTACAGGAGAGCTGGGGAAGGACTTTTTACTGGGGCATGTAGTGATAGGACGAGGGGGAACGGCTTTAAGCTGGAAGAGGGCAGGTTTAGATTAAACATTAGGAAGAAGTTTTTCACTTTAAGGGTGGTGAGGCACTGGAACAGGTTGCCCAGAGAGGTTGTTGAAGCCCCATCCCTGGAGGTGTTCAAGGCCAGGCTGGACGTGGTCTTGGGCAACCTGGTCTAGTGAGAGGTATCCCTGCCTGTGGCAGGGGGGTTGGAACTCGATGATCTTCAAGGTCCCTTCCAACCTAAACCATTCTATGATTCTATGATATCACTGATTACTATGAAGATAGGAAAGGACTGTGCATCTGGGATATGCCAAGGTGAATCTCTTATCAGTAGGGGCAAGACTGTCTAAAACCTGTGTAGTGCATTTGTAAAGTGAAAGTTTCTTAGTGAAGAAATTATATGTGGGGTTTTGAAGACTATGAGCACCTCTCTGCAACTTTGTTTACTGCCTGTCAGTGTACTTGTTGCAGTAGAGTACGCTGATCAGCATGTTGTCTGGAACTTCATCTACTCATTCCTGGAAGGGAGCATTGAGCCACAAAAGCAGCCTGTGTGGTTCATCTTGCACATGGTATCTTTCCTTATGCATTTAGTTTTCTTAAGGATTCAGGGTTTTTTTGACTATAGCATCAGTCCATCTGTGTTTTGGGTTTTTGTTTTGTCTGTTTTTGAAGCCTTATGACAAAAGCTTTTATTTCACTAACTTTTAACCTTCCGGTACAAAATTGCTCTTGTGCAAACTTGGATACTGGAATGAAGCACAGTAATGCTATGGAAAGAATGCCGTTACTCTAATACATGTTGTTTTATGGGATCAGCATCCCTTTGGCCTATGAGATTAAAAAATACAAGTCCATTTGAAAAGGTTGGGTTCCAGGAGTTACCTTAATAATCAAATTATATTTTTCACTCAGGTGTTACGGCCATGTTCTTTAGTCATGGAAAATATGATGCATGTCTCAGGGTTACAAACGGCAGTAGTAACAATAGAAGAACTTACTATAAAGGTAAGATCTTTGGAAAAACAGGTGTGTTTCTTAAGCTGTAGCTTGTGGGGTTTTTTTAATTGACATATTGCTGTTTAAAACTTCTGGTTTCCCCGTTAGTTTAATTCCAAAAATAAGCATTTATCCTTTTTAGAGCTGCTCTGTGTCGGGAAAAATCATTACATGTTCCTTGTTTTGGCAATCTCTTGGCAAAAAAGGTTTAATTTAAATACTTCAGATACTAGGATCCCTTCTGCCAGTTTCCTCCAAATTTATGAAACGACCTTTCCACCTGCTGCCACCACCACTATTTTTCTCTTCTGTGATCTAAAAAGGTGGTCAGTGGTGAAGTCTTAAACTGTAAGCAGTAGTACACTGTTCCTAAAGCATAAAGCTTTTGACAGATGTGCTGTGCTGCTAATTGAAATGGTGGTATACATAACTCTGCAGACAGGCTCTTTTGTTTATGTTTTACAATGTAGTGGGGAAAAGGTTGATATTGACTGCTGTTACAGGAGTACCACGTGTCAGTAAAAGTGAAATTCCGATCTGAGAATTTTGTTCTTGAGCCTGTGGGATTGTGAGGGGGGAACTGGGAAACTTTGTAGGAAAGGAAAATAAGAGGAGCTCCATGAACAGATTGTGTTTCTTTATCTTAGAATTTGTCTCTCTTACAAGGGCCTTTAGTGCTCTGTACCTGTATTAGGAACCCAAGAGTTATTTGCCATTTCCATTTATCATGTATTTTGTATGTTAATAAGTTTTAAAATGTTTTAAGCTCTAAAGAATTTTTTGTTTTGTTTTGTTCAAGATCTCACCAATAATTCTGAATACTGTGGTGACCATTATGGCTGCCATAAAACCCAAAACAACAGAGGAGGATTCTAGAGGACCAACTGAAGTTTCTGATAATTTGTGGCAAGTGAAGCCTATAGATCAGTGCAATGCTTGGTTTCTTGGTGTTGATGTAGCTACAGAAGCAACAGAAACTTTTAAGGACCGTGAACATGTTCTGAAACAAGAGAAATTTGACATTGTAGTGAAATCGGTTCAGATCACTTTGGAGTGTGGTCTGGGACATCGTACTGTCCCTCTGTTATTAGTAGAATCTGTGTTTTCAGGTGTCCTTAAGAACTGGTCCTCACTGATGGAGGTCACTGCTGATATGTCACTGGAGGTACGTAGAATCAAATTGTTAGCAGTTTAAAAACACTTCTGCACATTTCATAACGTTCAAGTAACTTTTTAGTACACTTTCTATGTGCTAAATTAATAATCGGTTTAAACTGTAATGCTCTTAGGGGTGCTTTAGTAGTCAGGCAAGTATGACTAAGCATAAAGTGTTTTTTACAGATACTTGCCAGTCAATAGTAGATTTTAATGGCAATTGCTACTGTGGAATAATCTCCTCCTCCCTGTTTCTGTATTCTTTTTGCGTGTTCACTTTTTGCTGTGTGAACAATGAGCTTATCTTAGTTGAATATTCATATTTAACTCGTATTGCCCACCTTTTTTTGTTTCTCTAGCATTGTGTTTATTGGTAAGATAGAAGTTACACTGTTTTCTCAAAATCTTCTCTGCATCTTGGATTGTAATCACACCATATTTGTTTTGCCAGCTGTTGCAACTCTTTTCCCCAAGATATGGTAAATTATGAGCTGGTGTAAGTCTCTTACAGAGGCAGCATGTTAAAATTTCATACAACCGGATGTGCAGCTACTCTGTGCAATAGGTTAACTACATCTTAGTTATATTTTGTCAGTTCACCAAGTGTGCCTCCTACTCCATTCTGTACTGGATATATAAGAGCCTTCTTTCACTGCTAGATGTGCTTAACGTAATACAGTATGGAAGACACATGCCTAATCATATGCAACTGGGGGAAGGCACTGTGGTTCCAGAAGTGGAGAGGAATGAGGAAGATAGCTGAAAGGGAGGGTCTGGAGCTATTTGGTCCACAACTTGTGTTCAGATTTGCCGTGGCTGAAGGCAAGTAAAAACTTGGTGTAGGCTATGAGTTAGATCAAATGTTCCAGTGGACCAGATTCAGACTAAAGTTTGCTCAGACTATTTGTTATTTCATAGTACAATGAAGTACTTGCAGTGTTGAAGTTTTTGATCTTGAAGTCATTCTTTCAAACAGTGTAGGAGAAGATAGAGACTGCATTATATTAAGTGAAGATGTTAAAAAGATATGGAGTTACCAGATTCTCTGGTTGCTCTAAAAGCAAACCAGGTAGTCAGTTCTTCAAAAACATTGTCACTTACGAAAAATGTATATGTTACACTTCTGTGTATTAAATTTCAAAGCCATTAAAAATTAATGCTAGAGCTCCAAAGTTTAAATTGAAGATTGATTGTTTTCTTATTAATGTTTCTCATACTAAATGCTATTGGAAGGAACACAGACCTTAATTTTTAGATGCCTTATTTAATTTTGATTCTTTCTTTAGATTCATTATTACAATGAAACCTACGCAGTGTGGGAGCCGCTTATTGAGCGAATTGAAGGAGGAAAGAAGCAATGGAGTTTAAAGCTGGAAGTATGTAAACATACTTGAAACTATGTGAAATAGTTTGGATAGAAAGCTATTTCTTAAAAGTTTTATGTGACAGAACATTGACCTTTTGGATGCTGTTGGTTTGAGGGAGCTGTGCAATTTCACATGAAAAAAAATCAGTCTTTAGACATCTCAAGGTTTTTCTGAATAATATTACTTGTCCATTGTGTGGGCAAAACGTAGGGTATAACCACACATCCAGAGAGGAAAGAAAATAACTTGCTTGCCTTCAATGTTGGTATAAAATTTCTGTGTTTGTGTAAGATATCTAAGATTTACAAGGTAAAGTAGGTTTTCCTTTGCTTGGTGAAATTGCCGAGTGTAGGTCATTTTTTCCTGTTGTAACAAAGTAATCTATGTGTTCATAATCGCTTAATGATTTTTTTGTTTTAGATGAAGACTAACCCTGTCCAAGAGAGAAGTTTGATGCCTGGGGATGATTTCATTATTCTTCCTGAGCCACAAACTGCAGTTAACATCTCTTCAAAGGATACAATGAACATAACAATATCCAAATGTTGTCTTGCTGTTTTCAGTAATTTAGCCAAGGTAGTCCTAACAGGCAGAAGGTGCCGAATTATGTGGTTCTGTAGGAAGTTCTGATTGTGGGGTTTTTTTAAAGAACTTTCAGTGCTGCCAGTCACAAGCCAATGACTGTTCTGCAGCCCTGATAAATGTTATCTAGCAGGGTTGAGGAGTTTTACTCTCATTAGTCCTTTAGGATTAACAAAAAGGTGGTGTTAACTTTTGAAAGAACCAATTACTGTGTTAGAAGAACAAATGTGCTTATGCAAGACTTAAGGAACAGCCCTCCAACCAGGCTTAATGAAAATAAAACCCTCCAATAAACACGATTATTTCCTACAATTTTTTTTCTTTAATATTAAGAGAGAAATTTACTTCCCTTCCATCTTTTCTCCTTAATAGAATACCAAGAAAAGTGTGCATTTTAGGATTGGCCTT
Source organism: Pluvialis apricaria (assembly GCA_017639485.1). Classification (NCBI taxonomy): domain Eukaryota; kingdom Metazoa; phylum Chordata; class Aves; order Charadriiformes; family Charadriidae; genus Pluvialis; species Pluvialis apricaria. Next base: position 19,615,538 of record CM030015.1, on the reverse strand, counting down.
CAAACTGTAGAAGTAGAATGTCCACTGTGTTAAAAATATTTTTTTTCCCCTATTTTTCTTGTGATAGTTGGTGTGCTTATGAATGTCCTAGGCTTTTTTCCTGTCTTTTTATGGGGGGAAGAAATTCTTACTAAATCAGTCTATTTTTACAGAATGTGACTTATGCCTATTTATTTTTTGGAGCAACAGTTCTGTAAGTTAGTACTTGCTTATACTGTAAGTCTATATTGGCAGTCAGTTGCCATGGCTTTTATGTAGTCAAACAAATGTTTGTAAGCATAAGTTGTGGTTGAATATGAAGTATGTACATGGTGAATGTGCTTGGGACTTTTATGTCCCAGATCTTATTTTTCTCTTACAACTCAACAACTGTAAAAATAATTCTGTATGAGAAGCATGAATGCTAATTGTAGCATCAACATTTGCTGCAAATCACAGAATAATAATGAAATTTTCTGGAAGTAACCTTTAATTCACTGAAATACTACTATACAAAGCATAGGTATTGCTATATATGTTCTTTTTTCTTTTTTCTTTAAAATGGTACTTGCTGGGAACTGTCTTTTAAAGCCTTTATATATGTTATTGTGGCTATTTATGTATGACGTATTATATCTGTTGTTAATTACAGGCGTTTTCAGAAGGGACTGCATCCACGTTTGACTACTCCTTTAAAGAAACAGCACCTTTCATAGTGAAAAATGCCCTAGGTGTTCCTCTCAAAGTGCTTCCTAGCTCCAGTTTTCGGATAGTTGGTTCAGGTGAAAAAGAAAATGTGAACGATGTAGAAATTGGTCAGAACATGGAACTAGAATACTCTGTTTTTGAAACGCCCCAACGAGGAAAGTTGTCTGCATTGCACCGACAAGAAAGCTCCGTCTTCTCTTTAAATTTAGGTATTATGCTAGGGATCACTGTGCATTGTGACATGTTGAGAATGGGAATATGTGAGAGTGAACATGGTTTAATTCAATGCGATCAAAATTCAGGTGAAGTACACTGTGTTGAAACTACTTTTGAATACTGATGGCAATTAAAAAAAATAAATTAAACCAGCTACTAGACTTCTTAAAAAGATGTAAAGTTCCTTCTGTCTAGTTTTTCAGAGAGTGAAAAGTACAATATTTTTTTTCCTCTCCATTTGGAAGAAGCAGAGGACATTCTAGTGGAGCCGTTGATAGACCAGATGGTCTGTCAATGTCTATTGATAAACCCTTGGGACATAGGCCTGTGGGTTTCACCTCCTGTTAAGCAGGATCTTCATTACTCATATCCCTACTACCATTCGGCTTTTTGTAGTTACCCAGTTACTTGACAGCAGTTACAATTTTCCTGTGTCTTGAGCTTTGCCAGAAAATAGTTCTAGGAGAATAGGATACAATAACTACTAATTACATAATCTTCCAGTTTTTACCTTTCCATCTCATCCCATCCCATCTGAAGGTACTCGGCTGTGATACAAAGACCATGTTCTGTGTTGCATTTTGTTAACTCACCCAACAAATACCTTTGTTTAGTGTATTTATTGTGCTATGTATAAATCATATTCTCAAGTTATGGTCTTCAAGAGTATTCTGACCTTAAAACTTTCCTTCAGTGGTGCTTGAATACCATTTCAAGATGCTTTTGCCACAGTGCTTTGATCCTGGTTGTTGCTGAGGTTAGAGAAACTAAAGTATTATTCAAATAGAAAATGACGATGTGATTTGTTTTGCCTAATTAAGACTTTTATATATTTTTATGAATTAGAACTTCAAGGATATAAAGAAGTGGTAAACATTCCCATAGCCAAACCAGGTCGACGACTGTACAACATAAGAAATCTTCTTGTTGATCGTTCAGACTCAGTCATTGTACAGATAGATGCTACAGAAGGAAATAAGGTTATTACTCTACGATCTCCTCTGCAGGTAAAAAAGACCAACCAGACAGACCAAAAGCCTTAAAGAAGTGCTCTTCTCTGAGTGACTTCGCTTTTCTGCCTTAGTGCATTTTTTTGAAATTGTACTTTTTCAAAAAGTTACTTAAATGCAAATTAAGTATTTTACTCTATTTGTTACATGAATTTTTGTCTGTGTTCTGATGTATGTGTCTTCCTGATAAATGAAAAGTTTGGTTTTTACTTTTAACTTTTTGATTTCTAATATCCTCAACGTTGAGGCTGGAATATATACTTTTTCTGTGACTTGGCATTTTAAGCATGTTTTTCAATTCATGGAACTTAAAAGTAGCATAGTTTTCTCACATGCTTGCGTATTGTTCTCCTTCAGAATTGTATTTCTTATTAAGACGCATAGAAGCCTGTTTTCCAGAGGAGTTTAATTAAATTTACTATGTTGTTTTTCCTTTAGAAAATTGTACCATAGAAGTGTAATGAAAATTATGCATTTTGATTCTAGATCAAGAACCATTTCTCAATCCCATTTATAATCTATAAACTGGCTAGAGACTCCAAGTCGCTGGAGCCAATTGGCATATCCAAGCCAGAAGAGGAATTCCATGTCCCTTTACATTCATACAGGTACGCTATTTCTGTTTTGTAGGGCTAATCTTTGTGAGACTGATGCACAAATACAGCATTTGCATGGAAGCTTAAAGTTGCACTTGGAACTCTTCCTGACTGGGCTAAAAAACCCAAAATGCTACCTTTATTAGGTAATTAGTGTGCTGCAAAAGCCTTTCAGAATATTAGCAATTACTTTAAAATGGGTGAAGTTAGCTGTCAATGGAAAGCTATTGTGTACCATTACCTCTCTTCTTCCCATAGGTGTCATCTATATGTTCGACCAACAGGAATGTTAGAGGGTCAGTTTAAAGAGTCCACGACTTATATTGCCTGGAGGGAAGAGTTACATAGGAGCAATGAAGTAAAGTGCTTGTTACAGTGCCCAGCCATCGAGACAAATTTCTTGCCTCTAATAATCAGCTCAACAGCTATACCTGATGAACTAAATTTTATTTCACCTTGCGGAGAGGAGTGGGATCCTGCCTACATTATCCACCTTCACCCTACACTGACTGTGAGGAATCTTTTACCGTACTCCTTGAGGTATTTACTTGAGGTAAGTTATTTTATGGTTTTATTTGTAAATTCTTTGCTTGATTTCAAGTAAGACTACATGTATTGATTCTGTTTTTAATTTGGGTGTACCTGGCCAGTTCTGCCTTGCTTCTTCAATATTAATTCTGTACTGGATTGGTCTTTCTCTTTTACATTCTTCTGAGATCCTGTTTGTGTTTTGCAAGATATCTTTTCTCTTATGCGTCTCGCTGTGAAACAAAGCATTTGAAATTTCTGGAGCTTTTCTTCTATGTAGAAAACACAACTTCTCTCCGTTTGGACACCAACTCTTTACTGAGGACTATTGTGAGGTCTCTCTTGCACAGATTGGAAGACTTCTTTGCAGGATGCTACGCAGACTTATTTCTTTTTCTTTCAGTATTTTCAGTATCTAGTATTTCTTCAGGAAAGCTGAGTGATTTTAGTAAACAGAAAAGTTGTAAGAATTTAGAACTATCATCCTAATTTGTTCTGTTTTGTCCTACTTGCATAACTGCCTGTGGCATTCATTTAGATCTTTCACTTGTGTCCAACATCCTAATGGTACTATTTCCAGTTTTCATTACCTTCTCTGTACTTCAGTACTCAGAGTCACTCTGAGTTTCTACTCGGAATGTAGTACAGTGTGCCATTGCCTTGACTGAGGAGCTAGAAACTAGTAATTTAAATCTATTTCTGAAGTCACTGTACTTGTAGATGGTTATGTGCTTCACATCGCTCGACTAATCAAGCCTGGCCACTGTTCAATACAGTAAACTGTAGGGCTTCTCAGTAAAAATTAGGAAGGCTTTTGTTGTGGGATGCTACTGTCTGAGGAAAGCTGTGCTACCAAACAGTATGGCACAGCTGCCGACTTTCTGCCTTGGATGTTCTTTAATGTGAAAAGTCCTGGCTGTACATCTGCAGCACAGTCCCAATTCCGTGTTGCACCCGGTATTGTAAGTATATGGATAAGAACTCATTGCCAAAATCCACTGGAAGTTATGGGGAACGGAGGGAATAGAGATAGAGGATACATTGGAACTAGTTTGCCTTCCTAAAATCCAGAATTAAGCAGTCTTTACTGTCCTGCAAGAAAAGTGCTATTGATCTCAAATTATTCATAGGATCAGGCTCAAATGAAAGTGATTGGAGATTGGGACATGTGGTACCTGAGATCTGAAACGCGTGCATGCTGCAAGAGCAGAATAAAATGCTGGTTTTCGAATACTTAAATTTTATATATAAAAATCTTAATTTGCCCCTTTTAATTTTGCTACAGGGAACAGCAGAAGCCCGTGAATTGACAGAAGGGAGTGCTGCAGATGTTTTTCATTCAAGAATCAATGGAGAAATAATGGAGCTGGTGTTGATAAAATATCAAGGCAAAGACTGGAATGGGCATCTTAAAATTCGTGATGGGATGCCTGAATTTTTTTCCGTGTGTTTCACATCCCATTCTGCAACAGCGATGACAGTGGATATTTACATACACACTAGGCGAATTGGAAGTCGTATGATCTTGTCTGTGTTCAGTCCTTATTGGATAATCAACAAGACTTCCCGTGTTCTCCAGTATCGTGCTGAAGACACTCATGTGAAGCATCCAGCGGACTACAGAGATATTGTTTTGTTCTCCTTTAAAAAGAAAAATATTTTTAGTAAAAATAAGGTATGCTTATTTTAGGTGGTCGTTGTGGTAGTAGTGTTTTAAAATTCTGCTCTAAAGGGGAAAAACCACACACACATATTTTGTCCAAGGATTTTTTTGGTAGTATTTAAATCTGTAGGCTTTCATTTGGCTGCTGCTTTCTTCTTGTTAATTATAAGTAGAAGGATAGGCAGGTAGACAAAAAGTCTATTGCAACTTTTCCCATGTCTTGCACTGCATCCCATTGCCTAACTTTCATCCTGACCAGAAGCTGGCTGGTGGTATAGAGTGGTTAGGTCCCGAAAACTCAGTGGGTACTCTACCAGAAAACTGTTTCCTTGGGAGAGGACTTTAATGTAGTTATGTAAATTAAGGGTGTGGACTCCCTTTATAGTGAAAAGGAAGGCTGCGCTGAATCTTCGTGTAGAGGCATTTTCCACTGAATAGTGAGGAATCGCAGGCTTTGTGTTTTACTCAACTAGGTACTTTGACATTTAAAATGCACAGTGTAAATATTTTGTCCTGTGTTAACATTTCTTTTGTTTTGATTTTGTTTTGATGAGATATTTACGTGGTCAAATGAAGAGTACTGTAGTAGAGGGTTTTTTCTGAAGTGGCCTTCTTTCCTTCTAAATATCTTTTTTCACCCAACAATAGTTGAAGAAATGGTTGAAGAAATAGTTTTGACAAGGTGTTCTTTTCATGATTTCCTCCCCTCTCTTCAAGTTTGTGAAGCACCATAAAATTGTAGCTTTTTTTTTCCTATCTATGTGTGTGCTGTCATGAACATGAGTCAATGAGGACTCCTCTATTTTGCTACCTTTTAGTGTAACTTCCTTCCCAGAACTCAGGCGCAGACTAATAAATCAGAATATGAAGACTGATACTACATGCCTAAGCTTATTTTAGCTTATAGAAGGTTTTAAAAGCACTTAAGTGTTATCTTTATACTGCTACATGTGATATAATTGCACTCTTTAATGTACGAACTATAAAATTAAAGTTAATCTATTGAAGTACTTTCCATGTTCTTTTTTGTGTGTAGATCCAGTTATGTATTTCAACTAGCACCTGGTCCAATAGCTTTTCCCTTGATACTGTAGGAAGCTATGGATGTGTCAGGTGTTCAGCTAATAACATGGACTATCTGGTAAGTTAGGTTTCTGTGGTTTGTGGAGCTTTCTTGGGGTTCTTTAGGCTTGACTTCTTTTTCTCCTTAAGGCCTTTGTTTCACTACTTATGCTGCTTTTAAATCGTGGAAATACTTAACATCTATGGTAATAATTTTTATGCCCTAGCTATTCAGGTCTGCACCTGGCAACAAGTAGTTTCCAACAGAACTTCAGACCAACAGAAGTTCCAGTGTAATTCATAAATGGGGTTTATATGATAAATGTGTAGTACCAGGTAGTTTGGAAATACAATGGTAAACTTGCATAATGGAGATAAGAGTTCACATTCAAAATTCATAAGTATTTGCGAGTGTTTAGATCTTCGCTCATCAGCCTTGTCTAAGACTACATTTCCATAACTAAGCAGAATAAAGAATACACTTTATAATAATATGCAGATATGTAGGGAGTTGTGTTTCCATGTACTCTTTAACTGATACCTGATTATAAGATCATTTTAGATTGTCTTTATTTACTGTAGTGGGATTCCTGTTGGGTTTTCCCCACAAATGCTACAGCTAAAACTGTCTCATGACCATTGTATTAATTGTCCTGTGTAGTTTGCTGATTTTATAGCGTGCTGTTCGGTTCTTTTATATTTCTTTTTTTCCATCCTGACTTTTCTCTTAAGCTTGTTGTTGATTGTTTGCTCAAATTTTCCTTGTTCAACAGGTTGGAGTTAGCATCAAAATGAGCAGTTTTAACCTTACGAGGATAGTTACCTTCACTCCATTCTACACAATAGCAAACAAATCTTCTCTGGAACTAGAAGTTGGAGAAATTGGTCCTAATGGCTCTTTTCCAACTAATAAATGGAATTATATCTCAGCTTCAGAGGTAAAGTTTCAGGTTTTTTCCTTCAGATGTTCCCGTAGACAAGCAACTGGTCTCTAGCTGTCACTTAAGGAAAAAGCAGTTATCTTATAGAAGCTCTGTCACGTCTGATAGCGTGACATGGATACTTCACATTTCAGGGCAACTTGAACAGCACAGGTTGCATATGTTGGTAAATTAATCAGGTCCTTCAGTTTAGATAATTTATTAAATGTAGATAGGATGTTCACCAGTAGATACTGGGGTAAGAACTAAGGCATTTGAGATCGTTTTAGTCACACAAGACTGTTTGTTTTACTGCTGACTTAGTATATTGAGCATATATGAACTGTTAAAGTCATGCATATTTCTTGTTTTACAGTGTCTTCCGTTTTGGCCTGAAAACTCATCTGGTGAACTTTGTGTAAGAGTAGTTGGCTATGAAAGCTCATCCAAACCGTTCCTTTATAAAACCCAGGATAATGGTACTCTGCTGAGGCTGGAAGAATTGGTGAGACTGACTTTGTGTGATCTGTTCCTGATACTCTATTTTAGCATTACAGTATTGAACTTAGGAAAGCTTGACTCCTCGAGATCATCAAGATTGAAATCTTGTGCCTTAAGGTGTTGGTGCACTGCACTTCAATTCTGTTGCATAAAAAGGGTTATGAATCAAGTTTGCAGTGTTGTTAATATTTTCATACTGGTGTGATGTGGTCAAGTTGATTTAGTTTTGACAAGCTTATAGGAAGCTGAGCAGCTTTATTGCTGTTAAATTAAAAATGGTATACTACACCTCTAACGTCTGTTCTTTTGCAGAGGGTGTTTCTTAGGTGCCTTCAGTTAGTTTAAATAGTTATCCAAAAATAGAATGCATTTTTTATTTTATTGATAAGCTAATACGTGTTGGAGACACAGTCAGTGGCTAAAATAATGTGATTCCATTAGTAGAATCTTAATTATTTCAGAACTCACCCTAGCCTAGCATTAGGAGTAGTGCATATAAATGTTGCATGTTCAGACAAGTCTTTGGAGATAACGCTTATCATAATTAGCTGAAATACAAGTGACTGTGAGGATAATCTAGCTCTCCAAGTTTGCTAAAACAGTTTGAAAAAATATTTTTGGAACAAGGTGTCATCAATGATCTGGTGTTCTGTTGATGCTCTTTATTAGAATAGTGGGGTTTTTTTTCTTCGCTGTTCTAAGATATGAGATGGCTCAGCTTTGCAAGAGAATCCTTTCTAGTCTTGTTTGTAGTGAGGTTTTACTACTACTGTGTAAAGTGCTAAACATGATTTCTCCTATCCCTCTGATACGAGCTGGAGAATCTGTTAAGGTTTTCTTTTTCAAAGGTAGATGTGTCCCCTTCCGTCTCTTCTCCAGATGTTAATGGCGTAGCAAACCCATCAATTTATCTTGGTAGACAAGCATTCCAGAAAGCTATCTGAAGATACTATCTAAAAGGGAAAGCATGAGGTGCCTCCTTTGTATAAGCAAATGAGAAAAAATGTGCTTAGCATGTCTCAGAAATATCTTGCAAATATATTGGAAGAAAGCGGGATCTTGAAAGCCATTAGAAGAAAGACTTAATGATTTGTTTAGAGGTTTAATCAACAGAACTTTTCTGCTCAGTGATCAGTTTGCTAATAAGCTATTACTATATTTGTCATACATTTACAAACTTTAGTACGTTTGTCTAGAGTAGCCTTTCAGATTTTTAAGGAGTTTGCAGGAAATTGCGGTATTTAAATATAACTTAGTTTTGTAACAGAAAGTGAAGGGAATGCTTGCCAATACTTTTTGCTGAACTTAGCCAAATAAAGTAATTCTTTAAAATGTTACAGTTTGAATATGATTTTTCAATTAAATTAAATCAACAAATAGTTTGTGGATGTTACTGATGTCTGTCTTAAGCCAGTAACCAATGTGTTTGAGTTTACCATTACTAGATAATGTAGAGTACACTTCCTTTTTTCATTTGTAAGAGGCTGGTGAAAGACTAATCTAAAAATAAGAATTTAGTCTGTTCTAACTTGAATTTATGCATAGAACAAATATTGAACTTCCTGTCTAACTTTCTCTCCAGAATGGGGGCTTACTGGTAGATGTGAATGTTTCTGAGCATTCTACCGTCATAAGCTTTTCGGATTACCATGAGGGAGCTGCTCCAGCTCTTATTGTTAACCATACTTCATGGGACTCTCTCAGATTTAAACAGAGGTATGTGAAAGAAGCAATTCGTCGTTGATTGTTTAACCAGGGGGTATCCTTTGTGAAAAAAATAGTTTTGTTTTATAGTACCTTGAAAAACAGAAAAAAACTTTTTCTTTATCATATTCTTTTAATGAAGGATTTTGTCTACTTTAATCAGTCTTCATAGTGGAGAGAATAAAGTGGGGGTATAGATCTTAGTTCACCAAGAGCCTAGCTACAGCTGGACTAGTTTGGTGCAGATAGCCTAGGCCCTTCATGCCTCACCACTGGAGGGCTGGAGTACATAGCACCGTGGTCTGCTTGCACCATTTCAGTCAGTGATCTTAGCCAGTGAATGCTGTCATTTTACTCCTTATTTTTTAACCCACAGTGGATTACAAGAGGAAATGGAGTTGAAACCAAACCAAGTATGCCTGTTTGCATGGACAGATCCAACTAAAACAAGAAAATTGATTTGGGGCTACTCCCAAAATTTTGGTGAACATGACCTACTTAAGGTAAATTTCAGAAGGGGAGAAGTAAATGCTGAACCAATTCAGGACTATAACAAGATTAAAATTATCTGGGAGAAAGCTTTTTCAGTAACTTTGCATCTGTCTTGTCCTGTAAGAGACTTTTGAGCCTACTCTCAAGTAGCAAGATTTTAGATGTTTAGATTAATATAATTGGAGGATTGGACACAAACTCCAAGCTGCATTTTCTCTATGGTTTTCTTGGATACAAAAGAAGGAGGATAAAGCGTATGAGCTGTGGACATATCTAAATAGTACAGAGGATGAATAATTCACCAATTTTCTATCAGTGCTGCATTGGGCTTAAGTATCTCCCTAAAAATGGAGAAAATGTCTGACTGTTGTGACTCTCGCTTCTTATGGGAAATGTTTGCATGGAGCAGAAAATTTTGAGTTGCTCACTAAGAGCTATTTCGGTGTTTGTAACTCATGCAATATTAAAATAGGAAAATGTGTGAAGTGGGAGCAAAATAACAATGATCAAGATGGAAAATGAGTGGGGGAAAGAGGGAAACTATAACTAGAAGCAGAGGTAAATCTAGGAAAAGACTGGGAAAGAATTTCGTTAAAGAATGGAGAAATGCGCGTTGGTGGAGGAAGATTTTTCTCACCTAATGGTATGTAGGCTAAGTAAAGTCTTGTGTCTGTCTCTAAATAGCAGCCCTCTTGCACCTTTTACTAAAGTCTGAATTCTTCAGAGGTGGCTTTGTTTTTCTGTTGACCAGGCATAGAGTTAAGATAAGAAAACAGAAAATATTAGTAGCTAACAGTAGGGACAGGAAAGCAAGTTTGTGATTCGGTTACACTGGGAATGGATTTAGTTTCTCACAGCTGAACTCTTGACAGTTAACCAATTACAGTGTGTGTTTACTGTGTAAGCACTTCCTTGGGTCAAATTTTTTACCTTTAAAAATGAGTTTGAAACTGATTTCCTTTGTATATAATTATGGTTACATTCATGATTATTTTGGGCTTTTGATAAAAGGGCTTTAACTATCTCAGGTTTTTATCACAAATTCACAAATAAGGAATACCAAATAAGAGCAGAGATCTTAATCATTGTCTGGTTTTACTGTTTCGTAGTATATGATTTAATGCCTCCTCCATCACCTACGTTTCTAAATCTTTTCTTTTGCTGGGAAGGCCTTCGTTTCCTAATAATTTCCAGTATTATTCTCACCCACAAATATTGCTGGAAGGCCTACTTTTCAAAAGAGGGGGGAAAAAAAATAGAATCCCAACCCTCAACTTCTTTCCCATGTTGGGATACAGGATGCCACCAAATCGGTATGATGCAGTAAACTGAACAAACAGAAACCAGAACTCAGTATTTTTCTTATGTGTGCCAGTAAACTTGCTTATAAACATACAGAAACATCATGGATTTACTACTGTAATATACTTATATACTTTTCTTTTTTCCCCCCAATACAGGATGAATGTGGCCAATTCCCTTACAATGCAAATACTCAAATACACTGGGTGTCTTTCCTGGATGGACGCCAACGAGTGCTACTTTTCACAGATGATGTTGCATTAGTTTCTAAAGCACGACAAGCAGAGGAACTGGAGCAGCCTGATCAGGAAATAAACTTGTCGATCCATAGTCTTGGACTTTCTCTTGTTAACAATGAAAATAAAAAAGAAATCTCTTATATAGGAATTACTAGGTAATGCACATGGAAGCCTAAATATTCCTTTGAATAATCAAAATTTGACAGCATAGTATAATTTTAACAATACAGTTGAGTTGAAGGGGACATCTTTAAAATGAAATTAACATAAGTGAAACCTTTTAAAGTAAAATTAAGTTCTGCCTTTATTCCTATTGTGCAACTTGAATAAATAGGACTTAACTGCCTCCTTTCTTAGCTTCTATTAAAAAGAAAAGAAAACAATGTGTTTTTTTGAGATAATGTTTTTTAAATGGTTTGCATGCATAAGAAATGTTCAAGTATTTTTAAAGTGTTAACTTTGTTTTTTGTCTTGCAGTTCTGGTGTGGTTTGGGAACTGAAACCGAGGCAAAAGTGGAAACCATTTAATCAAAAGCAAATAAACCTGTTGGAACAAGCCTATCAAAAGTATCTTTCTAAGAGTGCTTTCCAAGCTCCAGGTTGGCATAAACTAGACAGCAATACTGAGGTATGTTTTGAGGTTTCAGTGTTTAAATGATTGCAGAACATAAGCAACAGTTAAAACAGGCTTCTGTTTTTCTGAGTAAGGATAGATGCTGTGTTAAGAGAAACAAACAAAAAGCAAGCTTTTTCTTTTTAATAGTTTCACATTTTATACAGTAGAATGTTTTTGTGTTGAGATAATGCTGAGCCAGTATTAAGGTATTTTCCAGACCTGTATTATGAAGTAAGAATCTCAAAGGATTTTACTTTTGTGTGGTAGACAACATTGCTTGGTATCTGCATGTAAGTTATGAACATAGTCTCCTTGATGTAACTTAAATTCTTCGCAGAAATCTTGGTTTTAACTTAGTAAGCTGCAGTTCCCATGACTTGATATGGTAAAGGAGCCTGTAGCATTCAAAGGCTCTTGAAATTAATTCACTTACCTGAGCTTTTTCAGACCGTAATTATACATACCTCTATTCCACATGCAAATTTAATGTGGTGAAATGGCTAAGCAAAATACAGGCATTTTGTAGTACTGTAATCAGGCTTGTTTTCTATATCACCCTTTCATTTGAAAAACATATATACCCTCAGTTGTATGAATACTTAGGTATTGTACATTGCAGTAGTGCATTTAAAGTACCTGGTATCAAAAACTTGTATTGTAAGTCTTTACATTTGATTTGGAATAAAGGAGAGCCTTTTCCTTTTGCTTCTCATAACTTAAATGTTTCAGGATCAGGGTAAAAGCATCAGCTGGAAAAGTAATCAGCTGCATGTAAATATCTTTAATTATGCCAGTGTAATATATAACTCATGAAGAAATACACATGATGACACAGTGGTTCCCACTTGGGGCAACTGAAGTTGCAATGTAATGTGCTTATCAGACTAACTTGTGGTTTTTGTTACTTTAAACGCAGATAATTGGATTAAGTAATTCAATAGCCCTGTGATCATGAAATAGGAAAAAATGCAGGTTCTATTTGCTAGTCTGTTTAACTAGTAACATAACGTTTTATTATTTCTCTAATTAAACTGTATGTTAGCTCTGCTTTCTCATATTTCCAGGTGAATTTTAGTAAGATTCCAATGGAAATGCGTCTCCCAGTCAGATGCAGCATCCGACGCAACTTTCTGTCAGGAATTCAAGTTGAATTCAAACAGTCGCCTCACCAAAGAAGCTTACGGGCTCAATTGTATTGGCTGCAGGTACTGTCTTTCATCGTGTTCTATAAAGTAAACACACCCTTTAAGGCTTTTATTTTCTTCATTTATGTGAAGAAGCATCTCCGAAACTTATGTATGTGACGCTCTGCTCACTACGTCAGAAGTGATATGAATGCTCCATTGATAGAAAAGTACTGCACAACTGCCATCCCAGCATTTTGCAAGTAGTATGGAAAAAATTCCACAGAAGTGTGCGCTAACGTAAAGCAGTGTGCTATAGTAGAAAGTGTATTTCTAAAGAGAGGCATTTTGATGTTTTAAAACAAATAAAAACCTCAACCTTTTTCAAAATTTGTTTACCATTGTTTGCATATAGTCATGTAACATATTATTCGAGAGGTTCAGAGATCTTTAGTACAAACCTACCTGTCTAATGGGATGTAGATATTAGACATATAGATACTCAAAAATAGTATGCAATAATATAGCTGCATGAAAGTTCAACAGCGAATTAATGTGCAACACTTGCACATGATTAGCATACTCCAGTCAGTACAATGTGTTGCTAAATTAACCAATGGAGCGCTTGGGCAGGTACGAGTGCAAAGCGTTTAGTACTAGAGGAAAATAATGGTGAGAAATCATCATCATCATTGCCATCTTCATCTTCACTTGCTGCACTTCAGAGTCCCCCAGGGGAGGGCACTCATTGAGGACCCTGTTCATGGTGGGGAAGTTTTCTCTTTCCATGTATCTTCCGCGTTTTGTTTTTATTTTTCCCTAAAGGTAGTTTTCACTACTACAGTCAATGTATGCCATCAGCTGCAGACCCTCTAAATGAATCTTTGTGAGTGTGAACCTGTGGAAGCATCCCTTGTGCAACACACCTAACCATCTGACCTTTTATAATTACATAGATAACATTCCAAAATAATATCAGAGTAATTCTCTTCCTCTTTTCTCCTTCCCCCAAAATAAGAATGATGTTCTCCTTAAACACAATCTATGAGAAAGTTTCTCAAGCCTTCTCAAATGGAAATGGTCTTTGATTATGCAATAATTTTTTAGGTTGATAATCAGTTACCAGGATCGATGTTTCCTGTTGTATTTCACCCTGTAGCCCCTCCCAAGTCGATTGCTTTGGATTCAGGTAAGAGAAAGCCTTTAGTAATATCAGATTTGTTCAGCCTAGAAAATAGTAACTCGGCAATTTATTTTTTACGTATACTTAAATTATTTTTTTTCTTTTTAGAACCAAAACCCTTCATTGACATCAGCATTATCACTAGATTCAACGAATACAGCAAAGTACTGCAATTCAAGTGAGTTTAACAGTGGGTTGTGATACAATTTAAAAGATTCCACACGTTTTAGAAGTGAACTTTGTTTTAAAGTTCATATTCTCCTATCCAAACAGCTCTTGACTTTGGATTGAGTTTTTAAACATCTCCAGTGAAAAATCATCATTCTGAAGGAAACTTAATTTTAGAAAGTAAGGACTGACCATGTGAAGGGACTATTATGCAAATTCCTTAGTAATCAGAATTATTTCCCTCTTGTAATGCAACATCAGAGTTGCGTGTCTGCCTGTTTGCTCTACACTGCTGGGTTTACTTGGTGCTCTAACAACAGGCAGCTCATGTATTGTGAAATGTATGTTCTTTAGTTAATATGTCTGTGTCTTGAGTTTTTGTACTAAAAATGAGACAAAATCATTACACTGATGGTTTCTAATGCAAGTATCTGTACCCAACGAGCGTGGATATATTTGAGGATGGTGAATTTTAATAAAATAAATATTCAGTAATATGACTTTTGGGGAGAGGCACTTGGATAAGAGGAAGAAATACGTTGTTTAGGTGATGTCATCCATGGTGCATGTGGAATCATAATGTGTGAATATAAGAAACCTTTGGTGATAGTTAATATTTTTAGGTAAATTTTGAAAGTGTTAAGATATGAATAAACTGCAGTAAAGTAATGTATAGCTTTGAGGCTGGTAAGCCCTTCTAACTGTAAATAGGCAGTTGATAATGTAGATTGTAAGTCATAACAAAACTGCAATTATGTAGGGTAAGCATGTGGTATTTAAGTTAAACTACAAGTATACGCAGTTTGGTTTTCACATTTTAGATACTTCATGGTTCTAATCCAGGAAATGGCACTGAAAATTGATCAAGGATTTTTAGGAGCACTTAGTGAACTTTTCACTCCATCTACAGACCCAGAAGCTGAAAGACAAAGGGTAACGTATGAGTGAAACTGATTTTTGCAAGAACAGGGCCTTTTTGATAAGTGTTGTGATTTGCTGAATGTTTCAGTTTAAATGAGTGAATATTGCATTTGACAACAGTGAATAAAGGGACACGGTAAGGTAATTTTCAGTGAAACATTGGTATTTCTGTTAAACATTGGCTGTGAGCGTTACTAATTGACAAGGTTGAGAAACTGATGCTTGGTGTGTGTAACTTCTGCTCTTTTAATGTTTCATTCATTGATGGCACAGTTGTTTCAAGTGTGGGTACAAATTGTTAAGCGTGGTAGACAAAATAAGATTAGGGTTTATAGAGTGGACTTCTAATTGTCTGTTAGTCTACAGTGTCTTGCCTTTAGAGAGCAGAAAGAACAGATTTTTCATGGCTCTAAATTAAATCTTATATCGTTGGATAGTATTCAGAAAGGTCACGTTTGATTCTAGTGTGAATGGGAGAGTCATTCCTACAAATTGCTCTATCTTAGAAATTATATCTTCAGATGTACTGTGTAAAAAATCTGATTTTTCTGAGGAAATACAAAACTGTGAAGAACCTCAGGAAGTTAGTTATTTTACCAATATTTCTAAATTAATTTAGAAGTGGTACCTTAAGCGATTGAGGAATCTAAGGGAATACGAAGTGATATAGCATAAAATGGAAAAGTCACCAGAAATTGTGTGTTTTGTTTGGGTTTTTTTGTTTGTTTTGGTTGTCTTTTTTTTTTTTTACCCTTGCTTAAAGAGATGTATTAGCACAGTTATAATCTGGTATACAAAATTAATTAGCCTATTTCCAGTTTTGGAGGTGTTGGCTATTTAACCAGTTAGTTAACTGTTTTATTACATTTGACTATGTTTATTATTTGTGCTGTTCATTTATATGTATATTTTTACATGTATTTCTATATAATATTATTAATTATATTGCATATATGCTGATGAAATAAACTTCTGTTCTATTTTTTCTTTTTTTAACAAAACCAGACTAAATTAATTCAGCAAGATGTGGACGCACTTAACACGGAGCTAATGGAGGCTTCCCTAACAGACCTGTCAATGCTCAGCTTCTTTGAGCATTTCCATATTTCTCCAATTAAGGTATGCAATAGAGATACTTTTGGTTAATAAACTACTTGATATCAGTGATCTCTTAATTCCTTATGTTAAATAAATCCTCGGATCAACCTTCTATGTAATGGAGGTTGCTGTCTTCCTAAAGGTGATTTTTTAATGTTCTCCAGAACTTAATACTTTGTTGGAAAACTTTCTTAGTTGCCCATGAGTGCAAACAGACCCTTAACCATTGCTAAGTGGGAAGAGTCAATGGGTATAATAATGAGGAAAGCTAGATAAAATGCTGGCCTAAAGGTATCCAAGTAATGCATGATAAATTGTAATAAATACTTTCATGGGCTTGTCTTCATGTCTGTCTTGAATCAGTTAGATTTTTTGGAACAAGGCAAGAAAGATCAGCAGTAATTATACATTATTCTGAATCAACAGAATGCTTCCCTAAGGCTATCAGATTGAATAAGAATCTAGAGGAAGCTAGATTCCATACTTTCCATTTTTCACTGAACATATAAAAGACAGACATAAACCCCAATACAAATGCTTAAATTCTGGCACTTTTTTCAACTTCTTACTTATTTCACTAGATACCTGTTTGGGTACGCTTTGGGTCTCAATCTTTTTTTTTTTTTTTTTTTTTTCTCCCTAATATGATTGTGCTTATAAACTTATATGAATGTGAAGCCAGGGAAGACACTAGAGGAACAAGACACTATTGTGATATTTTAACATTATCCTCTAGCTAGTCTGGTTAAAGTTGTTGGAGAAATGGTTATAATTTTAAATCTCTCTTGCATCTTTACTTGAAATATCTCAATGTGCTGTCTGTTCAGTACAGGAAGGAGCTTCTTTTTCTCTCCCATTTTTTTCACCTTACTTCAGTGACTCATCTCAATATTTTAAACCACTGATTAGTGGGAAGACCGTGAAAATGGCTGTGTGGCCTTTTGAAAAAAAAACAACCAAAAAAACCCCCCAAACCAAAAATTGGGAATCTTGAGAAAGTCAAATCATACAGGTTCGCTGCTATGCACTCTTTTATGCAAGTGGAAGGGAGTGATATTGGTTATGGTGGTGAACAAGGGAAAAGGCAAATAATTTTCTGTTGCCCTCTCCACCCTTAAGAAAAGTGTGTGGATTTCTTTAAGAAAAAGTGTCTTATCAACACTAAACAATTCCATTTTAGAGTGTTAATGACAGTTCTCTAATGTTCATGCATTTCTCCAAAAGAGTGACTAGTTGCAAAAGTACACACGAGCTAGTTAGGTAAATCAGAATTTAAAATTTAACTTGTACTGGGAATCAAGCTCCACGTACTTAACATGTTATTTCTCTCATTGTTTACACAGAAGTTTACAGATGCAAGCATAACAAAAGTTAAACTTCTAGGGCAATTTGACACTTCTCCATATGGAAATATGAATAAATATATATATTGCCAAAATAATACCATTGTGAGTTTGAACAAGCTTGTTTAAATTGTACATTTCTACAAAGTGAGTAAAAATACGCTTACTACTGTTTCACCACTAGTTTGTTTACATGTGCACCACACAACCTGTCTGGTGTGTGTCTCTTGTCTTGATTTGTGTTGTTTTACTAATTCTGTCTTGACAGTTGCATTTGAGTCTGTCTCTGGCTTCTGGTGGAGAAGCATCAGATAAGGGGGAAGAAATGATAGCCATCCATTCTCTGAATTTGCTGTTGAAGAGTATTGGAGCTACTCTAACAGATGTGGATGATCTTATTTTCAAGTAAGCTAATAAAGATGTTTTTTAAAAAAATATTTTGAATAAAGCTACTCCACATCTAATAATCGGGTCCATGGTAAACTTTGCTGACTGACTCTAGTATAAATGTAATCAGCCTTTGGGGAAAGGGGAGACTGAAGGGAGGATGGGGTTTGGGCTCCTTTTTAAGAGAATAGGGCTTCAGGACTATCTGAAGGATATTTAGAAGTAGGAAGGATATCTATAACTAAAGTGTAATTACTTGTTTTTCAGACTTGCTTTCTTTGAAATTAAATATCAGTTCTACAAGAGAGACCAACTGATGAAGAGAGTTGTTAGACATTATAGTGAACAGGTAAGGTTATTTAGTCAACCCTTTGTATAAAATTTTGAGTGTCTTACAGACTGCAGAAAATAGGAAAGAAAAGGTTGAAAACCTCTAAAAGCTACTATTTTTTTTATTTTGTAGTACTGAAATAGGGATCTGGTGGCACATTATGGAAAAAGTAAATACAAAAGTGTTCTGAAAATGTGTTTTAAGAATTTTGTGATTGCTCCTGTTCTTCCTATTTATATTTTTCTTCACCGAAGTATTCTAATAGTTATCCATACATATACTGCATGTTTTGCCTAAGTCTGTCTTCATTCTAGTAGGGATACTTAGCTGAGTACCCGAACACCTTACTTAGGTAGTAAATTAAAAAATTTACCACCCTTGGTTTTTAGTATGAAACTATGTGTAACAACAGCTAGTAATGCTCCTTTTGTTTTTGCTTTTTCCCCCCCGCCTCATTATTTAGCTCCTGAAACAGATGTATGTTCTTGTGCTTGGGTTAGACGTTCTTGGAAATCCATTCGGCTTAATCAGAGGCTTGTCTGAGGGAGTTGAAGCTTTCTTCTACGAGCCGTTCCAGGTATGGCTTCCTGATTCTTCAACTGTGAATGAATAGTAGGCTGATTGAATATACTGGTAGGGTTGTAGTTTTGTTGTTACTGTACTCTACACCCTGAAGAGTTAAGCAAGCAGTAATTTTTTATGTTAACTTTAAAGAAATAACATATTCAAACGGCCTCAGTGTAAAGGAATTGCTAGTTTTTCTTGAAATGGATGCATAAATGTATAGTTTTCTTCTATTGATAATAAACTTCATTTTTAGGGTGCTGTTCAAGGACCTGAGGAATTTGCTGAAGGCTTTGTAATCGGTGTTAAAAGTCTTCTTGGACACACAGTGGGTATGTATCATATCATTACCATTTCAATAAACTAGGTTAACTCGTGGATTGTGTTTAGATTTTTTATTATTATTATTATTATTGTTTTGAAGGGAAAGTTATAATTTTAAAATATCTACATGGTAATTTTTTGACGAGTTTGTCAGATACTATTGCCAGTATTTGTGATGCAGATCGTTCATGCCTAACTTACTTGGGACCATCTAAATGTCTGTTTTGTAGACTGAGCAAGCAAACTGAGAAACACTGCATGTATAACTGAATTTGTCACATGCTGTGGTTGAATAAGAAAAATCATTCTAATGGTCCTAAAATGTCTGGAGCAGCCTGAGAAGTGTTCTTAGGACCAGTTACTGTTACAGTTACCTTAGATTTTTGTTTAGCTATGTGTTACAGTAATTATAGAGAATATGATTCCATCCAATATGCTATATAGCATGTACTGAAGTGATTTGAGTTACCTTTTGCTGTATTTCAGGCCAAGTTCCAGAGTTTTCTCATGAACAGCGTGATAGTCACTCTGTGTAAATTACTAATATCTAAACTGAATATGAAGGGAAATTGCTATGAACTCTGTGGCTTCTTGTGTGTTGTCTGTTGTTAAACTGTGAAAGAACAGTAACTTTTGCTTTCTGCCCTGTTCTGTCAGGTGGTGCAGCAGGGGTGGTGTCTAGGATCACTGGTTCTGTTGGAAAAGGCTTGGCTGCTATTACCATGGATAAAGAATTTCAGCAGAAACGGAGAGAGGAAATGGGTCGGCAGCCAAAAGATTTTGGTGACAGTCTGGCCAAAGGAGGAAAAGGCTTGTTACGGGTATGGATTTGAAGTTGAGGGTATGATGTGCCGACTCTTAATGCATGCTTGAAAATTATATGCAAGCATGTTTGATGTCGTCTTTATCAGTTCATGAACTAAACAGAAGAGACAAACAGGCGGTCAGTTTATAGGAGATTCAGGATAGTGTATCAGCTTCAGTGTTTGAGGTCGTGCTTTTGGCCAACCTGAGTAATTGAAGGTAGAGTCTCAGAAAGGAAAAGTGTAGAAAGTAACACAAATTTCTCCTGTGAATTATGTAAATAAGCAAATACTCATGTTCAATAACTGTGTTATCTAATTAAAGTAACTGGGCCCTTATTTTACCGCGCAGTCAATTTTGTCATTAAAGTCTGTCAATTATGAATTTGAGCCATGTGCTGCATAGTAGAAATGGCTTTCTATATGCTGAGGTCTTATAAAAACTGCTAGGTTTTCTTGACTTTAAAGAATGTGAGCATAAAGCAAGTAGAATGTGTATAAAAGTAAGTACTACATTAGGTTGAATAGATTTTTCTGAAATAGAAGCTGTGCGCCCCCTGTATTTTTTTTATAATCTAAAATCAGGAACCTTTTCTGGTTGCTGAAAGATCATGTCTATTTCCAGTTAAAGTGTTAAGTATGAGACAAACCTCGTGTAAACAATTGCTATGAGATCTGTATTCTATCACTTTCCATTCAAAATAAAAGCAGTGAACATATTTCTAAGTAATTGTAAGTAATAAACGTTGTAGAGTTGTCTCTGATACCATTTGCTGAAAATTCAGAAGTTACCTCTGTGGATTTTTATTCCTCTGCCTTAGTGTCATTGAACTACTTGACCCTTAAAGTCTTCCAGAGAGTTATTTGATGTTAATTTATCTTGAATACTTGGTATCACTCACTCATAACAGGGAATTCTCACAGCTTCCTGTTCGTAATGAAATAGCAACATTCTTAATTATTACAAGACTGATTACTGTACAAAAGACTTGTTAGTCTTGCTTTCCAGTATAAATGTTTCTTCAGCCATTTTAGGTTCCCTCCCCTTCTTTCCCTCAATTATAATTTTCTTAAAAATTTAAAGTAAGAAAACAAAACCAAAAAAACTCCAGGCAATAGTGTTTCCAATACTGAACTTTATAATGAAGTTTTAAAATGATGGATGAGAGACAGCTTGTTGCCCAGCTGGACTATAACATTCCCGTTTCTAAGTAGGAACTTAATTATCTTCTTTGTTTTAGGGTGTTGTTGGAGGCGTGACAGGCATAATCACTAAACCTGTAGAAGGTAAGCACTAAGGTTACACTGCACTGTTTAGATGTTTTCCCAATACTCTACAATTTACTTTGATATTTCTTAAAATTACAAAGTGTTGTGATGCTAAGGCTTAGCAAGATTATTTTTATATTTCTAATTCAAATGTGACCATATATGATGATTTAAATATATTTGTAGCTGTTATTGGCTTACCACCTTTTCAGTCTTTGTATGAATTAATTAAATTAACGTTTGTCTTCATGGTGTATTTTAAGCCTGCTGTAGTACCTGATTTATTGTTTAAAGGCAGATTAAAGATACTAAAAATACTAAATTAAAAAGCACCAACTGAAAAAGTTTTTGGGACTCCAGAAGTTGGAGGAATCTTAAAAAGCAAATTTGTTTTTATGCCTGAGAATCAATATTTGTTTTTGTGAAGACTGGCACTTTATCAGTATGATAGATGATGAAAAAATCCAAGATAAAATGCCTCTTACTAAAATTCATATGAAAGTGATTTACATGTTGGAAGTTGTTACTGTGTTGTATTTTATAGATTATTGGCAGATGCTTTGAGGTGTAGTCCTTCACTCGTTGATGGATGAACACACGTGCTTTCTAAACGCTGTCTTAGCTCTTGCAGAGTTATGTATCACCAGAAACATGTCATTTTGAGATAGAAATAGTTAATTTCCCTTATACTTGTGCGTCTCTGAGTCTTCAGGTTATTTTGTTATTGCTGTCAACTTACAAAAACTGACATATTGGCCTACAGTCCAGACTGACGGTGTGAGAAGGAGAGTCTAATTAACATCTCAGTTATGCTGGCTTTGGAGGCTGGTAAGGTGTTAAGTGAACTGCAACATGTCTGAACATGCAAGGAAGCAATATCTGACTCTTCATAGAGAACTTTTTTAAATAAGTGGATTGTACATAATCAATTTCTGTGGGCTCTTTCCAATACAAAACAGTTCTAGTGCAGCCTGGAGCATTAATGGTTTAACTCTGTGGTTAGTGTCTTCAAGTAAGTCATTAAAACTATTTCTTTTTCTGTACCCTTCCTTTTAAAGGGGCTAAAAAAGAAGGTGCAGCTGGATTCTTTAAAGGCATTGGAAAGGGGCTTGTAGGAGTGGTAGCCCGCCCGACAGGTGGCATCGTAGATATGGCAAGCAGTACCTTCCAGGGAATTCAAAGGTAACATGTCAAAAGGAAGTATCGAAGTACTCTCCGTATGTTGGATATCAGGTGATAAAGTGGTCCAGTAGTGACACACAATTATTTGTGTTAAATACAATATGCAGCAGGATATATGGGGTTAAGTGATATCTAGTAGCCTGTAATGAAATCAGTGTATTTTATGATGAGCTCTGGAAATTGCTGTGTTGTAGTTCAGGTACATGATAACTAGTCCATTTTCTCCTTTCAATCTGATTAGAAAGTAATTAAAAGACCATGTAAATTTTACTTTGGAGGTTTGTTTGTATGCTGCTGAATGTAAATCCTAAATGTCATTTAAACTTACTGTAAAAATTAGACCATTGAAATTTTCAGAAAAACTTGCAGTTTGAAATTTGGTTAGCAGTGCACATCAGGGGCTCCTTGTGTTTTAAGGAGACCTTTGGAAAGTGTGTTAATAAGCATGAGAACCCTTAGTAACTTGTACACGGATGGGAGTAGACTTCTCCAAGTTATTCTATAGCTGTCTAATTGGCTAATGTTACTTTGGATTTATTATTAGCAGTGTGTCTTTACTATTTACATCTGTAGGGTACCCAGGAAGTGTCAGTGGGATGCGTGGCAAGTGAAAGGGTGACTTTTTAAAGATATATCGGTGAAATTCAGAATTGTAGCAAGCTTAACAGAATACTGTTCCACTGTTTATGGCAGGGTGGCAGAATCAACTGAAGAAGTATCTAATCTCCGTCCTCCACGTTTCATTCATGAAGACGGTATCATCCGGCCATATGATAGGGTGGAAGCCGAGGGTTATGATTTATTTGAGGTATGACTTTCATTGTAAATACAGTTAAAATTCTCTAACCTCCTGGGTTGCATAAAGGATTATTTTACAAAAAAGCTGCCAGGGATCCGTGGCAGTTGTCATCTGTAGTAAAAGTTTGCCCCAGCCTATTTCATAAGGCAAGCCGGTATAGCAGAAGAGACCCAGTGCTTGTAGTAAGCTGAATGTGACAAGAAGACTGCAACATTGCTGTTATATTATCTTCTGGACATTACGTTTTGTAATTGATTATCTCATGCTCTGGAAGGAGGTTGTAGGATTAAGATATGAATATTTGGAAACAAGAAAAACATTTGGATGCTTGGTTCTAATGTTCTGCTTAATAACAAAGCTGAGGCTGGTTTACAAATTAAGCAACTTTTAAATAGGATATAGCTTGAATTGTTTGGCATATAAAACATCTACTGAAATGCCTTTTTTTTTTTTTTTTGGTGGTATCAGCAGTTGAAAAAACTGCATGAATTCTCCAACTACCACAATTTGGTATTTTCTTATGTTGTTGTTAATAAAAATGTGTCATAGCTACAGGCATTGTGCAGACGTTTAGCCTGCTTCTGCATCTGGATGCAGCTAACATACGGAGGATGAATAACAGCTGTTTTCAAGTCCTAGATAATCAGAATACAGTTTCATTTGTATTTCAGTCTTCATGTTCTTAAAACTTACCTTAAAATACTTATTTTGTTGCTAAAAAATTAAATAACCGTCTACATTAACATCTCAAGACCTAAACTTGCATATTTGCTACTGCTTTCTAGATATTCTTCTAATCCATATTTCCTATTTTATTTCTGATGTTTCTCTTCTTTCTCTTTCTCTCCTCGCATACGCAGCAAGAACTGGAATAACGGAGTAAACATTTTCCATATTTCTTCTCTGTTGCGGTCTTTTATCTGCCTTAAGTATTTAGATTAAGGGCATGATTGTGTTTAACATGTCCTCTCCCCATTCATATCTTTTCCGCGTAGCAGTTGAATAAAAGTGTTTCATGTTGTCCAGGCGAAGAAAACAAACAGACTTGAATAAGCATCTTCAGTAAGATTAGATCAGTGAGTAAGATGAGAGAGACAGGGAGGGCTTGTTTCCTGTAGATTTGTTTTTCTAAGGATGCTTAGCTCCTTATGAATGGCAGCAACAGAAGGCACTTGGAAAAAAAGTCATGGTAGGGTAGATGCTGAGTTCATTCATTCATTAACGTTCTCTTAGAGCTAGAGTTGGGATGAAGGGAGAAAGCAAAGTTTTGATACTAGTGCAAAATTTAATAGTGACATTGAATGGAATTTTCTTCTGTGAAAATGCTTATTTCATGATATAGAAGTACTGTTTCCCATATAAATGCTAAGAAAACTTGTATTTGTGGTTTCTGTAGTATGCCATCGGCCTGTCACTTTTACATCTGGTGAACGACTATCACTTCAAGTTACTCCTACTACTTCTTTATGAAAATTTTATCAATTAAAAAAATATAGCCAGCTCAGTTTACTCTGATTGCATTCACAGAGTCTTCTGGGGCTTTGCTGTTCAACATACTTAAATGTAAACTTTCAGCTGTTAACATGAATTTACATAAATACATAAATAAAACTATATACATTTCTAAATTAAGTGATGCCATAAATTTAATTTCCAATACATCTCGTAAGTTAACAAGCTAAGCTTAAGCTTTTCTCAGAGCAAATTGTTTGCCTATCATACATGGAAAAAAACATTGAGCAGAGACATCTGTGTGCTGCTAATGCCTTTTTAGAATTTCATGGTCAATAGTCAGCCAATTGAATTTAAAATCGTTAAAAAAAACCCGAGTGAATTTTTATTTTAACTAATTAAGTCATTGTGATATACTAAGCAAACCAAATTTCTTCATGTAATCAGGTATTTTTTTCCACTATATTTTTTCCATCTATCAAAAAGGAAAAGGTGGCACAATTAACACTGAAAACTGGCTATTATGCAGTTCCTGCACATCTAATATTTGTATTTTTCTTAAATCTAAATTCTGTTGATTGGAATTGTATTCTAACCAGGAATGGATCCTTTGTGTAGTTCACTAAATACAGTTTCTTCCTTTCAGAAATTAGTTAAATGAATACAGGGTGCTTTTGGTTTTTTTTGTTTGGTGTTTTTTAACTAATTGATTTTGATTATATTTTGCTAGAGGTTAGTGTTGGGAAGGTTTTGTTTTCTCATGTAAATTAGAAGCAAGAGGGGGACAGCGTCTTTACAGGAAATAGGATATTTAACAAGGAAGATGAGTCAGAAAGTTTTATATGCATTTACAAATTTAATTGCAAATAACTCAACTTACAGGTACTAGTGCTGTTTATTTTTGGATCCAGTTTTGACACAGCTTTACAAGTAATTTAACCAGAATCCCCACCCTCTCATCTATTTTAACTAACTTTAATGTGTATGTCCCTTTTAAACAAATATACGGTTACAAGGTTGAAACCTTGTAAGATTACCTTAAGGAATGGATGCCTCAATACCATCCAGTGGTTGGACAAAAAAAAGTTTCACTTAAATACTCACTTGGATGTGAAATATAGACATAGGTAGACATTAGAGCTCAGCTTAGGAGGAGCCTGTATGTCGGTCTTAAAAGCCAAGTTACTGCTTTCTACTTGGAAAGGTTTTTTTTTTGTGCAGAATGAGGACAGCAGCCAGATGGAGTAGATCAGTTCACTTGTGTAAACCTGTTTACATGTTGCATTTTCCCAGAAGTGCTGCATCTAATTTATACGGGCTATATAGGGATCTGCTCAGTCAATTCAAAACCTGGAAAGTCAGATTTGACGTCTTGCAGGCCATGTCTCTAGCTTGTGCAGTGAGGATTAGTAGTACAGGATGTGTTTTGTGAAACATAAATGCACGGTATGTATAGCTAGAGAAATCAAAGAGCAAATAGAGCAACTGTAGGAGAATTGTTTTCCAAGGAATAAGTTCTCATGAGTTTTAGTCTTTATATGAGGACAGTTTGTATTTGACGAGATTTGCTAAAACAGGTGATGAACGTCTTTGGCCTTGTTAGTCTTTGCCTTTGAATGTGCAGGTATTGCTGCCTGTTCTGGTGAGGAGACTGTCTTCTAACCCCAGCACTTAGGGTCTGACATGATGCAAGTCATACATTATTCAGTGTCTATGGCTTTACTTTGTTTCATTTCCCAGTTAAAGCATGGAGCTTTATAAAGAATGCAGAACACTCCATGAATAATTGAGACATGGTGGTGAGACTGTGTGGCAGAGAGAATACTATGCTAGGTTTCAAGAAACTGCAGAGTCTATTTCTGGTTGAGTCACTGTTCTGCTGTGTAAATTTGCACTGGTTCTTTCATTTCCATGTAAGATAAGAATGAGTTGAACTTTACAGTGCTCTAGTATTCTCATAAAAATAAAAGCTTTTGATAAAGATGCCTGAATTTTAAGAGTGTGCAGATCATGGACTAATTTGCATTAAGTGCAACCCCCTTTTTGCATAATGCCACCACCGTTGTGCTGACGTCTGTCAGGTGTATTGAGAATAGCTCTGAGAAATACTGCATCTCTTAGGCACAGAGCTCAGTGGGAACCCTTACTTTAGTAATATATTGCATGTAAAATCTAGAGATACTATTGGGAATGTTTATGAAGTTACGAGAAACAGGCTTTCTCTCCAAAGCTTTGAGTCTAAATAGAGGAACACGCTTATGAATAAATCTGTTTAAATATGTGGCATGTCTCATTTCTGCATATCCAACAAAAGAATTCAGACTGTGGATTGCAGCCTTTGAGTTGCAGTCTTACATGGTGGTGGGTTTTGTATTTCTAGAATTGTTACTTGTTTTTAAAATAGGTTTAGGTATAAAATGTGAGTTCATATTTTGATTTTAGTCCTATGCTGCCATCTTTCTTCTGATGTTTTGAAGAGACTTTGAGATAAGCAGTCTTTCTGGTATTTTTCTTCCTTTCATGTATGTTTTACAGTTCCAGAGATTTTTAAGATGGTCAAAGTGATATTTTTTATAGAAGATATGGACCCTATATTTTTGGTTGGTGGAAAATGCTGAATTAAAATGTTTTTCAAAACATCACATCATTGGGGAGCAAATCCAGGAGAACACTATGCTGTTGATATAAACTCTTGAATAGTAATCCACTTTTGAGTTTAGAGGATTTTTGGGGTCAGTTGCAATGTATGATGATACTTTAAAACATTTGTTGAACTTCTTAAATATATGAAAATAAAATGCAAATATAAATAAATGTTGAAGCCTTTTTTAATTGATTCTGCTGTAAGCTGAGTTGACAAAAGATCTTTTCATTTTGGTTACTTAAACTATACAAAGTTCTTAGCCTGTGTGGTTGATCACAGACAGATAAATGTGGAGTCAAGTTTAGCTTCTCTTGTCATCTTATCAGTTTTATAGATCCAGCCATGGATATACAGAAAGAAATGTATCTTTACAAGGAATTACTGAACACATACTGAATTTTTAGTCCTCCCTCCTTAATTTGTTCTCCCTGGTTTGTCAGAAATAACTGGAGAAATTTGCTGTTATACAGAGGCTGAATTCCACAGTAACAGCTGTAAAACGAACTGAAGCTCATCTTATTTTGCTATGAAGAACATCAAACCAATTTTGGGGCATCCAGTTGCAGGCACTGCTAAACTTTGAGGTGCATGCTTTCTGCATGCAGACAGTGCATGTATGGCCTTCATTCTTCCTTATATTTCCTCACGTTCCTCCACAGGAGCTGCACGTTTTCCATTAAAACAGATTGTATGATAAAAGAGGCAGTTGTACTGGCTTAGAGAGTACAAAGCTAACATGCATTGACATTATGCCTATTAACTGTCTTTGTTCATTTTTACAAAATAAACATTATTTACAAGTGGATTTTGTATTTTATAAAGACTTTTTACACCTATTTAACATTCTTAGTGGTGTAGAGGGTAGAGCAGATGTTTGAGATGCATGCACTATAGGTTGAATTTCAGTTTCTCAGTTGACTTCTCTGTGGTGACAGTAGAAAGCTCTTGATCTTAGAAATAAATGTAAGTTTTAATTTGTGACCTAGGAAGACTGTAGTAATTGGAGTTTCTGTAAAATCCTCTATTGATGACCATCATAATTTTTAAATATAAAGAGCTCATGTTTGTCAGAGGACATAACTAGGTTAGTGACCTTGACCAGGCTTTTCTGACTACTGTGCTGGAGCCCTATGTTTGTTGGAAGCTTCTTGAGTATAAACGAAACCCAGATGCTTTTGCTGGCTAGAGTCTTAGGGCAAAGTCTTGGGTATGCACACCCTCTTTCCAACACTTGTTTCCAAGGTTCAGGCTATCTAATCCAACTGCTCTGCAGTTACCAGTATTGCTGGCTTCTAAACATTGTCTAGTTGCTTATGAATAACTTTGCAGAATTCCAACATCAGTGGCACTTCAACTTGCAGGTTCAGAGACATGAGATGACTGAAGTATAGGAATGTATGTATTGCATGTTACAGCTATACTTAGCTCTGCAGTCCAGAATAACTGCAGAACTAGCTTTAAACCTGATGTGTGTATTCCTTGTTTCATTTTTTTCATGCTAAGAGTTTTCATCTTTAAATGAACAAATCTTAGCAATAATGGTAAGTTTTAATTTGTTACCTAGGAAGGCTGTAGTAATTGGACTTCCATCCAATTCATTGCAATTCAGCAATAATGGACGAAATAACAATGTATGGCTTCCCCAAAGAGAACGGTAGGTGTGGGTATATTAGGAGCTTCCCGTTGGAGTGTTCTGCTGGTAGTTGGTTTTAGATAAGATATGTTTGATATGACACTGTTACTATGGTAGGTTTGCTACCCAGAGAATTCGTGATCTCTGCATTTAATGCAACCCATGTACAGGTAAGGTTCTTTAGTAACAGTTACAGCCTTTAGTAGCGGTTATGTATTTACCATGCACATGGCAATTACAGTCAGAACATGAATTCTAGCAACCTTGCAGCTACTAAATTTGTACAGGATTATAACAGAAAATATGTATTTAATTCTAGCAGACCACTTCTGTCCTGAAAACTAACATTCATTCAAACGAGTAACCCAACTACATGTACGTGGTACACATAGTTAAAGTGTTTATATTAGTTAATCAAACAGGGGGCAAAGTAGGGTGGACAGAACCAGATTGCCTGCTTTCTGACAAATTCATAGCAGAAGAACCAGTAGTTGGCACAGATTTATTCTCATAACCAGTTTGGGGTTGGGTTCCCTTTGGTAGTACATTATTCATTTCACAATTCTATCTTTTTGTATATGATGTTTTGATGTATATCCATTTCCCATAAATACGTTGATGTGTTGCTTTGCGAATTTTGTTGCCTTTAAGCCACTGTTGTTGTGAGCTTGATTTAGGGGTGACTGTGAGACTGTCTTCCGTGCTGCTCTTTGGAATTGATGGAATATTGCAAACCTGGTGACATGCTCTAGAAAACGTTATCCTTCAGTTAAACAGCATGTACAGAATAGGAAATCTGAAAAATATGTAACCAAAAAATTAATGAAGAACTGGGCGGGGTGGGGGGTGGGGGGAAGCTAGCACTTCAGTACTTTATTTTGAAACTTTTTTTAACCTCTCTATTCGTGGTTTGTCACTTTAGTTGTAGTTGTCTAACAGAAATGTGATAGAAGAAATGCGATGAGTAATTTGATCTACACTTTCATGTACCTTCTTATTTTGGATATTGGATAGGCATGTTCAATACTTCAGAAGCCTGACCTTGAGGTGCCTTGAGTATTTGTAACTTGATAGTCGTTTCTAAGGGTCTGGGTCATGTGCTGCCACTTTCAAAGGTATTGTTACAGGATTTTCACTCTGGAATCAACTCTGCAGCATGGGGTGTAACAGAATGAACATTAATAAACAATTATTAGCACAGAAGGGAAACTAAAGCTAAAGAAATAGTCTGATACTGCAGTGTCAGTGTTCCACCTCTTGAGTGGAATGGATCAGACCTTTCAGTGACTCAGCTTCAGGAGTTAGAACACTGTGAGAACCTGCCTTTAAAGAACTAGTTCAACGAGGTAACTTTTTAAAATGCTTTTGAATTGAAAACACTGCTTTGAGTTTTCCTTTTACAGCCCCCAAATTATTTTCTATTTCTGTTTCAGAAATTGCACATCAGAAAGCTGGAAAACGAGACCTATCAGTACCACTGTGCACTTCCAAGAGGCAGAAGAGCAAACCTTATTGTTACCAATCGGTATTAAGTTTTGAAGGCTTTCTAAGGGCTTGTCTTGGTTTCAACTTGGGGATAAGACATCTGGCTAAATCTAACCTATTAGCCTATTCTCTGCACACGTACTTTATCCATTTTCTTCTTGATTTTTTTTTTAGAATTTATTTTGTTTCCTTTATGGAAAATGTAATATGATAATGACATCAATGCCAGTTACTACTTTAGGAAGACAGTGTGCTCTGAAGTCAGTGACCCTTTCATCATACTGGCAGGAAATATTCTTTTTTCTTCTTTGTTTCTAATTTTTCAAATTAGCTTATGGTAAGTGTTTGCAGTCAAACCAACGTTTTGATAATGCACATGTTTACTATCTTGTTAATTAAAAGATACACTAAATGGAGCCTTAAGTTTTTGTGTGATTATGAAAATTAATATCAAATTAATCAGAAAATTTTTAGGATGCAAGATGTTGCTAGTTTTGGTACACAGTTTGAGAACTCAAAAATTTCTAAATAGACTTAGATAATGAAAAGGAACCCATGGATTGTGATCTCCACATCCCACATGTCACCAATTTCCACCTTGCCTGAATGTATGAGATAGGCTTATCCATAATGAGACTATAGGAGGCATTCCACCGTGTTTGTTTTATAATGACTAGCACACCTCAAAATTCAGACTGCAGCTGAACAAGCTTTTTCAAGATCCTGATAAAGTCTGTTAATGATAGTTAGGTGATTTAGTTGTTTGCAGGTTCTCAGTGTGCACTTCTCTCCTTATCCCAATTCTTCTCCACATGTATAAAAGTTCTAGTTTAAATCCATTCAAAACTGCCACCTGTTGGTTTGTTGGTTTTTTTTCTTAGTGTGCTAGATGACATTGGAGCTAGGTAGCAACTTTGAACAGTAGTAACTGATCATCTGTCAGTGTAGTAGTAATTGTGTCATGGCACAGCTAGTACATAGCTGTTTGCCTGATTGCATCTGGTAGAGGCTGGCTCTGAGGAACTGGTTTGAATTAACTCATGACCTTCTAGTATCCAATTCTAGTAAAATGTTTGGATTTGGAGGGCTGGGTGGGTTTCCATTAAATTGGGCTGTGTATACTATGCAATATCATAGATCATCTATGAGTCTTAGGGACAAAGTTATTATCTTGGAATATATATTAAGGGAACATGGTTCCACTGTGACTGAGTGGATACTTTTAATCCACGTTGAAAATGCCTTTTCAAACAAATCTCTGTTCTTAATTTTGTTTTGTTATTCCTGCAAAGTTCCAGTCCCAGGCAGAAATTGAGTATTAACTTTTTTCTTCTGAACAGGAGAGTGATATATGTAAAAGAAGTGGAAATCTTAGGCCATTTAACCACAGAGTGGGATTACTTATTCGAAGACTTCACACGCTGTCCCTCCTACGAAGGAAATGTTTTAAAAATAACTGGTTTGGTAAGAATAGCTTGAAAACTTTTTTTTTATTTAACACTATTTAGAGGTCCAAACATGCTCTTATCTTATTTATGGTTCTAACTACAAACGGTGGGACTGTGCGACAGCATTTACTTAAGATTTCTTGAAAGTATGAGTTGGGTTGGACAGGGGCCACATTGAAATCTAACCTGAAGTTGACATTCAAGCCATTTAAGTATCAGATTCTGATTTCTTGTTTTATGAGTCACCTGAAGTACATTTTTGTTCCCCTCTGCAACAGGATCAAAGGATGTTCCAAAGAAAGGACAGTACAGGTCATGAATGTGTAAAGACACTTCAGCTTCAGGATGAAACTACAGCAAGGGTATATTCTTTTTTTTTTTTTTTCCTTTGATCATCTTTCTTTATGATAGTGTTATCAGTTGCTGAAACTCAGCATGTAAAAAAGATGGTAATGTTCAGAGACCTGGTCTAGAATGGACTGCTGTGCCTGAGGATCGTTTACCATACTTTCGTGTTGAAAAGTGAGTTTAACCAGAATGAGACAAGATAGTCTAAAGCATTCAAAAGATAATATGCGACAGTAATTTAAGGTTGAGGCGGCATAGTCTTATTTTGTATATTAAAACTCATTAAAGGAAAATAATTCAAATACCTAAATTATTAGGCTAAGTTCATTATAGTCTGCAGGATTCAACATACCTCTGAATTTTGCTACCTCCTCATTGTTTCAACATTACTGGAGTAACCCAATGAGCATACCTTGTGTGAAAAAGCTTACTTAGATTCTACCCCCCTCCCTGCACCTGGGTTTTCTACCATTTATCTCTAAATGTTCATATTGAAGCTGGAGAGGCTGATTTATTTTGGAAGCTTTTGTTCTGTTGGATGGTTGGGTCTCATAGCTAACTCGTATAAGCTGAACTAAGAATTTTGTATAAATTCCAGGGTGCTTCAACAATAGAAAAATTTACTGAGGAAACCATGTGTCTTACTGTAGTTTTGTATCAGATGATGAGAGAGGAGTTCTCCCTGACACCAAAAGTGAAATCAATTAGATCCACAGCATCTTGGAAGCATACGTGAAACTGGCGCTCCAGTAAATCGCAAGTCAGCAGTTAGAATAGTGGCCAAATTGCTTCTGTTAAATTGATCGAGCCTTCTAAAAGAATGGGTGAAACTACGAAGGAAAAGAAATTGCTATCATTTTGAGGCACTTTTTTTGATCTACTAGAAGTCTATATTATTTCTTTACTGTCTTCTGTCTAAAGAAAAAGTTCCTTCAGCTTTTTCTTACAGCATGTCTTCCAAATCACACTTTAAGTTAACTAATTTAAATCCTTATAGTCTTTCTGTATCTTAGTGTCATGGCCAAAGCTGGAACGTTGTACAAAGCACAAAGGCTACCCTAGAAGGATACTTTGTGTTTAAATCTTTTTTTCTGTTATTGCCTAACTGCATGCTCCTTTGCTAGTGTTTATGCTGTTATGTATACATTGAAAATAAATTTTTCTGTCCTGAAGTGCAGCACTACCCATTTACCTTCCACGGATTTCTGTTTCTTGAGTTTATCAGTATTACTCTTCATTTTGCATCTCCCTTCTTTGCATAGATCCCACTTGTAAAGCCATACCAATTTGATAGGAAGACATACAAAAAAAAGTACACTTCACAACTAATTCACTTCTGTGAGGACTTCTGTGGTGCCCTTTGTATGTGCATGAAACAAATGTCTTTTAAGATCAGGTTAAGGTTATCTGTAGCTTCCTTGTTCATTCTGTCTCCCCTAAAAAGCAAATGAGTTTAGTCCTCCGAGTGTTTCCCCAGCCTCCACGAGTTATCAGAAATCTGTAAATGTTTGAAATACTTCAAGTGCACCTGATACATGGTATTTGTCCATCCAGTTTAAGTTATTCCTTATTTTAATATTCACTGTTGTATAAATGAGTTTTTCTTTTATTGAAATCATGGATTAAAAAAGGCCCTCACAAGCATTTCAAACACTTCACCTTTCACTAAATGCTGGAATTACTCAGGTAAAATCAGAGTGACCATCCCAGCTACCCCAGTATGCTTTGGTTGTTTTTTTTGCCCTAGGTATTTACGCATATCACATTGATGTTAATTCTCTCAGGCTAGAGGTATATCACTGTGTTAATATTATGTATGCACATTGTATGCATAATGTACAAATGTTTAATGTTAGATAGTTGAGACGTGGGGTTGATTTAACTATTAGATTGTTTGGATTCAGGAATGAAATAAAAATGACTGGTTTAGTTGCACTGCTTTGTTCAGTTAAGTTGTTGCTAATTTGAGAATTATTGTTATGTTCTATTTTAATTTATCCTTTTGTTGATTTCAACTAACTATCCAGTTTGTGAGTGCTTTTCATTGTAAATATTTTCAAAAGTGCCTGCTGTCATTCATATCTTCTTTTAATTTATTGTGAATGATTCTCTTATATTTCCAGATAATGATAATGCAAACCTCTTGCTTGTTTGGACTGAACATAGTCCTCTTCTGAGGCACTTTACTTCAGACTGAATCTTGTAGTTGTAGGCTCTCAAGACTTTTCTATCCATTTTAGAAGAGAAAAAAATGATTAATTTGATCTGATACTAGATTTTCCTCAAAAGACCTTACAACTACAGCATTTAAACTTTCGCTAAAAAATGTGCAGCAATGGGAAGAGAGGATGTCAAGAGTTGATGTGTGCTGATTAATGGATCTAGTATGTTGGAGTACTTGATAAGTATATTTATTTGAGACCTTTGATCCCATAATATTGAAAATTCAGCAAAGACAGAAGGAATGCATCCTTACGTTTGTGTTACTGAGTGTTACTTACGTGAAATGGCTATTTAAATGCTAACTGCTGTTTTACAGTGCGTATGTGTTAATAGTCCGGGCTGTAGTTCCCAGCTGTGTAGGCTGATGGGACATGAGTTTAATGTTGGGTCTTTAAACGGCCTGACTTTGAAAGCCTCCAGAGCTTATAGTATTGGAAATGTCATTTGCGTATTTAAAATTAGATCACTTGTATTGGGGTGCTGCCTGAGGAGGATTTATCTAGTTAAGTGTGAATAACATCAACTTGAAAATTCGGAGTAGATTGACAATATCACTGAAGCTTTTTCTGGGTTGAATATTATGCATGTGGATCAGAAGCTATGTATCTAACTTAAGGCTCATAAACTAGCCAGTGCGTAAGTAAGTTTTAATGTTTGTTGTATTAACAATTTTTAGTAGCATCGTATGGAAGAAAACTGCAGATTGCATGCTTTAATTTTCTTTCTTTCAATATGTTGCTTTACAGAGGATTTGTTGTGCCATTCAGGAAGCCCAGGCAACGAGAAAACAACAGAAGTTGGTGAAACAAGCATCATTGCAGTTGAAGAAACCACAAATGCTATCTTGATAATGACAGGATTTATCGGGTTTGACCTTTGGTATGCAATTTTATCACTAAAATTGATTAGAAGCAGCACATGGAAACATTGTGCAGAGAAAGTAAAGATAAAGTATCTGAGGGCTTCGTTCAAAGTTAACAGCCATAAACACTTTATTTTAAGAAGCTATGCCTCTTTCTAAAACTATGGATTTTATTATTCTAAAATATGCAGTTAAGTTTACAAATTGCAACTTCTGCTAAAATGTTTTCCCACTCTGAAATTTTCTACTCTTTTTCATGTCAGGAGTTTTCGTAAATGGATTCTAAAATAAAGGGGTTATGTGATTTGCACTCTAAGTTTATGGTTTACAGACAGGTTGTGGTCTAGTGTTTTGCAAAATAAAGTACTTATGTTACTGATTGAAACTGATTAAAAACTCCTTCTATTTTAGGCAGCATTCTCTTTAAATTAAGAAAGCAGTGTACCCAGTTTAGCTACTATAATTTCATCCTTGTCTGTTCAGTATTAGAAAATACTGCACTGGAACAACAAAAAATGAATGTGTATTTTTGAAAGAAATAGACATCTGTTGTCTGGAAATGCGTACTTTGGAATGTTGTTGCTTATACTCTAAATGAAAATCTGCACTTTAAAAATGGAAAATATTATTCACCTGTCATATGCATGTATATGGTTTGGTTGTATCGCTGTAGCTTAAAGACTTCTCCAGGAGGAACAGCATGCTGGTTTTAGACAGCATTGTATGTCAAAAGCTTAAATCAAAGTAATTAGCTTTTCATATTTCAGTTTATAGTTGCTCCGCTGGAAGAATGCCATCTTGTTAAGCTAAAAGTCACTTCTGATAAAATATTTTTGTTGCAGTTTCTCTTCCTGAAGATTCTCAGTCTGCAGTTTAGCAAGATATTTAAGCACATTTAAAGTATATGCCCAGTTCTTAATGGTGTGAATAACCCCATGAACATCATTGAGACAAGTTCCATTCTTAAGACCAGGCATATACATAAGTGTCTGGGTCAAAGACTATATGAGCAAACAGAGTTGAGTTCAGTGATCGGTGAACTAAGAGCTCTTGCTGTCAGTCTTTGGCTCTCAACTAAGATATAAAGTGTCCTTGCAAATATTTACATGTGAAAATTTGCTCTTTCCAACTTACTTCACTTGGAAAGAATGATTTCTGGGTGGTTTTTTTTTTTTAATTTAATTTTGTACCAGATAATAGCTATAGATAGGAACTCAATGAATAAAAATGGCAATATTCTTGCATAGATCTATTCAGTAAGTGGAGCAATCGTGAGAACTAGGCCTGGATTTTTAAACTCCCTTTATACTTAAGCGCTGGCGGATTCTATAAATGTACTCTTAACCTGTACCTATGATCTCAGCAAAACTAGAAAGCTTAAGGTATTTGAAAGTAAGCTGCCAAACACAGACCTTTTAGAGAGCACCTGCAGACATGATTTTATTGCTACTCTATGCACATGGCTATTAATCCGGTTTGCTAAAATGGAAAAAATGTGGTACAACCTTTAATTCTGTGATAGCACCTATTTTCTAGAAAGTTCTGCTCAACATTAACTAAATTAGCTGTCTATGTTGTATGTATTTGAAGCCTGTACTTAAAAAAAGAAAAAGACAATAAATTTTTATATGCAATTATTTGTGCTATGATTTTAAGCGTTGCTTCTAAAATGCGTTATATGCTCTTAGTTTGCTACATGTTACTGGCATTATATGGAAAAAAATTATTGGAGTACTAGTGTACTGCAGAAAAGTTTTCTACAGCCCAGTGTTTCTTTCAGTTTGGTTTCTGGCATGTAGGGGATAGCTGTATGTGTACTGCCTCTTAATTCGTAGTTGAAAATAGATTTCATTTTAGTCTACTCTCAATGCATGTTTAGATAGTACCACGTGCCTATTTTGAGGTGGAGAATCGGTGCTTCAGGCAGTTCTGATGATATATTTCTGACTTCAGTCCTCTGCTTGATTCACTTCTGTACTTCCTCAGTTTTATGTGTAAACTTTCTGGCTTGAACTGTAAACAGTAGATATTTTATGTTCTCACTTTATATGTCATTAGGTACAGCGAAGTAGCTTCCTATTTACAATAGTCTGAAGCAGCAGTAGGCTTCTGTAGAAAAGATGTAAATGTAAAAAAAAATACTTTTTTGTATTGAAAAGCATGTCTTTGCAGTTTGGGTTGCTAGCTG
This sequence comes from Pluvialis apricaria, assembly GCA_017639485.1. NCBI lineage: Eukaryota > Metazoa > Chordata > Aves > Charadriiformes > Charadriidae > Pluvialis > Pluvialis apricaria. The sequence continues at coordinate 19,578,223 of CM030015.1, read as the reverse complement.
AAGTTGAACTGGTAGATGGCACTAAAGTTCCGGCTGAAGAAATAATGAACGACCTTCGTTACCACTTGGATCAAGCAATCAAGAGGACAAGAGAGAGATCATTTGCGAAGGAATTCCATTTCTTGCTTAAATGAAGATAGATGTTCAGGACCAATAGGTTTCCAGGGCTTATCCTGTGCTTTCCTCAAGTGTTCCATTCCACTTTACCTTGTGTCTTTGCTTTTGTTTTTTATCCAGCCTTTTGCATTGCTGCATTCTCTCCGGTTGCAGTTGCTGTTTGCTGTACCTAGGCTTTGCTATCTGACTTTGGCAACTTTCTTGTCTGGTTCCCTTTCTGCTCTTTTGCTTAAGCTGGTGCATCTTCTTGAAGTGCTGGCTGAGGGACTTAAGGGACAAGGAGGGTCTCTTTGTCTAGTTCCTTAGTATATATCCAGCATAAGAACAACTGCAGCTTTAGATCCTCTTTAGATGATCTGTAGATGAGGTGTTGTTGGGCTAGGGTGCGTTTTCTGACAAGCTTTAATGATGGAATTTCAAACAGGTGCTGCGATGCAAAGTGAAAGATCTTTTTCAAAGATTTTGGCTTTTGTTTTGTTGTTTGGTTTCTTTTTCAATTGTCTGGCAACAAAATGATTCCCTACACCTTTGAGATCTTATGTTTCTATGAAGCTTTAGAGTTTCAGTGTTACTGAGCACACAAGTTGGCCAAACTGTTGAGATCTTCCTAGACCTTTCCTTACAATAAGCTCCCAGAAGTTTTTGCCGTCTCAAAAGCCAAGTTTTACTGAATGTAAGACATGGAATACTAGCTTTTTAATTAGAACTCCAAACATTTAGGTCGGACCTGGGTCCTTGCTTTGCTTCAGTTACTCTGTTGCTTTCTGGCTCACTGTAGGTTTCTCTGGCTCTTCAGAAGCATTTTTAATTTTTTATTTTTCAGAAGGCCTGATCCTTGCAGCTGTTTTCTCACTCTCTTGCTTGAGCTGTAGCCTCCTTTCTGAAACTTCTTCAGTCCTTTCTGGCATGCCGTCCCTCCCTCGGCATGCTCACTTGTTTCCTAGGTAGGGAACGGTATGTCTTTCCTCAATGTAGATCTATCTCAACCTAGTAACCCTTTTGAAGGACAGTAGCAGAAAATGATAATAAAGTCAAACTATGTCATGTAAAAACATGTTAATATGCTTTTGCTTATGATTTTAGAACCATCTAATGCCTTAAAAAAAAAAGCGAAAGACATGAGAACTTATGGAATAGATAATGGGTCTATGTGGTTCTTGACAGGGTGGTGCTAACAGTTCCACTGCAATGTAGGCTTTTTTTAGGGAGTATTTTACTGTGATAATTTTCATTGAATTACTGTCCAATCTGGAGGCTAGTAAGTCTTCACATGCTGAAATGTTGTATTTTGAAAATACAATCAGCTTCTTTACTAATTTATTACATGAGCTTGGTCCATTTTGTGTTAACTGTTAAGAGGGATTTTTAGGATCTTTTTCAATGGAAATTTTAATTGGTTTTAATTCAGACTTTTTACTCTTAAAAGGACCCTATATTCATTAAGTTTACACTACCAGTCATTCTATACAGAATTACAATAAGCCAATGACTTAAAACTACTTAAGTGAACTTTAAAAAGTAGCAAATACCACCACCAGCACCCAACACTCTTAAAAACAGTCAGATTGTCCCTGTAGATATTAACAACCTGAGTTGACATGGTCCTGAACAACCTACTCTAGCTGACTGTGGTTGGACTGTGCAATCTTAACAGAAATTTTCCACCCCCAGCTGTTATGTGATATTTTTTTTTTTTTTTTTTTTGGCAACAAGAAATCTGAAATACTCCCCTCTTCCTCAAAAAAGAAAGAAAAACCCCAAAGTTGTGAGGTTCTATGTTTCCTGGGTTAATTTAAATTATACCCATCAAAACAACATTACACCTTTCACCATCATGTTAACCATTTTCTCAACACTTGCAGAGTCTGGAAGAATGTTGGGTTTATTATAGACACTGAATAGGGAGTGGTTTAGTAGTAAGAGATTAAATAGTTTTAGAGGGGATTAATTGTGAGGCTGAAGGAGGGGATAAATTAGTTCAGCTTTAACAATCAATGTACCAATATTTTTATTTCATAGTTGGCAGTAAATATGCTTTTGTTGTAGTAGAGCAACGTAGTGATTACACCAGGTATATCCTGACCTTGGTCTTTGGTTGACAACAAGGAGTATTTATGTAAGAGGTCACTCAGAGTATTTAATACTAAAATAAAAAAGATTTAATTTTAAAAGTGAACACTGACTTGTGAAACCTTGTGAAACTAGCTAGCATCTGTTTGACAAAATAATTCTTTCAACAGCTTATAAAGTCACATTTAGTCAAACCTGAGTGTGAAGACTTAATTTGGAATAGATGCCAGTGGACTGACCACTCCAAGAGAAATCTTAATATAAGAAACAAGTGGAGGGATTTGAGAATCAACGTATACAACTTCAGGTTCCATTGGAAAAAACAAAGCTTTAGTCTCTTTGTTAAAGTTTCCTCGACAAAGGTATGCTTTTGAGGGAGAGGGCAGTTATCAGTTAAATAAATGATGCTACACAGCATATTAAGGGCAGATTGAAGGAAAAAAAATGTTATTAGACATCTAGATGTAAAATAAAACTTGTTGTGAGTATGAGTACTGTTCAGTTTACTAATGATCCTAACGCAATTGCCTTCCTTGGATTATGGATCTGATTTGCATAAGTAACAATGATGGAAATACACAGATCTCCAGATTTAAGCATTTATTATCTCTGTGCTGCAATTTGGTCCTGTTTTGGAGTTTTCAAGATGTTTGTCAGCAATGAAGATGGTAGTTTACTCTAGTCACCTGACTTGTCTGAAGGAGAAAAGCTTAAGTATGAAAGGAGAAATAACTCTAAGAAGGAAAGACTTGACCTATCAAAGGAACATGTGAATTTAAAACTTGATTCAGTTCATTGTATCCTTGCCCTTCATACAGGTCAACAAGTAAACGTCAAAGTAGAAGTTATTTTATATTCTTTGTTATTTATTTTAGAGTGAGAATGTTCATTGTCTATCCTGATCTAGTCTTCAGATTGCACTGGGGCAGGGGGGAGAGGGAGGTGGGAGGAACCCCGTAATATTGGTATGGTAGGTCGGGAGTGAAGGAAAGTGAAAGCAGGATGGTGATGTATCTGTAAAGCAGTTAACTCCACAGGTAAAAAATTGGTAAAAAGTTGATTTGATCTATTGAAATCCTGCCACAAATTCCTTTTACATCAATAACTGGGAAAATACCTCATCTAGTTATGAAGACAAACTGTGCTATTTGAAAGCAATAACTGTGTTGAATTTTAACAAGGAGAAGAAATTTTTGTTTGGATTTCAGTCAGGGAGGCAGAGCCATTACCAGGCACTTTACTGGAGTCAGCAGATGGAGCACTGAAAATTCTCTTTATTAGTAATTTGACAACACTCACATTCTACTGTTCATCTTGTGTTGTGTCCACATTGCTTCTGGACTCTGCTGTTTATCAAAGGTAAGCACAGTAAGGATGTATAGTTCTGAAAAATGCTTGTCCAAAACAAAGACTTGAAAAATAGGGAAGTTGCTTATACACTCTATAATGTAGCATACTTCTAGGGGTTTGAAACGTTTCCCCATCAGGTATGACATAAATTCCTCTCATATATAATCAAAGCTTTATAGGTAAATCACTGAACTGTGCAGGTCCTAGTCTCTGCTCTGATAAATGTGGCCCTGAATCTGCCCTTGACTTAGTTGATGTATGAGGACTGTATTGTGCTTATAAAGCTTCCTCTTGTGTTTATTGTCGTCTCTGCCTTTGGCTGTGCTTTCCGTTTCCCTGCTGGAAAGAAATTTGCTGTTGACTTTTAAAGAGCTATGGTATTGGGCTAAGATGCTCTTAAGGAGTCCAAAAAGACTTCTGCAACTGGTCCCACGAGATTGTTGCAGTTTAGTTATCAGTAAAAGCAAGAAAGTATCAGGAAGTCAGTAACTTACACTTAAGCAACCCAGTTTTAGACCTCATCCTTTCTTCAAAGATATATAATCAAATAACAAGAGAAAATGAAACTTTAGTATAATGACATTCTGACAAACGTCTTGGGGAGCAATTGTACAATTGTTTTTAAATTAGAATAGTAGTAGTAGGCTCGTCATGGGGACAGTCCTGGAGAAACTTTAAGTTTAAACCCCAGTTAGCTACCTTTTTTCTGTACACTGTTAAGACGTTCTTCACACTTCAACAGAGCACAGCAACCTTGAGTAATTGATTACTGATGCTGATAAGCATCAAAAGAGTAGACATTCTCTTAAGTTTCTGTGTAATTTTAAAAATAAAACAGAGCATACTACTTCAACTTTGAGTTAATTGCAAAGATTTTTTAAGTTTGACTCACTGTGGTATAGCAGAAATCCATGTGTGAAATTTGATAGTGTCAAGGTTGCAAATGATGAGATGCTACTGTGAATTGTTGTTTCAGTAGTCACCCACAAGGTGGGGGAATGAATCTTTATATTTTACTGCTGTTGTCTTACAGCTTTCCTGCCCACCTTCCTCCTGCCTGGATACCATACTGTTAAAATCATCTAGTTGATATGGTCAATGCAGAGCATAGAGCTATAAATCAGAGGCTGTCAGAAGCTTTACAAACTGTAGATCCAAGCCTGGAGTTTTAAAAGTGATGGAAAAAATAGACTACAATGATCGTTCACATGTTATTTTTTGCTTGTGCATAGTGTTATAGGAATGGGTGCAGATTGCCATGTGTACAGATTTCTTTAGCGGGTAATGTTTTAGAGTAAAAGCCTTTCTGTGTGGTTTATACTCAAGTGCTCATTCTGCTAATGCTACTGTTGAATTGCAGAAATTGATCTGAAGATGGCTGTGTAACAGACAGTGTGATATAAGGTATGTCTTGTTTTTTCTTCTGTGTATCTAACAAATTCAGAGGGATCTGAGGCAGCTCAAGAAGCCATCTCAGAACTGTTTAATGGGATTGCATACTTTTTCTTTGCACTGTTTAGCTAAAGTTAATAAAAATCTAATTTTTCTAAACAGGAGAGGTTATGGTAGATATTACACCCATTTCAAATAGTACTTAAAAACTATCTAAGAATTGCAAAAAAAGAAGCAAAAATTAAAAAATAAGCAATATTATTCTATATTTGGGTCATGACTGCCACTTCTTACTTTAGAGACTACGGCTATGAACTGCTGCTGAAGAGAACTCGTCTTCACTCAACTTCTATAGTCCAGTTGTAGGAGCCATTCTTACACTTGTGAACTTCCAGGACTGTGCAGAATATCATGTGTGTTCCTTTGCAGCGTGCAAGAATTGAAGATGTATTAGTCCATTTGCTCTTTTTGTCTGTATTGTTGGTTGCAAGTGTTCCTTTCTTTGTCTGCTTCTAGGATCTTTTCCATTTCCTACTTTCTAAAGATTCTTTTGCCAATTCTGTGGAAAGAAATACCTAAAACAGGAAGTAGGTAAGGCTGTCTAAATGTTTAAAAATAATAACTTGGCCAGATCTTTTTACTGGCAAAAAAATATTTAATGACAGAAATCTATGCTGGGAAGGCATGTGGGAGAAGAGGCAATCTTCACTGTAGGGGAATTAAACATTTTAGAACAGGTTATTTCTGGTATAATCAGGCATAGAGTGCTCTCTGTGCTAGCTTCTGAGGGCTTCTCTGTTCCTCCTGCCATCCCTCACAATTTCGTAGCCCTGTAGCACCTAGGGCTTGCAGGCAGGGGCTGAGACCTGAGGAGAAGAAAGGGAAGAGGGAGCGAAGGCACTTGCTTACTGCCAGTGCTTGCAACAAGGTTGCTGCCTTACTTCTTTTCTAGTTTCTGCCTAGCTACTCTCATCCTATCCAGGAGAAGACAAGACCTTGTGACTTTCTGTGTCCGATCTAGTATATCCTGGGTAGCCAGCAAGTAACACATGGATTGTTTTTTAGTTCCCAATTTGGCCTTTTTATTCTTGGAATTCTGCTAGGTGTTGTCCTGGGTTAGTATCTAGCCTTTTTCAGGGGAAGGTTCCTGGCTGCCATTGGCAGGAAGGGCAAACTGAGCTGCCTGTGGTGGCACTGACACACTTTAGATACGCTGAGTAACAAATTCCGGATGGCCTCTCACTTCTTTCTAGTCATTTCTGTGGCACCTGCCTGACTAATCTAGAGGTATTTGAAGGATTTAGGAGCTTAGAGCAAAAGAAGAATGGGGAATAAAAAGTGGAATGGAGAAACCCAGATAGGCTGGGAAACTTGAGAATCATGTTCTGACTCCAGTACTTGCTCCCTGTGATCTGTAGTCACAAAGTTTAAAAGCCTTGTGTAACTTAGCTGTCCTTATAAGTCAAATATAAGTGTTATAAGTTCTTTAAAAGTTTTCTTAGATTGAGATAACACTAATTTTTGCAATAGGTAAGAGTAAATAGAGGATTTCTTCAAGTTTCCTCTGTAGAGGTCTCATAATATGTTCTGCTTCTAATAGTTGTTTCTTTTCTATTTGCAAATTTGCAATTTTAGTTTATAGTGCCCACATTCTTGATGTTGCAGGTTATCTGTTTCAGGTCTTCAGAATGCTATGCACACATCTTTGAAAATAGATCTAACATATAATAATACGTGGAAGTATGCAAAGGGCTACTAACACGATAGAATTTGGGATTTTTTGGTGAGCTCAAAACTTTATTTCTAAACCTAACCACCTATTCTCTTGTATGCCCTCCTATATGGAGAGATATGTCGGAGCCCTCCCTAATCTAAGGACTTAAGCAATCTTGTAGACCTGGAAAATATATAACTTAGCTGAAAGCACATTTAGGGCTGTGTTTGCAAATAATAAGCATTAAACAATATCGCTAAAGTGGTATTAATGCCAGTTAGGCAGGCAGTCTTACTAGTGCTGCAGTTCTGGCAAGGGGGGGCACTGATATTCATCATGGGTCTGCCTTACTCTTTGTTTTGATCCTTCTGTGGACCGTGGCACATGGAACAGGCCCTTGTGTGACAATATGAAGCATTTAGCAACAATATTGGCTTGGCAAGTTCAAAGGCAATCCGAGCCCCTCACTCCTATTTCTATGCCATACCCTCATTTGAGTAAATGCAGCTGTCTGTCGAACCAAATTGCAAATCAGATCAGGAAACTCATGTGGCTTAACATGGGTGAAACCTGTCAGTGGTGGGGCTGAGCAGTTGGAGAAGTAGTGAGATTGCCATCCAATGATTTGCAGCGTTAAATCACAAACTTAGCCTAAGTAGCTCTTGCTTTGTGCTTACTCTTCTGACATGTCATACTTACGTACATCAGAATGAGAACTTGGAGTTTTTAACTACTCAGTTATCCATATACTTTAGGATTTTGGTTACTGCAATACAGTAGTTAGGTCAACAACACATTGACAACTTTCCTCCTCTCTTTCAATCATTTGCAGCAATCAAAGCCTCTATGCACCAAATGATTGCTTTCTCTGTTTTGGTTCAACAAAATAGAAGGCAGCCTTGCATTTCTCACCTTGGCAAAAGGTGCACCAAAATTCATATATCACTACACGGTATATGTATATAGTGTATACTGCTGCATGGTTACAATCCAGTAGATGTTAGTATGCTTAATACAGTCTATATTTGATTAATCAGAGGACAGCTATAGAAGACTTGTGCTTTAGCTGTTCTTCAGCTTCTTGTAGCCTGTAGGGAACATAGATGTTGTTTGTTCAAATACAGACCGCTTATAAATTCAAATGAGTGGCATGATTTAATATTGGGAAGAAAATAAAGCGGTACCAATTGTCTTAACTTTGAGATCAAACAAACAATGGAAAGGTGGGAAATACATGTTTAAATATTACTCTCTGTCTATATATTAAGTAGTGATACCAATACCTAAACGCAATCAACAAAATTATGTGGTGTGCATTAGTTTAGTAAAGGAATATTGCACTTTTCCTATGCTGGATTAATTTTCTGCCAGGTTAACAGTCAGCTGAGTACCTAGAGCGGGGAAGGAAAGGGAAAGAAGGGGTGTAAATGTGCCCTTTGGATGATGACAAGCTGTGAGATTGGCTCAGCTTCATCATAAAAGTTAGCAGTACTGAAGAATTAGTTGAAATTTTTCAACGAAAGCTGCATGCTGAAAGATGAGGAGTTTCGTTTGAACTAAGATTTTCATTGAAAAATGACAGCTTTCCATGGGGTTTCCATTTTCATTGTCATTGAAGAATTGAGTACTAAAAAAGAAATTTTAAAAAAATATTTCAGCTGGAAGCTGAAATACTCTGGTTTTGGAATGTTACAGTGTTGTCTGATATCGAAGTGTTACTGTTCGGGTGGCTTCATCGCCTCAGTTCTTTTCTGTGTGCTGAGGTCTGTGACCTGTTTCTGGAGGACATGAATAATGCTCACATTGGCAGAGTGGAGTCAACAAAATGCCCCAAAAGCAGAGGCGCAAAGCAAAGAAGGGAGTGTGAAATGCTAGCAGAGGGGCTGTTGGCAGGCAGGCAGGCAATTGATTAATCCACCAACAGATACACAAGTGTGTGACGTTTTCAAAGGCATATGCCAGATGAGCAACAAGTAGGCAGTTAAACCTCCAAATCCTTCCAATGACATTAGTCAAACAGATGCCGGTGTGCAATAAATAGGGCATGATTTAGGATCCAGTCACCAGCGTACCTAGTGAAGATAAATTGAAATAAAAGCTTTGCAGGATGAAGTCCATCAAAGGTGTGAACATACCTATGCGTTTGGGATCAGGGCAGCTATCTGCTTGCCACAAGAATATAGTGCTTTCCAAGGAGTTTTGGGAAGAAAGACCTCTTAACATTTCAAGTTTATAAATACACAAGGAAAATGGTGTGAGAGCACAGCATGTGTCTGAACTGGGGCCACTTGAATTTCTAGCAGTTCAGTCAAGAGACTTAGTGTGCATTTTCAGTGGAACCTGAAATAGATTCAGTTCATGAGATACAAAGCGGTGCACGGCAGAATAATAGCATTGCCCTTTCAACACAGATGAATGTTTCTACTATCAGTTTTTCTTAAGAAAACATGCTTCTTAAACATCCTGGTGGAGATCACAAGCATAAGTGAATGCATGCGCAATATATCATTCAACTGTTCCACTAGGCCTATTCTATTACGGGTGATAAGGCCTAGGAAATAAAGTCTTCAGGAGGAATGCATTTCCATTTGGGAAAAACCTTTATAATTAAGATGATTACAAACCCTGCTTTTAGCATTCAGTCTGGACTAAAACTGGGAAGGAGTGGGGCAAAAAAAAGTCCAATATAGTCTTGCATTTCTTCAATAAAGTTACAGTAAGTATTGTAAGGGTGGATCACAGGGGAAATTACTTTTATGTTGAAACTTTTAAATGTTAAAAGATCATTTGTATGAGTGATGAAGGTGCTGTGTGCTAGTGAGTACTACTTTGTATGGTCTGTGTTAGAATATAGGGATAGTGTTAGAATATGAAATTAAGAGAGTTTTGTCTTTTTACAATCCTATCAGCTTGTACAAGCTAAGTGACATACAGGATGAGTTAGCCGAGATCTCCAAAGAAGTGCTAACAAGAATAGTCTATTATGGAGCATAAAAAAACATTTTCTGCTTGGAACACAGGAATGCTGTGAGAGTAGCAGACTTCTGCAACAAAACATATGGAAGTGATGGTTATTTAAAGGTATCTCAGCCACTTTATAAGGAATACTGTATACACTGATAAAAATAATTTAAAGTTTCCTTTCCCAGCTGGTTCGCCAAGGCATTTGCTGTTCAATGAGGAAGGATGAGCTGGGGATTGCAGTTCTAGTTTGGGATTCTTGTGCAGTTACTAATGCTCTCCCACACTTCTAGTGTGTCTTGCAATAGAGTTGTTATGTGCTTTTTACAGCCTCCACACACCAGTTTCCCATCTGGCAAATAGGATTGCAGTGCTTTTGTAACTGACTGGTATTTGATGTTTTTAAAATTGTCAAGTAATCAAATATAATTATGTAAATACTGGTAACTGAAGGTAAATCTCTGTTTAAGTGATTCCGTGCATTGACAGTGCAAGTATGTCAGTAACAAAGTGTGATAGATATTTGGTGGTCCTTTGATGTTTTACAAACATCAGAAAATATTAATCCCTTTACACACATTCATTTTGGCTGACGCTTCTAAACTAAAGCATGCCAAATAAATTCTATCTACCTCTTTATACACCTTGTCTTTCACCTCTGTAGCAATTGCTTGGAGAGTTCTTTTGGGGCACTGGAAAAATACAATAGGAATTGCTGAACAATATTTCAATCAAAATTTATCGATTCACTGAAACGCTAATCCCTGGATTATGTCAAACATGACTTAATTGTTTATTTATTTTTTTTACAAGAAATGGGTTTAGAGACAGACTGATCCTTTGCTATCCAGCCCTCCCACTCACTGCTTAGTGAGGTCTAGTTGCCTTTTACAGCAGCACACTATTCTTGAAAATGTTGTTTTTTGACATGTGTTTTCAATCCTAGTGAAAACAAATGTTTAAAACTTAAGAATTTCTTGCACAACTGAATGAATGGATTGAGCCAAAACTCTGAGAGAGCACACAAACATACTGGCTTGTTAGCCTTCTGAATAATGTTATGCAAAAAAGTTTAGGAAAAAGTTATTGCTGAATTTTTATAAACAGAGTATTTTGTTAGTGGGAGGGAAAGCAGATTAATTAAAAGCATAAATATTTTTACACGTACTGACTTGAAGGAAGGTTGCTCAGATTCAGTTAAAAACCGAAATCAAAACAAGAGACTTTGCCCTCCTCTTCCCCCTCTGCTAAGAATAGTAACATGGTGGTTAGAGCACCAGTCTCCCACATTCCAGGTAACCATATGCTAATGAAAGTTTTTCCTTTCTTTGATTGTACCATGAAATCTTCAAAACTTAGTGGTTTTGTCCTAATGGGTGATGAAGGAAAAAGTGGAAAAGGTGCTAGTGGAACAGAAAATAAGATTTTCTCATAGCTGTGAATCTAACCTGGATTTTAAACTCGACTTGGTATTGCTATGTTGTCCTATTAAGCCTGAGAAAAATATTGTCTGCTGAGTACATCAGATCTCTCATGGTACTGTGGAATGGAGAACACAAGACAATGCTGACTTCTTCTCAAGATATCAGTATTCTAGAGAGGCTGGAGCTATATTTCTCCTATGTGGGTGTTTGAGCATTTGAATTGGCCATCTGTAGGGACAGCAAACTGCTTAACTTTGTTTTCTTCTTTGCAAGATATTTCTTTAACAGCCTGAGAATTAAACCAGAGTTCCAATCTACAGAGGAAATTCAGATGGCTAGCCATTCCTTCTTACAAAAATATAATGCTTATCTGGAGAATTTTCCTAAGAACTTTAGAAGGTTTGTGAATAAAAGGAGTGAATATTTTTAGGTTATATTTAAATGCAGAAGTATGTACTTTGTGTGTTCTGAAGTCTACATTGAGTTAGTTAAAATGGTAGCTCTAAGATAAGTAAATTCCTCAAAGATTTTCCACAAAGTTTAAAAAAGCCTTAAACTTTGCAAAGCAAAAATAAGCTGATCTCTGTGTTTTACTTGTTTCTATCTTCACTGTTGTCAGTGCTGAACCAGTAAGTGCTGTCTATAATACCTCAAATCTGATTCTACTTGCTGAAATTCACTTTCTAAGGCATTTATTTAATATATGCTATAACAAAATTGGCTTTTGCTCCGATTAGGCATAGATTTCCCAAGACTCTTATTTCTAGTTCACTATGAAGTTTATAGCATTTGTCTCGTGTAGGGTTTCTACAGATCTGTGCTCATTAGTGAGTCAGGATGTTTAAAAGCTCAATAGCTTGCATAGCCCCTGGTTGACTTCAAAGTTTTTGTGAAAGACCCTCAATTACAAAGCTTTCTGCTTTTGACAGTTCAGTATCTATCTCAATTTTCTCTTTCTTTCCAAAGAGACAATGATTTAAGATTCACTCGAAGCATAATGTAAATGATCGATGGTAGCTGACAGTTGCTGTTGTTTGTTTGTCCAAACAGGTTATATGTGCAGCAAAGTCTGAACAATTAGTCCTGGGTTCAGTTCTCCTTTGGGCTGAAGCTAATTTCGTACACAGTGTTTCTTTTTCTTGTTGACCACGTAGAAAGGTGTTTTTCAGTGGTTTAGAATCCTAGGAAGTGTCAGTACTGGCAGTTCTAAGAAAGAACTTGTGATATTAAGTTGTAACTACCTTGCAAGAAATTAAAACTTTCTTGCCCCAAGCAAGCCTATGGAGAGGCTGATACTGTTAATGATACCCGATAATAAATTACTTTAAAAATAAGTTTTCTTTGGTTTGGTGTTAAATTCCTACAGACAAGATCCTTGTGTTCTATTTGTATTCTACTCTAGACCACAATGTCTTGGCAGTGGCTCATTTAAGGAAATCCAGAAGCATTGAGAAAGCACACAGTTGTCTTTCCTTCTGGCCTATCTTTATTTAAAATTTAAGTACCGTAGAGAAGCAACTGCTGAGTAGTTATTTTTGCCATAGCGATTCTGATGAGCGAATGTGTTCCTTAGAATGTAAATTCTATATATTTGAAGAAAGCAACTAAGCAGAGGGACAAACACATAGGTAGTTTACGTAAATGTTTGAGACCAGGTGTTCTCTAAGATTTCTGAAAACCAGGTTTCTAAGACTATAGAACTAAACAGGAGGGCTGTGCCAAGACCTGGAAGCTTCCACTTCTCATCTGAAAAGGATGTTCACTACTTTTTTCTTAAACCCTTAATTTATGTGTCTCTTTTAATTACATGTGGGTTTGGCCTTGTAATTTTGAATTTCATTTTACTTTTTTTCCTTTTCCTGCCTAATAATTAAATCAAGATCATTGGTACCAATATAATATGGCAGTTTGGGGGTTTTTTTCTGAAAGAAAAAAAGAAACAAACCAAAACACACACAAACACACACACACACAACCCAACCCAAACCAATAAACCCCACCAACTGCCTAGCCTGAAGCAGTAAGAGATGGATAATGATTATGTTTAACATACAGCTGTTTCTTTCCATGAAAAACATTAAAACATTGTTTACAGACTGTAATGAAAAATTGAGGCTATTCCTTAAGGTTGTTTGCAGTGGCCTCATTTTATCTGCTTTTCTTTCATTCCTGTCTTGCTTATCTACCATTACATGAACTCTTTTTCTTCTAGTGGATGTTCTGGAGAAAGATGAAGTAGAACTTCTGTTGACATTGTTATAACAATGCCTACAGACTTTGGTAAAAGGCCTGTATTATTGTTATAACCTGTCATTTCCTGCACTATTCTCTAAACGACTGGTTGAAATCCTAAAGATTTCTGTAACTATGAGAGGATGTTAACACGCAGTTGTGTGATTGAATAGTTCTGGCCTGCCAGTCAAAATGAATATTTTGAAAAGTTAAGATCCTCCTCCTCCAAGCGATTTATATCAGTTGTTTTAACACGGTGACTCAAGTCACACACTGACTAAATCCAGAGACCAGCTTTAGCGCATAGGAAGTCAGAGTCTCAGGAGAAAAAGATGCATGCTGCAGTTTCTATGGGCATGACACGCATTTGTATATGGTACAGACCTGGTAGTAGTACAATGCGTACAAAATGGTTGAGTCTGCATATTTTCAAAGAGCTTGCAGGGTAAATGCAATGACATATAGTTGTCAAAGATGGAGGTTAGCAACTGCTTTGGAGCCCAGGGGCCAGAAAGGTGCAAAAACCAGATACAAGTATTGACAATGGCTTGGAGAGGAAATCTTCCTTTCTTGCGTTGAGGCCTCTGTGTGTCGGTTGCATTAATAAATGCTGCAGGAAGCATCTGTTACCAGTAATGCTGTAGTGACCTGGAAAAAGGCTGCTGGCCTCACCTGGCTTTGTACTGATCTGATGATAGGTCCTTCAGGGCTAGAACGGAGCATTGTTATGTGACACGTGTGATATCTCACATGAGTGTGTGAGCATACATTGGTTAAATCAGTGAATGGTCATGGAACACTTGAAAAAGGCCCACAAAAGGTTTTTGTGTGCATATGCCTGGGATGTTTTTGTATCTGTATGTATCTATTTAAAAAAAAAAAAAAAAAGGGAAAAAATCAATTTGGTCGAGTCCCTATAGTGTGTGACCTTTTGTGAAGAACATCTATTTTATAACACGTATCCACTTTAAAATGAACAAAACCTTTTCTTGTCAGAAGTACTTTGTTAGTGAGAATTCAAGTAAGGGCATTTAAATAAAGAATAGATATGTAACTGTCCACATTCTGGTTAGCTAAATGTTGGATTGAAGGAGAGTTTTCCTGCTTTCTTGCTAATACTAATTTACTCAATACTACCTGTCAGTGCCACTGCCACCTGCTGTGTTTTTAAATGAAGATACAGTAAACACTCCCATCTTAATTCTAGAAAATTGATTTCTGGAAACTTTGACTGCTGTATTATTGGTGTATTCTATTTGTACTTACACAGCCATTCTACATTTCTTTTCTTGGCAAATATAAAGTAAAGCATGTTTAAATGTCCCTCTTTTTGACTATGAGGCCTATTTTATTACTGCTTATTAGCCCAGTAAATAATTTCTGCAGTTTGTTGTCCAGTAGTAATGTCGGAGAGACGGATTCCTGTTAGCTTTCAAGCTGAGGAACACAACTAAGCTGCTTCTTATATAAATTTAATTTGATTGAAGAGGCTGGGGTTTTTAAGTTGAGCCCTACTTTTTTTCTCCTCTTTTTCTGTTAGTGAATTTATAGCAAAATTCTTTGGAAAAAATATTTTTACTTGGCTGTTCTGGAGTTTATCTAGAGAAGATAGCTAATAAAGCCTCTTATTCAAATCACAGCAAACTTAATTCATCCTTCATTGTGCTACAGCAGAAACAATAGCTTTCATGCAAGCTCACTTGCTGAAAATTTTGAGATGCTGTGTGCTTTACACAGACCTTCTGAGGAGAATTGTTTGTATTCAGTTTGCTACAGTAAAATCCCTTATCCTATATTATTCTATTAGTATGGTGCAGTTGGCTGATAATTTGAATTTCGGCAAGGCAATACATAGCTGGGTTAAGAAATATTTGTGGTCATTTTATGTGAAGTGATGTGAAATACAGTGCTATTTGTGAAGGTCCACAATTGGGTTGAGTATAAGCAGCAAGAATGCAAGCTGTCTTAGGGAGACACTATTCTACGTGGAACGATCTGTTTGTAGAAAATATCTTCCAGGCTGGATCCTGCATCAGCCACTGGAGAGGAGCTAGCAATAAGGTGCCATTTAAAGGGATTAAGGAATTAAGTTCTGTTTTGGGTGGGGGGTTTTTTGTTTTTTTTTTTTTTAATGTGCGTATTTATTTCACAGAGCCCAAATAGTAGACTGTAACAACTTGATCTCAGTGAAATGAATAGTTAATTTTATAGCAAATCTGTGAAAGCAGGACTACATACTGACTGGGCTCATATGAATATGAGCTTTTGAAAACCCATAAAGAATTTCCCTATTCCAAGAGCCAATTCTGCAAGAATGGCTTATAAACCATTCTTTGTTACAGTGGTGGCAGATGAATTTTGTGTAATAGGAGCACGCACTGGTTTGGAGATTTCATTACTTAAAATCGAGGTGAACTTTAAAAACACTTTTCTTTGTGCATAATTACTCTGTTGCTAGTGAGCAAGATATACTGATAGTTAAATAAAAAAAAAAGAGAAATCTCTCTAGGAAGACAGCAAGTCCTGCATGTACACCAAGCACATCAGAGCTGTGACATTGCACCAGGTTAGGTCTGAGTTTACATTCATCACTGTACAAATCATTACAAGCCACCTCAGAAACATGACTGAAGTGTTAAGCTAAATAGCAAAGCAAATGCACTACTTAAATTTCATAAAAGGTTTCAGTATTAGCTGATGCTTCATCTGTTTCAGAAAGAACTTCTGAATGTTCTGCTATATTGCAGCTGAGAAAAGCAAATGGTTGGAATTTTCACTAGTTTTGAGAACCTCCAAACTATTTGTATGGGAGACATTAAAATGTCAGGTTCCATGTTTGTGACATGTTGGACTTCCACCTGGTACGTTTACAGCTTGATGCGAAAAGTAGTCACGGGTTTGGATAAAAGTGAGAAGGGGTGCTATAACTTTGATGCAGTTTCCAGAATGATCTCATTAATTATGAAGGGATGTGTAGACGTATGCTCAATGGTTGACCAAACTTGAACGTCTCCCAGTGCTGCTGAAGCCCTTGAAGGTTGTTGAACTAAATGCAAGCGCCTTTTTTTTTTCCACCATGCTGTCCCCCAGCATTTGAGCTACCATAAGCTGATCTAAGTCTGAGATCTGAAACTGCACTGCTAGTGTTGTTTTCATGGTAAAGAGGAAAGATGTAAGTCGGGCATAATGTTTAAACTGGAATCTGATTGCATTGTTAGAGTAGAGAACCTGAGTTTCAAAATTCACAGCGGCTTTAGTGTCAGTAGCAGGTCGGTATGAGTTGGATTAGCATGTGCTTTGTATTTTATATAATTATAAAGAATCATCTTTCCTTGGTCCTTGTAGGCTGCTTTTGCTGCACATTTCTTCTGCTTTCTATTCATAGTTTTGCCACTTTTCTGTTTCCTACTGTCCTCCTTGGACATTGCTTCATTCTCAGCTTCACCGGTATCCACTAGCTATTTTGCTAGTTGTCAGAGGCAGTAATACACTAAAAAAAACCCAGCAACTTTGCAGGAAAGTTTGAATTGATAGCAGATACCTGGCAATTACCAAATGTGCCAGTCACTGATACACGAAGGGCCGTGTGAGTTAACACTCTGATTGCTTCAGTAAGTAATTATGCTGCTGCTGATGCTAGCTGAATGTTTTCTGACATTATTTGTTTGGTTGAGGCAGAACCACTGTTTATGTAGCTATGCTTGGGAACAACATAAGCGAGTGTTAAAAAGAAATGTGTACTTTTTAACCTGGGTCACTGTTGTTATCTGATGCCCAGTCTGGCCTTGCAGACAGTTGTATCAGCACAACCAAATGGGCAGCCTGAGGGCAGAAGCAAGCAGCCAGTTGGAACCCCTTAAGCCAGTATGGCTATGAAAGTGGTATCTGGAAGCGTACCCTAAGCAAGACCAGTTAAAGCATTTTGGTTTGTGAACAAAGGTACTCTCTGGTATGTGATGAGCTGTTTTGCTAGTCAGCCATGATAAACACAGGAACGGTATATATTTATTTTTTTGTAAGTGATGTCATATACTAGAGAAATACCAGATTCGCTCTTGTGTTCTCTTCTAGTGGGAACAGACTGGAAGACCCCCAAAACTAATTAAAGCAAGAAGCCAGAGAAAAGAGCTGAAAAAAACATGTCTGGAAACTCAAGGATCTAGTCAATGAACTGGAAGTATCTTAGTAGATACAGAGACACCAGGGAAGCCAAACCATGATGTTTCTACCCACAAAAAAATACTGCATTTTGCAGTGTGAAAATTTGCAATATGTTACACCTTTTGTGGAAAAGAAATACAAGTTTTGCCCCTGAAAATCGATGCATTCCTGTACAAGTTGAGATGAATATGCATCAGTGTAAATAATAGACAGGCAGAACTTGCCATGACTTCTTATTTTTTTGCATAAGCTTGAAGTATGCCATAAATATCATATTCAACAGTACTGACAATTTCAGTAAGTCCAAACCCACTGTAAACCGAAGCTGAAGAGCACCAGTGCTAAACATCTAACTGGTCTGTAAGGTAAGACAAAAGATAATATAGCTGTTGACTGGATGGAGGAATGTAAGATGATAGTAGGATGAATACTAATCATCTGTGGTCGCAACACAATTTCCTAACACACAATTTCTTGGAGGAAACTTGCCACAGATGATTTTTTGGAGTGGTTTGCACACTCTGGCATGGGAACTGGCAAGAGGCATGTCTGATTTCTGATTAAACCAAAAATACATATTTGAAATGTATATTTAAATTAGATTGATAGGATGATAGTGATGAATAACTTGGAAACAGTATGATTTGTAGCTGTAGTAATCTATTATTTAACTCGTATCTCAGCTTCTTGAGAAGGTATTTGTGTATATGCAGAATTGATGCATGTAGTGAAGGTGTTATGCAATGGTATGATCCCAATGAATTTTAGCCTTGCTGACTCGCAATGTGGTCATATCCGTGCCATAATTCATGTCTGGCTATCTACTGAAAAAGCAAGACTATAGTTTTTGTCTGTGTTCAGCAGCAAATCAAACTCATATGGCTGTAGCTGTTACTGTCATCAGTTGTCCTCTCTGCTCCTTTTCTGCTTGTCACCACACGCAGCAAAAAGGCTGCTGAAGATGTAGTGTAAACACTCTTCTACCTTCTCTGTTTAAAAGTTATTTCGTTAATAGGGTTTTACAGTAATATGTCAGATGCTAAGAATCTGTTAAGCTGACAAGGGCTGTTTTCAGCTGTCCTTGTTGTGCTGTAGTTTAGGTGCTAGTGAGAAAGCAAGCAAACTGACGCAATTTGTTTTCAGAGTCTAGGGGGGGATGTTGATGAGCGCTACTTTACCAAATGAGAATTGATTTTGTTACTGTTGCTGAGACTGTAACCTGTGGCAGAGGTACAGCTTCAGTCACCCAACCTTAATCCACCCCTGGTGGAAGTCGTTACCCCGTAGGAATACTGAATGGTATGAATTTGTCATGATGACTAGAGACAGTTACAAACAAGTACAAGGAACAACCATCCCCTACCAAAAGGTATCGAAGGGACTGACTTGTTTCACAGCTAGTATCCCATAAATGAGGTGATGCAAAGGTCCTTGGAGAGGACACTTATGAGTATAACCTTGTAAAGATAGGTATTAAAAATGTGAGCCCAAATACGTTATTGTGGCAGAGAACTGGTAATCTATTTATGGTCTTATTGGGAATAAATGATGCCGTCTTATGTACCACGCAACACCAAAATCAAACCTTAACTAGCCATATCGTGGCTGAGCATCTTGTCAGTGTGTGTGCATGCACTCTCAATTACTGCTAATAGGAGTTCCATGAAAAATCAAGAAAGGCTGGAAAAAATAGTTGTCCTGGTGTCTTAGTGCTCACACGCAAGCTAATATTTTAAACCTAGTTTGGAGCCTAAACTCAATTCGATGTCTCTGCATGTACATGAAGGAAGCAGACTTGGATACAGAGAGGTCAGTACAAGGAATAGATATGTCCTTGCATTCAGACTCCAGGTAGCTTTACAAAATGTTCCCTTTTCTGAAAAGAAACAGGGCCGTAGAACACAAGGGGAAGGCTGCTTTGTGCAGATCTGAGGTATGTGTCGTGCAGCTTTCCCTTCTTTCTCTCCCCAGATGGGGATTTAAGCAAAATGCCGTCTCTCTTTGCATTTCTGATGAGCAAGACAAATTAGCAATGCTGTCAGACATCTCTTTGATATGGTCTTATTTGTTTACAAATAATGTATACGATCCTACTTGCTTGAGCAAAGGTATCTAGTTCAGTAATGACTGCATGCACTAGTGACAGGTACAAATAGTGGTGCTATGGCCTGGTATATTCTTTTTACATTCAAATATGTTCAACGACTTACTATGACCAGCCAGAAAAATGTTTGAAGACGATAAGATGTTAGGAATGAAGTATTTATTAGTGACTGTTAATACAGTGTTCTTCCAAACACAATTTGAAAGACATCTCTTACTTTGATTGCACAACTGGAGGGAGAAAAATGGTTTCTGGAAGTGGATGAGGGAAGGGCGCCCTGTGTCCTAGAGCCTGAATTTTCTTGTAGTTATGCCAATCTTAAAAGCAAAGAAGGAAAGTTCCTGAGGAACTGTGCTGGCCTGATAAGGATACTGAAGTCAACTTGGCTGTCTGTGAGGGATGTTACAACTCATACGCAGATGAACCAGTGATTCAATTAAACTAAAAGCCAAAGTATGAGGTGATACTACTTGCTGCCTTCTCATGCACATTAGAATTAACTCGAATTAATTAGAATGCAAAATTGCATGCCAGAAGTAGCGAGCATCCTATGAAATTCTTATCCTTTGCTGTTTTGAAGTTAGAGACATCCTTTTTTCTAAGCTGTCAGAGTTGCTGCTTACTGTTTCCTGTCATATGGCAGGCAGCTGTACGGATGCATTTGCTGCTGTAATACAATTGATCCAGGAGGTGTTGCTAGCAGCCCTGGGGAGGGAGGCAGGGATCTCTTTTCCAACTGACAGAAACAGTCCCAAGTAGAAGTTCCTGTGCACTTGTATCATGCCAACACACTGAGGTGGTATATTTGCCTGGTACGCTGAAGTAACAAACAGGAGAACCTGTGAGCTCAGAAGTATTTGTAAGGTATGTCAAAAGTTGTCACTATTGTGGTTGCAGAAGATGGGAATGAGAATTAGCCAAGAAAGTAATTTTTAAGAAGTCCTCAAACGTCACCGCTTTCTGGGAAGGGCACTAGTCCAGAGTAGTAATTCAGAGCTGAGATGAATCAACCTTCAAAATTGTTACTTCTTTCTTTTATGTTTAATTTAAATAAAAATCCTTGCAGCCTGGTTACAGGAATTTCTTTATGGGCAAACTACCTGTAGAATGTTTTATTATGAAAAGATCTTGGACTGAGATCTAAAAATCAATCTAATACATGAGTATTGCTACCATCTAGTAATGCATGACTTAGATTTCTGGGGTGTTTGTTAAACCAACAATTCTCTTTATAAATCTGTGTATTTTAAAAGTGAATGAAAATATGATCAGATATCAAAATGGAAGAGGTTTCAGTCCTCGCTTCACCAGTTATTTTTATAATTCTAATAATTACAGTTCTTAGAAGAAAAACATTATTTTGTCTCTGATTGAAAGTGCTTTCATATCTTAAACGTCGTTCTTTAATGTGAGGGAACAGTGGTGTAAAAATGGAGTAAAATGGAAAAAAAAATTGACTGTGTGGCTTTGAATTTTTAACTTGCAAGTAGCCTGACTTTCTAAGAAAAAGTTATCATTGTCTTGTCTCAAGATATATTGTTAACAAGTGGAAATATATAGGATATATGAGGACTTTTAAAATTTTTAATTTCTTATCTCACCAGTTGTCTCTTCATGTAGAATACCCAGAAGCCTTTTCTCTACTGTATGATGGCAGTATATTAAATTGTATGGGAAACAGCTTACCCAAGCTTTATGCTTCATGATTGAGAATCTTGGCTAAAAATACTCTCGGTGACTTCAGTCACTACTGTAATCATTACTGTACAGTTTTCTCCCAGATACATTTTGAAATTTCAGATGCAATAAATTAAACATCTGCTATACTTTGTTTTTAAGAAAAGCTGTAAATCTGTATTAAATAATGCCCACAGCAAATTTATTTGCCTTTGGCTTAGCCTCTAGCTTGAAGACTGTCCAAAATTTTATGTTACTCCAGGAGCATGGTTTTCAAGGGTTTTGCTAAAACATTTATATACACTGTGATTGGGCTTATTATAAACTTTTAATTGTTTGTTACTATCCCAAACAGTGACTTTTCCTAGTAATGCTGACATGGATTTCCCAATCAATGAGGCTGCATGCTTACTGTAAGGGATTTACAGCCTGGCTGGTGTGTCATTTGCATAGTGATTTCTGACTTGGGATATTTTATCTACCTCTAGGTCAGCTGACTGGCATAGACAATCTGAGTAAGTTTCTTATGTAGAAAGCTAAATTAGCAGGTATTGTCCAGTGGTGTTGACCAAAAAACGCCCAAAACAAAACTCAACTTCCCGTCCCCCAAAAATGTCAAACCAACGCTGATTTCCTTACCTGGGCTGTTGTGTTGGATTCTGCTATGTTGAGTCATCTGACATCTGTCTTTTAATCACAATAACAGAGGAATTTTTTTGTCAGAGATGTGTTTCACATTTCTTTAGTGGTGGTTGCTAACTGTGATACTGAGGTGAGATTTCATCTTAACTTTCACATATTGTGATTACATCCCAAATATCTCTGCCCCGACTACTTTCATTCATTTGTCTAAAATTTGGCTTATTTTCACAAATGGGCATAATGATAGTCATTAGTATTGGTGAGACTCAGCAGCTGCAGGTTTCCTTAGAGCAAAGCCCCTACTAATGCTGGCTATTTTTCCAGTAGAGTGTGATCTTCATTAATACAAGGTCATTGCCATTTCCTTCTTTCATTTCTCCCTGTCCCACTGCATCCCTCAGCAGGTCAACTTAAGTAAATAAACTAAATTAAACAAATGATCTTTCCTTTTCAGCTGCACTTAGTGTGCCATGTTGCTACATAATTTTAAAAGTGCCATTTCTAAGTGATGGCTGCGAACAGCAGGGAATCCAAATGCAAGGTCATCTCTGCCTAGATTTCTTTAAAAAGCCCCTATCCTGGAGTCTGTTCTCTTAAAGCATACCAGCCAAAGGCTTCTTTCAAGTGAAGCTGGAGGACGGGTGTGCATGTCGCAGGGTGTTCTGCAGGCTACCAGATATGGTTTCCGTTGAGCCAATGCAAAGAAATTTATGGAGGTATTCACAAAGGCTGTTTAGGCTGGAGAAGCTGTCTCCTTAGGTTTCTTCTATAGCTGATGAAGAGATCCAGCTGATAGTGATACAAAGAAGGAAAGCAGCTGTTCCTCAAGGGTGTGTTGTCCTTCAGTACCATCCAACTTTTGCAGGACCTGTGGCATCCTTGCAGGAAGGTTTTGGAGCTGGAGCATGCTGTGCTCTACAGGCTCTGAGCCTGGGGAGGTAGGACTGCCTAGAGAGCAAAGCCTAGTGGTGGCCGTGAGGCAGAAGGGGCAGCTGTGAAAAGGAGCAGGCTCTCTGCGGGTAGATTTTGGTGGGTAGTGAAGAACCTGGGTATGATTTCAGCTACTTGGTCCTAATGAATTGGACTAGCTGTGTCTATTGTAACCCGATGGCCTCGGAAGGGAATCTCACTGATTACAAAAGAGGCATTAGGTAGATTAGCCACCCTTGGCTGAAGTTAGACTCCTTAAATACTTCTGAGTACTTACCTCTCAGCCTTTCTCTTCTCTTTGCCATTGCAGCCTGATGCAGGATATGCTCTTCGCCTCTCCAGTTGATTAGAGTGTGAGAAAGAGGGAAAACTAGGAATTGTAGACACTTGGCCTGTCAGCTGTTGCTCAGCCTCCTCGTGCTTTGGTATACCACTTAAGCAAGTGAGGGGGACTGAGACAGGCTTCTGTGGCATCCAGCCTGGGAGAGGCTTTATTACGGAAGACCAGCTGGCCAGGTTGTGACCCATCCAAGATACCAAGACAGGTCTGGAGTCTCTCCTGTGTTTTTCCTGCAGTGGACTACAGGCTTACTAGTGAAGTGGGCATGAACGGTTGTCTCAAAAACAGCTTACAGAGCTACACAAATTTCTGGAGATGGAAGGATGCATTCTCCTTCTCGAGACAGTAGCAAATATTGTATAATTTGGATGGAAGCAGTAATTCATCCAGAAAAAGGTTTTTATCCCGTAGCATAGCTTCTGTACTGTATTCTGAAGCCTGAAACAAACTGATGGAGGTCAAGGAAGTACCTGCACCACAGATTCCAGCTATTGCAAACTTCTTGTCAAAATTGTTCCCAAAAAAGTCCTGATAAAAATGGAAAGTTAGAATCGGTATGAGAACTGATCTCTTTTTCAGAAATGGCAAATTAAATGGCTGTTAATTCTTCCACGTAAGCTAGAAATGGTAGCGACTCTTCATATAGTGTATTTCTTTTGTGTTCATGGAGCATTTAGTTAAAATAGAAAATCTAGTTAAAAGGACACTGTTTTCTTTTGACTTACTATTGCGAGTTAAACTAGTTGATTAACTTTTGCATGAAACATAAAACTTTAATGCCCTGTTCCGGCATTGTTTACTTGACAGGCTTGTAACAGCTACACTGCTTGAGCTCCTAGAAGACAAAATTTGTTTCATACCTTGAGGGTGCAAAGTCCCAGGGCAGCAGATGGCCCTATGATTATTATTTCCAACCTGTCTTACCTGACCATTCCTTCCCTGTATGAACAGCTGTTTCATTCACTTCAGTGCAGCCCAGCCCGATCGGCTATTTTTCTTCTGCCCTTTTCTTTGCACATAACATAAATCTCTTCTTTCCTTTGACCTGGCCTGCAGTTCCATCCACCTGTGCATGCCTTAAGCAATGTCAAACTCTTGCCAGATCCACTTCCCTTTTTATAGATAAATTCTTTTGAAACTAAACTTTTTTTTTCAGCAGTGCTGAATAGATAGAAACAGTCCGTTCACCTCTTAGATAATCACTCACTTTCTGAGTGCTCAGCGGGTACGAATTTAGGCAGCTCTCACTGTTTGGGTAGACTCAGCCTGTTGACTGAGTGGTACCAGGCTATTGGTGTTAACCAGCGAGTGGGCCCACATTCTGCAACTTGCAGGTTTTCAGCTGTGCAAAGCACTGCATATAAACCAGTGGAGTTCATTTCATCTCTAATATTGCAAAGACGAATGTTCAAATTGGAAAATGTCAAAATTAAGATGTTCCCATGCAACCTCAGTTTGGCCTCCTTATGTGCAGATTCACTTATGAGGTGATTTTTAATTCTGTAACTGCATACCTTTTCTGCAGGACCTCGTTTCATTCACTATGCAGGATACTCAGTACTCAACGAATGAGCAGTTTTTCAGTGTTTCATTTTATCCTTATTGCACAGGCTATGGCTCATGTCCTATTTACTGTGCAGTACTCACACTGTGCTGAATATGGAAATACTCATTTCCGTAAGGACACTCATCATTCACATTTAAGAATTTATTTTTGGAATACCACTTGTAGACAAGGTAGAAGCATTCCTTCCATTTTATGGGTGGACAGCTGGGGCAGATGAGTCTGATACGTAGTCTACTGAATGATGACATTTCTAGACCCTCAGTTACCGATGTTGCATTTTTTTAACCATAGCGACAACTCTTGTAGCAATTAACAGTGCTGAGGACGCCATAAAACAAAGAATAAACAGAAACGACAGAGCTCCTGCCTTACATAATTTGCACAGCATCATGGATTCCTGGGGACAGAGCCAGCAGCAGAATCCGGAGTACAAAGTATGACATGAAGTCTGTTCTTCTGCTTATGATATCTTTCTCCTCAAGCTTTGTAGATTCTCTCAGAAAGGAAGACAGGACAAGGAGACTTTACAGGCACCAGCTTTCTTCCTCCTGCTATTCAGTGTATTTCCTGGGCACTGTCATTCAGTGAGACAGGGCTCCTGTGATAAAATTCAGAGACTGCCAGATGATGCACGTTCACAAAGTGAACTTGCTGAAATTGCACAGGTGTTCTAATTTTCAGCATTTCTTGACTTTGAGCACTTAATTTTGTGGATCTGATGGTCTTTCAATCTCATGTTTTAGATTTCATTCCCATGGAGACTTCCCTGTTATCATCTCCTTCAGACATAAGAAGAATCATGCTATGGTATAACAGAGTAACTGGTAGCACAGGAAATTTCTGTTGTTGTTGTTGTGACTCCGTCTTTTATTACATGGATTATTTTTTTCCCCCTCAATCAAATGCCTTGATTCAGAACCAAGTGTCTGGCTTTACCCACTTTGAAAAGCTGATAGCAGTTCCTTTTAGGTAACTTGAAATGCAAATAAGGATATATTTGATACAAACTTATCCCTAAAAGGACTTGATGAAGTGCTGTAAGCTTATTTTTCTGAAAGCTGAGTCAAGTCCCACTTAAACATCAAACTGTCTTCCCGCATGTTCTACACAAAATAATGAGTAAATGATGGTCTAAAAAAGCATCACCAGACGCATTTCTGATTTTGTTATATGAATATATCTTAAATGTAGAAATAATGTTTTACTAGATCAAATTCTCTATCACAAGTAAAAATATGTATTCCCAAAATAGGAATATTGTACATCAATTTGAAGGTCTAAAAGATAGTTGCTTTAAAAAAGGAAAAGTTGTTCCTGAAGAAGTCTCTGTAGATCATGCACCTTAAGCTGATAGATAGATAGATAGATAGCTATAGGTATATTCTACCTGCAGATCTCCTTCTCTTTGAAGGCAGAAATATTTACCAGGAATGTGAAACAGTTGTAAAACTATGGGGATTTATGCAAATTTATTTGTGATATAACTACAGTTTGTTTATTAATTTCTCTGGCGGAAAAAAACCCCACCTTTTGCAGAGAAAACTGAGGAAGAAAAGATGATTTTTGCCTTTAGGTTCTAAGCAAAAGGTCTGGAAATCATTCAGTGTCCGTGAATCTCTGGAAGACATATAGTGAAGAAGTTGATTGATTACACATGCATACATGGAAGTTAGTAGGAACAACTTTGCTTGTTTTTGAAAAACATGTTAAATTGCAGAACCAAAGATGTTGCATAAGCGGTAGATACATTTTAGTAATACTGTTAGGTGACATGGTGTATTCCTTTCCTCTTTCTGAAGCTATATTGATAGAAATGAAAGTTTGTTATGTTTCCTGTAGTGACCTGGATTTAATTTCCTGTATAGCGGTATGCCTGTCTTACATATGCAAGCACCTGTAAACTCTTACAGATTACTTAAATGTGAAAGGCACGAGAGAGCATCTTGCATGTTATTTGAGCTCTGCTACTTTTTCTAGGAAGACAAAGTTTACTTTCTCTGTACTCTTATAGTGCAGAATCATAAATGGAGGAGTCATAAATAATGACCAAGTATTAAAATAATAATAAAACAAATCCTGAACTCTTAAAAATAACTAAGTAAGGAAAACTGAAGTAAATTTTAAATGTTTCCGCTGTTGGAATGCAAGTGCTTGTCATTAATTCAACAGACATTTTTAATATGCTCATTTGAAATAATTTTTAATTAGAAATAATTTTTTAAGTATGAACACAAACATAGAATTTTTTTTCCCAGGAAGGACAAAGGTGGCTGAAAAAGCCATGACATGTTTTAGCACCCTGTCTGAACTTCATGCCGTGAGGCATTGACAGATAATACGGTTTTTACTTGTAGAATTAACTACGGAAATGTTACAGAAACAACTGAAAGTGAGCATAAGAACAACATTTAAAACACTTCTTGTACTCACAAGCAGTATCAATTAATTTCCACACTAAATTTTATCCAGCCCATAATTAATTTTCTTTTTATGATCACAGATCAAAAATTGCTTTTGCTTTTCTCAGGAAGTTATAGTATCAGGATGTCAAATTCTGAGGGCCTGATTATCCTTCCTAACTTACTAATTCAGTATGGATGCCTTAGATTTTAGGTAACTGTCATTAGGCCACTACAGATACAGAACTTGAGAATTCCTTTGCATTAAGGATATTCCTTAAAACTATCCAATAATATTTCTCAAGTTAAACATTTCAGCAGATAATAAGGCTATTTGTAAAGTAAAATTTGGTATCACATCTTAGGTATTTCTAAGAGTCAAATGTATATCAATAGGGTGTTTGATCTAAAAGCTGGTGGCAAAGTGTATGTATATCCTTTTATGATACACTTCACTTCAGACAGAGTCTTGTTTCTTCCAGTCTTGTCTGTAAATACTGATAAAAAGTGAAAATATTCCTCGTAAGTCTCCCTTAGATTTTTTTTTTTTTGGTGAACAGCTGTGACTTATTTAGTACCGTTTGAAACAAAGAGGGAATAATAATGCTCTTTCTGCATTTTAGCTGAAAAATACAGAACGTAGACAATATGGACAGTGGATTTGCTATGCATCTTAAAAGCTCCTGGTCTTGCATTTGTTGGGACTTCTCAGAGCTCAAAGAAATGTTCAGTCCCAGGGAACAAAGCAGATAATAAGTTCTGTGATATAACTGTGAATTCCGAGGTGAGGGAAAGTTAGATGAAGTACAAAGCTGGTGAGTCAGAAAGCAACGAAATGATTTTTGTTTACTAAATCACTTCTACAAACACAGACACTCAGCAATTCTTCAGTGGAGCTGTGTCACCTGGCTTGAAAGGGTATCTCCTAACTAAACAAAACATGATTTGTTGCCTCTAATTTTGAAAGCTGAGGGTTGATTAAAGTCTCTCTGACACTGGTGGTCACTTCCAAAGCTGCTAGAAGCGGTGGAAGTTGTACCAAATATGTGCAGGCAAGGTTTGGAAAGGCTATTTGCTGGGAAGGGTTGGAGGTTATTTGCTTTTGGTGCTTCCTTTTGTTTCACAGTGATATACAGGCATTTCACTGTGGGGAGTAGATACAGTCATTGAAATCCAACCAGGAGTGCTTCTCTCCTGTTTTGCTCTCCACACTGCTCTTACTCATTTGTAGATCGGCAGAACCTTGTGTATAAGATCAAAGTTGTTCTGTCTTTCATTTCTCTTGCTTTTTTGAGCAGGCACATGCTCCCTCTTTTTGTTCTTTTCAATTCATTCTTTTAAGGTGGGGGTATAATGGGTGTGCAGTTAAGTTGCAATCTTATTTCTAAAGTAAGTGATTATCATAGAGAGGATTTCTAGCAAGAAATTCCTAGTGTAGAGAGAACAAGTAAAAGTTTAGACAGGTCACATCCTGTCTGCGTGCATGTTGTCAGAGGTAGAGTTCCTCTTCAGAATACCATGTGCTATAGAGCAACCCTTCTTTTTTGAGATCACCTGTTCCATGAGTAAGTACATTGGGAAATCTCACTTTGTAACCTTTTACAAGGGGGTGGGATGGGTCCATATACCTTGCAAAGAGCACATGATGAGTTTGTTGTGCATTCTTTATGCAGCAAAAGGACTGCAATGGTTTCACAGTACGAAAAAGTTATTATTCTAAATAAAATTCATTCACATTCTTCATAAGGTCAGGCTTGTCAGAACTGACAAAGTTGGGAGGGGATTCCTGACCTAAACTGCCAATCAGGTATTTGTGCCTCCCAGAGGAAGAAAGCCTACTCTTTTTGTTGACACCATCATTTACTACAGCTTTATTTCATAAACTGCATTGTATTGGACAGCAATTAGGGTAAAGAGAAACTCTTAATTAAGGCTTACATGTGGAACCCTCCCTTGAGATGCTGTTGAACTGCACCTAGGTCTGTTGAAACTAAGCTAAACCGATGTTTCTCATCTTGACTTTCATGAAATTGTCTGTTCTTCTACGATTTTGCTGATTTATGTTAATAGTGTCATGAACTATCTGGAGTTAACACATAATCATACTGCTATATTTTAGAGATCTACAGTGGCAAACTCTAAGCCAACTTTGAAGATGTCCCTGCTGATTGCAGGGAGGGTTGGGCTAGTGGACCTTTAAAGGTCCCTTCCAACCCAAACTATTCTATGGCTCTAACTGGTTATGTAGATATTAACCAAGCACATCTGAAAACAAAAACCAAAACGTTGTCTTTTGAAGGCGCAGCTAAAAACAAGAAAATAGAGGACTAAGTTAATAGCAAAATGCCAAGTTGACATTTGTATCAAAATGGATTTTTTTTAGTGGTTTAACATTGCAGTGTGAATTTAAACCTTTTTTTGTATTGCATCTGTGCTGTACAAATACACTGGCATAAGGTTGTGTGGTAAGAACTAAGAAGGAAATCTTCAAAATTAAAAGTAACATAAGATGTAAAAAGCTAATGAAGAAGGAGGCTAGTAAAACCAGGACACCAAACTTTTAAAATTAAGGCCATGAATTATTAAAAATAATTGATGTTAATGCAACAATGCATGTTCTGAGTTCTTTGAGAGAAAGATTTTCCTTCTGAATTGCAGGTCAGAGTGCTTGCCCTTTCAAATGCCAGCTCTGGCATTCTTGTACCATTTCAAGCTTTCATTAAGTAGTGAAAATGTACGTTAGGAAGACTTCTGTTTCCCTAATTTAGTACTTTTAACAGGAGCGAAAGTTAAAGGGGAAAGGTACAAGCAAAGCTACTTCTTAAACTTAGACCTGGAGTCTGCATTGCCTTGAACAAATATGTTTCTAATAATTAGTTATCCTATGTATACATGTTATTATCATAGGGTGGAGGTTATAGAAAAGGACAGGGGATGAAATACAACATCTGTTTAAGAACTGTCATCTTAGTAATGCCAAACCAGTATTTGGTCTTGTGTATGCTATTAAGGCCAGAAATAAGCTTGTCTTCCATAGAAACCTCTATGTGAGAGACCATATGTCACTGCCTTTAGGGTTTTTTTTCAAAGAATACCTCAAATAACAAATCAGAAGCTTAATCCTCCCCTAAAGTTTCTTCTGAAGTTTGTTTTCACTTAAAAATATTATATAGAAATTTCCTGGATCTGAATTCAACCAAGATTCAACCTTGCAATAGAACAGGTTCATAGCTGTTATCCTGAGGTATGTGAAACAATGCTGTTGACAACAGAGAAGTGTGTGTTACAAAACACACAAAACACTTCCTATCATAGATTATTCTTCTAGATCCAGTTCTCTCCAATTAGCCTGGTTGTTGTCTTTCCTTGTCTGAACATACAAAGGCACACAGAACATCAGAGGTTGATAAACTGTGATAACAGTTGCATAATGATTTCTATCAAATAACTTTTGCCATAAAAATAGCTGTTCATTATTGCTTTTGGGATATTTGAGTTTCTGATTCTTCTTGGATCATTCTAATTTAGTTGAGGTAGTTTTTGGAGAGCTTTTTTTTTTCCTTTGGGCTTAATGATAAACGGTTTGATACTCAAATGTGCAGATAAAATACAATTGATTACACAGTATTTTGTTGTTCAGCTGGATGCATATCACTTGTGGCTGCAGGACAAGACAGCTTTGAATCTCTTAAGGAGTTACTGAACAAGATTAGTATTTTTTTTTCAGATACAAAAAAATTATAGTTCTGAAGAAATCTGTGTAGCTGTAACACCCATGAGCTGTGCGAGTTTAAATGCCATCCCGTTCTATCCATATAACATGAGTATGTTGTGAAACATACCTGACTGCAGGGTAATTGGGATCAGGCAGGTTTAACTGTGTGCATGCCTTGTCTCTGGGAAGGGGTTTGCAGAACCTTATCTCTTACATTAAGCCCAGTCCCATCAAACAAAAAATACCAAATTACATTGTGATTTTCTGTTATCAGTTGTTGACATGCTGATATAGATTAGAACATGTGTAACGCAAACTGTTAAGGGTTTAAATAGTCTTTGTGGCTGTTCATAGCAAGTCAATTGAGGCAGTACTTTCCTTTTGCTGTATTTCTTCCCATCTAAAATGTACCATTCCCTTTATGAAGTCTTGGTTTATAATCCTGGCTTGACTTTTTGTGATTGTCTCTTGAATACTGCAGCTGCATGCAGAAGGGAGTTGCAAAGGGAAGCTTGAGGAACTATTTTTCTTGGTGTTTCCATTAAACATTGGGCTCTGTTTTTTTCGTGTGTGTGTGTTTGTTTTTTTTTTTCCTAAATATCTTACCTGTCATTAGAGCTGAGTACATGTGATTTGTATGGGGTTTTGGCTGGAGTTTACACTTTTTTTTTTTTAATCTCATTTCTTACTTGCTTTAAATATGTAGGAAGTCATCTTATCTACTGGTAGCCATATAGCATCTTGTATTTTGGAGATTTTAACAGTTTCTGTGGGCTGTACACTGAAGTTCCTGCCAGCTTCTGGAAGTCTTCCCTGATGAACAATGCTGCTCATACTGCTTCCTTTTATAGTCTTGTTTCTATGTATCAGCTTGATACTACAGAAACTTTCATGTTGCCAGACATCATGAAGGTTATTGCACTGCCAAAATCCCTAATTCCAGACATATGTTTTCTTCACAGTGTACTTAAAAATTACCCTTTCTTTACATTGCTTCTGATAGTCATCCAAGGCCCAAGTTCCAAAAGTATGAATGAATGCCTTACCTTCATTGGTCTCCTTGATGTACTGTATCTAATCTCCACCAAAAAGTGCTTTTTGGTTAATGAATTATTAAGCTTTCTAACTTTTTATGAGCACCTATTGGGATTGTGCTAGTAGAGTAAGCAAATAAGCAGTGTGTTCACCTGTAGTTTGCACTTGACAGCAGTTCTGGGAGCATCAGAACAATGTATTTTGTGCTGAAAATAGGAAAAAGGAACAGCAAAGACTGGCTGACACTGACAGGCTTCTTGGAAGTTTAGATAAAAGTAGTAAGCTTATTTGCAAAGGTGATTCCCCTTCCTTGACAGGAAGACATTATCAAGTATATTTACAAAAGCCCTGCCTTTTTCTGACAAACTGTACCAACTTTGGAAATGTTATCAAAAATGCCAGTGTAATTGCCATCTGCTCTTATTCTGTTTGCGTTTTCCATTTGGATATCAATATATCTCTGTATAAACATAACCCACCTACTAACTCACCAGTCCTCTAGCCTGCCTCATAAATTGTAGCACTTACATGATGATGTAACCTGTCATCAGCTTGATCCAAGAGTGGATTGTGACCTTGCTAAACGAATGACTCCAGCTAGAAGGACATGCAGAGTAGGTATTGAGTGAGAGTCAGACACAAGTATGTCAATTTAAAAAGGATGCAATGGACAGTTTGGGGAAAGGGGTGTGCATATCCAAAGATGTCTCCATGCCAGCATTGGCCCATTGTGATAATCCTGACTAGCATCTACTATGGGGAGCATAAATATACAGAGGAAATCAGTGTCTTTATCACATCACGTTTCTAATTCTGACTAGTTGTTAGATTTCTGAGAAACAATTAAATATGAACTCTGTTTTGAGCTTTGCAAGTTTCTGTTGGCTTTTCCTCTTTCTTGTTTAAAGGAAGTTAGTCTGCGCTATTCAGTTTCATATTTTGATTGTAAATGTTAAATTGATTTGCTTTATTCTTCACCACAGTTCCAGGTAACTGGAAATAGGGGTTCATTTTAGAATGCAGAATGCACCTGGGTTACGAGTTCCTCATCTGTGGAGGAGGGATCACAAACCGGTGCAAATATGCAGCTTGACAGTAAGTCAATTTATGTGACCTAGGAACCTGGCTGCTCATTCCTTACTCCTTCTAGCATTCATGTTTTATCTCTTTGTGGTCTTACCACACTGTAAAATAATGCAACGTTATTTGTATGGTACATGTTACTGTTTTTATAAGGAAAAGGTCGGGGAAGGGTACGGTAGGTGTATGCTGTACTCGGATCTGTTCTTAGACTTGACCTGCTGGTGTTTGCAGTAACTGATTGCATAATACTGTTGGTATCTGTGGATGTGAGGTTGGAAAGTCTGTCTTTAGCTATGCTCACCAGGACAGCAATTTCAGGATGGTACTTTGGAATCTGTATTGAACTAAAGCCTTAACAGAGCACTTAAGGGACCTCCGAAATAGAGGCTTGTACCTGTCAAATAGATGCTTCTCATTTTTCCAGCTCACCAGGTCTACATGTGTCTGCTTGAGGGATTCAGGTTTTCTTGGTGTCAGACATACTGTGCTCCTAATAAAATGATTGCAGGGGCCATGTAAATGGCCACTGAAATTGCCTGAGTCTACTGGATGAATACCTACTTGAGTAAATCACATTCTGACTAAAGACATTTCACCTGTACCTTTTCCTTCTGATGTAAATTGAGGTGCAGTTCTCTTGCATGCTACTAGATGCATGGCATCTGCCAGTTTAACATGACGGCAAGGGAAATGAATTTGTCTAGATTCAAATTAATCACACCAGGTTACTTTTATACATAAAATACTGTATAAATAATGGGTGTGATGATATACCCCACCTCCACCACTAATCTTCCAGCAGTTCCCTTAGTTTCCTGCTATTTTTCTTTAAGCTAAGGGTCCTAGTCTCTTCCTCCAGATCAGTCTGGTCAGATTTGTCCTGTGATTGAATAAGAGGCAGGGTAGCCAAAAGACTGGGCTAGTGCATCCAGAATCATTAATTCAGTCAGTCAAACAAATGGGAGGCAAGAGAACAAGAAACAGTGACCAATTGGTCACATGGCGGGGGATCTGCCCTGGAGCATGAAACACACTGAGTTCAGCCCCTAAGCTGGATGGTCACAAATGCCATAATGATTTCTTAGCATGGCCCTGGCTGTGGTAGCTCACGCCAGCCTGCTGAGCAAGCTTGGCCAGGCTTCTCGAGATTCACAGATAAGATTTATTCCTGAAGCCTGACCTACATGAGTGTGTATCTAAATGTGTGAAAGCTGTGATTTGATGGCAAGCAATGAAAGGTCATAGAAAAAGCAGGCAATGCATTTAAATCAAAATGATGAAGCTGGGTAATTTCATTAGCAACAGTTGTATTTACTGGAAGTCACAGATGGTGCAGTTTAGCTTATGGCCAATTTGTTAAGACAAAATAAGTATAAAGAAAGAAATATTCCAAGTGAGAGGTGGTTAAAAATTAAATAGGCACCAGATGGCTCAAGATTGTCCTTCATACAAATTTGGTGAAAGAAGACATAAACAATCCAAAAGCATTTCTGAATGGGACGCTTACAGGCTGGCTAGGCCTTTATCAGAGCTAGGTTTTAAAGCAAAGCAATTAAACTTCCCTCGTGTTGTAACATCTGACATCCCAGCAAAATGTTCTATGGGAACCTCTGAATTATTTTTTATCTGATATGTTGTTTAAACTGAGAAGCAAGGTAAATGGAATAATCCATAAAGGTGTCAACCTTCAGCTACTGTTAAAGGAAGCTCAGCCTTTATTTAAAACAAGGAGGAAAACTTCTGCTTCACAATGTATATTTATACATCTAGATGTATGATTGTCAATACACAAGCCTTCAGGCTCAGAGAAACAGCTTTCTTTTAGATCTTGCTTGCTTTTGAGAAATGTTGGTGATTGTGGCAGATCGCCAATGGTAAACCAAGGTTACAGCCCTCGACTATGTTACAGGGGATACAAGTTCCTTTTCCAGGCTGCATCACAAATATTTTCCTAGCTCTGGAAAAACTTGCTTTCCACATCTATGCAGTTGATCTATACACTAGCACCCATGGTAAGTTTTGGGGGTTAGAAGCTGTTAATGTTTTTCGCATAGTGTCTAGAACTGCTAGACCTGATCATTAGCACTGATGCCTTTGAACTCTCTTGTAAAACAACAGTACTGTTTCCCCATGTTTCAAGTTGGTTTACATGATTTTATTATATCTATTGCCTGGATTCTCTTTTCTGCTCACGTGCATGACATACTTACTCTTTCTTACACAGGTAGATGTTAGGGGATTTATCATGTTTTGTCTGTAATAAAGTGCACCCCTGTGCAATACCAGTAAATTTAACAGTAAAACAAGTTAAAAAAATAGAAATTATTCCAAGGAAAAGGAGTCAGCATAATGTTACTAAAATGTGCTCCCTTGTTTTATATGGAGTACTTAATATAGGTGATATCAGAGAGACAGCAGAAATCACTTTAAAGCAAGCTGCATGTATGGAGCTGGTTCCCCCGGGGGTGGGGGGTGGGGGAGGAAAAAAAAAAGATAAGCAAAGGAAAACAGCCTTGAATGAGAGAGGCAGCTGGAGACTCTGTTGACTAATTAATGAGCAACATACACTTAAGAGCTTTTACTCATCCTGCACTAGCTTTGCACATTTTCTACTGTGTGCTACATTCTCTGGGAATGAAATTTCTGCAAGTGGTGCCTGCTTGCAGGGAAAAGGCTACACTTGAAAAGATGGCTGTACTCACTGAAGGGAAATGAAAACATTTACAAATGTCCTGGAAAAGCCTGGAAGAGTCCAGATGGGGAACATGACTTGAAGAATTTTACAATCAGATGAAATTAAAAAAAATAAAAATCAGTATGATCCAGGAATAATTTTGCCGTGTGCCAAGGTAACAGTAGTGCACACGCACCAGCCACAGCCTTGCCAGGGAAATACGTTCTTCCATAAGGAAGATTTTATGTCTCAGCTGCCCGAGTTGCACCTATGAACAGGAAGGTGATTCACAGTCATGGCTTTGTGTTGAAAAAGACCATGCAAGTTAGGGTAATAATGATTTTTTAATTTTTCTGTAAAGACAAAAATATAAAAATGGTTTTACTGACCTTGACTAGAAATAGCACAGACTCTTTGTTGTATGTAACTACAGTGCTTTCTGTGTGGAAAGAGAAAGGGGGAAGGGTGCAAAGGCAGGCTAGGAGGAAATCAGTCTCAAAAGTGTACACTCCAAAAACTTTGTATTCAGTTACTGCCTTCCACTTATTGCTGCCCTGTGCAAATGGTTACATCTCAGTGCCCAGGCAGTGAGTCCTTTGCTATGTTTGTGAGAATCCATCACCTTCTGCCTGAAGTTAGACCCGCTCTGATTGTACTGATGTGACAGTAGTAAAGGTAAAGTAAAGGTAAATGCCAGTAATATCTACACAGGTAAACCCTGACCGTCTCTGTTCCACACATACCACACCGTCCTTCACACCTCCCATCACCCTCGCTCTTCCAGCAGATGTTCCTTGTTCATAAGCATGGTTCACTTTCATGCTTATAGGCAAATGCAAGTCGTCCCGAACTCACAGTTAGTGTGGTTATGGGGCTGAAGACTAAGCCCAGTTACAGAAATAGTGCCGAGCATGATTTGACGTTACCTATGTTTGAAGCCAACCATGTTGCATAGTTAGGCAGCCTCTTGTTGCTGAGATCCTTTGTCAGCAAAGTGTGGGGACAGTAACATAGGTGGAAAAAGAAGACAAAGACTTATGGGGGATGAATGATGAGTTGAGGCTTTGTAGAGAGTTGAACAAATGCTGATGCTCTGAAATAGACATCAGCTCCATTTTAAATGTGGCAGAAACACTACAGCAGAGAAAGTATAAAGCTTGCAAATTACCTAGCAAGGAATTTGTAAATGGGGTGAAGTTTCAACTCTACATCCAATTTTCTACTGGATCAGTTTCATAATTAAGCAGGTCAGATGTATGTCAGTTTAAAAAAAAAAGTATTGTTAGAGGTGAATTTCAACTAAATTAAAACTTGTGTGAATGATGTATTCTGCATATCAGCAGAGAACAACTGAGGCTTAGTGTTAAAGAGCTGGGAAATGCTGTTACACA
Organism: Pluvialis apricaria; assembly: GCA_017639485.1. NCBI lineage: Eukaryota > Metazoa > Chordata > Aves > Charadriiformes > Charadriidae > Pluvialis > Pluvialis apricaria. Next base: position 19,541,245 of record CM030015.1, on the reverse strand, counting down.
GTGTGTATGTAAGTGGTGTTAGAGGTGGTGCTGTTGTCCTGGTACTCATTTGTGGTACTTCCTTTGTTTGAAATCCTGTAGGGTTTAAATCGTGCGTGGGTAGTTAACTGTTGGTATCCAAAATAATGCAGGACTGTTCTCAATTCTTTTTTTTTCATTAGTACATATTTAGAGATTCAACAAACTTCTCTAGCTAATAAGTCTTACTGTGCTGTCTAGAAGTTTGTTAGCTGAATATAAAGTTTTCTAGCAAACCTAGGCCTTTAAATGGTTTTATTATGGGGGTTTTGTTTTCAAGTATCTGTTGTCTGTCCCAGTATGGCAATATAAGGTAGAACTCTTCTTAGAAGGACCAAAGATGGGGATAAGTTAAGAACTTTGGGTATTGCATTAAAAAAACCTCTTCACAGTTTGCAGATTTGCCTGCTAATGATACTGTTCAGATTGTGCAGTCAAACCTTAAGAAAAAAAGAAACCATGTCATTGTTGTAGTTGTTCAAACTGTCTTGTGGGTAGTATCATAACAAGTCCCATTATTTGCTGAGAGAATAAAACTCCATTTAAATCTGCTAAGCTGAAACCACCTGAAAAGAATTATTGGTCCAATTCATCATTCCCAGAGGTGCTTACAAGCAGCATGCTGTGGCAGAAGCTCCCCGTTATAGCCAGAAGAAGGTTCAGAAGCGTGACTGAGGAGCTCAATTTACGTGAATTATATGAAAGGTTTTTCCTGATTACTTTGCTAGCATGTGGGATGTGTGCATGTAGCTGGAAACAACAGGGGATTTCATATACATCTTATTTAGCTGGTGCTATGTGGATTCTTGTGCAAGAAAAGCCTTTCCTGGCTGATGTTTAGTCCTGCAATAATTGTCCTTCTGCTCAAATATTCACTTTGAAGACTTGTTCATTTTTGGGTTACTGACTCTGCCAATACCAATTAGAACCAAGATGCTGAATTTTTTCTTCACAGGGTACAAGTTTACCACAAAGTTTTTCCTTTTTCTCGGCAGAGTGGTCCTGATTCTATTCTCTGTGGTCTTCAAGTATCAGCTTTGCAGAACATTTCCATAGGGCTTGTGTGTCTGGAGTCTGCTCAGTTTTACTGACCTGTAACTTAGGGCTTTGTTCTGTCAGTGAGACTCTAGCTCTGTGCACGTCAGCAGACTAATCTATAAAATTGAACACTTATCCTAAATGTCAATTGTGTTAAAAGTTTTGCATTAGTTGGTTAATTTTCACTAGCTTTGTGCTCAGCCTGTGTTATTTATATATATATGTGTATATATAAAACAACTGTCAGGTTTAGAGTGCAAATTAGCATATGAGACTTCTGAAAACTTCACCATTAAAAGCTTGCAGTTCAAATTTTCCTCTCTTTAGGGCTGACTCCAAGATTTAGTTATAGCTCCCCCATTCATTGATGAACACCTCAGAATTAGTAACCAATTCAGAACTGGGGAAAATATGTAGGAATATATGTGCTTGGGATTGAAAACTTTGATAAAAGAAAGTTCACAATATATTTTGTAAATATATTAACAACATGAGAAATTTTTCATAGCCCATAGAATACAGTTTTGGAGGAATTACAGCAGCTCTTCAATGGAGTTAGATTGATCCAGGAAAATAAAATTCTCAAAAGTTGAAACCAGGTGGGAAGTTATAGGTAGGTAGACTAGGAAGGCAGTTCACATTACTAGGTTGTATGGGCACACTCTTGCTTATGTACGCTCCTGTGAATCCTGCCTATATCTCAGGAAGGTTGAGGGCTTAGAAGAGCTTATGAAGAAGCATCTGGATCCACATTCTGGAGAGACCTTGTTTGTTCCAGGGTCACAGGGTGATTTGTGAAACCACCCAATGTAGAGCTCAGCATGACTTCCCAGGGTTATGGCACCCTTTCTGCACAAAAGACGACGACATTTCTTTTTCTTCTCTGGAGGTGTATGCATTTCAATAGTGCACTGTGATTTGATCTTTTTGTTTGTTCTCCTCCAGTTAATTCTTTTGCAAGATGAGACGGTCAAATTCATGACAGAGTATACCGAAGGAATTGTGGGGAGATGTGTAAGCTGGTAGATACAACAGCAGTTACAGTTACATACACATCAACTAAGAATTGTCAGCCAGCCACAGAAATTGACATAGAATACTTAGTACTTTAAGAGCAATTTACATCTTCTAAGGACCATATTATATAAACACTAATTAATCCCTAATTAACTTATCTATATGTATTAGCCAATTAATCTCTAATTAGTTTATTTGCAGATTCTTTCACGTTGGGAACTAATTTAGGTGAGGCTTAAACCTCTTGGGACTAGTTCTGCTCTGTCAAAGAGGTGTAAGTCAGGAGGATATATAAATCCATTATAATGTAGTCAGAGGGATACACCAGTGAAAAACTGCTCCAAGGAATGTATAAATAAGGGTCTTTGTGAGTTCAGAGAGCTGTGCTACGCTATGGCACGAAGCAACATCAAAATACTTGGAATTAATTAGCCAATGTTGATGGGGTTTGATTATAGAGTTTTGTTATTTTTTAAATTTATTTCTTCACAAGGCCACATATTACTTGAAGAGTATTAGCAGGAGTGTACAGAAGTGGCTACCAAGCCTGAGCTGGCAAACTTACTGCTAACGCACCTGTTGCGGGTAGAGCTCTCAGAGTGACAGAAGGAGGGTGAGGAAGAATAAACCTTACCACTTTTTATGTGGAAACTTTGTTCTGTCTCCACTCATGCCACTTACTAGGGCTGAAAATACCCTTCAGAGGGATACCTCTGACACATATTTGGCCTAAGGATCCCAGATCTGGAGGTCACTTATCTTTTAAAATGATTGAGATAAAAGCATGTCCGGTTTCCAGGGATGGCAAAGGTGCTGAATGTTTTACGGAGTCATCTAATCGTGTCTCTAGACTACTGTCTGGGTAAACGTGAGGAAAGGAGTTCATTTCCCCAGCATTTGAAGGGACTGTAACTGATTTGACTGCTTCAGTGATGTCCATTTCCAGTGCTGTTCTTTATCATGTATAGGGTGGTTTAAACCATTCAGAAGTAAACTCCCCATAATGATGGCACTGCAAAGGCAGCCTGGCTTTGCCCCTAGACAATGGGATCTCTGTTCACCTTAGGGCAGGAAGGAGCCCAAGTGTGGAAGCAGAAGGGAGTAGAGTAGTTCAGCTTTAGCTCCTGAGGATTTCCAGGAGCGTATTGCTTCGTGCCTTGCCCATGTAGATCACTAAATATAAAACGGAAATATAAAGTCTGAGCCTGGGCAAAACTGTAATGTTACCAAATGCTGTGCAGTGTTATTTGCTGTGCCATTAGGGGAGAAAAATCTGTTACTTCTTAGAAAGTTGTAAAGCCCCTTATATTACTTCTACTGAATTAGTTAAATCAGCTGAAGCAGCTGGGCCTCCACTTATTAAGATTGCAGGAAGCAGACTGCCAAATGCTGACACTGGTCATGAAACTGATATTTTATTTAGATGTCCTTGCAGCATAGAGCTATCTGACATCATGTTTATAGCCTGCATGCAATAGAAATATAAGAAATCATATAGATTTAGGTAGGTAGTGTTCAGATTTAGTTGTAATAATTCACAATGTTGCTTCAGGGCTTCCATATTGCTTTGGGCATAAAGCTGTATTATAAATTACAGCACACAAAGCTGAGTTTGACCTACCAGTTGATGCATAATAAACTGACTTAATTCTGAATATTAACTACATATTGTGGCCTAGAGGTTTTTTCCTCTCTAAGTGTAGTACTGAATTATACAAGAATCTTTTTCTCTTGGGTGAAACCTAAATATAAATACATTCCCAGTCTTAATACCACACAGAAAGGTACCAATGGGAGAATATTTTCATCCTAAATATTTCTTGTGGCAGCAGAAAATAATTTCTGAATATTGCCAAGTACAGGAAGTAATTATTGAGACTTTTCAAAAAGTAAGCATCAGGAGCTGATGAATATCTGAAGGGTTTTAGTAGTTGTCATTGTGAGTAGAGAAATACTCTGGTTGCAGTGGCATATTATACCTTGTTGTGTCCAGACCTGCCTTACAAACGTGTGTTTTAATGTATCCTAGCTCAGGTCTAAAATTTTGCCTTAGGCTGAAGTATATGATAAACAATTTCAGCTCTGGTGAAGACATCTAAAATAAAAAAGATATTGTCAAACCATCTTGGAATTTAAATTCCACTCACAAAGTTTTTGCTACAGACCAATGATGTACATTACTATAATCTCCAATATACTCAACCACCAATCAACTAGAGATGTGTCTTTAGAGACTGAATCAAAATGTGCTCATTTTATATGAAAATATTGCTGCAGAAAGGGACAAGCCAGTTCTTTATGTTACTTCATAACTATTTAACAAAACACAAAGGATCATGAAAAATCATGGGCTCCTGTATTTTATTTTTTCATTAAAAAAAAATTTGTTTCCTCACATTATAGTAGAGGTAAATGTATGTAGATTATATGTAGCATTTTCTGTGAAACTCTTACACATTTGCAGGATTTTTCCAAAAGAAGTACAACAGAAAAATGAAGTACAGGTATTTTACATCCTTTATGAATCATATCTCATACACAGCTAGTTTTCAGTATTTTTTCTTCTTTCTACTATGCATCCACCTAATGAGACTTCTAAGAATCTTGCATACAACAGTATCGTTTCATGTAAAGACTGCAGCATATTTGAAGTGCTTTAACTAGCAGGGAGACAATGCTACAGTACCCAACAGTGTTTTCCGTTGGTGATGCATCACTTAATTTTCACCTCTAGGTTTAAATCTTTAGGTCTTTGTAAGCAGTTGGCTTTCTTGTTTTTTCTTGGGGTTTTTTTTTTGGGGTGGTGGTTCATTTGTTTAGTGTTGCTGTGTAGAACCAGACACTCACACTGTGCCTCTCTGCCAGCAGGAGGCCTGAACTGAGCTCTGAACCACAATAACTGTGAGGGCCTATCTCATTGTAGAGGACAGTCCCCGGGGAAGCTATGACCTCTTCCCATGCCCAAATCTACCACGTGACAGGATCTTCCCAGGGGATCTTCTTTAAGCCATCAACTGTCCTAAAAAACTGTTGTGGCAGTATAAAATTCTCCAAAACGCTTGGTAGAAGATTAAAGAATTTCAGTGCCTGTTTTTCCTTATGGCAGCTCAAAAGGGGAGAAGATGGGGATACTATTTTTACCTCTGCTACCATCCTACTTTGGGGGAAAAGGGAATGGAGACGATTAACGTGGAGTTGTTCTGCTTGGGATCTTCCCCTCCCCTGTCCTCCTTGTTGAAAAAGGAAGATCAAAAATTCCAGATCACCAAGCCCTGCCCTCTAGCAAGGTCCATAGCCGTGGTATCAGTCTGGATGGGCAATAACCAGCTTTAACAATTTAATCTGAGGCAATCTGGCCATCATTCTTTGCAGGTACCATAGTGGTTATGAACATCACCCAGTTTTTGTTTATCCTTGCCTGAAACACTGCAGGTGGATCACAGGTGATGAAGATTCCTACTGAATGCTAAAATGCATTTGAAAAGTTGTGATTCAAGAGTACTTTAAATACCAAGTCATCAGAAAATTGTTTTTAAGGGCGGGGGGAAGCTCATTTCAAAATATTCTGAAAATAGTCTTGAATCAGCTTTTAACTACTTACATTTTTTTTTATTTTATTTTTTCTCCCCACAGTATTTCTGCCTCTACAATTTCTTATAATATTTTATCCTGGAATTAAAGCCTGTTGTGATATTATCTCATTTTCAGTAGAGTCCTGGTGAGAAGCATACGACAAACAGCAGTACCCCCAATCATTTCCAGCTACATACTTAATCCATCATAAATATTTAAAATTCAATCATTAATCAAAACAGCTGCATACTTCCTTCAAGTGATCAGCCACTAATAGCTTAAGAACTCTGATTTTTTACAAAAACAACAACCGGTTTTCATACACTTCCCCCTGACCCAGCCCTTCTTTCTGTTTTGCAGAAGGGAGAATCACAGGATCGCTCTGTTTTCTAATAAGCTTCCAACTAGCAGCCAAGTTATCTTAACAGTTGGAACTTCTTTCTAGGGGTTGCTCCCATTTGCAGCTACCTTCTGGAGGCTGGATCTGGGTTTTCAACTGGGTACTTGACTTTAAGGAATGATGCTACGGATGATGCTATGTTTTTTCCAGTCAAAGAACATTAGGAGAAATTTTTTGTTGTGTAACGTAACCATGAGGAGCAGAAAGGCTGAAAAATAGATTGTAGGCAAAGGGTTATTTTTTGAAAAAACCAAACACAAATGCACCAAACTTCCTCTTTTCATTTTAGACTGAAAATCTCTTAAAAAGAACCCCAAAACTCTGCCCTATGTAAGTACTTTAAACTCAGTGTGGCTGCTTTACGAGAATTAAAGGTTCTCGGCTGTGCCTTAATTTCCAATTTGCAGTCACTGTTCTTTTAAACCCAAAGCTTATGCCTGGTAAACTTTAAGTGAAGCTCGGCAGTGGCAGCAGGATAAAACTGTAGTGATGAGTTCTTGTCTTGGCTCTTTTTTGCCTGGCAGAGTACAGTGTTGATTTGTTCTTTTATTTATTACATATTGGCAATTGCATTTATAAGAAAATAACAGCTGGTATTTATGTGATATCTGAATATATGTAGCTTCTTACAGTCAGATTTCATCTGTGTGGGCATTTATTTAAAAATGTATGTGTGAGGCATCTGATGGTGTGACTCTATCTACTCTATGGGTGCATTGGAATACGGTTGAGATTATCTGATATCCGGGATGGTGAAGAGACACAGAGACCATCCTAGTGTTATATGATGTGTTGTGTTTTAGCTATGATATCATGAGCCCTTATTTTTGTGCTGTTCTGTTCAAATCCATAGCCTACATTCAGTCTCAAGATTCATGCAATATTTCGTTTCCAGCTATGTGATGGAATTAGTGAGGTATAAAGCGAGCTAATGTCTGAAGTGGCTCCTTGTCTTCTGCCTCCTCTCCTTCCAGAGAGGAACTTGATAAATTACTGACACTGAGCAAGTCTGTGCAAATAAAGACAGCTTGATGTTTGCAGAGCAGTAAGGCTCTTTCCCTGTGGTTGGTTGTTCCCTGTGTCATGAGCATTGTGGACCACTTGTTCCCCACACCACAGGTCCGTGTATGCCCCTATCTGCTTTCCATGTGCTATTCACATCCACAGTATATTACTAGAGTTACTGGACTGCTAAGTCCTGGGCAAGACAAATGCAATATGGGGTACTGTTTTGGGAGATAGTCCTGTTTGGTGCTATTAACTAGTACTGTGACTTGCAGATATTTTGAAGTAATGACCTAATAAACAGATAGTAGAGATAAACGACTACCACTTTTTTCCTTTTTTTGGCTATTTTCCTTGGAAGTATTTTTGCGGAAATGACTAGAACATGTTTTTGAAACTCTGGACCTGGCTGGACATAGTTGGTTCCACAGAGAAACACTACCTAGTTCAGCTAAATAAAGCTATGTGACTGATAGGAAAGAAATTTGATACTAGCATGCTCGAGAGCTAATGAAGTGCCAGAACACCTTGATTTGTAAACTGTCCATCTTTGGAGACTATTGCATTCTGCCCTCCTTTCTTTCTATGGATGATACAAGAAAGAGGCAGAAAGCAATACCTGACACTAGGTGGGAGTTTCCTGTTCTTCTGCATGGAGGCAGTCATGGTGATTGGTTGGGTTTTCTCTTTCAATAATTCCGTGTTTTGTTTTGGGCTCTTCTTAGCACGTTACGCTGTCTGAATTGTATTTGAGTCTATGTATATACTGAACAGGTCTATGACAGTGTTAGGTAGTACTAGATGATAGCTTTGTTGGAAGTCCCCTGACTTGGCCTGGTTCGCTGAATTTATTCATTTGAGGAATAAACGCTGTGGTAGGTAGTTGGGGGTGAGGAGCCGAGCTGGTCACTTTGTTTGGGCTTTCTGGTGTTGTGTACTCTTTGAGTTTTGTGGACTTTTCCCTCCTGTGTGATATCCTCACTCCCTTTTCCCCATAATTTATCTTCTTGCTAATTAGGTTGTAGCCTGTTTTGCTTTTGGTGTGAATGACCCATAACTGGGTCGTGTTCCCAGACATAAACTGCAGGCGCCGTATCCCTGCTTTTACCACCTGATTTGGCCACGTGTGATAGTAGCTTCTCCAGCCAGCCCAGCACGGTCTAGATCTTAAATGAGGAGAAAGAGCCACCCTCTACAATTTTAGGGTACCCTTTGATCAAACTCCTGAAGCTTTCATTGCTTTGGCAGTCTTGGCAAGTTTAGTTGTCTTCAGATACCACATCTGTTCCATTGCTAGTGCTCTATTACATCAAGCTCTACTCTGATGTCCGAATCTTACACAGACATAAAAAGAATTGTCCCAAATTCTGCTCTGATTCACAAAGGCTGTGGTCTCAAGGACGGTGTACCTTTGTTCACAACACTAGATGAGAGTATTCCTCCTCCTGCTCTTTTATATATTGCCTCCTCAGTGGTTCCACTTTTGTGTTGACCGGATTTTACTGAGTGACTCGGTAGGCTAAGTGCCTGTGCTGGCACAGAGAAAGGAGGAAGAAGAGCAAGCAATAAGGGGAGTGTGGAGGAAATGTAAGGAAATACTGTCACTAGGGAGAGCTGTCATCTGTTGTGAACTATGGCCTAAATGTCTGTCCTCTTGTACCAGCTTTAGCCCTGGTCAAAAATAATCTGCCTAATTCCCAGATTTGGAGTCAACAAGCAGCAAGTGCTTCTTAAGATGCTATTCTCCAGTGTCATTCAGCTGTTTCTTCTCTTCACATAGTGTTTCCATAGGAAGTATTGTGTGTGGCTCCATACTGCTCTCACTTGTATGAGTGTGAATGAAGTCCACCTACTGAGGATGGGAAGGAATTGGAGAAGGACTTCTGTTGCTGCAACATGAAAAATGGTTACCCACCAGTTGCTTAGTGGTGTCTGCCTACATGGGTACTTCTAGTCTGAGGCAAAAATGAAGTAATTAGTCTTATTTTTCAGCCTGAAATTGGGCTGCTGCAGGCTATGCTGCACACCAAGGACACACAATTTGTCAGTTACAGTGGCTTGATGGATGTTTGGTAACTATTAGCCTCTGCAAATAAGATGATCTGCCATAGCCCTAAATCAGTGTAAGAGAGCCCACTTCATGTATGAGGAAGCTGACTCACACAAAATCATGTTGTGTCAATAGCAGAGATAAAGACCAGCTGCTATCCAGTTGTTACAGCTTAATGATCCAGAGCTCCAATGGTTTAGGGTGGCAGCTGTTTCAATGAAGGGAGGAACTAAGTTCCTCTGGGGGAAAACCAGGAATTTTCAGCTCCAGAAGTTATTTTCATCCTAAACATGTCTTGTAACTCACGGTTCCTAAGGCAGAAGAATATTCTGGACATGACCTCTATACTTTGGTGATATCTTTGCTGCTCAAAGTAGGGATGAAGTGTATCCTGTCAAAATTGGATTTTATACTAGTATTTACACATGCTCTGGTAACATGCCAGTAACTGGAACAGCAGCTGAAAACATATTTTTCTTTTCATATCGTATGAAATCACACAATAAATATAGACTTCAGGTTTGTAATTTTGCCTGTTTGGCTTTCTTTAGAGGAACCGCTAAACCTTTTGTGTCAGGTCTTAAATCAACAGAAACTGATATTTTTAAAGCATTAGTATCAGACTAACAAAAAGTCAAATTAGAGTGGCACTAAAAAAAATTGATGTGCTACGTGGTATTCAAACCAGCAGAGTTGTGTAGTATTTATCCTGCACAATGGGACAGTGATTCAGTTATGGCCTTTAAGTAATACTCTAATGCAAATAATGATAGCAGTATATTTTCTTTAAAATGGGTGCTAGCACAGAATTTGAACGGCGCTTTATATTTTGTACCTGAGGGTCAATTTAGGATGACTCCTTATCAAGTGAAGGACTAACCACTATGAATGAAGGTTGTCAATTCATTTTCCTTGCTTCACCTAGACAAAAATACTCTGGAGTTAGGAAACATGTTCGGCATATATCTGTAAAATACTCTCACTGTCTCTCAAACAGAAATTCTGCAATTTTCAAAGACTTTGCCAAGTTGCAAACCTTAAGTTTGTAACATATATACATATATATATATATGGCATGAAATATAGAATCCGAATTTAATTCAAGCAAAATTACAGACTTTCCAAAAAAGGAGTTGTAGGCATTGGCTCTTCATTCCTTGATGAGGTGCTGAAGTTTCAGGAGGTACTAATTTGTAAATCTGTCAAGAACTAGATTTCCATTTATTGAACTAATCTAATCCCCGTTTTCAGTTCCAGAGCATTCAGAACAAGTTGCTGTGAAACATTCTGTATACAGATGTCCTTGGAGGTAGCCCTGTTTATCTGAACTGATCCTTTACATAGAGAAATAATACAGGGGCTGGAGAGCGGTGACACAGAACCCAGCCTCTCAGCACAACAGCAGGACTTCTGGGAGATTTGCTTTAAACCCCAGGCAAGTCTTCTGCCCACTAGATGGCACAGGCCTATTCTTAGGAGTTTGACGATTATAAAAAGAAATATCTTGGCTCTTCATGTAAGGGCTTTTCTGTCTACATTGGTGCAACTGTGAAGTGAAATTTAGTTAGATTTTATCTAACTGGCATGTCATTGTTAGCCCCAGGAGACCTGTTGAGGGTGGAGTCTACCAGTACTGGTGTAAAATAGCCTTAACTTCTCTATCCCCTGTGAATAGTAACTGCCTAAACGGAGAAACCATTTCCACTGGTGTTCTTTATATGGAGCTGATGATGTAGAAAGTGTGAAAAAATTCAGAAATAGAATAAAGGAGAGTCTGGCACTGGATGGAAATCAACTGAAGCTGACACAGCTATTTCTGGGACTAAAACGTAAGAGAGGGGAGTAGCTAAGGTCAAAGCAAGGTGATCTGAAAGAGGGAAAGATTCTTCCAGTTTCTTCCTGATCAATAAAATCCCGATCCTTCTTTGCTTGCAGAAGGATCTGTATGATTCCTGCACACACTTGACCTATGAGGATTTGCAAAAAGCCAAGTAGTGCCCTCCACTTTGGCAGAGGAGGCTGCTGGAATAGAAGCCAGGGTGACTGTTAGAGCAGGATAACAAAACTAGCTGTATTCCTTAAAAAAACCCAACAGAACAAACAAAAAAACCCACAACTTTTTTGCCTTATGAATTGTAGCAGGCAAGTTGGTAATATATTTGCTGCCTCGTGTTGCCTATATAGTAAAATATTTATAATGTATTGGATGAAAATTGTGTCAAGTGGCACTGCGGTTTCCATGACTGCCAACTCCGTAACTCCATTAATTGTTCAATAGGTCTGATTTGTGATCTGGTGGTCTGGTGCAGAAGGCAAGCAAATTCCTTGCGCAGTGTAGGATTTAATTGTAGACTCCATGCTGCTTTTGTTCTATATCTTCATACTTTATTTTCATCACCATGTAGATTTTTGTGATATGCTAGCCACTGAATGGGGGAGGAGGGCTCAGGTACATGTCCAAATATCATCTAGTACAGTTCTAGATAGCACCATACGCAGATTTTTTTATATGCATATATGAGACAACAGTGAATTGTCCAGGAGATCTACATGTGCCAGAATGTGGATAACTGAGATTTCGTATAGTTGCAAGTTTAACATTTCTTCAGTTAAAATGACTTTAGCAGAGATTCAAAGGTAGCTGGTAAATTCTCTAGATATAAACTCCCAGTAGTGATAATTTCTGCCAATTCTCATCCTTTCTGGTAAGGAGACAGAATCTCAAAATCAATATTCAGTATTGAAGTGTAATCTCTTACCAGGAACTGGAATTAATGTATGTCTCAACCTCTTCCTGCTTGTCTTGTGATGTTGCGGCAGATATTCTCAGTGACTGAAGATGAGCAGTTGCCTGTTAATATTGACTATACTGCCAGCTGGAGGCTGACACTGAACTTTGCGGTGATAGAAAATGTTATGGGCAAAAGCAGTGGTGACCAAACGGTGAGAACACTTATAATGTCCAGATCCCTGTTCAGTCTGGTTGACAGCTGAACATGGGACAGACCTTGTACTAGTAGAATTGTTGACTAATTCTGACCGTGCCACCAGCAGAGAGTTTTCTATGTATTTTTAATTATGGCTCTCAGCGGTTTTTCATGCAGCTGCTGACACACTGCTTTGGAAAAGGCCATGGGCGCTAACAAGAAAAGATGTGCTACATGGAAGTGGCTTGGCTTGTTGTAACATAATCAGGATCTAGAGTTAGATTATGGATATATGGTTTGAAGTACTCAGGCATTCTTCTGTGAAGCACTCTATACTCTGCCAGGGATGTCTTCTGCTTTCCATAAGACAGGCAAAGCATCACTTTTGTTCAGATCTCTACGTAAGCCATTGGGATAGTTATATAGCTGCAAAAATGCATATTAAGTTGAATTTGCTTGCTAAGTACCATGGATAAGCAGCTCAGTGAATAAGTTTTCACTGTGATTAAACAATGTTTGGAGGGGAAAAGATGCTGAAAACAGCACATGTATTGTTGAATCTGGTCTACTAATGGTAACAGACTGCTGTCTTACAGATTCATAAACACATTAAACGTAGGTAAAAAATTTTTCACTCTAAAGACATTGAAATGAGAACTTGCCATATTTATTTTGCAATATTATCCATTTATACATAAGAATATTCTCACATGGAATGTTTGTGATGTGAACGTACATGTTACCTTTAAAAGACACTTCATGATTTGGGAAACTAGCCTGTCTACATAGAGAAAAAATTATCTCATGAATGATCTTCCCAGCTATTTAAATGGAGAACTGGTATTTCTGAACCTTAAGAATACAGGTTAAGTAGGGAATTCAAGGCTACGAAGGATATTAGATGCATTACGTGCCTAATTAAAAAATAATAGTGACAAATTCTGAAAGGAAAATTGGATCATAACAATGGGACATTCGTTGTAGGAGGGAAAGAAATTATCTTTTCCTTTTAGATGCACAGCGTGGTTTCAGACCTGTAAGCCAGACTGCTGAATTACAAATTTAGATACACAGACATTGACAGAGATGACAGAATTTCACATGTGGAAAACTGGATAACAACAACAATTTGGTTCATGTAGGAGGATGAAAATTATGCTTTCACTTCTGATGCATGGCATGAACTCTAGATGAGCAGATACAAATTTCAGTTTGTATGAGTCAACTGTTAAAAAAATGAAAAAGAAATACTAGCTTGGAGAAACTGCCTTTTGGTGAGTTCTAAAAGAATTCTTATGACATGTGTAGATTTTTTTTTCCCATGCTGCCTGCAACGTACATCATCTATAGTGGAGTAAGTGATAAAGCACCATCTGACTGAATGCTAATGTTTTCTGAGCTATCAAGCAGTAGATTATCCAATTTGTTGTATACACTGCACATGTGCACCTGCTAATTTGAAATGCTGATGCACCAGAGAGAATCTAGGCTGCCCAAGGAGTCAGCTCTGACCCATTTCTTTGATATATGACTTGTTCTTATCTTTGATATTAGCAAAGAAGTTTTCTATCCACTTGTAGTCTGAGCAATAATAGCTTAAGGCCTGAACACTACCTATGACTTCCACTCTATTGTGAGAATCCGTATACCACACAAACCCAAAACACAGGGAATATATCGACTTCAAAGGAAAAAGAAGTAAGAAGATAGGAGAAGCATCTTTTCCCCACTGCTCCAAGGTTAGAACAAAAAGCGATCTACTAAAGATGAGCTCACAAAAAATGTCAGACTTTGTATATTTAAAATAGAAAAATGTGACATTTTTTCTCCGATAAAAAGTGTTAATGGGGAAAAATTGCAGCCATAATAAATATTGTATGAAAAGCTGCCAAGTAACAAAGCCTTGACAAACTCAGGAGAACAAGGAACTTCAGTTGATACTGCCACTTTATTTTTGTATTGTATTCTATCTACTCTTTCTGTGTATGCAGAACTCTTCAATGTCAGTAGGAGTCTGCCATAAAGGGCAGATTAACTTAGACATCACATTGATACATGTCTTCTAGAACAGTATGTGGCCCCATGGTGCTGTTACCATAAGATACTACAGTCTTTTCTGATCTCATGTGAGAACCTATATAGCCAAGGGTGATCCCTACACACATCTTCATAATTACATTTTCTTTTTTATGGCTGACACACCAAAAAGACTGGAAAAATACCCTGGAATTTACTGCCAATAATGATTAATCTTTTAAGAAGTAGCTTAAAAGTATGTATCAATCTTGAAATAAAAAGGTGTTAACATATATGTAATGAAGCGACATTACTGAGAGTCATTAGGAGGTCAGACTTTGCAAACAGATTTAAAAATCAAACCCTCTGAACTGTATCAGCTAAACTTCAACTGTGTCTCATAAAAGCAGAAAATCAGGACGAACGCTTTGGACGTTTGAATGTGGATAGGGATAACTGGCTTCCTGTATATGGGATATTAAAATCCCTTTGCTGTACTGGAGTTTCGAGCTGGTTCCCTTTCCGTGGATGCAAGCATGCTGTCACTGGTGGAGTTCAGCAGGCTGAGCACATGGTCTGAAGAGGGAGTTTTTGGTATGCTTGTGAACTGGGCATGCACAGGTGAGTGAAATAATCTGGGAGGTGTGCAAAAAGCAGGCTTGTCAGAGGTTTGGACACAGATGTTTTGCAAGCATTCAGAATGCCACAGCTATGGAATCTTGCTGGTTTGTCCACTCTGGCTTGAATGCCCTTTCTCCCAGGTGAGGAACCTCTGCCAGGGTGTGACTATGTGCATCAGGATGCCTTGTTTGGGTCTGAAAATTTGAGGCTTGTTTGGGATTTGTGAGGCTCTTTTTCCTTGCTACAAAAGATGGCAGCTTTGACCCTTTACTTCCTAGTATATCTTCCGTAATAGACAAAGTTGGTAGTGGTGGGCCCTCACGGCTTAGCTGCTCAAGAGTCAGTGTTGATCACCCAGATGTTTCAGCAGGATAAACACTTTTTTCCCCTCAAGTTCCTTAGTGAAGCTATAGGTTTCTCATTTGCTCTTGAGGCCATACCTCCCCTCTTTCCTTATATTTCTGGCTTGAAAATTTCTTCGTATTCATTTGTGAAACTCTTATCCCTAAGTCCAGCAGAGCTGTTGTACAGGAGGCTGTACAAGGTTGTGGAAGAGAAATCTTTGGAAGGATGTTAAACACAGAAACTGCTCTAGTTCAGGAAATCCCTTGAGCTGCAAACAGCTGGGGACTCAGTTGCAGTAAGAGTGCTCAAAAGTGTCACACGTGCCTGTTCTGCATTTATGCTCTCCCCTAGGGACTCGCTTTTGGTCACTGTTATACGCAGGATGCTGTGCGACATGGGGCTTTGGACAAGGTGCAGTTGCCTTATGATCAGTTATCTCTGCTGCAAGAATTCCTTGGGTCCTCCCACCACGTTCAAATCCATTTCAAGGCAAAAAGTGAAAAAGGCAAAGCAACTATTCAAAAGTGAATTTTCAGGGAGACACAAGCATAGCTGTCTAATTGTGAAAATAACTTGTCAGTTGGACCGGGGCAATTTTGCAATGATGGCAAGAAGCAATGCTATTAATCAAAATTAATCTAAGGCTGTTCTTCCTATCCTGTGCCTTATTCTTATAAGAAATATACTGTGTTATTTTCACCTGAATCCTGATTGCATTTATAAGAATTGCAATATTTTGCTTGAAAGCTCTGAGCTACAGGTGAATCTTAAGATGTTTTCTTTCTCCTCGGTAATTTGCCTTTTGTTTTGTTCCTTATAAGAGCTGTTCTGGTGTTGTGCTCTTACCATAATAGCAAACTAAAAATGTGTATTTTCAAAGCAGTGAACTACAAAATGGAGTAATCCACTGGTTAGAAAATAATAAAGATATGGAAGTTCAGTTTGAAGGTATAAAGAAATTGTGGAAAAAAAAGTGTATTAGTGTAGTATAGTAAAATAAAGAAATTTAGTTTCAGACATGTAAAAGGTCTGCTAATTTTTAGTTTTCTTTATCTAAGGTAGGGTAGGGGAGTTGAAGGGCAGAAGACAGGTGACATAAAGACTACTTATTCTTCTCAGAAGTGTGTTTCTATAACTCCTCTCAAAGTGTGTGGAAATGCTGTATTCTACATTTCTGTTACTAGAAAAACTAACTTGTCCTGATACTTGGGAAGCGATGATATCCATAGTGGTCTGAACTGTCCACTGTTTCTTCTGCACAGTGAACTTGGAATCCACGTTTAAGAAGTCACTGTCTTTCTGAATTAAACGTGTAATAGTCTGCTCAGTGAAATGTAAAGCCATCATAATAGTCTTAAAACCCAAATGATCCAGATTCACCCCAGAATGGCTGACTGAGCAATTGTAACAGCACTGCTCCTGTGTGGGAGGATTAACTAAATTCTGCTAGGTTTATCCACAAAGCTGGATGAATCTGCAATGTTGCTGTCCACCGCCTTACTAGAAAGCGATCTGTCTTGCTCTCTGATTCTTATTTCTCTAGTGTACTGACCCATACCCTTCTCAAAATACCCTGTCAAAAACCCAGTGCAGTCCCCAGCGCTGAATTTCAAAGTCTGTCTGTAAAAACAGCCATGTCTACAACATGGAGAGCCAAATGACTTTTTGTGTAGGACAGATCATTTGCGTTGTCTTAATAGTGAATAATTTCTGTAAGCTATAGAAATGGTGTGCAAGTTTAACAGACATGTCCTTAGCGATCTTTGTTTTCCTTCTGTTGGTGCATAATGTAAAGTGGTGAAGGACAGACTGTAACAGGAAGAATTTACAAAAGAGTTGAAATCTGAAATACGGATAACTTTCTGTGCCTCATTGTGCATAGTTCAGCTTGTTAACCAAACAGAGAAACATTAAAAAGCTATATATTACAGCTACAAAGATAAAATGTGGAGGAATGTGGAGAGAGAGAACAAAATTAAGCAGCACAGGCAAAGGCGTAAAACCTTTTGATACTGTATTTTCAGACTCAAAACTTACATTAATGAGGACTGAGCTTCTTAGATTGCTTTGGAGTACTGCACATGAACTTCATCTGAAAGAAAAAGGACACTTTCAATGTAACCTTCACTCTGTAGTTCTGAACGAGCTGCTTCCTAATAATGTAGAAAACTTCAAACCGTCTCTAAATATTAGAGCATCAAGCCAAAGAAAGAATGACTTATTAAGGTGTTAGCACAATGTGAATGACCTTCTTGATGTGACATTTGTTTGGCATAAGAAACACCTCCAGCAGATGTTTAGTAGTTAAAACTATTTGAGAAGACTTTTCTGTGGAAGTAAGCTGCAAGATCATTTAAACAACATACAACAGGCTCTCTGCCCACACCAGTAGCAGCAAAGTAATTTTTATGATATGCATGCATAAGAAAAAGGAGGTGGTTCTTTCTCTCAGGAGTAGAGATGCAGGGGTCTTCTCTCCCGGCTCCCTCACTTTCTGTATGGTCTTGGCCAATGTGTTCTCCTCTCTACCTCATTTCTCCTACCTGTAAATTGGTGGGGGGTTGCAGGTTTGGGAATTTTGGGGGTAATTTTTTTGTTGTTGTTTGTTTGTTTGGATTTTTAACATCACATTGGTTTTAAAGTTTGTCTGTTGTCTCTGAAATGTTTTGGGCATCCCACTGAGAAATAGGGCTAGTCACACTGTTTGAGGACAAAACCCGGCCTGTCCTTGTCTGAAGGGCGTTCTTGGCCAAAGTGATCCTTTCTTTCCTACATCAGGAGGATGACACAGCATAACCTTCGTGTTGCCAGAAAGAAACTTGCCAAGGAACGTAGTTTAGAGCTGTGTAGGAAACTTATTTAGCCATGATGATTTCAGATTCGGGAGTATCCCTCAGTGTCTCTGCAGAGGGGAATAAGCCCACCACTACTGTGCTCAGAGGAAGGGGAAAGACTCGAGTTCAGATCCCTGTGTCTGATCGGTTACTCTCATCCCGCTGGCATCCCACAGTGGATCCCAGGCTGCTGTGACTGGGGAGGCAGAACAATGGTTTTCACTTTGACCTGAAAGTCCGCTGTGGACCCAAGAAATCCTTTCTGATGTCTTTGAACTCAATACATTCCTATGAAAGCTCTTAGGTTTTTGACCAATCCATTGCATTTGCCTTTCCTCATGAGAAAACTAGAATTGATCAGAAATTTTTGTAAGTCTAGGTGTCCTGTACTTTATCAAACCCTTAAAAAGGGAAAGGGGAAGGAAGAGAACGGATACAACTTGAATATATTTAGTTTGCTGTCTTGATCAGAACATGCCTTTAATGAACAGCTCGCTGGAGTCTGGCGTCTCACAGGTTTTGCCAGTACCCTTGAGGCTATGCTGTTGCCTAACATATTTGCATATGAAAGAATTGCAGTATTTTAGTAACACAGTAGATTTTTTCTCTCTGGCAGAAGAAAGAGCAGAACGAAGTTCACAAAATTCCACCCACCGTAGCTGTGGTACTTTAATTGAGTTCCATGTCCAAAGGCTGTATTACCAGGGCAAGTACTAGTATAGTCTCATTTCTGCTGTAACTGGCTTGGTACTTTTCCAGTGGTGGTATGATTTAGCTTTTCTGAGTGTGTTTATGGGGAGATCTGCTTTGACATATCTGTTTTTCCTAGATTTATTTTACATTGTAGTCTCTTTAAGAGGGGGAAGAAGCACTGCTCCTTCAATGAATAAATATTTTTCAAGAGAAAATTTCAAGTGAAATATCCCCCTTTTTTTTTTTTTTTTTAATGGTGACTGGTGAAATGGCTTCAAAATAGGAGGGGAAAAGAGAGTCTCTTTCTCCATGTAAAAAAGAGAAACGCAAACAAGCTGTAGAACAAAACAGACATTGCTTGTGCTGCCACATGAAGTGTACCTGCTTTCCAGGAAGTTCATACACCTTTAACCTTTTAAAAAGCTCACTCAGAAAAAGGGTTAATGGCTGTTAGGAAATCTGTAGAAACCATTTGTCTTTACATTCCTCTAAGAAGGATGGGATAAAGCACGAGGGAAATCTCAGAGAAAGTAAGACTAAGAATGCCACAAGTGACAAACCGATCCTTCCAAACTGATGCAGGAGATTAATTTGCAAAAGTTAATTCTGGTATTGAGAGTTCAACCCTGTATTTCCAGCGATTATTGACGATTTTGATGTGGTCCTTAAACGTCACTTAAAGCTATGAAAGGACTTTGTCTCCATGTGAAATTGAGAACTGTCAGGATTTGAAAGACCCATGAACTCTATGGCTTACTAGCTCAGGTACATGCCTCTGGGACAGCAGGAAACTCATGCTGTCATAAGCATTCTACATCTGAATAACTCCACTAAAGAACATAAAATGATTTCAGCTAAAAAGCTTTAAATAGGGTGAGGTAGTATAGTATTATATATAATATAAGGTTTGTTGGTCAAATTGGATGTTATCTATTCCCAGAGAGAGGAACCCCTGTTTAAGTAAGGTCACTTGGCAGTAAAGAGCTAATATCAAGATCTCTTGCAAATCCCTGTTGTTAAGAGAGAGCTGGTGTCATGTAAGGCAAGGCTGAGGTATGCCTGTCTCACACATCCTCTCCTCCTTAGCGTAGCCCCTATGGCATGATTTACTGCTTTACCCACGTGATTTCCAAGAGGGCTTTTTGCCCTCTTTGCCCACAAACTTCTTTGCCTGTAGCTGAACAGCTGGCTCTTGAAATAGCTGGTGCCTCATTTAAGTCCAAACATTACTTATGTCAAAATGTCTGCTTCATGAGAACCATCAGAAATGTAAAAGGCCCCATGCAAATTGTTAATCTTTTCTACTTGAAGATGAGGTGGTTTTTGCGTGAATCCCTCAGCCTGGTAACTGGAAGAGGATTCCTAGAGCCTTACAAACTGAGCCCATTGGCCACACCGGCTTAAAGCTGGAGCTGCAATTGCAGTTAAAAATAAAGAAGTGATTGGGGAAGGATGGGGGCAGGTGAAATTTTATATCTGTAGTATTGAAACAGAAAACCATAGAATCAGTAGATGACAAACACTTTTAACAATATTACTCTGTACTCAATTTACATGACAAATATCTTGAGTGATCCGTTCTTGGCATCAGAGGACCAAATCTGAACGAGGCCTCAGGCTCTGAGGTGCCTCCCAATGCTTGCAGTCATCTTGGTATTCTTAAGTGTCCTTAGTTTCCTAAATGATGCACTTGTTCTTTTATACTGTGATTACTAACTTTCCCAAAGCATTGTGTGTGGCAAAGTGGCAGTCCTTATTCTTACAGCTTCCTTCTTAAAAGCATTAAGATTTTTTTTTATTTTTTTTTTTTTTGCTAACAGAAAAACTTAAGGTACAGGAGAGTGATGAAAGAAACCTGTCGCAGAGGCAGAAACAGAAATTGTAGTCTGTGAAATCACTGGTGTTGGCTGAGTACAAAATCTGTTTCTAGCAGTAACAGTCAGGCTGCTTTAGCAATGCGTGTAACTGTCTATTAGTGAAGCTCCTATCTGCTTGCCCATGGCTGAAGGCCATCCTAGGCCAGGTCTGAAAATACCTTACTTGACAATTATTTTTTTGTCTGCAGCATTGTATCTCAGCCTGTTTAAATTTTGCTAACCTCTTGGCCATCACTCTCTAGAAATAAGCTGTACAACCTAATTGTAAACCAAAAAGAAAATCATACTCTAACCATTTTGAAGAAACATACTTCTAACAAGAAGTCTTCATATCAGACTTCTGTTTACTATTGTCAAAATAGTCAGGTCTCCTTGCATTTAGGTTGTCTGCAGATTAAAAACCCCCACTCTTTCAGCTCTATGTATGGTGAGGATTTTCCCATGCTTCTGAACATTCTTGGTGTTCACTACTCATAAAACATGTCTTCCTACTTCTTTTCAAATTGAAAAAAGCTAATCCTATAAGGGAAATTAGATTTCTGAATTACATACATGGAATCAAAATTATTTTCCCCATTTATTTTCTGCATAATGTATTTTGCATCTTAGGGGGTTTTATTATATTTTGTTTGGGATTGTGCCTTCATTCAGTTGTCTGCAATGATGTAAATGTCTGTCATGATGTAATGCGGAGTCTGTAAAATGCTGGTATGGTTCAGATTATTCCTTCCAGCGTAGAGTATTTGGTGTTTAATTGCATTTGGATCTCATATTTGACAATGTTGATAGCTCACCAGGCTCCATCTTAAGAACTTCATACTCTCTCTGTCATGATTAACCTCGATATTTCATGTAATCTGCGTGTTTTGTAACTGCACGGTTCCATTCACTTTTGACGTAACAGAGGGAATCTGGGTAGGAGCAGAATATTTGAACATCTTGGAAACCACATTAGGAACTCAGTTATCAAGTTAGTGCTTCTTAGCTGTGTGTGGAGGAGCAGATTCATTTCTGTAATTTGAATTTAAAGTTAAACCTAGGATATAAGATTTCACTGTCCAAATGTCATTGCTGAGATGCAGCTCAAAGGAGAGTTGGGGGTTATAATGGCAGCTTTTTCTGTACTTTATATATTATGATTTTATAGAATAGGATTTTAAAGAAATGATTCAAAGTATCATGAACATTGACATTATTGCATAAGAATTTTGGGGTTTTTTTTCCTAAGGCATTAAGGGGAAGGGTGTATTATTGCTTTATTTGTAAATTATGATGCTACATCACTCATTTCCTGCTTTTCTGTTGGTTTTTTTGAGACTCTCTATTTCAGCTCATGAACAGTCTGTGCTGTATTTAAATTGATGCAAGTAAAGGAATTGAATTTGTGAGAATTATTTAAAACTCCTAGCTTTCCAGATGAAGTCCAGTAAGACAAGTGTTTAAGATCATATATTCATATTATCAAAATGGCAAAGAATAAAAGCGAATTAAAAGACCTGATGTGACTCGCAGGGTAATCAAGAGAAACGCTTGTGCCTTTTTTCAGTCAGAGGTAAATCGGATGCTTGGCTCATTGGCTGCAAGTCAGTGGTTAGTTGTAAGTTAGAGAAATAAATTTTTAAAAATCTGCAAACAAAATAAACGAAATATTTTGGTGACATCTTGATTCAAAATCTTTCTACCTGAAAGCATTGACCTGTTTCTGTTGATTCCCTTCATTGTTCCATAGTTTTTAGTTTTGTATTTGAGGTAAAACATTAGTATCAGAGTCATATGAAGATCACATTACACTAGAGGTACCCTTAATTGTACAGAAAACAAAGATCAGTCATTTAGTTTTAATGCTGCTTGTATTATAAACTCCAACAAAAATCTTTGTGGCTCCAGCTGGGGGAAAGAAAAGTCACAACCATGTTCAGTTTTTGCTGAACTTGAAAGTGTAACTTCCTTCTGTGAATCACTCCATATTTTGGTGTATTTCATCTCTCGGTATATGTCTAATAATAGCTGAATAGTGTCTTCAGTAGCTGAAATAGTACTTTGTAGGTAATTAGGAAGCATAAGAGGAAAGCGTAGCTACTCATAGAAACATGAATCCTGTGTAACAGTCATACATATTAAACCTAGGTTAATGCCTGGCTTTACCTTTTTCCCTGAAATAGGTTGCCTTAAAATTCCTCTTAGAGTGGTTGCAAGGATTCCTGTATCCTTGACGGCCACAGAACAAAATATACGCTTTTAAAGCCTGAGTGGACAACCAAAACATGTTCCTATTCACAAAGAAAGAACATGTACATTACCAGATATAAGGGGAAGAGGAAAGGAAAAGATAGTGTGTCTGCATCTATTGAGATACTCCTCACATTCAGATTATACAGTTCTTGCATAGTTTAAACACGACAAGGTTTGCAGGAGGCCTATCTTTTATTAGACCAGCTAGCATAGCTGGAAGAGGAAAAGGGCTTTTGTACCAAAAACCTTCTAGGTTTCAAGCTCTTCTAGTTGGTCTGGTAGAAGATAGCACCTCTGCCTGGGTCATTACTGTGCTCTACTGAGGAAAACATACCAACACCTTGCTGGACTTCAGAATTTTAGGGGAGCTGGTTTTGCTTTATGTCAGTCATCACAGAGATTTGCTAGGGACATGTGTGCATCAGGAAACATTGCTTTGATTTAGTGAATGCAATGAATCAAATAATTCAGTCTGTAATTCACTGAAATGTTCAAAATGGAAATACATGAAGAGGGATCCCATATGAACTACTGTGGTATATATAGCGGGTTTATCACCTTGCATTGTGTGCTTTTTGCGAACTAGTAAAACTCCATAAAATCCCTGAGGAACTCGACACTCACATGGTGAAAGTATTGGTTTCAACAGAGCTCTGGGAAGCCAAAGCAGCATGGATCTTTGAGAGTGGAACAGGTAATGTTTCTGTTGATTAATAGTATTGAGAGAGCAGCTGTTCCCCAGGTCATGATGTATAATACCCTATTTCTTCCATGTGTAGTCTTACAACTTTCACAGGTTTTGACTAGAAGCAAGCGTTCGGGTTTGCCTTTCCTGCTTTGGAGGTATAGAGCATCTGTCAGAGTAGCTCTTCCTTACATCTGTCATGTGAGACCTGGAGCTAAAATCCTAAACTTGTCCATCTGTACGTACCCAGCAGGTCACAGAGCTAACGGCAGGCCATGATAGCATGTGTGTGACCCTGGCTCAGACTCGACTCCCCCTCTACTCCCTCTCCTCCTTCTAGCTGATCATCTCCCCATGCCCTCTCCCTCCCTCTCCCCCCTCCCCCAGTTGCTTTTCTCAGGACCTTGCAGGGAAATGCTGTGGTCTAAAAAGCTTGAGTGAGTTGTGAAAAGCTTTTTATTACCTGCCAGAAGTCACTTGTCTTTGCAACTCTTGCATGCTCCTCTGGATATTTTTACTTGCAGAGTGTTTTTTCCCCCATTCTTCAGCTGCCGGGCAAGATGGCGTTCATTTGGCTTCAGTTCTGACAAAAGATAAATGAGCTTTGGGCCCTCAGTGATTCACTCTGGCTGCCAGGGGGTTCCAAAATAGCAAACTATTTTTCATAACTGCAATGTGATATGAAGTGAGTTGCAGCAGGTGCTCTAACATATACTACAGCCGTCTGTGGAGTGGGGAATTCATTAAGTTTCCTCATTTGTCCAAAAAAAGTCACCTTTCTGAGTGGCTAGCGTTCTGCCTTTGCCAGCTGAAAGTACGCTCTCCTGAAGCTAGAAAAAGAGTGGGGTTTTCAGTTGTGTAGCAAGTACATATGGAAATGGTACTGTGAGGTTAACTTGTTCATCTTGTGAAGAATCATTCTCATTTGGTAGATCCATCATTTACTTTTCTGTGTAATTTATTTTGCCCTTTCTCTCAGGGATGCAGACAGCATGGATCCATGATTTTTTGGCCTGTATCGTATTTGTACCTGCATCGTAATGTCTTTTGTGTTTATAGATTGCTGCAAGTAGAACTTTTAATTGCAGCTGAGGAAAAAAACAAGTATTTTAAGAATTGACAGTGTGCTCTTGGTAGAACACTTCCTTTCTTGGACCCACCGTGAAGAAATCAAGTATGCTAGCTAATCCAATGATTCAATGTGCTCTGTCAAGTTTTGTGTAAGATCCTGTAACAATATATATTTTCTAGTAGAAAATGAGAATAAAAGCTCAAAGATAACAAAGCATGCCAGAGCCATGCAAACTTCTGGGTAAGCCTATAGAGGAATTTGGAGGAACGGGTTTATTGCTGATATGGAAGTGGTGAAACGAGAGTTGGCTGCAAGTGGTGGCTTTCCTAAGGAGCGTGCATGCTGCTTAGCGTGCTGCCAGCAGCTCAGTGCCACCAGGGATGGAAGCAGAGGATGCCCCTTCGGTACTTCTAGCCACCAGCTCTCCTTCCTCAGCGGGAGAGGAGTTGAGCTGGTGACCACTGAAGGGGTTACACTAAGAAAATAGAGAGAAAAGGGGGTTGTGCCTTCAGAACTTTTGAGAGAAGCTGCTGCACAGCCCCAAATGCACTGGTGGGAAAGAGGCTATCAAGCTGAACGCAAACAAGTGCCAGGGCCTTCTACCTCACCTCCTGTAGGTGTAAAATAGGATGCTATTACTGACGTAACGAAGGATGTCTTAAAGGCCAAGCACAGATCTTGCGCAGGTCCCAACCTGAGATCCCAGTGACATAAACAGGATACCAGGTAACCACTCCAGGTCCTGCAGATTCAGCTGTTGAAGAATTTATGCCCACATAATTGCTCAGACATGGAAAATGTAATAAATATTAATGTTATTCTCAAGGAACCGTTTCCAAAGAAGAAATGTGCAGATAAATTTAAACTTATGCATATTTTAATCCATAAAATATAGATTTTTCTTAAAGTGCTGGAGTATTTAAAGCTTATATATAGCCAAGTATTCTATACAAATGTTTTTATACTGAGTAAGACATATGTGGCCATATATTGGACCTAGAGGTCCAACACTCAGCATCATGTTTACAGGCACATCTTAACCCGAACACATCTTTCTTCCCTGAAATATGTAGCACCCAAATAAACAAATCCTGTCAGTTGACTCAGGTGGCCCCTCTCGTGTTGCAAATACCAGCATTACAGGTTCTCATACGGCTTGGGCTTCCGTTTCTGCTGCCCGACAAGATGTCAATGATCCCAAGGACTTGCCAGAACTCACCTGATAAAACCTTAATGAAAAGTATCCCCTCTCATGCAGTAGTATATGTAACGGATGGCTACACCTCCCCCCATGGGCTGTGTCCAGAGCTCGCTTTGTTCTTTCAGCAGAATTTGTAATATGATTTTTCACAGCAAAATTTGGTCTCAAAGGTTTTCTGCTACTGAGAAGCAATGTAGAAAAGAAGAGGCTACAGACTAACTGGCAGGGAAACTGAATGTTAACAAACTATTTGTGATATTTGTTGTTATTCTCTTCTTTCCTACTTCCATCAGAAGCAATCTCTGTTACAGATCCATTGCTCTTACCCTTTCAAGGAACAGCAGTACAATCAACCTTCTTAACTCCCCAAATGCTAAAAGCAAAGCCAGGAGACAAGACTTGATTTCCCTGTTATGATTAATATAAAATGCATTTTAAAAACTTGCTGGAAAGGGGTGGTGGTGAAGACTAATGTCTTCAGGCTTCTATCACGCAATATAAAGCTAAAGCAAAAAGGGGCTTAGAAGAGCAATAAAGCAAAGCAATTAAAATATGTTCATGAAGTGATCTGTGATGCAGTGTTCATTCAACACATCAAGTGTATCAGCTAGAGTTTCTTAAAACAGCACACTGTTAGTTATTCATTGATTGTATTTGATTAAAGTTGACTTTTTACCGTTCATTACCTTCTTTTATAATGGTGTACTTCCCTTGAAACTCACATGGCAGAATTTGTCCTTTGGTAGAGAAGAGACAGAGCCGGAGAGCAATAAAAATAATCTTTGGGTTTATATTTGCCATTTTATCCCTATATCTGGATAGAAACTGGTTATATGGTGCATGATCAAGACCAACTTCCAAATAGGACAAGGATTTGGGGTTCTTGAGTAAGGAAGAAATCTTGGCTTTTGTGGAAATGCTTTTCTTGACTAATTTCTTAAAGAACATAATGGTGAGCTCATCTTTTGACTCAGAATTCTCAAGCTAACTGCTCTTCAGGTCTCCCCGAGCATACTTTTTGCATCTAATACGAAGTGTAGAAACACAGTTTTCGCACGGTATCAGTAAGTGTTTTGACAGATGAGATCTGGCAAATTCTTTCTGCGCTGATTTGCAATGTTAATTAGAACAAAAAAAAAAAAAAAAAAAAAACAAACAAAAAAAAAACCAACCCAAAACTTTAGCTTCTGAGGTGAAGCAACAAGTTGGAATTTCCAGTGGAGAGGAAATGCAGAGAGTTTCGCAGGTTTTAGAGAAACGCCCTCTCCAACATGGCTATAATCATTAACCACTCTCATTAACCATTTCTCTAAAACCTGCAAAACTCTGCATCAGTGATAGCTTTTGAGATCTGATTCAACTGTGTCACTTGGACATGTGTGGCATTGTGGGATATTCTTTTTAAAAGAATTTCTGCCTGGCAGTTTTGCTTGTTCACTTCCAGTTTCTTGTGCTATACAAGTGGATACATTAGAAATGCCTAATAACATTTTGTATTATATTGCATGCAGAAAACAGTAATAAAAGAATATTAAGCTTTTAAACTATTTATTCATTTGGGTATTAATGAATACTAGAATTAGATATGCCCAGATGCTTGTTCTTTGACACATATATACTTATTATGCAGTGTCTTACTTGCATTCTCTTTTTTTTTAATATTACACATATTTGATGCAAGCTAAACAAAACAACACAAAAACCCAACCTGGATTAAGCCTTGGGGTTTGTATTGACAGGTGCAGGCATCATGAAGAGACTTGGAACATTTATTTATCTTCTAGTCACCACTTCTAAACAATCTAAACCTGCTGATTTTCAGCAAAAGCCGAACAGAAATGTTGTGCCTACAGATCACTGAAACTGGGATGATTTTGTTGCAACTTTCCCCCAGAAATTCAACATAAGGAACATACCAAACATACAAGATTTTAATTTAGGTGGCAAACTTGTAGGGGCAACTTGATTATGTTACCAGGTCTTTTCACAATATTCCTATAATCTCTGATTTATGTAATTTCTTTTTAAGGAAAAAAAAAAAAGTCATTTCTCTTTCTAAATCCCTTTTGTGTGGATGTGTTTACTTTTTTTTTCTGCATTGACAGCTAAACTCAAGTTTGAAATTTGATTAAACAGATCACATTCCTGTTTGCAAGATGTACAGGATATTGTTTCTGTCATTTGCTTTGGATGATTTATGCAAGTATATTTAGGAATACAGAATGGATTTAAATTGCCAATATTGGAAAAGAGCTATTTGCAAGCAGCCTGCAGAACAAAAATTATTATTAAAAATGGTGATTTCAGATTTTTGTTCTCTTTTCATGTAACTGTTGAAAGTTTTAAGAAAACCAACATAACCTTCAACTGTAATAATTTTTTCAGTGTTGTGCTATAGTGCTTTTTTTACAATTCAGTATTGTTTGATATTTTAAGATTGATATGATGGTTTGTTAAACTGGTCTTGAACAGACATTGTTGTGTTTCAGTGATTGCTGTTGCTGAATTCCCACCAGTGAGTTTAAAGAGTTCAGATCCCTCCTCTTATTATGCTATTTCTAACTGCAGTCCAAAATCTGCTCAACTCCTAGCTTTCAGGTTTTCAGAAGAATATGACAGGAATCATTACCACAGTGGTGACTGCCTCGAAAACTGCATGGGAAAATGTGTAGTGAGGTTTGTTTGTATGTTTGCTTTCAGTCGGATTGATTTATTTGAGAGGCAACATTGAAAAATGATAAGCTTGATAAAGCCATAAAGCAACACCACTAAACGGGCACCGTAAGGTTGCAGTATGTGTATGACAGAGGAGGATATGAATTGTGGGAATGAGTTTATTCAGGAAATAAGGGTTTTGCTAGATAATAAATTCATCCTAGGTTTAACAAGACAGTAGTTTTCTAGCTGGGCATCTCAGCTGTTATCCTTGTCTAGAGTCTGACAAACTGCTGCCGTCCCTAGAAGGGTGTCTCGCACCTGCACGGAGGCTGTTTCCTCCTCACTTCCTTCCTGCTTCGAGTGTCTCTCATTCTTGTTAGAGAGAGAGCCCTCCTCTGACCCGCCTCCAAACAAGGAAATGTCTGTATGTATAAATCATTTGTCCCTTTTCTTTTTTGTCCTAAGTTGGTACTTTCCATTCAAGGATTTAATGCTTCATATATGCATATAAGAAAAAAATCTTGCGTATCCCTTTTGCTGGCTTGGAGTCCCTGGTCGCCTCGTACTTTGGGGTGCCCATTTCCACAGACAAATGGTAAGGAGGCTATAGACACCACCGTCTTCTTTTCTTCTTGCTGGTGGAGGCAAGCAGGCATGCAGGTCGCTGTGAAAGCGGTCTACTCTAGGGATCAGACATTTGGCTAACAACATTTTCTAATATTTAGCAAAATCCCAAGTGGATCTGATGCAATGCCACGTTGTATCTCTTTGAACATTGTGGTACAGAACCTAGATGTTGTTTTAGAAAGTCAGTTGTTTGCCATTTTACCCCTGTCAGCAACACTGGCCTCTGCTTTCCACCTATTCCTCTGTCTGTAACCTTTCAAAGAAACATATATCATAGTCTTATTTATGATTTGAAAGTAAGAGACGCATCATTTTCTGCACCCAGTCGTGTTCTTAGATTGGAAACAATGCCACCTGCAGCTCTAAACACCCTCTTTTCTCATTATAACAACATCCTTAAAACCTAGTCATTTTAGGTGTTATCAAAAGATGTTATTCTAGAGTAGCCTGCTGTAGTTAATGTTGCATCAGCATTTTTATTTTAAAGCCGTTTTTCTCAGGACTATAGAATCATATAGCCATAAAAACTTATGCAAGGCAGCCATTTTTATATAGGATAATTTTGAATTGCTAGTGAAATCTGACGTTAAGGAACTCTGTCAAGCATTGCTAAACTTCCTATCAATAAGAATGTCTCTTATTAATTGTTCTAAGTATAAATTGATGTCGAGATTCAGGGGTTGTAAATGTTAAGCTGTCTCCTGCAGTGCTGGAAATCTAACCAGAACAGAGTGGTGGTCAGATTGTCTGGGTTGACTTTTGCCTCCCAAAAAGAGAAATGTGCTAGAAGGCACATAGGAAGAGACACAAATCACCGAGAGGGATCAAGCAGATCTGTGAGATGTTTTCTAGGCTTAATTCCTGTGAATCAAACTGGAAAAGGATGCAAGTCAAACCTAAACTGATTAGTTTGGTCCCACTCTGTTTTGAATCTAACAGTAAACAAATGAGTTGTTAGTGACATTTAACTCAAATAAGAAAGGTGTTTGACAAGCAAGCAGGAAGGCCATTAAAAATAATTAACTCCTTTCCAAAAGCTTTTTAGGCAATTGTCCTTTAGTTGTAACAATGGCAGACAGGCCTGACATCTGCAAGTGTGTATTTGCTGCATATGCAAATACCCAAGAGCTGCAGATGTGCTTCGGTCCACCTGTTTTTCAAAACTAAGGCTCAAACCCCCCATTTTCAGGATACTCAGATATCCCCGGTCCTTAGATTTTCCTCACTAATATGTATGATCTGACAAACTTAGATTGAGCCACCTTCAGATCTTCTAAAATGTTGTTCTGAGAAATTGCATAGTAACTGACTTGTAACTTATTGCTCACTTAATTAGCACATTCAGGACTTCAAAAAATGGACTACTAAATCCTCGTTTTTTCCATTAATTCCATGACTGTGTCTGCATTTCTGTACATAGAAGGGTGGTGTTCCACAGCACATGCCGCTTTTCTGCAAGATGATCGGCAATATTCAACAAAGCAGGAAAACATGTTCTGTTACATGGGACCCTCCTTAGTTATTAACATCTGTGTCTCTGGCTGATTGCTGCAATGAGTTCTTTTGGAGGGGATGTCCTGAAGCTAGAGCCAAAATACTGCCAAGCAGCAGGTCTAATCTTAGTTATTACTCTGGAAGCTCTTTTCCGTTGGCTATCCTGCAATTTTGAAGATTGCACCTTCAGTTAGAAACTGCTATCACTCTACTTGAATTGAAGATACTTTTGTTCAAAGCCTCCAGAGCTATTTCTGTAGGGCAGCAAGGGGCCATGCATTCTCAGAAAAAGCCTTTTACCATGAAAGACATCCTACACAGAAGTCTCTGACGTTGTATCTCGGGAAGAAGGCTGTCTTTTCAGTCTTTTCTGCCTCATCAATCTGCATTGTCTAACTTGGTACACCCAGACCAGAGTTCCTAATGTTTTCCAAAAAATGAATGAAAGGATGAGGCCACTGTTTGTCCTGTCAGCTCTGCTTTGTAAAGGGCAATTAGATGAAAAACCAGTTAGGTTTGGAAATACATTGAATACATGTGTAAGGTAGTTATATGTTGCGCAGTGTCAGAGAGCAAGAGTTGGTCCCTACTGTAGCTTTTGAATAAGATTTGGGTGTTATAAAAAGATTTTATGCTACTCATTTTATTTGTTCACAATAGAAATGTGGTTTCAACAGAAGTAAAAACCATCTTTGGCTAGCAGAATGATCCTATGCAGACGAAAGTGTTGTTCCTTAAGAATAAATTGTGTAGCAAAGCCAATATTACTTTTTGGCTTTGTATTAAAGTAATTTCCAGAGCATGAGCACATCCTAATATGAATATGCATTCGGAACTTCCTTTCTCTGTACATCATAGTGAGAAATGAGATATATGCATTGCAGAGAGGGAAACACACTGCAGAGTGATGTAATATCATCCTTCAGTCCTCGGCTACAGCAGCTATACTTAACCTCCAATACAAAGCAAATTACAGAGTCCAGTGAATTAGAGGTCGCTACGGGTCAAAGAGAAATTGCTTTAATATCATGATGGTTCTCTTTGTTCTCAATAGATGACATATTAAAATATGAAACTGAAAGACTGCTGTGAAGTGGTTTCCGGACATGAAATAGTCTTTCTTGGAATTCCAACATTATGCCTGTTAAAAATATTTTTTTTCTCAGCTATAGTGGCTGACAGCTCATGGTTTTACCCTTGGCAGCACCCAGAATGCTGGGTACTGGAGATACCCCCTAAATGTCTGAGTAATCCAATGGGAGGGTTGGGCTTATCCCATTGCTACTAGATGGGTTATTTTGATTGCTTGTCTGACACAAGGCAGGACACAGGCAAGGGCCTTACAGAAGATTCCCAAGGATCTGAGTCCTGTTCCATTGTTCCACCAATGACCTAATATGTGAAAATCCAGACCCCAGAGATATTTGTGCTCTCTGGGTCTCTGTTTATCCTCTCATTCTGTCTGGGTAGTGCCCCTGTCAAAAAGCACCATGGTGTTTGTGCATTATACTGGAAAAACTATAAGTGCTCCTATAAAATTACTTTTCCATAAGAAAAAGCTTTGCTTCCACCCAGACATTATGCAGCTGTGAATATTCCGTCGTTCTGTTGCCAGCTGCGAAAATAATGTGGCCCCATATTACGAAGAATGAACTCAGGTGGATGAGCTTTTTGAGAGCTCTTTCAGCTTCTTCAGGAGTTTTCTTTAACTGGGGCCTGTATCAGTTCTTTTGTCAATTCTGTGGCGTGCTTAGATTAGCAAGCACACACAGCGACATAGCACAGATTCTGATCACTCACCCTGGAAACTGTATTAGTAACAAAGCACCTTAATGATCCTCTGAATCAAGGACGAAACAAACCAAGGTAGGAGTTTGCAACTACGGGTGCTGACTTGTGTCTTGTGTTTGAAACATTTTAAGGGACCCTCATCTTCAAAACCTGCTGAACCTGAAAACACTGCTCTTTATGTACAGATATGCCTGCTCCAGCTGCATGTCTGGTCTCTGGTGACTTCTAAAAGTTGAAATGTAAAGGGCTTGCAAATTATTTAAAAGGATGCCATCCTCTTCCTGCACACTTCTCAGTAAATGACAAAACAGGAAACTTTGAGATTTGCTAGATTTATTCTCAATCCCATGTTCTTTTTATATTGTGTTCACTTCCAAAGTGCTATCCAGCACTATATAGAAACTTGGTGGCTTTTGAAATATTGGTCCTGAAATACTCTCCCTTAAGGTCAAAGCCGCTCTACTAATAAAACTCCAGATGATATAAAGTGGCACATAATGTGTCAAACAAATGCACAGTATAGTTTATATATATTCCTTTTTTTTTTTTTTGCCCCACATCCTATCTTCCTTTGAGGTTCTGTATTCCCAAGAAAATAATTTTTACCATCCCTCTATACTATAGGAATTACAAAGCAATTTTTCTTATTAGGTGTACACAGAGGTGATCAGTTAAGCTCTGTAGGAAGTTTGCTAGAAAACGTAGACGTGTATGTGCTTATGCTGCTCTGTTTTCAGATGGACTCTCACACTTTCTGTCCTTGTCTCTCTGCCTTCCTGCCTTTCTCAGTGAGTGTTAGAATATGTGAGCAGAATCTCTAAATTCAAGTGAAAGTGCTGTTGCAAAGTATGCTCATCAAGAAGACTCGAAACAGAACGCTCAGCTCTGATGGTGTTTTGATGTCTTACTTTACACTGTCTTTTTAAAGAAAACATTGCAAATCCATTTGGCTAAAAACGTGTTCTCTCCTTCAACAAATACATGTCATAACTCGAGTCACTTTCCTGAGTTTATTTCCTGAGCTTAGTTTCAGATCAACTTACAGTAAGTTGGACTGCAAAATGAGGCTGTGTGGTTTTGTCAGATAATCTGAAGGGGTCTGGAAGAAGGTCTTCTCCCGTGATAAGGTCTGGCACAAATGGCTGGATGCATCACGTGAGTGCTTTGTTTTCTGCCTCTGTCCAAACCACGCCATGAGAGCTGCTTTCAGAAACAGGGAATGAAAATGTACAATTTGTCTGCTCGGGTATAGCAAATCCTGCATCTCCATACAGAAATGTTAGATCCCCTTGTTTTTTCCATTCTCTCTGAAAACACACAGTGTGGTGATGCTGACCTGATTTGAACAGTTCTGCCGCAAAGTGGCTTTGCAAATGAAACATCAATGAGGTCTATGTTCTTGCCTATATAATTTTTTACAGGCATTTTGTTTGCCACTGTGGTCCTTAAACTTGGTTTAAAAAGCCTTCCACAAAAGCTCAGACTTTGCAGAAGAATTGACCTTCTGAAATAAGCTGCTTTTTGGTTCACACATGAAATGTTTTCGCAGTGCAAATGCTGCCCTCATTTCTACCTGTGCCAGCCTATGACTTTCCCAGAGGTTGCGCAGGTGTAAGTGGTGTCAGAATCTGAAGCCCATGAGGCTGCACAGCTGGTCCAAGGATCTGAACTTAGCAGTGTTGGCAGTGCGTTTTTGCTCTGTTGTGCTGTGTGGCTAACGCAAGCCTCTGACTGAACAGGGATTCGGGTCCCTGATCAGTTCCTGAGATGCTCTGGTACAGGATTGTGCTATAGTGACACGTGAACCCAAGGATATAGATAACTCCCTCAGACTCATCTTGGATCCACAGCACTGTAATGATGAAAGGCAGCTGAAATCCTAACGTAAGCAGAGATGAGACTGAAAATCCATGCAGAGATGATCTGTTGGCTAAGAAGGTGCCATCTTCACAGTGTCGCATCTCAAGAGTAGAACTGCACATTAAATATCTCAAAAGCTACAGAAAAACAACACCTGGATATGTAACAAACTGACAGGTTTATTCTGGGATGACAGCATTATGGATACAGAATCTTCCTCAGTCTGTCTCCGTGATGTTTTCTGTTAGCATTCTCCTGTAGCTTTCCTGGTAACGTGGGCAAATCTGTAAGATCCTCATTTGGTTGTATTGGATTTTTTTCCTCACAAATGCAGAAAGCTCTAATATTTTACAATTGGCATATAAAGATGATTTTAATTTTATTATTTTGCAGTAAAAATACATTTTTACAGGCATGGGCAATGCAAAAATTTCAGAAATATTTCTGGTCAGTTTTCTTCTCCGGTATATTACTTTGAGATGGCCCCATCATGCCCTGGTATGGAGCTCATTAGTTGGTAGCTTTTTCTGGTGTAAGATGGCATAGGAGAGGGAATGTATTAGCTAGTCCTAATGACTAGGCAGACAAGCAAGGTTGCTGTCGACAGTGATTGACAGGTGGAATCAAGTCTGGATATTTCATTCTTCCAAAGTAGAAATAAAACAAAAAGGGCTGAAGGCTGTCTTGGGGAAAAAATGTTCTATTGTAGAGATTTCTCTCTCTCTCCCCACCATCTCTTCTTTTTTCTCATCTCTCCCTGTTTGTAGTCTCAGAACAGTGAGCAGCAACAAATGAGTAGTCTTTGGATGCTTTCCTGGTCTGTGAAGTTCTTTTTACGTTTCTTCATTTTTCTCAAAACTCGTGCTTTTTCCAAACACTTGTTTCTTGAGTTTATCTAGTTAACTACAATGATTTTCTGTAAATGGAAACATACTGCTTTCTATCCTGTATTGGTGTAAAAAGCAGAGAGAGGAAACCCAGACCTGCTTATCTTTTCTCAAAGATAAAGATAAGAAGCAGCTATGTGCACTTGCTGCTTTCTCTTGTTTCAGCTCTAAGGCTCAGCTGCGCACTTGAACAGCTGGTAGAGACGGAAGAAGCAGGAGGGACGGCCATCCACCACTAATCAGTGCCTTAGATGCAGATGTTTGATGTTGTGGCTCTGAGTATTTCCACCATTGCTCTGTTTCTAGAGAGATTTGAAAAATTAATGCAAGGTATCGCTCAATAACTACACAGGCTTTCAAGTGTATTGAATTTTCAGGATTTTTGCTGGTTTTCAGAAGGAGGAACCTCAAATTAAACTTCTAAGTGATGAGTAAGGGCCTTTCAGTGTATTCAGCAGTTCACATGGAGAGTCAGCTGAAATCAGTGGGAACAGCTAGGCCCTGGGCAGTTTGGTAAATGAGGGCCATTACTTAAGGCAGGCTAGAAGTGTATGTAGAAGTGAGCCTGAGGGAAATCTGTTTCCCTTCCTTTTAATGATCCCTGTTTATGCACAGAGAAATGCAACCCCAGTTCTAAAGAGAAGGGGAGGTATAAGTGCAAAAACTTTCCCAAAGTAATTTTATTTTTTCCTAGTTTTTTGATTAAGGCTTTAAAAGAAATCACTAAAATCTTCCTGTATCTGAAAAAGATGGAGGATAATGCGGCTTTAATTATGTACTAATAAGCAGTATGTTAAAATAGCTGGATCTCTTCCCTTCATCTCCTGCACCACCTCTGGTAACCATTTGTTTTGTGGTAAGGGCTTGTTTCTGCCTGTAGGTTCCACCAGAAACCTGTGCTGTCGAGTGAAGGGTCTTCCCAGAGTTTACAGAGTACTCTCCAAGACGTACAAAATTTCTGTCACGTACTTCTCAATGTTCTTATCGACCAATTTAGATTCTCAGCTAAATAAATGGGAGCTTGAGGCTGTGTACAGCGTTAAGGGCAGGCGCTTCCTGATGACTGCCTCTCCCTCTGGAAACTGGATCCTGTTTCCAGAGAACTGGAAAAGAAGTTCAACAGCCTTGGTGTAAGGAGGCGAAAGGCAAGGCTTGGAATAGGACTCATTCAGGGTGTTCATTCAGACAGCCGTTGTCTATTTTGTGCGGTTTGAGATGCTTTAAATTAAAGCATTTACTTAAATGCTTTGCTAGGTTAGGACTATACATCACTGAAGTCACAAGGTTTTTGAAGAGGGTAACACTGTTCTGTGAAATCTTTGTGAAGCTATTTTGTTAATAGACATTATAAGTATCTTTAAGAAAACGTCAGAGTAGGAGAGCAGCTACTTACAAACTTGGTGCTGGGAAGGAAATAAAATAGGATCAGATCAATACGGCCTCGGTTTGTTTCCTCCCACACCTGCTTTATCTAAGATTATCAAAGCCAACAGCAATGATACCTCTTCAGTTACTGTCACTAGGCAAAGAGTAGCAGATATGTTCCAGCTGTTTGGCCTCAGATTTCACCGTCTCTGCTGGAATACAGCAGTGATCTGAAACCCTGAGACAAGACAGAAGGGCTTTTCAGCTGTCTGAGACAGCTTGGCACAAAATAAAATATTGTGGACCTCCTCGCTGAGAAAATAGTAGCCAAAACTACAGAGTGGCTGCTACAAGATGGAGTGGGAAGGTAATGAAATGCAGCCGGAGGTAGCTGTAGCGTAGCATATAAATTGACTTAAAACAGGGGGGAAGGATTGAAGGACTTTCCCAGAGTGAATGATTTGGTAGAGTATTGATTCGGGCAGCAGTTTATTTAAACATTAAAACTCTGAATGAAGCAAGTTACCCTGAAGAAAAATGTGTCAGGTATAGAACTTGTTACAGCTAACTGGTTAGCCTCTGAGGACTTTGTAAACTGTCCAGATATATTTATTATAGAAAATATTTTCTTGAGGAAAAAATAGACCGTTTCCCCCTCCAGAGTATACTGTGGTATTTTCTGATGTGAATGCATGAATTTT
The DNA here is from genome assembly GCA_017639485.1 of Pluvialis apricaria. NCBI lineage: Eukaryota > Metazoa > Chordata > Aves > Charadriiformes > Charadriidae > Pluvialis > Pluvialis apricaria. The sequence continues at coordinate 19,504,258 of CM030015.1, read as the reverse complement.
GTGGTCTGTTGTCATTACAGTTACTGTATGACTGTGCTCAAGAATTTTCAACAACCTCTCTGTTTCCCAGGGAAAGAGAATGAAATAAAAACTCAAAGAAAAGAAAAATCACTGCAACAGTAAATAGCAACAGTTATATCATTACCCATCCTGATATATTATTATACTTACTGCTATTTCTGTGGAGTGCCCCACAGTGATATAGAAGCACTTAGAAGGACCTGTCATTCAGGGATGGAAGGGGGCTTTAGGACAAGGAATGACAGACCGTATTCCTGCATTCCTCATGGCTCCTAGAAATCTGTGGGTAATAAATCCCTCAGACTTCTAGGTTTACTGCCAAACAAGATTGGTAAAATAAAAGTCAGGCAGTTCGTAGTGGGGGAGGTTATGGAGAATACTTGTTCTAGACTTAGTAAGGACCAAATCTTCAATCCTTTACAGAGCAAAAGGAAGGGATGTAGGAGAAAGAAGATAAATGGGTGCTCTCTACCCTGATGTCAAGGGTAAGGCAGGCTTGTCCATAGGCTACGGATGGTTTCAGAGTCTCTGTGGGTGCTTTGCTGTTGTTGAGTGTTGCTTTTAGCTCCTATGTCATCCCTGTTCTGATACCGACAGACCAATCTGACTCCCATCAAATGTGATACAGCTTGAAGTTTCCTCCGTGTGTGTGTGTACATGTGTGCATGTAGGAGAGGGGAAAGTTTGGCTAGGCAATTTTGAATATCAAAATCAATTTCTGACACCTAAAATGCTGAAATATTTCTATTATTTTCTTGACTATATGAGCTTTGTGGAGGCTAGTGAGGTCATGTAGTTAGCTATAACTGGTATTAAATGGTCTCCCACGTTTTGCAGTTTCGGGTCGAATAATTCCTCATGTCCATCTCTATGATTACCCTACAATTCTTTTCTTCTCCTCCTTTCTTTGTATTCACCTTCACCTCCCAAGTTTTCATCTTAACAATGTTTTTCCTATTTGTCAGACACAAGCACATTCACTGCCAACTGTTAGTGAACAGCGCCATCACTGCCCCCTCAGAACCATCTCCTGGCAGTCTCACCGCAGCCTGCCTGCGTGTCCCATGGGGAGGGTGAGATTCCTCAAGCACAGCTCTGCTCTGTACAACTCCACTTCAAGAAGCAGTTCTTATATGAAATGTGATGGCTGTTTTCATGCAGAAGTTGGCTCTCAAGCTCTAGGTAGTGTTTTAAACAATGTCTTTTAAAATGGTCTCTCTGCCCTCTCTCTCACAAGCTTTAGTCCAGTGTTTTCCAGCTGCATTTGGAGGATATTCAGGCAGCATTCAAAGCCAGGGCACTGCCATTGAATGTCACGCTGTGTGAAAGTAGAAGGTTAAGGTTTGTGTCCTGAACAGGAAGGACACATTCGTTTGTGTGTAACGCTTAATTCATGGTAGAAATCAAATATTCAGATAGCTCCTGCTGGTCATATCTCCTTGGCACCGCTTGCAAATAGGGTTATGTCACACACATCTAGAACCCGAGACTGGTTCAGTCAGTCCGGGAAAGTGTTTACAAGTAGCAGCCTTTCACAACGGTCGAATCCTTGTTTGCATTGTTTTCAATCATTTTGCATATATGTTTTGTCTCCTGCTTTTAAAAGACCTACAGAATGAGTAATGGTCAGCAATTTACTGCACAGAGGGAATAGGAACAGCAAATGGGTTATTAGCACCACAACACCTGCAGTTCCTTTGAGTTGAGTGGACAAAAAATGTGCGGTTAGCATACACATTAGAAGTGCTTGATACTGAAGCTCATTATTTTGGAGCTGTAGCTAGTTTGGCTTAGTTTACTCCCAGAAAATGCTCTTAATGGGGTGTCTACTGTCCAGCTTGTGTGGTTCCTTTCCCCTAGTTAACAGCAACACCACCCTCCACCCCCCCCCCAAATTGCACCATTTTGAATTTCAGAGGATTACATTTATTTGTTGTGTATTTGTATGAGTTGGTGCCAGGTCCAGGTGTGTCTTGCTGTTGGCACAGCAGCTCAAGAGTTCAGTTGCATGACTACATGACTCGCTACCTTAAACCAGACTTAAATACACCCCTCTTCGCTAAATAAATGTAATACAGTGAGCACCGCATGAATAATTTCTGACTGTCTCTAAAGCATCTACTGTAAAGCCAACAAATCTGGTGTTGAGGTTAATGTCAAAGAAAGAAACTTAAGCAGAGGGCCATACTACCATCGGTGCTGTGACCTGTACTGAGGGCCGTATTGGTACGATAAAGGCATTGCAGGGGTTATGGTCCCTGATCAGTTTGAACAGTTTTGGTCGGTTGCTTTTGTAAGGTAGGCCTGATTGTTTTTTTTCTCTTGTGGTGCTAGAAAGCGTAAACTTTTGTACTAACCATGATCTCTCTTTTTTTATCATAATAGTATATTTAAATTGAACTTTATTCTGATTTATCTCAGTAAATAATGCTTTTCTGGAAAAGCAGGGAACAAGGAATGCCATAGAAAAACAATTAAAACATCTCTGTCACATATTCCACCTTAAATTTCCGGTAGATATTCTACTGCAACTCCACATCCCCAGAGGTTTTGTACTTTAAATATTTAAACAATAAAAATTACTAAAGCTCTGAGAATGACGTCTCATGATATTCACTGACCTGAAGATAAGCTGTATCAGCCCTCAAGAAGGTAAAGAAAAGACTTGCATGTAGAAGGTGAAAAAATATAGTCTTACTAAAGCTCTGTAAGTGAAATCACCCTTAAGATTCTTCTATGCTAGGATATGTTATCTGACAGGCCAATTCTGGAAAATGCCTGTTGTCTTAACTAATTAAGATACATTTTTGACAGGGTGGATATAATATAATCTAAGCAAGTTGTACACAAGCTAATAATTTAATTTTTCCAAGCAAAGCTAACTACGCTGTGCAAAAAAGACCTGTCACAGGAAAATGTCAACATAGCAGGGTAACTGAAAGTCAGTTGGAATACGTTTTGAGGCAGACATCTCAAAACTAGCTTGTATGTCTAGCCAGCTATATGTACGCAGCTTCAGCCCAGGAGAATATGGTCTCTCTATACGTTTTTGCACATTGCAAAAGTCATTGATGCTGTCCTCTTCAGGTGAGAGGAATATAGCACATGGTAATTTTTTAACCTAAAAGCACTTTCCATTGTACTCTCTTGCAGCTAGAACCCTTTTCCTTTTCTTTGTTTAAACTGAAAATGCAAATTATATTAGAAAACATCCTGTGTGGTTTAGAAATGTACATTTTAGTGGCAGAGTGGATTCATTGGGAATTTGTGGGACACATTACTTGTAATAAATGATTTGAAAGAATACATTGGCTTTAGTGCAGACAGAACTCCGGCTCTGTTGTGGAGATTGGCATGGCTGGGTGATCCCTCCTGTACAGGGCTGGCCTGATGGCTGGCCACACCGATGTACGTTTTTCAGGACTGTCTCCTTTATAGTATTAGACAGAAGTCTTAATGTTGTATAGCAAAGCAGCCTACATCTATTCCTAGGACGTTAGAGGACCCGGAGATTTTAATAGTGCTCCCACAACATGATGCGAACAGGAGGAAACAGTAGGGACAGGTGGGCAGGGGCTGGGGATCTTCCACTTGGGATTTGTATATGATGCGAGTCTGACACCTCTTCTTATAGAGAAATAACTGAGAAATGCCACAGCATGCCCTGCCATCTCTGGGGAGGAGGACGAGAGCTTAAGGTGATTGAAAAGTTAGTTGTCTATGCTTTGCACAGTTTTGCTGGTGGATTAGCACAGTACAGCCTTGGTAGAAGGGTTGCTCCCTAGGCAGTATTGGGTTGGGAAGGGGTGTTACCAAACCACAACAACAGACTTTTGCCTGGGATTCAAGTGTTACACCAATTAGGTCCTAAGGCAATTAGGACCAGCAACACTCATTTTGTCAGGGTTACAATGAGGCATACCATGCATGGAAAACAGCCCACCCTGGTAGCACTCTAGCAGCCCATGCATTAAATCCTGCAGACAAGCTGCCAGAAGATATTTTATACTACTGCTGTTCTTTGGAAATCACTATCTCAGCTGTCCTGTTTTGAAGTTTAAGGAAATGGATTTGCTCAATCAAAACATTTTTTCTGTTGAAAAATAAGGGCAGATTGACTCATGCAATATGATAATGTAAGTTTGTCATATCATAAATTTCAATATGATATATTTTCAATCAACACCTTGCTATAAATTTGAAAAGTAATCATTCACCTGTTCTGTTAAGCAGGAAGGTAAGGTCTGACAGCCCTTGGAAAGGGGGAGGAGAAACCAACTGCCCATATAAGAGGTTCCAGCATTCCTCTGCTTTAATACTCAGTGCATTTGAATCCTTGTGGCAAGACCTAGATCAGAACCTAGTCTTGGCTGTGTTTGGTACTGAGAGTCTTCTTGCACAGGCAGCTCAGCTCCCCTGCGCCCCAGTTAACAGTTGCCCCAGTGCCGTTTGGTTCGGTGCAATTCAAATTCAGGCCCATATGTAACGAGAATCCCAGATGGCTTCGTGCAGCTAGGTTTATGCATTTATTTATTTTTTTTGCTGTGTCTCTTCAGTGAAGCTGAAATCTTCTTTCCAGTTACACCTGGTTTTTAACCCTTCCTTCATCAAAAAAGTAACCAGATGGTGATTTGCATTTCCCAGGGGAACAAAAGCAGTGAAGGCTAACACTGGAGCTGCTTAGATCTCCCTGAGCATCCCTCCTCTGACCATGCAGTGCACATTTCTGGGAACCTAAACCATCTGCAGACAGGCATTTCTTTAAGTTTTGTGGTTTACTAACCCAGGTTTCAATGAACTAGACTTTCTGATGTAGAACAACTGTTGGTGTCACTGTTCATGGCATGGTCCCACATGAACCCGTGCTACTTTGCACAATAAAACCCATCATATGTTTAATTCTAAAAAAAGGGTTTGCCTGAAAGGATGGTGTGAATCTCTTTGAAATAGAACTGTATTAAATTTTTATGTGTGAAAGTGGAAAAAACTCGCCTCTATGTATTACCAATTTGTTACATGTAATGTCATTTGTGTGGTCCATGCCACATCTACAGCAATATGCAGCTGTGCAAATGGACACGTTATTTGGCTTTTGTCAGGTTGCATCCGTCAAAACAAATGCTGCCTTCTGTTCCTCGGCTGTTTTGCCCACGCCTGTGCCCTCCTGGTTTCTTTGCTCAGTGGAATCCCTTTTTTGCTCTCATTCTGTCTGCTACAAGCAGTTAGGAGTGGGAGTCAGCAGAAACAGTTTGATTTTCATTCCAACTGAGGATGGCAGCAGGCAGAGCGTAGCAGCCAGGATTTCCAGTCCTTCGCTGGGGCACAATGGGGTTTTCAGTAAACTGGGAAAGCTCAATTAATGTTAGGAAGCACTTGGGTTTAGATTGTTCGTCTCCTGCAAGCCTAAACAGATCTGATTGGTAAGGAAACAACAGTGGGAGATAAAGGCAGATGAGGCAGTAAGGGAACGAGATACTTCTGGTCCCAGGAGAAGGGGGCCTGTGCCTTTGGCCAGTAGCCGGGTGACTGCAGCGTGAGGGGGATGAAAAAGCAGCTCTTCTCAGGAACCCTCCTGCCCTGCAGTTTCACTGGTTTGGACGGGTTCCTACCCATCTCATGGAACAACCTGAACCTTCTCTTTCTTAATTCCAAGAAACCATGTCAGACTGCAGTTTTTTTGCTGTTTTCTCTTGACTTGTCATTGAAAGATGCTGGGAAGAAACGTGAGGAGTAATCCACCCAACATACACTTTTTTTGGACAACATATTTCCAGCTGTGGTCTGGTATTTCTGCTAATACATCCAGGCAGTGCAACTTCTCTTCCTACTCATGGGGTACATGGGCGAGGGAGGCTGTTAGCAGGGATTTGGTTGTGGCTGAGCACAGTGCCTAAAACGCCTGGACCTTTGGCTGTGTTAGAACTGCTTTCAGCAGCTACAGTGAAAACGCTGGAGAGATGAAAGGAAATTTAAACAATTAGCAACCTTCTGTTTTGAACTACTATACTTTTGTTTACTTGGCATTATCCTGGTCTTGCACCTTTGCAAGCAAGCGTAACAAAATCGATAGATTTTAGAAAACCTGTGCTAGTGTCGCAATGACAAGTTTTAAAGTATGATCAGGAAGTGAGTGGTTTCAGGCCTCCAGTTTTGACTTAACTATTGACTTGAGAATAGTAGCTGCAGAGAAATGGAGCTGTTTCTTGTGGGTTTAGTCCAGTTACACTTGGTTGCACTGCAGCAATGGACAGTGAGATCTGAATGGGAGTATTAAAGGAATTATTTTAATGCCCCTTTCTGCTTTTTTATTTTGCTTAGTTTAAGTTCCTTAGAACACTTTGCAATTTGACAAAGGACCAATTTATATTGGCATTTTTTTTTTCCAGTTTCTTTTTTCAGTCTGCTTAATTTTTGCATAGACTCCTTTCTTTTCCCCACTCCATTTGAAATCCCCCAAGGTCATGGTTGGCTACCTAAGTAAAACACTCTTCCATTTCGGGATCTCATAGCTTCTTGATTCAAAATTTCATTCTTATGAAAAACCTTTAAAAACATGGTCGTTAAAACATTGTGGATAATCAAGTGAAGCGATGAAATAGTCCCCTAAGAGAAAACACACTTCAATTTGTAAAATATTCCCTGCAGATGTCTTAGAAAATGTTCCCTCTCCTCCTGCAATTCCCACTAGCAGCATGACATGCTTTGCATTGTAGATATTTTTCCTAAGTGTCAGGCGTAAGGACTCCTTAGAAACACCATTCTTTCTCATTTGCATTCTGTGAAGTTTAACCCAGGGGATTTCTTCCGGGGGCACTGGCAGGCAGAGGCAAGGATGGATACAGACCTGTATTCTGTGCTCTGCTATGTTACACAGTCACATGGAGCCCTTTTTTCTAAGCAGCTACTTTAGATAAATCACATAAATCTCTGGCAAGTAGATAGAAAGGTACTAACTTTGGGCTTTTTAACATGGATACAGGATTTTGCCTCACTTGTGCAAGTAAGGGTGTGCCCAGGGTGTCCTTGCAGGGACTCAGCCTTAGATTTGGATGCACCAGTGCAGCAAAGGGCCTGACACTCTGGATATATCCAGCACATAGGATACAGTGGTCTGAAATCTAACGCTTCCCCAAATCAATTATTAATTTGAGCTTGATAAATTTCCAAACCCGAGATATTTAGCAAGTCAAAAGCAGAATGTGCTCTGGCCACTCCTGAGCCAGGACCTTTGAACTTCGGTAGTTCTGTGAAGGTGCCTATTTCATCAAGGAGATGCTCTTCATTCAGTCTATGAATTTTGCTCAAGGCCTAGTTTTGATGTCGGAAAGTCACGCTAAATTTGGTTCTGGCTTGCCTTTATAAAAAAAAGACCTGTTCTGACAAACACATGGCACAACAAACTGTTTGAAAGCTACCGTAGTCTCTGTAGCTGCAAATGCTCAAAGAAGAAATTGTAGGACTGACTTGGCCCCTAAAAGCTGACAGAATATTTTCTTTGCTCTGGACCTTCTAATATGAAAATGGTATGATGCAGTGCACTGAGGTGGCCATGCTGGTTGGATTAAGTTCATTCTTTATTTTGATATTTAATTTACTTTAACTGCTTGTTTGAAACTTTCCCTATCAGCTGTGGGATAATTACCTATCAGGGTGTAAATCAGATGTTTATAAACCAGTGATGCTGCTATTTCTCTCTTCTCCAGTATGACCTGATCCTGGTAGATGTTGAGGGTTTGATTGTGTTTTTTGGTTGTTTTGTTTTGTTTTTTTCCAAATGACTCGAGGGCCAATAGTCATGACTGCTGTCATGTAAAACACCATCTGTGGTTCTGGCTTGGCTGTGCTATGTTCCAGAATGTACAACACATGAGCAATAGTTCAGATTGTGGTAATGTGTTGCTCTTTCATGGTGCTGTATGTACAAGACAGATTTCCTTATGGACTTTTCTAAAAGCGGTGTCCTGAATAAACAGAGCCAAAGATATCAGTTTAACAAGATTAGAGGTAAATACTTTGCATACTTAATTACAGATCATGAGCTGGTGAAAATTCCCATACTGCATGGTTTATTAGCAAGCAAACAATAACTGAGTGAATACGTAATTCAACCAAATGAATATATTTTATTGAAGCTAGTTGTAAGATGGAGTGAATTAACTTAAAAAGCTACACTAGCTCTGGCTAATCTCATGAGAAACATTTTCAAGACTACCTAAAGTTGTAAAGGAATACCTTAAAATCTAAGGTTTGGATTTCTGGAGATGTTGAGTTCCTGCAACTTCCACAGGCCAATATCTGCCATAACCCTCGCTTAATGGTTTAGAGGCTCCTGTTGGCCACAGCACAAGCTAACAATTATTTATTTCATTTCCTATGAAATAAAATAGAGAGATTAAAGATAAACCTAAGCATCATTCAGTCCTGATGAGAACAAAGGCATCTTTCAGGAAGACGTCCTCCAGGAAAAAATGAAAAATGCTTAAAACAAAAGTTACATAAAACCCCTGCTGAGGCTCTGTAAGCCTGATGTTTGAGAGCAGGGTTCGCTCTGTCCTCTTGCTATTAGGACAGACAGAAAAGAACTGGCACCAAAGCAAACATTTCTCTCCCAGGAGCAGTATCCAGTACTGCAAGTGAAAAACTTAATTTTTTTCTTTATGGCTGACAACTAATGTGAAAAAATGTAGGAGACACAAGAGGTTCAGCTCAGAGAAAAGATATGCTTGATCTTCCTCTACCCCTCTCTCCCATTAAAACTATTATCTGTTAGTGCCTATTATCTAATTATGCCTATCTATTATCTGAGTTATATTTCATTGTATTTATGCCTGTCTATTCTGTGATTTGCCTGTTGTCTATCAATATGTATTATGTAGATATGCACATGGTATGCCTAGGTGTACATTAGCCTGTGGTAGTCTCTGTTCCAGAACTGTGGCTCACGTCTCTCTGGTAGCTGAGATTGGCTCATGGCTGAAGGCCTGTGTGTAGGATTTTTGCCCGTTGGGGGATTACAGTGGGAATTTGAGCTGCATTGATCAAGCAAATTGAAATGACATGCACAATCTGAGTAACTGCTATTCATCAAGTGTACAGAACAGTAGAGGGATGCATGTTCCCTGATAGAGATTAGCTAGGGAAAGTAGCTAATACTAGCTAAGAATTGCATTATACCTTTCCTCTACCTTTTTTACCACCACGTGCTTTGTCCTCTGTGATCTCAGTCATATGACGGAGGACTGCTGCAGCCTCCTTTTGGAGGCCTCCATCCACGCATCCTCTGGCACCTACCTCCACACACAGTTTGGCCTTACGTTTTTTCGCAGTTTGGCTCAATCATTGCTCAGCAGAACCTTGTGCTATAGTAATGTCGTATCCATCAGGACTGGCCATAGTTATTCCTCCCTCTCATTCTAGGTGGAAGACTGTTATGGCAAACGTTTTGGGGTGAATTGTGTCTTTCATATCTCACTAGAGAACCTTCTCTACTCAGGTGTCCTCCTCCCTTTTGTACTTATTTCCCTTTAAAAAGGGGCCGTAGGGAGATGAAATTCCTTGCAGGCAACCCTAACCTGAGCTTAGAGGGCCATAGCATTTGCTATCTTCTTTAAAACTTGGTGTCCTAGATATAGCTAGGTATATACTAACAATATGTATGTATCTGTAAAAACAGAGAGAGTTAGGATATCTAAGTCCAGCTCAACTCCATGAACAAGCTACTAATTTTTATTTATAGCCTTGGATGTGTGTAGACACGTATCTAATTCTAGTTCACCACAAACAAAATAGAAGTTTTTATTTACAGATATGTGTACAGCATGTTAATCTCGATGGAATATCTGAATTGTTCCTCAACAAGACTGACAGCTGACAGCTCTGACCAGCTTGACAAGGTGCTTTTGGATAGATTTCCCAATATTTAAGCCTAACAACCAAACTCTCCACTTTTTTACATAGATGAAAATGTCAGATAATCAGGGTGTATGTAATTTATATAAAAGAAAACCAGTACTGCCTTTACTTTAAACTTTCTTCTTCAGGCTAATAAGCTCTGGATTACAAACTCCATAGCTTGGAACTTGTCTTACCTATTTTAAAAACTAGTTGGATCTGAATACAAAAAGCAAACAGTCAACACTGAGTGAAAGTGTTTGTTTTCAGTAGTTTACTGTCTAACTTGGTCTGGGGATTTACAAAGAAAAGTTGCACCTAGTGGTCCTTTCTGTGACTGTCACCTGGGTGGATGCTGTTAGAGGGAGGAGAGGAGTGGTCCCGAAGGAAGTTTTTTTTAGTGTCATTTTTACTGACCTGGTCATATTTGTACTGCTGTGGAAATTACTAGGTTGGTTGAAAATACTTTCTCCGTCTCTGTTTCTCCATTCTGCGCTCTCCATCTCTTTGGGGAATCCTCAGTTTTTCACCTGACCGCAAAGAGAGATGCAGGCTGACCATTAGATGGCTTATATTTCTGAAGAAAACCAGTGGCCAAGGGCTGGCCGCTCTGGAGATCAGGAGCAATACCTCTAGCCCGGAGTGGGAACCCACCTTCTGTGAGCAGTCAGGATCTTCAAGTGTCAGATGGCAACAAAAGTTTTTGAGGATTTTGTTTATACTGGCCAGTACATTGGGACCAGTAACGTTCTTATTTGTACGGCAATTGCCCCTGGGTTGCAGTGTGCAGGTGAGGTTCTTTGGTGCTGTACAACTGCAGATGAGGAAAATAATGCCCCTGCTCTGCAGAAGCTGCAAGCAAATGTAAGGCAAAACTCTACAGGTGGGAGAAGACAGGGTAAGAAATAAGTGATTCCATTTTTTCTGCTTCCTGAACTAGCAGATTTGTAAACAGCTGGAGATCCCCATTTGATTTTGAGCTACACACATAGAAAGATCAAAGCCATATTTCTGAAGTTTGATTTATGAATTAACAATATGCTCAAAATAATAATAAGCTTTGTTTTCAGGCTTAGCTACGCTAAGGATTTGTGCATTCCCCACCCATACTTGTCCTCAAACCTAGGTTTGGGGTTTGTTGCTTGAAGGCTGCTCCGACTTCATTTGTATCTGTGTGGGGTAGCAAGTCAGCTCTGCCAACGAGTCGGCAACACCTACTTCACACTTCCCCTGCAGGACCAACAACAGCGGCTCCTGGCAGAGGCTATTTCAGGCATGTGCCATTAGTCTGTCACAAGTTATACTGGTCTAAAGCAGTTCATGCAAGCACCAGTACTGAAAAAAACAGTTGTATACAATGTCTGGGATTTGTCACTTCAGAGGCTTTAGGAAGCTCCTGACTCAAACCTCCACTTCATCTCCTGTCTGGGTTTGAGGTAAAACAGGACCAATTTTGTTCAGTAACTGGACAGTCCACCTGGATGGGTGAATGGGCACAAGAATGCACAGGTAGATCTGTTGCAAAACCACGTGGATAGGGTTTTGTGAATGTGACAGCATGAAAAATGAACTTGCTGCATCTGAACTCCTCAGATATGGTATCACATTTAGTAAGCTGTTTTCTCCTCCATGTCTGTTGCTTGCAGACAAGGATTCTCCTCCTAGCTTCCAGCATGGGTCAGCTTGCTATCACGGTGGTGTTAGAAGGAGAAACAAACAAGCACAGCTTGGGGAGAGGATCACTGCCAGCCAACGCCAACAAAACTTGCTTCAGAGCTTTTCTCTGTGCGTTATTATGGGCAGCAAAGTAGACTGTAAATAAGAGGCCTGATTTCCAGCAGACCTTACCAGTGCCATTTGCTTGGAAGTCAGCATAGTGGCAGATGTGACTGCAGCAGTTGAGGCCATCCCTGCCAATGCACCGCTGCTGCCTCTGCTCGAAGGTGCCGCTCCTCCTCTGCCAGGTGGCACAGGACAACATTTGCCCATGCCCCAGTCACCCCTGCTCATGTCTGATTTCTTAGCGAGTCCCACCCTTTGGATTAAATGCAAATCAAAAGCTTCCCTGCCCTTAACCCAGATAGTTTCAGATATTCAGTTTCCACACACAGCTGTATAGACAGAAATAAGAGAGTAGAGATCTGTAGCACTCGGGTGGAAACAAGCAGGCAGGCAGAAGTGAGGGGGAGACAAGGCTGAACTGAATTTTGGCACCCGCCGTTGCCATTAAATGAAGTGTTTGTATAACTGGAAGATTTAGACTGTTTGGAGTAATCTTATGGGCCTTCAGCTGCCCTTGCAATAGGACAGTGATCTGGAATGGGGAAAGGGACACAGCAGGGGACACTAGTGTCGGCTAAAACCACCACACCTTGTGTCTTGGAGTCCTTCATGCGAGCTGTGTGTGCCTGCCTGCCCGCCCATCACCTTTCAGTTAGCCACCTCATTTCTCTGCCGGTGAACACTAGGCACTTAGCTGGAAAATTTTATTCCAGCATTTTAGCAGGACAATAATCAGCTGTTTGGAAACAATGGGGCAGACCTGGGAGCAGCACCTGAGAAAGGCTTTGTTCTGTGCAGTTGTAAAGCGTCCTTATGTGCTGATTTTTTTTTTTTTTTAAAAAAAGGATAAAAAAAAGGCAAAAATAAGCAAGCAGCTGGCAGTTGTGTAGTGAAGAGGGTGGGGGGCCTTGAGACAATTATTTGGTGCATTTTTCACCTGGAACTGTTGTGTAAAGTGAGCCTTCATAGTGGAAGGGACTGCTACAGCTGGTTGTTCTGGTAATGCCGTGCTGTTGCCGCATTGGTTTGTATTCAGTCTTGCTACCTACTGAAAAACAGAAACAATAGGAAAAATACATTCTGTATGGCAGCGCTAGTGTATACCTCTCGGCAAACAACTACAATGAGTCTAGCTTGAATTTTAAAGTACAACTATTAATTACATGCCATTGTGCTAAACATTGATGAAATTCTTTGTGGTAGAAAATATGTGCACATTTCTTCTAGGCATTAAAGACTTTTCTCTTTGGTGGTGGTAATTAAAAAACAAGGACAATATGACTGGCAGAAGGGAGTGGTTTTTTTCTTTTTCTAAGAAGACATAATTTATAAATTAAAAGCACTATGTCTCAGCCAAGAACAAGCTGAAGGGTGGTCTTCTGAACTATGGCATAAATGTCATCAATGAAAATGAAAGATAAAAGATGAAAAGCATCTTCTTTTCCAGTTAGAATAAGCATTTTTGTAGCATATTCAAATTATGCAGAGACGGTGTAATCCTTCCTCACTCACAGGGGCAACTGGTCAAGAAAATACTAGCTCCCTGAAACCAGCCTTCACAGGAACGTACTCAAGTCACTGGCACTTCCAAAGAGGAACAGAGGGAACACCCCACTGTCAGGAGGGCCTGTGTTCATCTGGGAAGGCCTGGCCTCTATAAACAAAACCAAATAAAAAGGGGGGGGTGTGAAGGTGTGTTAAGTACCAATAAGTAACTAAGTTCTTATAAATACACTTTTACTTTACAGATGAGTAACAATCCAAAATAACATCTAAGGGGCGCTTTCCACCATTGCTGTGGATATGGCCAAGACGTGCACTACACGTAATATTTCCTACAACAAACACTTATCCAAAGTGGGGTGCCCTTTCACCACTGATTTAAGACTCTCTACATTTCTTTTGTCACTAAAAAGAAGAGTTCATCCCTCCTGTCTTCCTCTTTCAGGTCCCTTCCTTATCCTAATATTCATGAGAAGTTGATCTGAGTGAAATTTAAGCCATAAAGAAAAGAGATTTCAACCACTTCAGGTCCTGAGTCACACTACTGAGCAGCTTTTTCAAGGAAACAATGAGAAAACACAGGTGAGCGGAAGAAGAGGAAATCCACCTCTCTCCAAGGTAATCTGAACTTAGATCAATTTAAATAAATCATGAATTAATCTATTCTTAAACAGAGCCCAGTGTCTGAGAGCTGGATTCAGTTAGCTACTTTCCATGTTGTGGAGGTGCATACTCTAAACTGCTCGAGTTTAATGGTCCTAGAAGGGTTGGGTTGGTTGGGTCTTTTTTAATAAATATAGGTGGTTGTTGTTGTTGTTTTTGTTAGTTTGTGAATTGACTTGTCTGTGTTGCACTCCCAGTTGCTCCAAAACTAATTTTAGCATGGGTGGCTTGGAACCCTGACTGTGAGTATACAGCTTTGCATTTCGTTCCCAGTCCCCACAAGAGGAGGTTGCAGCTTTGCGCTTCTTGTTGCGTATTAAGTGGATGGTTTAGGTGTTTCTGCTTTGCTGTGGCCGTGGAGGATGGAGCTGTACAGTTAATTCTCTCCAGTCGGGTTTTTGTTCTCTTTCTGATGACACTATGTTATTCTGCCTTGTGCATGTCAGTAGTTTAACAATCTGTTTATCGGCAAGTTAATTAAGAGTAGGGCTGGCTGAGGTTTTTTCAATTAAAAACAAGGCAAACCCAATATTCTGTTTTATGAACCATGTCCCTAAACTTTAAAAATCTCAGTGAAAAACTATAGGTTTTCTAAGACCTTTTCCCCGCCACGTGCTTTTTTGTTCTCTTTCCCTGTTCTCTGTCCCTTGTTTCAAGGGGTTTTTTGCTACCAAACTGGGGGGGAAAGGTACAGAGAGGTGGGAAATAAAACATCTTTTTCAACTCTCCCCACACAAGTACCTGTCTTTCAATCAGTGCAGGTTAGAACTAGCTGCAAATGCATTTCTGTGGCCCCAGTATGCCTGCTCTGTGCGAACACCTCTGCCCTCTTCTTGATATTTTTAGCCCTGCTTTTCTTTGGTATATCTCTGCTCTTCCTCTGCATTAGAGGACAACGTACCTTCCTGTGTGGTTCGCCTGTTTTCACTGCCCTTTCCTGACCCCTGGCATTTTTTCCTAGAGGCAGTAGGATGAATTTTACTGGTATTCACACTCCAGGCACGACACTGCCATAAGTCTCTGATGACACCGGGTATCACAGGAACTGCTGCGAACTCTGCTAGCGCTTTTGAGAGGCCTGATTATGCAGTAGGTGTCTTGCTTTGTGTCCGTATGCTGTGTTACTAAGGGGGAGCTGAGTGGGAGACGAGTTAAGCTCAGCTCTTGGGCCATTAGAACAGCCAGAGCCTGGATGGCAGCATGTATTGCCTGGGGCCATCCTCCCACTTGGCATCTCCAGCCTGATGTGGCCTCTGCTAATCCCTTTTGGGTTGACTGCTTGTTGTTCCAATACAGAGGAAAAGAAGCATCATCTGCCTTTGTCCGCCACTGCTGTTAGAAGCTTTTTGCTAATGGCAGCTAATGCGACAGTAGTGTTGCCTTGCAGTTATCCTGATACAGGAAAACTGCGTGGGAGGTCATCTAAGCACCGAGTACGGGGGAACTCATTGGTGGGTGACAGACGAAAACCAGCAGCGAGCGCTTGTGTTCTGTCTCCTTCCATAGGGACTGCGACTGGCAGAATCTGCCTGACTCCTCGTTTTCATTCCCTGGAGGAGTGAGAAGAAGGGCTGGGGGGCAACCAGAGCTCACGGCTTGATTTTTTATTTTTTTTTTGTCTTAAAGTATTGCTGATTTCTGAAACTTCCAGAGATGTCTCGATTAAATATAGAAATAGTGTCATGGGTCCTACGGCTGTCAGAAGAAAAATGCGAACAGGATGCTGATTATGAGGAAAGTTGTACTTTTCACTAGTAAAATACTTCCCCAAAGAGATGATTTTTTTGTAGTTATTTAGGTGCTCAGAGTGTGCCTAGATTTAGGGTGCTGGGGTCTTTCTGATGTTGGGTTTTTTTTGCTTTGCCCTGATCTGCTAACAATAGAAGTGAAGTGCTTTGGAGGTTTCGCTCAGGATTTGTCAAGTGAAAAATGTTTTGAAAGGGAAGCGACTTACTGGGTTAATCAGCTCTCCAGGTCACTCCTCCTCTGACAGAATGGAGGAACTGACTTCGGTGTGTATGGAAGACATAATTCCTGGTAAACCGAATATGAAAGATGAAGCGAAATCTGACAGAGAATATTTAAACCTGTGACTTTGCTCTGTAGATTTAGACTAGGTTTCATTTGATGTAAAGATCTTAAGGATCAACAAAATTGTGTAAGATTGTGAGACACAGGGAACTAGAGAGGTGCTTGGCATGGTGCAATGTAGATGAATGGCCTGAGCAGTCCGAAGCTTTTGCATCTGGCACAAGATAACTGTTCTGTCAGTAATGCTGGGTATTCCATGGGATTTTCCTGCAAACTTTAGAGATAGCAAGTTGTGTTCATTTCTGCCACGATCAGAACAGTCTACGAGGAACACAAAGCCATCAGGCCTGCCAGGAGTTTCCCACAGAGCTGCAGCTCTGGCTTTTCCCAGGACAAGAGGTTACAAATGCTTCTGGATGCACTGTTGTGTTTGGATATTATTTAATTTGCTTGTTTTTAAATCTGACAGTGAATTCAAAATATGTACTTAGGGCAGGAAGTGTTCTCTCCAGGACTAAGTACACAGTTGCAAAGAAAATAAATAGGAAACATAATATGCAAGTTTTCACACGTCATAGATTTCTGTTACTACAGAGGGGTCCTAGCATCTTTTGGGTGGCTTTTTTCAGAAAGGAAAAGTTGAATTTTACTCTTCCACAGCAGCTATATTATTTGGGCTTCTTATTTTAGTTTCTGCTGTTGCATGAGCTGACTGTTTTTCTTAGGGTGATTTAATGCAAAGTTTGAACTAGAAAAAGTGACCTTGTTATGAGATGCCCACCAGACATTCAATATGCCAGCAGCACTAGCCTGGTAAAGTTTATGGCCTGAAAATTCAATTTCAAAGGGTACTTTGATTTTTCTTTTTTTAAAAGAATTTCTCTTTGCAGTAAATTGACATTTAAATAACGTGGCTAATTCTACCAGCAGAAGTATTAGAAAGCAGTGGTGTTTATATATCATCCTCTTGTGGCTTCTAGGGTAGCTGTCTGGCACAATGCAGAAAAAGGAAACAGAAGGAAAAAGGAGACAGTTGGACACTTGAAATTCAGCTACAGGATGTAAACAGTCTCTTTCTGATTTCTCTTTTCTAGGTGTAACTCCCATTGTAGGTCTTCTATATTCGCGTCTGATAAACCACCAATTGACTTCAGTTTGCCTGTTATTGAACTAATACTGAACTGCGGTTCCTACTTCTCAAGGATATGTGAGGAAAAATATAAGGAGAGAAAAAAGCAAGGGTTCAGCTGGATGTGCCCCATTTAAAGAGCACATAGGCAGTAGAAAGCTGGGAAAATGCAATATAGTATCTGAATGTATTTAGAGTTTTGAGATCCTGGTATGAGACTTCTGTGCAGTTCGAGCAATGTTTCTTAACACTAATTCGTTATCTACAGAGGAGGTCTTTTTCCGTCTGGTTTTCTGCAGTTAATGGCTTATTTAAAAAAAAATAAATTCCGAGCTGAAAGACCCAGCAGGCTCCACCTGCCATACTGGCACAACCCGCTGGA
The DNA here is from genome assembly GCA_017639485.1 of Pluvialis apricaria. Lineage (NCBI taxonomy): Eukaryota > Metazoa > Chordata > Aves > Charadriiformes > Charadriidae > Pluvialis > Pluvialis apricaria. Next base: position 19,486,856 of record CM030015.1, on the reverse strand, counting down.
GCAGCAGCATATCAAACTAAGTAATGCTTTCATAGCTAGCATTCAGCAAACTATTTTTCATAGCCAGCCTGTGACTTTGCGAATGGGGCAGCAGACAAGGGGTTATGTGAACTTGCGTACGTTGGAGCACAAACATGTCATAGCCAATTTTAATCCTTAAGCCTGCTTTTGTTTCGAAGGTTCTTGTTTGCTGCAGGTATCTAAATTTAGCCATATTTTTGTCAGCTAGAACTTATGTTACAGAAAAGAATGCTAGCAAATCTCAGCAATGTCACACTTTATTAGTCATGCAAGCACTTAAAAGCAAGGTTAGAAACACAAAATTCTGGAGATTTGTGGTGGCAGTTGTTTAAAAATGCCACACTGAGCTTTTTAGGATTTACCTTCTGAAAATGGACCAAGTTAGAGCATTAAATTTCATGAACAATGCATCTTTCTTAAGTTTGGGAAAAGGAATATTTAAATCCTGAAGAAAAGCTTCCCTGGACATGTATGCTTCTCTTTCTTTGCAACATTTGCGAGTCCATCACATTCTCTTCCAGGTTCAAGGGCAGAAAATAGTATTTGCTGACAACCTGCTTTCCTCTTTGGTAGTGGCTGCGGGCTGCTTGGGTCCTGCAGATAAGCTTGAGGGACTCATGGCATCCCCTTCTAAACGTTCTTTTTCCTTTCTGCCTCTGCAGTGTGGGCTGGCTCTCTCCATGTTGCTTTGCTCGAGTGGGGAGGGTGAGAGGGCAGAAGTCACGCCATGCCGTGAGGCAGCGAGTCCCACACATGGCACCTCTATAATGGTGGTAAGCATGAGGCAGTGCTGTTGTTTCTGCTGTTGAGATCTGTTTTTCAAGTAGCAGTATATAAAAATCTGCCTGGTGTCTGTTAATGTGCATTTGCTGCAGTGTTCTATGTAAAAGAGAGAAGCTCATCATACAATTATACTTATTTTTCTTTCTTTTTGAACATAGCTGTATAAAATTGACAGGGGGGATAAAAATCCAAAGGCTTTCCCAGTGTTTACACCCTGGACTTCTTCCAATTTATTACCTTTTTTTTCTGCTTGTCACCATTGGCTTCTTGAAAACTTGGTAAGAGAATACTTCTTTTTAATTATTTCTTAGTAAAAACATGCACAGAAAGTTCTAGTTGCATACCAAAAAAGCTGACATGTTTTAACATAATATGGAAATTGCATCCTTCTTGTAATAGTGCCACTCTGGAAAAATACTCTCGAGCATCCTGCTGTTTGGTCCAGTTTCCGGGCCACCTTTGCATCCTGTGATGCTTGGCTTGGGAGAAGAGCAAACACAAGCACGGAAGTGGCAGTCTGTTGGCATTAGGTTTCTAACATGGGTGCCTCATGTCCCAGCCCACCTCATTTCACATGCACAATGACTTTCCAGCTATTTTATTAGGGGGTACTATTCTGCAAAGGGAATGGTTGACCAGTTATCTAAATAGCTGTTCAATACCCAGTTGAGCTATACGAGATCAGAAGGAATCAGCTTTGGAGCTAGGGTTGTTGAGCAGGAAGTTCAAAGCAATCGCCGGGCAGTTGTCGCAGAAGGGAAGGCCAAGCAGCAGAGAGCCTGGCTGGCTGAAGTGGAGAGCCGGCGTGCCAGGCAGAGAGCAGGCAGGGAGGCCGAACATAGCTGTTTTAAGAAGGAACGACGTATGTGGCCAAGAGAAAAATCACGTGTGGAAAGGTTATGCTTGAGAACTTGTTAGATGTTGTCCTCTTAAAGATGCATTTAACCAAAGGTCTGAGTGGAGAACTTCTTAGTAAATCCCCGTTTATCCATACTGCAACTGTTCCAGAAATGTTTCAGAGGAAATTAAGTACGTAACCAAGTGTCTTGACTTTGCTTCTCAGTTGAGAATTACACTTAAGCAGTCTGTCCTTGAAGCACGTGACAATCAAATGCAGCAGTGGTTTTACATCTGCTGGGAACTTCTACAGTTCTCAAATAAAAAATTCAAGGCATCGTTACTAGCGTTGTCTTCGTTATACTGGCAGTTGCAAAGCTATGTTGAAACAGATTCACAGATTATTCTAAAATAGAAGACATTAGAAATATTTCAGGCCTAAAGACTTCATATCTTCTGTCAGTAACAATATTTGGTTTGGCACCACATTGTGGGTGATTTGAGGTTGTTTTTGGCTTTAATAGCATCTTTGTTTCTGTAGACTCAAAAATGTGGATTCTTTTATAAACGAGGTTTTTTCATAACACCTAGACAAGTTTATGCTAGTTGTCCTGTCTCCAAATCGTATTATACATTACTAATATTACTGAGAACTTTTCTGCTTTTCTCTGGGCAGGGAAGATATTTTGTAGCTCTAATGTGTACAAATGGCTATCTGCATCAGTGCAGTGCCTCGGCCACAAAATCACAACTCTAATTGGAATAATCCATTTTGGATTACTGTTGAATAATGGGTGGGGAATTATCCACCTTTTTTCAGCAGAACGGTACATTCTCCCTGGTGATTTGTTTATTTGTTTCATTTCACAAAATATCTAATTCTGAGCTCATAAAATGACTACCACAATGCTCGTAATAGAGGGCACTCAGCATTTAAAAAGATAAAAGGCTTCAGAAATAGGAGTCTCTGGAGGTCTGGATACAGAGTGAGTGTACACAGAGAATAAAATAAACCCTATACAGGCTGTAAATACAGAATGGTCACCTGGAAATAAAGGGCATTTTGAAGGTAGCATTGTTAAACTGGATTTGTGCCAAAGTCAGAAGTATCAAGAAATAAAATCAAAATTCCACTATTTCAATTTCTTTGCCCTTTTCCCAGCTACAGAGCTACAGCTGCTAATTTTACAAGCTCTTCTGCTTCCAGGAACGGCAAATGCGAACCATAAACATCAATGAATTGCACTTAATATGGTTCCCAGAACAGATTTCTGAAGGCAGCACAATGTGAAGTTGTGGGTAATTGAAGCCTCGAGGCATTCTTGTCCCTTGATCTTTACCTGGTTACAGAACCTCATCTTCTGATGCCAAATCCCATTAGGATACCCCAAAATGACAGATGGCTCTGCCTATCTGCCAGTCGGCACAGATGTGATCCTTGGTTTTGGATAAACAGTAGGACTCTTTTTTGTATGTAGTAACCTAAATTTTCCTGGCCAGAATGTAGCTGCTCTTTGACAATAATGCAGGTTGTGCTCTGTAAATTAAGAGCAATATGTGCGTGTGTGTGTATGTACATGCGTGTCTATAAAATTTCTGTGAAGCAGAATTACAGATCTGGGCCCTGGGAAAGCTGTGCTAACATAAGACAAGGTGTGAATTTTAAACCGTGCACTTTTCTGGCATAACTCCTCCTGTGGAGCATTCTAAGCACTGAGTTCTGCTTTAGTTAAGCTGAAATGAGGGTGTCTGTGTGAGAGGTAATGGCATGACAGGAGTGGCTTAAACACGCCGACATAACAGAGGATACTTTCCTCTATAGACTAGCCCACAGGGTAATTTAAAAATATATATATATTATTCAGATAGCTATTGGCAAACGTTTTATTAAACATTGTAAGTATAAATGCATCCTCACAAAACGACTCAAGTAGACCATTTAGCCTTCCTATTATACAGTTGGTAAACAATAAATATTAATACAAAGCAATAATTTCCACAGGACGTGGTTCCTCGCTGTTAAATGTATTCTTCGTGACTTTTATTATTGCTATTAGTGACTTCTCTAGCTGAGAGCAGCAAAACTGTATAGTCTAGAGGAATCACAGCACAGAGAGAAGGGCGTGTTTAGCAAGCAAAAGGAGCTCCTGCATGTGTGGGTACAGGAGTGGTTCATGGTGTTTATGTACTTCTACCCCCTTTATTCATTTGGCTTTGAATGGTTACTCTGGATCAGAGTCCTTATACGCAAGAGCATTTGCCCATTAAAGGCATAATTCACCACATCTGCATACCTACATACAACTTCATGGTATTGCATTCCCAAAATCACCGGTGAACCTGGCATTCTCAAGCTCTCAGTTCTGAGGCTGAGACACGTCTGTTCAACTGTCAGAAATGTGGACCCACCTTAACCCCCGACTCTCGCTTCTCTGTTTGTCTCCACCTGAACAACGAGAAATCAAAGAACTGCTTGCTCTCAAAATCTAGGTGCTGCGGTGCAAATTCCCAGGAGCATTTTATGCCTGTATTCAGTTCCTCAGATGGCAGTCGTTGTACCTCTAGTGTTTGCTGGAAATCTACTTCAATATTATCTTAAAATAACCTTAAACCCTTTCATTGTGCTTTCAATGTGCTGAACAAAGCAGAATGGCTAACTCGCCAAATGCCTGTGTGAAGTCCTGCATGTGCTGCCTGGGGACGTTTGCTCTGAGCGGTAGAACTTGTTCCAGAATGACGGTGGAAAGCTAAGCCTTAAGGGCCATGTACCCAGTCAGGATGCTGTGGAAGCTGATGAAAAAGTTCAGTCTGGAAGAATTCTGTGAGGTGTTTGGTAACTCCTGGAGCCATTACCCAATATGTTAGAGAACCTAATTTTAAGGTTTCCACCAGTACAGTGGACAATGATTAATTCATAAAAGGCTTGTAATCCCACCTTAGAATAATTTGCAATACTTGTGTCAGCATTCAGGTAAGATAGATCAACTTTTTCCTTACTAAGGGAATCAAGTGTGGACTTCCCTTCAATCTGAAAGAGAAGAAAGTAGGACAGCATTAGTAGCTGACAGACGGCCAAAATTGTATTGGTCAGCTCTGCTGAGGAATTGTGTGGACTGAATCCTGCTCCCATGTGAGGCAGAGAGAAAATTTGAACATAGCAAATCTTGAATTTGGTCTCTGCAAAACAATAATACAACAAATTATAAAAAAAAATAGAAAGTCCGTTTCAAAAACGGTTAAAAACTCAGTACATTGCTGATAGTGTTTCAATTGTTGATTTAGTGAATTCTGGATATCCCCTTTCTGTCTTTCCTACCCATCGCGAATATGCTGATTTCATGCACAGAGTCAATGAAATATCCTCTGGAGAGGGTAAGTGGGATAGATGTAAGTGTTGGACTCAACGTTATACGCTGCCTGGGCCAGGAAACAAACACACCTACCAGTTCCAGCATAAGTTGCTTCTTGCTTTAGAGTCTTCACATCCACATTGTGTAGCGCTGTCCATAAATTCTATCACCTTTTCTTCTGAAACACTTCCTGGGTCATCTTGACAAGTTGTTCTGTTAAAGCAGCTAAAAATATTTGTAGCTGGGAATGGAAACTGCGCATATTCTCAGCACGGTCTGAGTCACTCCTTTGTGGAGTGTTTGGGTGTTGGGCTCACTGTGAAGTGCCGCGTGTGTTGAGCTGCCGCCTGGGACAGATTTCTTCAGCACCTGCAGAACAGGGGAGGCAGAGTAAATAGGGGACAGGGGAACCGGGTTTTGGGGTGCAGTGGTGAGCCAGACAGTTCCTGTGTCTGTGTTGAGCATGGGGGAATTTGCTCCAGTTGGTATATGTGATCCTCCACGGCCTTTGGCAGTCTCTTGCAGAGAAGAAGTGGCACTTCTGGAGAAGAATGTAATGGGATTTCATCTGCCCTGTGCTGGCCTTGGCTCGCCCCGTGGAGTCAGTGGGGATGAGGTTTTGTCAGCTACAGCGGAGGAAGGACAGGCATCCGAAGCTGAGTTTATATGGAGGTACAAAGGGATCAGGATTAGGCTGAAGAGAAAAGATCACAATACCCATTGCAGTCAACCCCCTCATTGCAATCTGAGACAAGAAATTCTTTGACGATTTTGTGCTTTGTGTTATGGGGCTCAGCTGTCTTGGCTAGCTATAGGATTGGTCTCAAATAAGGTAACAGAGAGGGAGAGTGTTCACAATTTGACCATGCTTGGACTGGCACCGTGCTTCTCTTCTATGGATCCGGCTGCTCTCTTGGGTCTGGGAGGGATGGGGCTGGGTGGGACAGCCCCTGGAAAACACAGCTCCTGCAGTCGAGTGGGTCCCACCAGTCCCTGAAGGGCACCCGCTGTAACACTCAGCAGGCAGAGAGAGACCCTCTGGGAAGGGGCTGTTAACTCCAGCAATTCTGTGACACAAAAGCTGGTGAGGGGTCTGGAGCACGAATCCTATGAGGAGCAGCTGAGGGAATGGGGTTGTTTAGCCTGGAGAAAAGGAGGCTGAGGGGAGACCTTATCGCTGTCTACAACTACCTGAAAGGAGGTTGGAGTGAGGTGGGGGTCGGTCTCTTCTCCCAACTAAGAAGCGATAGGGCAAGAGGAAATGGCCTCAAGTTGCGCCAGGGGAGGTTAAGATTGGATATTAGGAAAAATTTCCTCACCGAAAGGGTTGTCAAGCATTGGAACAGGCTGCCCAGGGAAGTGGTGGAGTCGCCATCCCTGGAGGTATTTAAAAGCCAAGTAGAGATGGTGCTGAGGGATATGGTTTAGTGGTGGTTTTGGCAGTGTTAGGTTGGTGGTTGGACTTGATGATCTTAAAGGTCCCTTCCAACCTAGATGATTCTATGAAAACTCAGAGATCTGCTTTTATTCCAAAAGAAACATCTCATTTGTAAGAATTCCCTTCCTCCTTTTCAGGTTATATCTTTACCATGAGAAATACCCACCTATTGGAGTGGTTGCTATTTACATCTTTCCTAATTTTTTAGCAACTTCTTGCTTTGACATATTCAGCTAAATGAACAGGGGGAAACTTGCATTTGTTTACTTGTTCTTTTAGAGATAAAACACCTCTGTGCCTCAGCCTTTGAAATACTGTGAATGATGGTTTTTGAAAGTGAATTTAGAAAATATTCTGAATTAAATATTTATGTTTAAGCTTTTACAAGGCAATATGAATAAGCCTTTTGGTTTTTTTCCACAGCAGACTTAATTGTGCTTAGCCATATATGAGAGATGGATTCCCTAGCTACAAAAGCCTTCTTGTTGTTTTTTGTGGAAAGTTCAGGCCCTCCATAATCTCAGTGCTAGGGTGTTGAGCTGGGATAAAATTAAGAGGGTTTTGCCCACGAATTACATTCCTAAAGTGTTACAGTGTAGATGAGTCCAGAGAGTGAAAGTCTACATGGCTGTAATCCCTGGTGGAACAGAAGAGGTTAAATGCACAATATTCTTGCCAATTACCCTGTGCAGTTCAGAAAGCCAGCAGGTTGTGGTATCGACTATTCCAGACTTCTTGGTGTAGCAGAGAAATGCCTCTGCGGGGAGACTGAGTGGAGAGGAGGGTAATATTAGGTGCAGGAGACTGCGAAAAAGACCAGAAGACAGCACGCTCTACAGAGGGAGGGCAGAATGCCGGAGAGGAACTGCACATCCATACTGACAACAGGAAGAGAGAAATCTGTAAGGTTTTGAACTTCTCTGCCTGTCCTCAGAGAACAGAAGCATACGCTGGTTTTCCGGAACAAGGATAAGAAATCGGGGATCAGAGGCTAAAAACTGCATTCTGCTGGGAGCAAGCAAGACTCCACTAGATGTCCTTCATGTCCACATAAATGACACCATCAGATTTCGCTGAAAGGGCTGAAAGGTGTCTGCAGGAGGTGAGGGAAGACACCTGGATTCGTAGTTCTATGAGCACCATGGGGTTCCTTTATATATGAAGTGAATTCATGCATGGTAGTGAGTGGCCTTCTCAAAGATGTGACCTATGTCCCTGGAGGATTGTTTTTCTTGGTTAAAACTACTCTTTAGACAGCTGAAAGCAAAAACTAACACCTTTGAGGGGCTGGTTATGTATTACAGTCTTGTTTGTGGTTTTTAGGTGGCTGCTGGGGTTTTTTACATACTTCGGTTTATAATATGTTATTGTTTATATTGACTATGGCCACTAGGAAACTGGTGTGGGTGTTAGGAGTTCCCCAGAGACAATCTGATGGAAAGTTAGTGTTCTCTTAGGCTGTGGTGAAAGGAAGGAAGGAGCTGAAGTTCCCAGTTTGGATGAGGAAGGTGGCATCTGTGTCACTTAAGCAGACGGTTATTAGTATTATTAATACTTGTATTATTAATAGTTATTAATAATCTCTTATTTGGGACATAATTTTGGGCACATTGTGCAGACAGCTCGAGGTCTCTAGCTGTGTTTACAGACCGGGTAAAGTGTTACTGAATGCAAAGTTGTAGGTGAAGAGGAGCCGGATGAAGTTGGTGACAAATCTGTACTATAACAGAGAACGTTAGACCTTTCCTACTGGTACTCAAGACAGGTTACGGTGAGGGTGGTGGTGAGTATGCTGGTGGCATGCGTTAATGCCCTGGATAGTGCTAGTGAGGAGATCATTTATGGTGCATAGTTTATGGATGTTGTGCTGATGCATTAATACTTGGAGCATTAGCCACAGGAGGGAGGAACTGGAACCAGCAGTGCACAGCAGAGAATATAACACTAGGAAGACAGAAAACAGTGCTCTTGAGCTGCTGTTCTGTGCTGTACTGGTACTTATGCTATCCGCTTTCCATACAGTTACGCTCTAGGTCTAACGGAAGAAATGATCTTGGGAAGAGAAGAGAAGGGCAGGGATGAGAAGAGAAGAAAGAGAAGAGAAAGTGGAAATTGCTGAGGAATTGATTCTTGGGCAATGCCTGCCCAACAGACTGTTAATCATGTCATATGTTTAGTTCCAAAACGTTTGCCAGGTCTTTTAGAGGTGCTGTGCCATTTCTAACTACTGTGTGATCTTAACAGCATTATTGGGTTACTGTACAACTTAGATGTTCCCGTACAGTGGGTTATGTTACAAGATGATGTCAATAAGCACAACTTTCAAAAGCTGAATATTCTTTTATGGTTGATATTGACAAAATAAATGTCAACTTGCACATAGCACATCTGCAGCAAGCTGGGAGATCACCAACTGTCTGGAGAAAAACTACGTTCAGCGCTGAAGGAACAGGACTGGGACTGCCTAATACCATGCATTTGACTAACTGCCTACTATGCCATGCTCAGTTAAATTGCTTTCCGTTACCTTTGCACAGAAAGTATTAAATGAACAATGCAAAGATTCTTGATTTCTGGTGTTTCATGCTGAGGAAATATGGGCGTATGCTTTTACGGTTTCTCACTTGGCTAGTTTCTGTCTTTTTGGATTGGGGAAGGATGAAGAATTTTAGCAGCCTACATGCTTTAACAATGTGCGTAGACAAATGCGTGCAAAGTGATAAGCTGTTTGAAGTGCAAGGACAAAATTAGTATTACTGATACCATGGCAAAGGTGAGTGATGAATTATGCCTCATAAGAAAGCACTTTATATACACTGGATTTTGAGTACTTTTATACTTTGTGCCTGTTGGTATTTAAAAATGACTGATTAATCTGACATTATCTGAGAAAACTGCAACTGCACTGTTCCTCTGTTAAGTTACAGGAACCATATCTCAACTTAATGGAATGTATGGCAAGCTGCAAAGCTACTGTGGCTATATTCCACAGAATGAAGTTGAAAAATAAAGACATAGGCTTCTGGATGGTATAAAACAGAGGCTTGGGGAAGAGAAGGGTCTCAGAGTAAAGACAGGTTGAAGAAGATTGAAGGATGGGTACGGTAAAACAGGAATTCAAACAGATGTGGCAATTTGTTTTACAACATAACCATAAAATGCCACTTAAAATGCCTCATTTGTATTCTGCGTCAATGTAATAGATGTAAATCTTTCAGGGAGTTACTAAATATACATTTCTGTTGGCAAGTACAGAAAGCATATGATCAATGGGAGAAACTTGTAGGGATTTTTTGTTGTTAGGACAACATGACTAAACTTTCTGGGACTGGATCACTCAAAGGAGCCCTCCATTTTAGACCATTTGTTCTCCCTCTCTTTCTGACATTTTATCACTTCACAGCATTTAAACATTTATTTTCATCTTATAAGTCATAGTAACTGGCTAGTGACCTGTCTGCTTTTGACACTCATTTGCTTATTGCATGGGGGTCCCATCCATCTCACACATACACATTGCATCTATAATAAGGCCTTCAGCTTCAAATGATCTGCATTAGGAAGAATGTCACTCCCTATAAATGTGGCTATTGCTGCAAATGAAACCACTATTTGTCAGGATTAGGGGAAGCAAAGTGTAAGAAAAGTTTCAGTTAAAAAAGGACTCGTCTGAAAAGACACAAGTATCAACAGAGTTATCAAGGTTTCAGATTTTCTGAGTAATAAGCCTGTAAAAACAGTGTGTGACGATATCAGTGAGTCTCATGGTGGCTTGCCAAGTGCACTTGTGGTTTAGTTTGAAATTCAATTTATAAATAAATTCCAGAAATTTCAATAAAAAGTGCTGTTGGTGAGGATTTCAATATTTCCAATGAATGATTTTCAACCTTCAGTTCTGTAGGGGAGCTTTCTCAATCGATTTGTAAGTTTCTCATTTAGGGATTAATCAATTCTCTTCCTTGGGAGGATTATATTTGTTTCATCTTTGGCCCTCTCTTCCACTGGAGCATTATATAAGAAGTGGGATAGTCTCACAGAGGGTCAGTGAAGTATATTACCTGTATTACCTATATATGAGCAACAAGACCCTTATCATGCCTGCTACTAGGTCCTGCCCTCTGTAGTAGGAAACTGGTTTACCTAGTCCAGCATTTGACTGCAAATAAAAATCCTAACTAACTTCTGAGTTGTAAGATTCCCAAATTCTGCTTTTTCTAGGAAGTGGAAAGTCATCATTCTAGGAGGAGTTTTGTGTTGCTAAAAAGAAGTTGGTATCTGGAGAAGTATTGGCACAAATTACATCTCCCTAGGTTCTCCCCAGGTTTTCGTCATTACAGTATTTAGCAATACTGCCTTATCCAGAAAAAAGCACGGTCTTCCTTGTATTTGGAGGTACATTTCTGTCTGTCAGGCTAATCTGCAATAATCTTATTTAACTGAACCGTCTTTACAACAGATTTAATACTTTATTGGCTATAGTACACAGAGGTTAATTTTCTCCTTTAAAGTTGTCTGCCTAGCGAGGAGGCTAAGGCTCCCTAATTTGCAATCTGTATGAAGACTTAGTTCAGTGGTCACTTGCTTAGAAGACGAGGGTAGAGATAGTCTGTTCATCTGTTAGTACCTGTAGTTGTCCGGTTTGTTCATACTTGTTTGCTACACCCCATCCATTGACCTTTGAAGTCTCACTTAAAAAATTAGCACTCTGAAATCTAAACATCGACCTATTCTGAGAAAGTTCAGCTCCAAGGCGTACATACGAAGAAGTAGTCAAAACTACCCTGCAAAGCTCTTTGTCAGAGAGGGTGTTTACATCCTTCGTGACTCATTCGATCAGGCTGCTCTGTGTTTACACTGCTTACTTCAGAAGGCTGGGTGAAGTGCTGAAGGCTGTCACAGGTTTAGCGTCACACAGCTCGGTGCTGATGCAGTCTAAATCCAAAGCCTGCCTTGTTTTCAGTGTGTGATCTAGCCGTGGGAGTGTCTGTTTTCATTCCTTCACATCCCATTTGGCTTGGTAGCTACTAGATGGAACATGCCAGTACATTAGGTAATAATTGGGGTTTGATGCCTTTCTCTTAGAACTTTACTATATGGTGAGAAGATGCATACAGCAGCTCTTGGCTAGTGTTTCTCTTCCCTATTCTCTCCCTATTTCCTCTTTTACCATAACGTATTTTGAACGCCTAACATTCATCTTCCAGAGTACTCAATTTAAAGTGCTGCTTTGAGGTACTCCATCTCTGAGAAGTGGCATGTATATTTGTTTTCTTTCTGTATCTGGAGGAGTCTGTATTTCTTGGATCTATTTTCTATATCTGGAGGAGTGTGTATGTGTAAACTGCCTTGCTTTGCAGTGGTTGCCCACAACAAGTATTGCTCACGCACATATACTCCAGCTGCTCTGTATGACTGGTAAGCAATGAAATAACAAACTGGTCATTCGCCTAGAGGACCAGGGTGGAGGTAGTCTACTCCAGCAGAGTTAAAACCTGTATGTGTTGCATCTGTCTGTAATCTCTTCTTATCTGCCTCTTGTTTTCTCATTCTCTAGTCATTCCTTCCACTGATTCAGTACTTTCAAATAGGTAACTCTCTTGCTTTCACATCTTCTCCTTTTTATGTTGACTTTGTTTTTCAAGAAAATGTTGTTTTCCCCCGCAGCCCATGGGATGTTTGGTCGTTTTGGCATCCTGTGCGATGTCTTGCAGTGAACCCCCAGATTACCTATTGTTCACCTTTCATCTTGTTGAACTACACTGTCAAGGGTTTTTTTGTGCCAACTGATTGTCTAAATATTTAAGCTAAGTAATCTGCCAAGAACGGTGTCAGGAGAAAAAGGATACTGCAAAATCTAGAAAATTAGTCAAAATACAATTATCTTCTGAATAACATTAAATAAAACCTCATAGAACGCCTTGTTTACTCTCTTTCATGACTTCCGAGTTTGTTGATGTTAAAGGTCAAATAGCCTTTCTCCAATTATTTGTTATGATTGGTTTTCAGATTTTTGCCACTAAATAATACAACTAAAGGAGTTAATTCTTCAGTGATAATGGAAGGTGGAGTTGTGGCTGCAGGTTTAGGATTTTGGTCTTCAGTGAGGTATTTATATGTGGCTGTATCTATGGTATCTGAGAAGATTTGCTCTGAAGAGTTACAAACTTGTATCCTTCTAAGAACAACTTTCTTAGAATTTCAATCTGAATATAACATATCCTGTTTTACTTGTACACCTTTTCCAGACACCTTGCTAAAAATCTGCAGACACAGTTCCACTGTCTGGAGTGGGCATAAATTTGTTTTGCAATTTTAATAACAAAGGAAGAGGGAAGGAACATAGAAACAAGAGACAGATGTTTGTGGCAATGCAGCTAGACTCTGGAGCTACAAACCCCATTCCTGGGGTTTTCTAGATGGTGTCAGGCAGGTTAATGTTGTCTGTGTGAGCCTGTTCATTCAGTTTAGAAAATCTTTGGCAGATAGCCACTATTCTTGCTGCACATATATGCAACTTCAAGCACCATGGGCTGCTTGATATGCAAAAATTACACATAGACCTCAGATTCTACATGTTAAGTAGGAACTAGGGGTTTGTCCAGCATTGCAGACACTGATCGAATTGTACATATTTTATGAACTGTACTTAGAACCGCAAACAATCTGTGTTTCCTCTGTTTTCTGATTTTTGCCTTCCAGTCTGAAGAGCTTTCTATCAAGATTTACGTCACTGTAAGTAAAGGACTTGACTACAAAAATTTCAGGGAGTGAGTCTCTGAAACTTCCAAACCTTCCACACACACACCCCCACACACACACCCACACACACACACACAGTCTCTCTTTGTATCTCAATCTCTCATCCAGCATGCAATGCACAGTGTAGATGACTGCATCCCAGGTTATCCTTCCAAGGACACTCTCCACTTTCCCACAATCTCTTTGCCTAGCATTTCACTGTGATGATTTGACCAGTGCCTGGGCAGTTTGTGATTGTGATGTCCTCAGAATGATCATGAAGCACCTAGTAATGGCACTTGGCCCTTCCTTCCTTCCTCGCCTGCCTTACTGCCCACCTTTGCTTGGTCCTGAGGTGACAAAATACCATATGCGGGCAGGGGTATCAGAACTTGTTCAGAATTTAGTGGACAATATTGCAGCCTAGCATAGTCAGTCAGGTCTTTACATTGCCAGCGTATCTTTGCTCTGACAAGAAGTGTGTGAGATTCAGGGAGGTCAGCACAAACAATAAATGATGGTGGCTTTGCGTGGTATCTTTCTGGCGTCGCTACCATTAAAAGATTTGAGACCAAGAGAGCCAAGTACGATGCTAGAAGCCTTTCCAGATTTCAGCAGGAGAGGAACCCAAGCATACAAACTCCAAGGCACAGGGCACTTCCACTGCCAATGGATGAGGAAACTCTCCAGCTTTTAGCCATCCATTCTTTATGGGCTCAGTCACTCTTAGCAGCCCATATTGTTACCCACAGTAATGTATTTGAGGTGGCATTTGTGCTAGTGTTAGTGCAGGGCCCGTTGGGGGCTAGAAAGAAAGGAGGTCAGTAAGAAAGAAAAATCAGGCAGATTGGAGGAAATAAGTAGAGTATATTTTACTTTTGTCTCGTATGTAAATTTCTGGGAAGTAAATGAGGTAGCCTACTCTGTCCTTGTGTCTTCCAATGATGAGAATTAGCCCAAAGCAAACTTAGCAGAGAAATCACATGTTGTTAGTATTTTCATACTTTTACTATTCCTGGAATGACTGAAGGCTCAGGCAACATGCAGGAAGGAACAATGATGTATTCTGCTTTTCCTCTGGCTAGATATTCCTCAGCAAACTTAAAAATATTGACCAGGCAATTATAGAGCAGATACTGCTCCAAACAGATGCTGTATTATAACATTCTCACAATTATTCTAATTCTGATTCAAGTGACATTTAAATATGCTTAATCCTGAATTTTTATGCATTATTTTGCATACCACAAAAAGATGCAAGCAAATGCACTGTAAACTGCAGATTTTGTGTCTTTAACTTTTGAGCCATGTAGTAATTTGTTTTGCTTTCACCACAAAGCTTCATTGGTTTGGTTTATATCACTTTTTCACTAGCTGGTTTTCAAACATATTCTTAATCTCAAGCTGCATTTGCTATAAAAACAAAAATGCTCTTGAGAAGCAGTATTAAAATGTGTTTATTGGTGTTATATGCTTTCCATCTTCAAGAAACACACTGTTAATCTCAGGGAAATGTTAATCTTTGGGTGTACACAAACAGAAAATCTTTTTTTCTAATTTCATACTTAAAGATAATAGGCTGATTCACACTGGAAGCAGTGAAGCCTGAAAGTGAAATAGGTTTAAATTTACAGCTAAGCAGTCTATTTTATGTTTTCTCTTGCTTTAAAAAAAGATTCATGGCTATTTACATGTAATTGTGTGCACAGAATAAGTCGTTTATGTAGTTATATATCTTTTTCCCTGATTAGAGCTTTTGTTTGTTTTCCAAATCTTAAACCAAAAACAAGGTTTAAAAAAATTAGAATGGGAAGGGTAAATGTAGAGACACACTAACAAAATGAAGCAAACTGTCAGGAATCTA
This sequence comes from Pluvialis apricaria, assembly GCA_017639485.1. Classification (NCBI taxonomy): domain Eukaryota; kingdom Metazoa; phylum Chordata; class Aves; order Charadriiformes; family Charadriidae; genus Pluvialis; species Pluvialis apricaria. The sequence goes on along the minus strand of CM030015.1, from coordinate 19,471,825 downwards.
TGAATATAAATAGTTTTTAGCAAAAACATGTTATCAAGGAGTTCTCAACTATATTTGGCATTTTTGGAGCAAGAGTTGGTGCTTTATTAAAGAACATCTCTGTGAAAAGGGACAGTTTGTGGACCCTCAGCCTGGGGTGTCCTTGAAATGACTATAGGAAATCTGAAAGGTATGCTCGTGCTACTGTGGCAATATCCAAAAAACCATTATTATTTTTTTATGTTTTTGGAGCACACATCAACCAAAAAGCTGTAAATAATCTACAGGAATGCTGAACTGTCACAAAATTATTTATGATGAAAGCGAAGGTTATAAAATATTCATCTTTTTTTTTATTCATGTAAGATGGTAAAATTAAACAAGGTAAGCAGCACACCTATTTTCTGTGTCTCCTACTTTCCCTTTTACTGCCTAATAATGATGGGGAAGAGGCGGACTGGGAGCATTCCAGTTATAGTTCTGAGCAGAATTTTATATTGTTACATGCCTCAGACTCTGAAATTTGTACTTAACCTGATAACTTAGCCTACAAAGCGTATGTTCCCCCTCAGCCACACAGGCTATTAAAGACAGAATTACAGGTTCGTCTTTATGAAGAGGGAACCCTATTTTGAAGCTGGAGCTCATTACTGTGTGTGCAGTCTTGTGCTGTTCTTGCTTTTCAGAACTTATCTCAGAGTTACTAGGGGCTGCATGCAAACGCAAAATGCAGGAACGGACTCCAAGGTGATACCTAATGCAAATCTCTTCAGCCACCAGAATACAGTGGAACTGTGGGGTTTTTTGGTTACAGACTAACTTCTTAAAAGTTTTTTCAGCAATTAAGCAGCAATTGCTTTGGGAGGGTTTCTCTGTTGTTGCCATTTCAAGCCTTGATGACCTTACATTTTAACCATCATTCTGCTTTAGCAATATGTCGGCTGCTGTCAGTGCTTACCACGTCTGTGTGTGAGCTGAGAACCGCCATAACACATTTGCTGGTTTTAGGGACAGTAGTTCTCTTGCAAAGATGAGCTTGGAGGCATCTAGATCGGCACCGGTACTTAGCTCTGATCCTCAAAGAGGCATCGAATTCACAAAAGAGGTCCTTACTGCACGTGCTATAAACTACATTCATACTGGCCAAACTGTGGGCATCAGGGGAGAAAACAAGGTTGAAAAGACACCCCAGGGTGGAGGTTTGGAAAAAGCCAACAGCTGAATGCTTAACAGTTTCTCTCTTCAACTAACTCCAACATAGGGGAAAAAAAAAAAAAACAACCACAAAAAGAACACTCACTTGTGTGGGTTCCTGTTCCTCCCTTATTCCTTTCCTGTTCCATTTTGCCCAGAGCCTTGAACGTGTTAAAGGAAGCCAAATGGGAAGAGGGAAAAGAGCATGGATAAGGGGTCGAAAGGGGAATAGCACCATCCAGGCCCTGTGATGTGGTATACGTGCCAAAAAAAGGGATACCACCCACTTTCAGGATGAGGATCAGGCTGCTGCAAGCATTTATTCAACTGCCAGTGCTGTATTCAGTTCTCTGGATGCCATTCCTGAAATCATCTCCCAGACCCCAGCTGTAAACATAGTTACTAAATGCATACCTCATAAAAGCACTTCTAAATGCAAATGGCACGGTTTTCTTTTGTGTACATAAAGCCATTTGGGCGTGCACGTGGGTGTGCATCATATTCAATTTGTCTATGATTGATAGACTGTCTTCCAGACCAGAGGGATAAAAAGAAAAGTGGAAGTCAAAGCCTCTGATTTTTATTTCAGCGGTAGCCAGGCACATACATCTGTGTGCAGAATTTGGCACTCAGCAAATCTAACTTTTGCCAAACCAACAAGAGTAATTGGTGTAACAAGGCTCTCGTGAAATGGAAACACGCATGAACTAAGTATTTCACATCTCTATATTGGAAGTTATTTTTAGGGTTAATTTGGGTTATGCGGTTATATTGTTCGTGATTAATATAGGGTCTTTACTATGCAAATGGTGCTTGTAAGGAGCAAAAAACAGCTGTTTTAGTTGGGTAGTCTTAATGGCCAATGGCCTGGCCACAGTAGGGGCACCATAAACACATGTGATGACATTTTCCTGCGCCAGACCCCTTAGAGTACACTCCCAAGCACAAACCACTTTTGCTATGGGTTGCAGACAGTGAGGAGAGAAAACTTGGAAGGATACACAGATGCTGACTAGATACTGTGGAATTTTTTATTCTTTTTTTTTTTACTGTTGTGTCCATATTGCATGTAGTTCTGTCACCAAGGGACGCGCTTAATAGACATTATACTGTGGAAAACATATTGATTGGAGCTGGTTATGTGGCATAGGGATGGAACTGCTTTTTCTAAAACACTTCTTGGACCTAACACAGGTGTTTAAAGTTCTAGCTGGGCATTCCTAGGGTAGACCATGCAATTACAAAATTACTATTTCTGGAGTGGTATTAACTATGTTGTTGTTATTCTTTGAAACATCATGATTTTTATAGGTTGCAGATTATTTTCATTTGCTTCCTGGTATTTGTATCTGTAGGGTGTCCTGGGATTGTAGTTCCATTCTTTTCTCTGCAGGCAGAATGGCTAGAATTTACACAGGAAAGAAAACTAAGATTCATATGAATCAAAGATTTCAAATATTCTACGCCTTATTATAAAATCAGGAGAACTGGATACACTCTTCTTGTGTTCGATTGAAACAGTATGCTGCAGCGTTTAGGGTACTCACGAGAATTTCATGCTGACATGGGGAAGGTATAGTCTTATCAAATTTTCAGTCCCTTTAAGACAAAGATTGGTGAAAAGGGAAGGGGGAACAGAATTTAACCCCCTCAGAGATATTGAAAAATTATTTTTGTAGGATAGGTCATTAGAACATCGGGTTTATCACTTCCTGAAAGTATAGGCGAAAAAGGAAAGTTGGTTTGTTTTCACATAGAGCTTCTATGAAATTTTTATAACTTGCTAGGATGGGAGAAGGGAAATCCTCTGTTTTCCCTTCCCCAACATGAATGGGGACATTTGATACTGAGGCTACAACTCCACAAGACATGGCGGAGATCTTTGAAATAAGGATTCAAGTAATGCATTTTTCTGTGATTCATGTGAAAACTGAAAGCTGTACAGTTCAAGCTGGTCCTGCTTTAAAGCAACATTCTTTGGCAGAGAGAGACGATACCTTTGATGAAAATGAAATTGGTTCCTAAAGACTGTTTCAACAGACTTATAAAAAATCTCTCAAAGTTGAGTTCAGACCAAGAAGTATTGCCTGCCACGTACTCTGCTTTCACAGGCTTGCTTCCTCCTTGGCACTGGTCTGGCTTGGAACCTCTTTCTAAAACCAAACTAGTGACAAAATTGTTAAAAAGAAAGAAAGAGAAGGAAAAATAGAAAAGGGAAAGGAAAAATGTCATCCTTAATTTAAAGAAGTCTATTCTTGTGAGCTTTACAACTCAGTTTTTTAATTTCAAATTGTATAGTTACAATAAGCATCTGACCTCTTGGATGCTCGTGTAACCTCAGCCTAATCACACTGTTTTCTGTGCCAGTTAGGGAAGATGCATCACTGCACGTGTCACCCACACTTTGATGTCTTTATGGATACCTTCGCAGAAGCATAACAAGCAGATTCCTAAAGCCACTCTAAAAACAATTTCTGAACAAAAATTAAAGACCATCTCTTAAGATGAAAAGAAGAATGCCCGGCTACTTTGTCTAGAATAAAGCAGCTAAGGGTGCCTTACGCTGAAGGTACAGGTGCTTTTAAATAATGATATCAGCTCTGAGAACAGAACTAGAGTCTTGGTCCGGTCACCCCCTGAAAGAGCAAATATTTCTTGCTCGACAGTGTCAGATGTGTCCTTGTCTTATTATTCTTTTTTAATAGTGCATAACCCATGTTATCTCTCCTCATCAATATCCCCTAGATAACAGCCATCCACGTTTTAAAGGCTTTATAGGTAAACTACAGCTATTTAATATTTTCTTTTATATTCAACCAGTCTTTTCCTTTTCATGAAGGAGACCATAGTGATCTAGCGATACAGCCTAGCACTGCTTTGTCTGTTATATGATTGTTATGTTTCCATTTATATCACAGTCTCCTCTGTACTATTCAGATCCAGAAAAAGGAAAAAAAAAAAAAACCTACTGCAGAGTTAGATTTTCTGTTTGTAGAAATGCATTTGATGGCAGGGGGAGGGGGAGTTTTCATAAAGTTCAATTTTTTAATAAAACCCAATTTCCTTTTCACATCACAGCAATACTATGACAAAGGAATTGCAGCAGGTGTCTTTCACGGGGAGAACATAATTGTGAAGCTTGCTGGCGTCCTGCTTGCTCCAGCACCGGCAGCCAGGTGAGGGGCTGCCAGTAGAGGAAAGGCTGTAGCCCAGCTGTGGCTAGAGGTGTTCACAGCAAAGTAAGCAGCAACAAACTGTGCAGTACTCTGGTCTGGTGGTCTTTGTCCTTTGGTGCTTGTCTGTCACCATGTGGTGTCCCCTGTCCTACTGAGCTGGGTGCTACTGACGCACAGTGTGAACTCTTAATTCCCTGAGTGCTCTTGCAACCCAGCCCAGGGGGCAACAGTTTCCTCATTTCGTGTTTTTGGTCTCGCCATCACTATCATTGGAACAAGCACTGGAACAGGCTGCCCAGGGAGGTGGTTGAGTTGCCATCCCTGGAGATATTTAAAAGATGTACAGATGTGGCACTTAGAGACTTTTAGTGGTGGACTTGGCAGTGCTAGGTCAACGGTTGGACTTGATGATCTTAAAGGTCTTTTCCAACCTAAACGATTCTATGATACTGTCTCTGATTTCTTTGTGAAAGGCAATGGGGTCACACTTGCCATGCTCCAGTGTCATTGTGTTACAGAGCAAACCTGCCTGAGGACAGGAACCTGTGCCTGCCCCCGTGCTGCAGCAGGGGAGGGAAGAAAGGGCACCGCAGAACAACAGGGCTGACCACAGCCAAACCTTTGCGTTTTCTGAGTGAGAGAGCTGCTTCAGACAGCCTCTGGTTTGCAAGGGAACCCGGCACCGCCTCCTACCACCCACAGTCCTCAGTTCTGGGCTTGTAAGAGGGACAAAACAGTGAAACAAATGGTTGATTCTCTCTCTTCCTCTAACTTTTGGTTCCCAAAGCGCTCCTTATCACATTCTGCTTAAGAGGGCACAGCAGGGCACAGCATGACACCACAGTGAGATGGGCTGCTGCGATACTGCAGACTTAGAGCGTATGAAGGTCTGGATGACTTTCATCTTTGTAGCCAATGTCACCTAACACTTAAAACCTGTGTTGAAGCAGAGAAAGCACAAAAGTTTAGATAGAAAGATTGTCAGTAATGTGCAATAGCTTGCTGGATATCTGCTTGATTTTATCTGTGTTCTGGATCCGAATAAGTAGCAATTTCAATATTTCCCTTTCCAAAATGCACTACTTGTTCTAGTGAAGAGATCTCAGGTACTCGTTCTGGGGAGTTGGTATGTTACAGTGGCCTCAGACAGGGTTGCCCTGGCCAGGTAGGGAACACTCATTCCTCCAGCCATTAGTACAGGCCTCGAATCTGAATTGCTTGATTTCACAGCTTTATTTCTGGCTCGTAACGTGAAAGGCTGAGGCTACAATGCCCAGTGCCGTGTCTGTAGCTGTCCTTTCCAAATCTTGCTGATAAAGTCTACTAGCCCAGAAAGAATTACCATCAGTGTTTTGAAATCACCTGAAGACAAGGTGTCCTGCTGAGCACTGTGTAACAGCAGACAGCAGCTGCTCTATGCTTCCTTGGTACTGTTTTCCCCTGTTTAGTAACCTTTGATTGTTGCTGTCAGTTGTACAAGGCTTATAAAACCTGATTTCTAGCTTCAACTGCGTCTGCATATCTCTTGTTATTGTCTGTATGCTTAGGTAATCACTCATGTTGACAGAGAATTTCCCTTGTTCTTCCAGGTCAGAGACCCTCTAGTCATTACATTAATTTGAACAGTTTAAGAATGATCAACAGCAAAAGCAGAAAACACCATTTGCTTCCTTTAAATAAACAGCTCATCTTCCTGCAACTGCAATACCCTCTGCTTATCTCTCTTACATATTATACTGTAAATTTATGCTGTCTGTGAGCTCTAACCTCCTGGATGTTTCATAATTCTTCGGGTTGCATCCTTGGCAACAATTCTGACTTGCAGCCTGTCATTAGTTATGTTGTCCAAGTGTCTGAGATCAGATGCAGTGTGTTGAGAACTTGAGGGAGCTGACATGGTTCTACCACCACTACTACGGTAGATGCCTTTTGATAAATCAGTAGGAAAAACTCTCCTTTTTTTCAAATGGATAATTCTCTTAGTCTTCAATAATATGGACGTTGATTGGTTTCAGCAAGGTCCTGATTGGTGTGAGTTGTTTTTAACCCAGCATTACATCAGAAGTGTTACTGAATCACATAGGATATTTTCTTCTGTTCTTTTTTTTGAGTCGGATCTTTGCATAAATGACACTTCACAGAAACAATTCCGTCTAAACCCTTGCTTCAGGTTAACGCATTTACTTTTCCATGTCAAGCTGTTGCAGTTTCAAAAAGCTATGAACCCCTAAAAGCAATTTAGCGTGATCGTACCAGTGACAGATTTAACTCTGGACAAATCCATGCTGAATTTGTTAATCTGTCAGATGGACTGTTCAATGTACAGCCTGCTCATTTCTTACAGTTTCAAATGCACACAGCTGGTGCAGTGGTATTTGCTTCTGGTTTATGCATCAAGCTTTACCTTCTCATTTGTGTGTCCATACCCTTAATCTTCTGAAAATATTTTCTTAATGAATCGTCCTGTGTTGTAATTCGTGGCTATGTTTCATGTGCAACCAGTGTTTTCCTGCAATGTTCCAGCTTCTAGAAGACTCCTGGCTCTATGTCAGGGATCTGTGGCTAAGAGGGGCTACAAAACCCAGCAGTGAGATGAGCACAGGGTCAACTCAAAAGAAAGGGAAGGTGGTACCAAACCCAGTTACTTCTTCTTGCCTCCAAACACCCACCAGCCTATTAGTGCGTACACAGAGCTGAGAGCAGAGGAACTCTGTTCAGTTTTGCAGCTGACTGAGCAGAAGCAAATCAGTCCTTCTGGCTGTGTCCATAACAAGTAGAGCATCATAACTGTAGCAGAAACCCACAGTAGCCCGTCCTGAAGAAGACCTTAGCAAAAGCGCAAACAGTTAACGCTTCCTCTCCATTCAGCTGATGGCGTCTCTGGTGGGGCTTGACTATGTTTTTTACAACATCTTTGAAGTTGATTTGATGAAGCTGAAAGTAAATGCAATTCTTACAAGTAAGAGTTTACAGAAAAATGTATTTTTGCAGCCAGGACTTGAACCTGCAGGGACATTTGAGGTCTGATTAACCATTTTCTTTCCCATCATCTACATTTAGAAGGTATGGGTTTTTTTTAAATAATAAGCGAGAGGCATATTTGGCTATTTCAGTAGTAGGGTAGTTTGCATTCCAACCATTGATTTAATTGCACGCTACCTGCCAGCAATTTAAAGGGGAGCTAGTGGTTGGTTTTAGTGTAAGAAACAAACACCACCAAATAAATCCAATATGAATAGCTTGTCTCCTCCCACCAATTACTTCAAAGCAATTGGATGTTTTGAGACAAGTATTGAATTGTTATCAAAATGTCTCAATCTCCCAGCTCAGACTTTGACATGTTCTATAGGGAGTTTAATTCTTTAGCCAGAAATATGGCATTGAGGATTCCACTCAGTAACTTCCCACTCAAGTTATAGATTTTCTGTCAGAAAAAATAAAATCATGCTTGTATACAGCTACAATTAAAACATATGGCTCTGCTTTGGCATCTGTTCTTTTTTTCTATTTAAAGACTTGGAAGTGTATAATAAAAGGAGTAGTTCTATGACTATAGTTTTTGTTGGGGATTTTACACTGATATTACTATAGCTTTTCTTTAAGACCTATAAAAATAGTTATTGATTCTTTGGTCTCTTGATCATAGCTTCTTCATAGGACCTGTAATATCTGAATTAAAACATGTTTTATTAAACCAATACAAGACTGGATCTGGAAAAGGTATTCAATTTTGTTGTAGAAATACAGCATAATTAAGCTGAAGATTTGCATAGCCACAGATACAGTTGGAGACCCCTTTTGTCCCTCTGAGCGTTCTCTGTTGGAGATAAGTAGTGTTACAGTCATAGCAGAGTAAAAGAAACATACTTTCCTCAATATCTACCTAGACTAAATTGGGAGAGCAGAAAAGGTGTCTGAAATTTGCATGCAACCTTTCCTTCTGAGCCATACACTTTACATCTCTGTAAAGTGTATCAGTTTTAAAATAAATTTGTTTTCCATTTTGATGCCATTTTTACTTTTCACTTTCCAGCTTCTGAGTTATCAGATTGAGTGTTACAGTGTTATGGACACAAATATGGAAACGATCTTGGTTGTTTGGCAGTACCTTCACACTCACTGATCAAACGCTAAGTGCCATCTGATTACTTTGACAAATCACAGCAAAGAATACAGTTTACAGTTGGATTATCAGGATCCACAGAGTAAAATATGTGCTAACATATTCATTGCGTTCAAAGATGAATAAATTTGAGGAAATCATGATCTTCACATTGATCATCTTTGAACCAAAGTAGGCTGAATTTAGTGAATAAGTTACTCATGAATTATTTGTTCAGCTCTGGAAACAATGATGAATCTTTTAAAAGTAGCAGTGAGTTTTTTGATGAATAGAGAGCCTCGAAAGCATCTGGTTTGGATGTATCTGTATATTCACATTTGATTGGAGTCTTTTTTCCCTAGCAGGCTAATGAGAGAAATAAAACTTCTACTGCCAAGAGACAAATCCTCCCATCGAAGTTGTTGGGACTTTGGCCACTGATAAATAGGAACAACAATCCCCTACAAGGCCCTGCATACTCTTAGCAGTCCGGGTAGAGTGCTGGTTAATGGTTCCATTGGGAGCCAAGACAGCAAATTCCATCAAAGTTTCTGGTGCATATAGCTTCTTATGACACATCAGAACAACAACAGCCACAATGATAATAAACCCGCCGACAGAGGCTGAAAGAAGCAAGCATTGTCATTAACCTCTTTTGAGTTACTGTAGTGATCTGCTTTCCAGTTGTGGGATTCAGTGGTCCAGGAGGCCTTTAAAACAACTGCTTTGTGGCTGTAAAATACGGCAAAAAGAGATAAGAGATCTCACACTTTGGGGCCTTCATGGAAAAAAACACAAGACAGAATTCTGCACAGCTGACTACAGTGTCTGTAGGAGTGCTTGCCCAAGGTACTAGCCACTGTGTACTGGGACCTAGAGAAATGGACCAGGGATACAGCTCCTGTGGGGAAGTTCCTACCTTAATCTTCCACTGCTTCCCACTAGTGTGTGGTACATGTTGCATCTTTGTGGACCGATTAAGCCTCAGAATCATACAATGGTTTGGGTTGGAAGGGACCTTTAAAGATCATCTAGTCCAACCCCAGATTTTTATTTTTTTTTTAACCTTTTCCTTGCCTCTTTGACTAATTCAGAAGATCCATTCCTGGACAAGTTGGAGATATTGCATAAGTCATAACGCCAAGCTCTCTCATCAGCAGATTTCAAAATACTTCAGTAAGAGTTTCAGTGTCTTTATTCCTTATTTTCTCTGTGGGGAAGCTGAGGCATTGAGACATGACATGACCTCACTGAAGTTAAAAAGACAACCCCCATCTCCTGAGCCTCGTTCTTGTGCTCTCCCCAGTCAGATTATTGATGCCCCATGTTATTTAGACCCAATGACCATAGTCATCTTTTTTGGAAGTTTTCTTTTACTCAACCTCTGTAATGTCCTCTTTTTCTTTCTTGCAGCCTTGTTTCATGTGCATTTTTAAATCCATTTGTATATTATTCCACTTGTTTATTACAGCTGATTCAAGGAAAGTTTACATTAAATGACAATGTACATATATCTATCTCAAGTTCCCATTTGAAGATAGTAAGTAGTGGTGAGGGTTTTTTATGACAGCACAGTTTTGGCCCTCAGGTTCTTAAATCAGCAATGTCACATTATGGTTCTTAATTTATATATTTTGAGTGTTCCAACCTGACATATTTTGAGCATAAGACATACAATGAGTCCTCGATCTAAAAGTGTAGATTCATTGCTGTGACTCAGAGAAACAGAATTACCATATCATAAATTCTTGGTAAACTATCTTTCCTAGGGCACCTACAGTTTGTACCATCTGCTCATATCGACTTCTCCCTTTTGGCCAACTTGAGTAGTCAGCTCCTTGAAACAGCAGAGATTTTCATTGTATTAATGATTAGAGATTATGCGATGGGTGGAGACATGGGTAAAAAACATATCAAAAGTCTTTCTTTTTCAAATGCTCTTAGATTTTTAGCTGTTTGTTGTTCTTGCAAAGCCTTCTTCACTTATTGCCCTTTATGGATGCATTGACTTCCAGAAGATTCCTCCCTTGCTACTCCTCAGGGAAAATAATCTTTTTTTCTCTACTGTTTTTGAAAGCTATTCAAGATGCTGCTTTGTGTCTTTTGTGTCTTTTCTACTTCTTTGGAGAGAAGTTAGAGGAGTATTTAGCTGGATGCAGATTAAGATCTTAATCACTCCCACTACCTCTTTTGGCCTTGTATATACACACATTAAGTTGCCATATTTTAAAGCTAAAGATTTTAATTACTCTCACCATGCTGAATGCATCAAGATTTTAGACACTTGAAAGGACAGTTAGTTTTATTAGCTTTGACCTGCCTTCAGAGTAGAGCAATTTTGATGGTGGGTATTTTTTAAGGTGGCCCTGGTGATTGGGAAGGAATCAAAGTCAGATGTTGGAAGTGGGTGGGAGTTGTAGGACAAAAGGTCATAATACAGCTAAAGGAGAAGGATGAAAAGGGGGATCATGGTGGGAATTGCTCCATATTACTTTCCAGGGAAAAGTTACATCTGTATGGAAGCTGTCTAATCAAAATGGCAGGGAAAGACTAAAACAGAAGAGAAGAGTAAGTATTCAGAGGCCCAGGAAAGACTCCCAGTTTAAGGCCTAGAGAATAGGATACTGTTCACATACTAAAAGTGAGACCTTAGCAGGAAGGTGGAAGGAACACAAAAAGCTGAGGGAAAGACCTGAAAGCATGTTTCGTCTAGCCTGCTTTTTTTGGTTTAACCTTGCAAGGGTAAGATTTTGCTTTGGATAGAAGACCACAGTCACAGGAGCTTGTGTGAAACAGCTGGAGGATAAGTAGAGGAAGGTACAAAGATACCAGAAATGGTATCTGTTCACATCTTGTTTTCACGGGTCAGTTTTGGACCCGTAGAGGTCTTGATAGAATATTTATTAAATGTTAAATGTTAAAATTTTTTAAATGATAAAATCTCTCCATGCCCAGTTCAACTTTGTCATGGTAATTGTGGCCCTACCAGGTGATCTCTGTCATATACCACTCCTGCTTTTAGTCAGAGTTAAAATGAAACCTGAGCGTGGTACCCCACAGAGCAGAGAACTGTTGTGAAGTTTTTGTTGACATTTGAAGAATAATTGGTTCAGTTATGTTTGAATAAACATAAAATTGTTATTCCCTCAAATGACTTTGTTCACAGTGGATGTAATAAATCTGGTTTGCCCTTTTTATCTATTTTAGATCCCAATTCAGATATTGAAACAAATTTATCACAATACTCCCACAGCTCATTATCTTTATGTGAGCACGCTGGTGAGTAAGTTTTACTAGGAAGAATATTTGCAGAAAGAGAATTTTACGTTCATATGTAAGTACATGTGGGAAAAAACTGTTGGATTTCCATGAAGAGTTATGCCAAAAGAGCTAACCAGCTATTGTGTCATGAAAGCAAAACCTATGATTTACCTGAGAGCTGAAATATAATTGAGCAGGGAATTTCTATTATTATCACTTTGCAATTCATATCCTAACTTTCTATTCCCTAAAAATAATATTAAATTTGTTTTAAGAATAAAGAAACTGATAGAAATAGTCAGGAGCTTGTAGTTATTTTGCCACAAGGGGCCAATTCCATCACATTATTTTCTTAGTTCCAACTTCTTTGTTTAGACAGCTACCACGTAGACTCGTTTCTCAGGAAAAAAAAAGAGACTTACCAAGGAAAAAGAGTAAAATTACAGAAGGGCAGTTCTTTTGTCTCTTTTTTCTGAAGAGGGAAACTATTCTCACTTGAATCAAATCGTTAAATTTGGCCTCAAGTTTGTATTATTTTCTCTCAGTGCTCTTCTTCTGCAAGCCTCTGTGTGCTTGATAAACCCAGCCTGCCTGGGCCAACATCTGATTCGGGAGTGTGTTTGTCCCTTACTGTTTTGGGGCACAGAGTGGGATGGTGCGGGATCTGTCACTGAGCGGCCGTTTGTATGTGTCCCTTAGCTTCCTGCTGCTTCTCATCCAGTCCCTGGAGGGGTTCAAGGCCAGGCTGGATGGGGCTGTAGGTAATCTGGTCTAGTGGAAGGTGTCCCTGCCCATGGCAGGGGGGTTGGAACTAGATGATCTTTAAGGTCGCTTCCAACCCAAACCATTCTATGATTCTAATAGTCAGAATCAGAAATGGTTTTACAATTTCTCATTTTTATACTTTTGATCGCATTTTGGCAAAAATGATATCCCTTTCACTTACTCGCACCTCTGTGTCCCATGGCTTGCATCAAGTTTCCTGGAGAGCTATTTGCTTAACTCTAGGATTTAACACTAGATGTTCTGAGTGCAACTTTTTTTCTCTGAGCTCAAGTGCTCTATAAACACTTCCCTTATTCTCTCACTTGTGAGAGAAATGGGTGACATATATCACTCTAAAGCCTAATCTATTTGTCTGTCTTTTTCTAGTAAAGCTTCTGGTAGATGTTAGCTAAGTGAATGTTGGAAGGAGACTGCTTCTGCTTCTTAAAGAAGAAACACTGACTGTGGACCTAAAGGCTTCTGTTGAAATTCAGTGTGTGTGCCCCTTACATGGCCAAAGCCAGAGGCAGCAGTGGAGCCTTCTTCCTTAGGTCTTGCAGTCCTCAGTGGAAAAGCAAAATCTCTCACTAAGCAGGGGAAACTTAGTGACTTGACTAAGACTATTTCTCCGAAACTAATTGGCAACCACTTCAGATTACACCAGGTCCGTATCTTATTTTAGTTACCCCTGTACTCTGAAGTGTTTTGAGGAGTATTTTTGGACTTTGGAAATCTTGGGGAATTTGGCACAAAGACACTGTATTTTTCCATGTTCAAACACCCAGTGAAACAAGGATGGAAGTAAAGGCTTCCAAAGCAATTTTGGAAAATGTATGAGTGAAGACCTAGTATGTTGACCCACAGATGATGGTGGGTAGAAATGGCTGTTGTAATACAATCTTTTGCCTGTGAGAATGGGTTTTTTGCAAAACGAATGTAGAGTTTAATAATCTGTAGGCTTTCATGTCTCAAATTGCAAGCTTTGATAGCCCATTAAAAAGCTCTAAAACTCAATTCATTAAGGCACAGATTCCCTTCTCTATATGTCAATGAATCCTGAACAGTATGTCGAATGATACATAGCAAATTATGGTGGGCAAAGGAAAGTGCCTAGGCAGGTTCTTCTGCTGCGACCTCCAGAGCACTTATGTGCTATAGATTCACTACTTGTATTTGTCCACAGAAGAAAGAGTTCCCCACTGGGGAACCTGCTGTGCAGACAGGCAGTGGGGCTTTGTCCTACAAGGGGCATCAAGGTGAAAAAGGCATCTCTCTATTGAGCAGATAGAATAAAAGGCTCTGACATACTTTATAGATTATTACCCTTAATCTTTACAATGAAGTACTAATGAAATTTCCGTATCTTAATTTAATATGGACAAAAACTTGTATATGCTGGTATTTTGTGACAGGAGGAGAAGAGCCTTTCAAGTAGTTTTCATGATGAAAACAAATTTTTGGGGTACCCACACCCAGTTATTAAATGGTATGAAATGTCACTTGTTTTGGTTCCATCTATGGAACAATCAAATATATAAGTAGTAGTTGTTGTGTATCTCTCTTAGCAGCAGATAAATCAGGTTGACATTGACTTCTTTAGTAAAACGTTATCATTATTTTACAGATGGGAAACTGAGGTACATAAGTTCTCCTGGGTCTGCCTGCAGTTCCTCATGCATTAGATCATGCTGCCTTTTACAACGTAGATACTTTTAGAATGGAAGCCTCCTCTAATTAAATCTGTTCCTTCTCCCATACACACAGGAAAACTGCAACTGCCAATGGGGCTATGGGGGCAGGAATTGTGAATTACTCGGTGCAGTGGATTTGAATAATTTGGGTTTTTCGTTCCTTTTCAATATCTGAGTTCCATTATCTGAGCTGACTTGGGGTCAAATGCCTGAAGCATTTCACGCACCCGCAAGCAACATAAAGGCCATAGTCGTGATCCCTAGGGAAATAAAAGCAATGTGCTCTCTGCAGAAGGATCACAAGTTTCTCTGCAAACGGAGGAGATGCTTGTGACTTGCCACAGGACAAAGGGAAGAGGTGCAGGATAAAAATCTGTTGAACTTAGGGTCATGATTCATTCGTACACTTCCCAGTGGCTGAAAGAGTGCATGAACCAACTGAACGAGAGCTCCTGCTGCAGAGCAGGGAAGGGCCAAGGGACTTTCTCTTTCTCTTCAGTATTGTAAATGAGGTTTCTGTCCCTCTAACTCTGCTGTTTTGGTTGTCCCTGGGAATTATCAGGACATAGGTAAGTATTCCCTTGTATCAGACAGAGGGAGAAGAAGTAAATAATCTCTAAAGGAAAATACGTAAGAAAAAAATTACAAGCATCACAACAGCTTTGCAAACAGAATGGCATAAAGCTTACCAGGCTGACATGCCAGCACCTCCCCAGAGGAAATACTGGGAAAGTATTCAACATTAAACATTTTTATATCTGAAGGGGGAATGTGGGGTAGAAATCAGAACCATTTTTTTTTCAGCAAGCGTATTACAGAATCACAGAATGGCAGGGCTTGGAAGGGACCTCTGGAGATAATCTAGTCCACACCCCCTGCCAAAGCAGGTTCACCTAGAGCAGGGTGGACAGCAATGTAAGAGCGTTCTGAATATCTTCAGAGAAGGAGACTCCACAACCTCTCTGGGTAGCCTGCTCCAGTGCTCTGGCACCCTCAAAGTAAAAAAGTTTTTCCTTATGTTCAGAATCTCCTGTGTTCCAGTTTGTGCCTGTTGCCCCTTGTCCTGTCGCTGGGCACCGCTGAAAAGAGTCTGGTCCCATCCTCTTGACACCCACCCTTGAGATATTGATAAGCATTGATGAGATCCCCTCTCACTCTTCTTGTCTCCAGGCAAAACAGACCCAGGTCTCTCAGCCTTTCCTCATAAGAGAAATGCTTCTGTCCCCTGATCATCTTCGTAGTCTTCTGCTGGACCCTCCCCAGTATTTCCTTGTCTTTCTTGAGCTGGGGAGCCCAGAACTGGACACAGTACTCCAGATGTAGCCTCACCAGGGCAGAGTAGAGGGGGAGGGTGAGCTCCCTCGACCTGCTGGCCACACTCTTAATGCATCCCAGGATACCATTTCCCTTCTTAACCACAAGGGCACACTGCTGGCTCATGGTCAACTTGTTATCCACCAGGACTCCCAGGTCCCTTTCCACAGAACTGCTCTCCAGGAGGTCAGCCCCCAACCTCTACGGGTGCATGGGGTTATTCCTCCCTAGTGCAGGATCCTACACTTGCCCTTATTGAACTTCATTAGGTTCCTCTCCATCCAACTCTCTAGCCTGTCCAGGTCTTGCTGTATGGCAGCACAGCCTTCTGATGCATCAGCCACTCCTCCCAGTTTTGTGTCATCAGCAAACTTGCTGAGGGTACACTCTGTCCCCTCATCCAGGTCAATGATGAATATGTTGAATAAGATTGGACGCAGTACTGACCCCTGGGGAACACCGCTAGTTACAGGCCTCCAACTGGACTCTGTGCCGCTGATCACAACCCTCTGAGCTCTGCCATTCAGCCAGTTCTCAATCCATCTCACTGTCCATTCATCTAACCCACACTTCCTAAGCTTACCTATGAAGATGTTTTTACAGTGTGAAAAGCCTTGCTGAAGTCGAGGTAGACAACGTCCACTGCTCTCAGCCCAGTCATGCCATCATAGAAGGCTATCAGATTGGTCAAGCATGACTTCCCCTTGGTGAATCCATGCTGATCCTCCCGATAACCTTGTTTTCCTCCACATGCTTAGAGATGACATCCAGAATTTTCTGTTCCATCACCTTTCCAGGAATTGGAGGTGACTGGCCTGTAATTTCCCAGGTCCTCCTTCTTGCCCTTTTTGAAGACTGGAGTGACATTGGCTTTCATCCAGTTCTCAGGCACCTCTCCTGTTCTCCATGACCTTTCAAAGACAATGGAGAGCGGCTTTGCAATAACATCTACCAGCTCCCTCAGCACTCATGGGCACATCCCATAAGGGCCCATGGATTTGTCGGTGTCCTGTATTCCAGGAAACTTACAAATATAAGTTCCAAAAAGGCTAAATAAAGCCCCAGTGAAACTCAGTCCCTTTGTTTTACTTAATAAAATGAGGAAAGCAAACTTTTAGCTCAGGCAACAGTTAACTGTCACAGTGTTGCTGTGGCTCAGGCAGCCCAGAGGGATGTTATGCTGCTCTGATGGAAAGGGGAGGGTTGGTGAGGAAATGTTTAGAGGTCATGCAGCATGGACGTGCCTTTGTTGAGAGGTGAAAGAGCTACAGGGAAGATGGCTCCTTGGGTTGGAACACGCAAGGGGAGTACTTTCGGGCACCCTGAGCGCACAGGTATGTGGACTAGGAGGCTAGCAAATGGGCATGGGGCACTTAAACTTGCGTGTTACCCCCACAACCTTACATCACGTTCCCTAAATTTATTACCTGTTCATATCTGTCTGAAATACCCCACATCAGGCATCTTTTGCAGGAGAAAGGAGGCTCAACAAATGCAGGAAAGACCTCATGGTATCACTGCAATGCGCAAGTGTGCAGACAAATTTAGAAGGGGCAGGAAAGATTCTGTTCCCCATGAGAAGCCTCTGCACAGCACTGCAGCACCTCTGCAGCTCCTCGAGTGCGCAGCCCAGACCCAGTTAACTGTGTCGTGAGTTTCCAGGACAGGAGAGAAGCTGCAGCACCATGCAGGAGACAGTCAGCCGCAACCCCCTCCCTGCGATGCAACACAGCAGGCATGGGCTGTGTCCCCGCTTTGTCACCTAGTTCAAGAAGCAGCAATATTCCTCTGCCCACATCCCATGTTAACAAAACAGCCTCATCTGTGCAATTCCACCAGGAAACTTACAACAGACATATTCTCAGAAAGTTACACAAATGACGTAAATGTACAAAAGAATTAGATCATATGTTATACCGGCCCAATTAATTTTACTGAAGATTCAGGGACGTCTACCGATATGAGGTTACATCAGCAGCACGGTCCTTTATGCATTTGGGAGTAGATAATATATTTGTGCAGGCTAGTGATCGGGGACTAAATAAATTCCTGCTAGCAAAACAGGGGTTTTTTTCAGTTGTGCCATGTTATTCTTATGTTTTTCCCTGTTCCTATGAAAAATGAGTGTAATGTCTGTGTTCAAAACCTTCAAGAGTTCATGTGCTACAAACAATGCTGGAGACAACCTAAATGTCGCCTAAAACTCTCTCAGTAAAAGGTACGAGCAATAAATGCTTTAAAATGTTAAAACCTTGTTTAGAAGTAAGTTGCAAGATAACTATGGCAAGGAAAACCAGTATTAGAACAGCTGATCCAAGGAACTGGTTTCTGCGGGAATGGTGATGCTACCTGCTGGAGTCGGCCGTGGTTTATACTGTAAAAGATTTCTGAGAAAGGGGTACTTGGCACTTTCTTACATTAGGAAAAATAATCATGATCTGGATTTCCAGATAGTGACTTTCATAGTAGTAGTGTATTATCTGCAACTGAAAGACTGCCCTTTTTCCATTGGAGCAAAATATAATGAATCTCATTAAATGCTGTTACGGGTGGGTGGGAATCAGAGTGGAGACTGTGATGAACACCTTTCTCTTCCGCGCAAACTTGAAAGACACAAAAACTGGTAACATATTCCTAAATATATTGTTTCAGATTTGGACAAAATTTTACCTCAGTAGATATGAATTTCAAACTCCAGTGGTGGTGGCGGTGGCATTGTACTACTTTATATACGGTATTTTCTTAGTTTGTTATACATTTATCTAATGGCAGTAAACTAAAGTAAGAGCGTCCAACTTAGAATCGGAGGAGATTATAGTTTCACTCAGCTAAAGACTGTCAGATATGAGGGCAAATCTGTGACCAGTGTCATGCAGTATAGTAATAACACATGGGCGTCCATTTTCTTGATTTTTATTTTAGTTTTGTAATTAAGAAGAATCTATTCAAATCAACTCATTCCTGCTTCGTGTTGCATAGTGAATTATTCTAGTACTGTATTAATTTGTTATTGCAGAACAACTCAAAGCGAACAGTCCGTATTTTATTCTACCTAGGAAATAACTAGAAAAAAAAATAAAAAGAGGGTTTTTTACACAGGAGAAACAATCAGTATTCAACTCCTTCCATTCTTGTTGGCTTAGTAATATTTGTCTGGATCAGTTCTTCTGGGAGGATGTGTGAGAGCGGGGTAGGAGGATAGTGAGAGATCGGGAAATGCAGAAGCTTAGGCAAGCATGGCAGCGAGAGCAGGCAAAGCTCTAGGTCAGTGGCTGGCAGATGGCTTATGAGCTGAGGAGGCTGCTGGCAGATGGTATTGACAGTGTGGACAAGACAAAGATTTTGGCTACAGAAAGGGAGCTTTGGAAAGACACTAGAAGTCTATCTTTCCTGATAAGAACACCGTCCAATTTGGATGCACATCACATCTTGTTTTATCTTGGTTTTTCTTTTTTCACCAGAGAAAAGGTAGAGAGGGTTTGCTGCTGTAAGAAAGAAAAAGTGACTGAAAAAGAGAATGTGAGGTCTGTTATTTGGTCTAGCTCCCAAATTCTGACCATTCAATAACAACAAAAACCCCTTACTATGTGTAATTGGCACATAATTATTTGTGATTACTAGTCTGATTCCTCTGCTTCTCTCACTGTTACTGAACTAATTACGCCTCTTATGCAACATTAGCAAATTAAATCATTCCAATTATCCGCATTTATTTCCTTGTGCTTTCTCTACTGCCACAGTTCCTTCTCATCACCCTGTGTGACGGTGCCTGTCACGCTTTCGTTCGCAACCTACTTTCTTCTAAGGCAATTAGTGGGTGCTGGGGCTGGGCCCGGCTGCGAGCCAGGTTCTGAGCCGAGCAAGTGCCTCCAGCGGTTGCCTGTGCGCCTGTAACTCGGGGTGCCATGGACGAGTGAGGAACGGCGAGGGGCAATGTACAAAACTAGCTGTGCACCCATGAATTCAGAGGGCTCAAAGGCAGAAAGCTTGCAACTTGCAAAGAGATTGGGAGAAGAGGGAGTCACTTCACACAAAGTAAGAACTGGCTTAAAAAGTCGTTTTAGACACACACAATAGACCGAGTCCCGGTACTCAATTGCTACTCAGCTAGGTGTTTGTTCACTTTAGGATACCAAAATATGACAGGCAGTGAACCCTTAAGCAAGCTGAGAACACTGTAGGAAAGTGCATGGTCTGCTGTCTGTCAACAATGGAACTCTGAATTGGTTTGGCAGAAATGAGAAACAGGGATTTTAGAAGCATTGCGTACTGTTTCCCTGGGTGTGGGAGGATACTGTCACAGCTGATGCTTTGCTGGATGGGAGGCAGCTCTCCATCAGGCACCTAACGACCCTTAATTATACTGATGAGCCTTACCTGGGGCCTCCCTACATCTCACCCATGGCCCCAGGAGACCATTTAAGCTCAGCCCAGGGTCTTTGCTCCTGATTTGAGTGCTGTTGGATGTATGCTTTTCACCAGCTCAGCCACAGCTATATCTGTGCCCTGCAATGGGCCCTGCTGGTCTGGACACCTTGAAGAGCAGCTGGCCCTCATCACACTCCGCCACTTGTGCGAGAATGTGGCTTGAAGCCTAAAGCTGGGATCTGGGTCTCAACTTCTATAGAGCTTAGTTGAGCTTTTGAGAGTGATGGTATAAAAATGGCTCTGAGTTCTGATGGCTGGGCCCAGCCCTCGCTGCCTCAATGCCTGCACCCTCGGTGCAGGGACAGAGCTGCACCCCCTTCCTTCTGAGGCACACCCCGTAGCAAGCGAACTTGTTTCTCCTGGTGTTGCGATAACAGGTAAGTCAGTTGTCAGAGAGCTTTGCTTATTGCCCAGGAATAGTTCCTGTTCTTTTCCATTCTTCCTGCTGAAAGAAGCATTACTGTAGCTGTTATGTACTGCTTCATGGGTTATAAAATACTAGCGTTACTGTTCCATGGGACTTAGGCTGCATTGCACACTTAGGATAGTCTACTTCTGCTATAGTATAATTGAATGTCACAATGTACTATAGAAACAGCAAAGCAGAGGTGGGTGCCCGCTCTGCTGTCTCATGAATGGCTGTCAGTGCTGGGCAAGAAGTTTGTTTGTCTCCGTGTGCTGGTGGTGGGAATAACTGCCTGTACCTGCCCCCCGTGGCATCTTCTGCTCCCCTGACTGAAGGCTGTGCAGTGTAGTTAAGGGTGTGAGTACAATATCTGATATAAAAGATAACTACGGTATCTCTGGGTGCAACTTCTGTCTTTCATTTTTCTGTATTTAATACGCTAGATCAAGAATAAGGTCTGTTTACTTAAATACTTGACTGTCAAACAGCTTTTCTCTGTGCAGTTGCGGGTGATGTACAGTTGCCTGTTCAGGTCTCTGAATTGTAAGGTGAACAGACACATTGAAATTCTTGTTATATTTTATTTCCTGCTGTTACAACACTTTCCTTTACTACTATAATATCTATTTCTACTGATTTTCAGACAAAACAGTTTTAAATGGCAATCCAACAAAATATGTATTTTTAGCGTTTAACCTTAGGAAAGGTGCATGATATACTCCCAGTAGGAGGGCCTAAGTAGGAATGCGAGTGGATATGAGACAGAATTACAAAATAACCTTTCAACAAGAATCCAGTGAGCAATGGGAGAGAAGGTGATGTTCTTTGCTTAGGCCTTAAACTTGGTTTCAATGTTCAAATTCTAAAGGCCATAAAAATTTAGAAAGGAATACAGAGTAAGCGTCAGTCCAAGCTTCAGCATTAAAGAGTGAAAGAGGAAGATTACAAGGGTGGGAGCGTATTTACATGTCTCAGGCTTGCCTGAAGGACTTTATTCCTTGTGTAGAACTGAGAAGAGGTGAAAAGGGTTGGTAATTTGTCTCAGAAGGGTTTTGTTTGTACTGCATTAAAACATGCTGCAAGGATGTGGTGTTTGTCATTGGCTCTGGTCTGCCACCGCAGTGCAGCCATGTTTGGTTCTGTATTCCAGTGCAACAGGAGTGACTCAAATCCCTCTTGTCTGGACGGTAGTAACCTTGTCCATCAGTAATGGTAAAAAAGTACTGTATGCTTGTTTGTGGTGACAAGTGATGTTTAGGATGGAGAATCTTACAAGGATCTCTTTCAGAATTTGACATATGCAGATATGTGAATCTGCAGGCTCATGAATTAGCGAGGAGTTTTCATCAGCCAGGTTAGCTGGCTCTGCAGCAAGCTGAGCAACTTCCCAGTTCCCTGGTCTTCCTCCTAGGAGAATGTAAATGATACAGAAGGAATTACTTTACGTCTTTATTTCTAAACCTTCTGTTTTCAGTCCTTTTGGATGTGAGCAGAAACTGCAAAATTTAGAAATCAGTCACAAGGAACACTTGGAGGACTTCTGTTAATTGTTGTAGACTGTTTTAATTTGATCTTAAGATGTCTGTTAATTCTGGCAACTTGAAAGTTTAAACACAAGCTTTAAATTACTTAAATGCAAGCTGATGATTGAGTTTTATGTGGTAATGTTCTGCATAAACAGCTGAATTTCAGTCAGTGCTTACTTGTTTTACTGTACAGGATGAGCGATGTATTCTTAATACCAGAAACTAGCCTCATATTGGGCATGTCAGTGTTGTAGCAGCTGTTAGTTCTACACTTTAATTTTTACCCATTTAACGAAACATTCTGGTAGTTATAAAATGTGCCCTGCCAGTGGTTCTGTGAGAATTCAGTATTCTGCTTTTGAAAAAGTGAAGTTTTGAAGTTCCATACTTGTTAAATTTGCTGGCATCTTCTTGGCAAGATATTCTTGGTGTTAACTGCACTTCTCAGGTACTGCAATTCTGGGAGCATGATTACAATGTTTAGTGTGATTCTGCCATCCATTATCACCAACACCACCTACTTCTGCAGAGCTGTAGCAGTGGGTGTGATGCTATCTGGTTCACATTATAGGCCTACAATTCTGTACACAGGAAGAAAAAAACCCCTTCAGACTTGCAATAATGTGGATATACATTTTAATTTAGTTTTAGGGTTAGTATCCATATCGCTAGCTCAGGAATGTTTTGGGTTTTTTTTCAATGGGAAACTACTTTCACTCAGAGGAGTGCAACCCTTTCTTCCCATGGCGTGTGTGGCTGCAGCAGCGTGGCAGTGTTTGGTCAGCAGGTAATACTGTTCACAGTGTGCCAAAAATGCTTCACCCGGTCAAGATAGCGTAGAAGTTGGTGCTGTGTAGGCATCTGTTTGTGTCACAGCCAGTATAATTGCTGTGACCCCAAGGAATCCTCTTTTCCGGTTCAAGGCAAGATAAACCAAATTAAATACGTCATTCTGAAAGATGCATGTAAGGAGGAAGAGCAGATGCTATCAGAGTGCGAGAGCTTACCTTGTAATCTGAATGGGATATGATGTAGGAAAAATTGTTGGTAGATCTTCTTGGGCATAAAGCAATATTCATCAGTCCAGTCATGTTACCGTACACACCAGAGACAACAGCAAATTCTCTGTAACTGATGCTAAAAGATGCAAATATTTGCTGCATTTTGTACGCAGTGATGAAAAGTTGTGACAGGGACCAAAGACTCCTTTTATGATGGCAGCCATCTGGTAAAATAGAAAGACATAATATTTGTGCAGGATGGCTTACAACTTTAAGGTAGGCTAAGATGCTGCCAGACTTGCTCTTGTTGCTGCTTTCTGGTCAAGCACAGTCCTGCACTGTTTTATCTACAGAGTAGACTGATAACTAGCCTCAGGTCACACCTGATCTCATATTCATTAGCCAATATTTATTTTCAATTAAACTACAAGCAGACTTTGTTGAAGCCATGTGTAAGGTACTAGCGTGTCTGCATTGCAGGGTGTCATTTTGCTTGAGGATTAGTACATAGGTACTTGGTTACGTCACCTCCTTATAACCTTTGGTGCTTTTAGAAGGGATGAGGAGGAAGCTCCTGTCTCTGACACTTTTTATTCCTGAATTCCTCACACCTTATTCAGCTTTCATCATTCTCCCTCTAGAATCCCTGTGCGAGCCATTCAGCCCCTCTGTCTCCATTCACTATGGCTCCTCAACAGCACTTTGCAGCCTTCCTCTTCCATAGCCAGTCCAGCTTCTCTCGGTGGCACAGGTCCTTTGCTTGGCCCATGGGTAGGAGGCCACGTGTACGCTGTCCCGGCTCGACTAAGTTTCTCTTAATGAGGCCAGTTATTCTGTGATGGGTGCATATATAATAGTTATTGGAGAGAAGAATTTAAATTACAAAACACCTTTAATTCCCTTACAGCTAACCTCAAAGGAGAATGAGCTTAAATAACCTTGGCTAGATTTTGAGCTGCATAACGTGTAAATAACCTGCATAGTAATACATAAACACACAAAGCTTATATTCGAGTTCAAATAGCCTTATTTCTTGCACTGTGATTGAGGAGCAGTAAGAAGAACAGGATCTTCTAATTAGACAATTAGTCTCTCCGGGGGGAGGGACCGTTTCTCCATGCAGGGACTAATGTGTTTACTGACTCTGTGTTATGTTTTGTCTGTACTACCATAATACAAAGTAAGTGGTAGTTTCCTTTGACCCAGTAAAAGTGAGGATAAGATGCCCATGATGACTTAATTAGATCTGTCAGCTGTCCTTAATTCTATTAAGCATGGAACTTGGGGATGGCTGGGTGGAAACAGCAATTTCGGGCAAATGTTCTTATGCTGTCAGGTTGGGTATGGCAGGAATCTTTTTCCTTCTGTTCCTATGGAGCACATCTGTGAAAATACTTGAAGTTGCTTTGAGATTCGGGGCTACTGATGGCTGATATTGAGCCATACAGAAACAAGATACAGGTGTCTTTCAAAAGTCAGATTGGGCATGTTCAACTCTCAGCTAGAGCAGAGAAAGTGCGGTAAAAATGGAGCAAAATGGAAAACAATACGTGCAATAGTAGTTGTGTGTTGCCTATATTGACCTGCTGCAGCGAGAATATTTCCTTAATTTTTGTCCTGTGATTGTCTTTAGGCCAGGCTGGCTGTAGGACAATGACAGGCCAGCTGTTACTTGAGAAGGGAAATCGAACAAAGCTTGGCTGGAGGCATGTGACCTTTTATTCTCAAATGTTAACATCATCTTGTGTTTTGTTACTTCAGACTTTGATTGCAAAGACAGGTTTGACATGAGCTTACAGGCTGATACTTTCCTCAACTCCTCCTTACGAGTTCAGGGGACATCTGATGACCTGTTAGGAGAGCTCTCTGCCCAATAGCTATAGCTCCAGTATTTCAAAATAGGCTAAACAAAAAAATCATGAGTAGGGTTAGCTTTGCCAATAGAACGTAGGATGACTCAGGCAGACCAACTCCATCTTCAAAACACTTTTCTTTAAGTAGTTGCAGCCTGAGGAAAATCATTCCCACTGGAACTCCCATGGGGCCCCTGGAAGGGTTGTCAGGAGACTATCCAGCCTAATGCCTCCTCCAGACCCCACATCACATGCTGCACTTCTTCCCCCAAAACCCAGCCACTGCCACTAGGGTTCTCCTGTTGTCTTCCATTCCTTTATTCAACCTGCACAGAAACCTTGGAGTGAGTCAGCTTCCTCAGGCACGTACATACCGTTCTGATTGTGGCAGCCTGTTCAGACAGTTGCCTCTCTGCAGCTCTCGGGACATGCAGCCCTGTTTATGGGGCTGGCCCAGCATCTGCCCTCCCCTTCAGGCGGGGTTCAGCCACCTTTGCATAAAGGATGAGGAGGCTGTCAAGGCACTCGCATAACACCCTGCCCTAGCCTGTAGATTTTGGCTAATCTTGTCTCTGTTATCTCAAATCGTGTGGTACATTCTCAGTGTAGCAGTCAGATGTAGGGAACTTCTGGAGAGAAGAGGAATGAAGGAAGAAGACTGGTGGTGGTAGTGAGAGCTTCTAGTGTGCTGCCTTTCTTCTTCCTCTACCCCAGGTTTGTCTGAAAGCACAGGGAGAGATGCTGTTTTCATAACTTGGATCTGATTGGGTCTAGTAACTTCTGGCTTGTGTTTCATTTGAATGTGCAAATGTAATGGCTGAAAATATGACTGTGAACGTTGTTAAGTGTTTAATGGTATATTAAAGTTTTGGGGAGATGCTGCAATAAATGGGCGAGTGCCGAGGAAGTCAGAATCAATATACAGAACAGATGGTAAAAGTTGAAGGATGATTTTATTAGTTATACAAGCTCTTGCATGGAAATGGATTGTTTGGGGTGCATCAAATGCATTTATTTTTGTAGACAGACCTTGGTCAAGAGAACTATTTCTGGTGATCATCTGATATGTTATTGATGCTCACAGTGGGAAGACTTGGAGATGTTTCTACTGTATCAACCCTGTAGGCAGACTAGATAACAGAAGCTTCTGGTGCTGTTGGTGTGTTCTTGATTATATAGGCATAACCTGGCACATTGAAACAGGAGGTGTCCCTGCCTATGGCAGGGGGGTTGGAACTCTATGATCTTCAAGGTCCCTTCCAACCTAAACCCTTCTATGATTCTGTGGAACAAGCTTAAGCCAGATACATTCAAAAGCTTTTTAAAAGCTACCATCCTGGGCAGAGCTGCAAGGTTTTCCGATTTCCTTGCCTAATTGTTTTCTAAACTAGAGTGAGAAAGGCGCTTTCCAGAGCTCTTTATTTTCACTTTGGCTACTTGAACTGCAAAAACCAGCAGTAAAGACTACTTTGTAAATTGCTTTCTTTACTCAGTTCTTGCGAGAGAAAAATGTCAATCTAAATTTGGGCCTGTTGGGCTGTTTCTATCACAAATACCTTTTACACTTAAAATTTTTACAATAGAGTTTACTTTGGATACATTTGGAATCCCAAAAATAAGAGTAGTATCATAAACTAGGACATTAACTAGGTAACTCTTAAGGAAAACAGTATACTGTTTCAGTAAATGTTTAGTGTCCTTGAAACTAGTTAAAAGAAACAAAGAGAAATATTTAGTCCTAACTGCAAAATTAGCATATGCTATGTAAAGTATTCATAATAAAATTCTACTTAGAATTCAAAAAGCTTTTCAAAATATTTCACAAAGGGACCTGTGTTAATGGATACTTTTCTAGCAGTGCTGGTACATGAGTTTTCTAGGAAAAGAATGAAATTAATATCTTGTGAAATAGCCAGTTCCAGGTATCAAAATGGTTCTATTTTTCAAGCACAAGTCTCTCATATCAGCCACAAGAAGCAAAGCTAATGTATTTTGTACATTCAAATTGCAAGACAAGATGTCTATTTTCAAATAATGGCAAATAAGCAAAGTATGACCACTGCAAAAGCATGTGAAATGAATTGGTGTGTACTGCTGCAGTATTGCAAACAAAACTGAATTTTGCAGAGCTTTAATTACTAGTTAACTAGATTCAAGATGGATCTGTATATAAGCTAAACAATAGATACAAAAGAGCATTATGTGGAACATAACATGCCTCTAACCATTGTTTGTTCCACTTGATTTGAAGTTCCACATAACAAGATGCCATTTGGACTGGAGATTTACTGCATGCCTTACCTTTAGCAGTTATGCAGAAATTTTTTAATCATTTATAGTCATTACTCCAATTAGAAGGTAACTCCTAAGCTTTATTTTTTTTCTAGAAATCTTTTTTTATATGTATTTCATTATAGTAGACTGGAGTATAAACTCGCTGCTTTTGGTAGCTGGAACTGAATAGCTGAAGCTGCTTACTTTGAACCCCTACATGCATTATTTACCTCTAATAACTTCAGGCATAGCTTAAGATATCTGATTTATGTATGTGCACATACATTCACATTTTGTAAGTATCTTACCTTCCATATCACCTTTGAGTTATGTTGGGCTGTTACTGGGCAGTAAGTGCATCTAAAGCAATTGTAACTGCTTTGGGATGAGGGCTTTGGAGTTCATTTTCAGTGTGACTTCTGCAGTGCTCAGGTAGAGGACTGTGCTTGAATGTGGGGAATGGAACATCCCTTTCAAGTTTTCCTCTTTGATATACGGCTTGGTACTGTGAGGTGTGTGGAACAGCCTGGATGTCAGTGTGCTACGTGAGGGAGGGAAGGGAAATCCCACTGGTCTGGCTTTCTGTCACCCTTTCAATAAGGAGTTCCTGACTTTAGCACTGCAAAGGCGCTTTTCCTTCTAGCTTCTAGATCAACAGTAGAGAACTTTGCCTGTTGTAGCAGTCAGGAGTACACCTAGATTGGCAGATGCTTGTTTCATGTGTGATCTCTTGCTTACAAACAGGTAACCCAAGGCTGTTTGAGGGTGAGACATACTGTAAAAATTCTCACATCTGGAGAGAGCACCTTTGTCACTCTCCTTAACTAGCTCACAACACATGGCTCTGGCACGGTCCAAGTAACATGTAGGAAACATGCTGCAGTGGATGTGAGTGAGAAACAGCAGTTGCCCACAGCTGATGGGATCTTTGGTCAGCATCATGCAAGCTATTGTTGATATTTCCCAGATGTAGTGAGTTAATAAAATGAAAACTTAATTAAATCACAGCCTAGGCATCTTGTCCTTTCTTCTGAGTGTCCAGAACAAAGCAGATCTCACAGTGTAGGTGTTGCACAGATTACAATATGGTATCCAATATTTTTCTGCTAGTAAATAGTCTACTGAATTAATTCCGTGCTAAGATCTAGAGGATGCATTGTATTTTAATTAAATAACTTCAGAGAAATGAGTTGTGTTTGTATCCCTGTGCAAGCAATTGTAGCAACATAATAGTGGGTATGAAAGAGCCCTATTGCTTTCTGCAGTCAGTGGGTGTTTATTTGTGGAACAAATGGCACTTAC
Source organism: Pluvialis apricaria (assembly GCA_017639485.1). Lineage (NCBI taxonomy): Eukaryota > Metazoa > Chordata > Aves > Charadriiformes > Charadriidae > Pluvialis > Pluvialis apricaria. The sequence continues at coordinate 19,443,553 of CM030015.1, read as the reverse complement.
AGTTCATCAGAACATAAATTTGCAATCCACACTTGAAATCCAGTAGTATCTTTCACCTGTACTTGCAAATATAAATTGCCCTCTCAAGAATGGCTCACATGAATTTCTGAGAAAACTGCCAAAGAAAATGGGTACCAAGGCACATTCGTCAAGAAAGAAGGAAAAGTACTTCAAAACAATCTGCCCCATAATGTTATGGAGGAGCTGGAGAAATGCTGCTTCGATGCATCATCCCAACTTCTTCCAGCCTTTCTCTCTCCTTTCCTCATTACCTCAACTCGCAGAGCAACAGCAGAAGCATAGGTGATTGAGCAAGAAGTGGCACAACAGGGAAGACAAAACACTCAGGGTGAGGGACTAGAAGAATTCGGTAGTGAGGCTTTCAGCCCTAGATAGGGATGCGAGAAGCCTATTGGGGAACTGTACAGCTCTCGTGGCTGCAGAGCAGGCTAGAGAGGACACTTGTACAACAATAATGAAGCAAGTAAGCTATTGGAATGTGTTAAAGGTGTAAGCTGCTGCAAACCATTGCTGTAGCTTGTTCTCTTCCTTGCTCTGCATTTCTGTGATGTTTCATCTTGGGTCTATGATCGGTAACAGCAGCATGGAATAAATTTTCTTCTATTGCTGAAATCTGTGGAACAATGCAAGTTACTAAATTGTCTGTTGCTTTTTGTTCTGATACTGCTAGTGAGGCAGAATGAGCAGAGAAATGGTGAAATTCTTGTAGTTTTGTGCTTATTTTAACTTTCACGCCCTGGTCCTCTTCTTGTCCTGCCCTAATGAGGGTGGTTTGCTGGGTTTGGGGCAGTCTTTCAGCAACAGTAGCACAAACTAAGGATCAGGAGCTTAAACTTCCACCTACTCAAGTAGGAGTACTGAGCCCTGTGTTATTTCATTGTAGCCTAAAAAGGGTTTACTTTCATAACAAAATGGAAAGTAAAACAGGTTGTTTAATTGAAAGTAATCCGTAAACACTTACTATGTATAAATCCAGGAATAACTGGGCTGTTAGAAGAAAGATCAAAGAGTGATTTTTTTACATTCACCATTGGATTCATTATAAAAATGCATGATTCATTACACTTTGAATGTCATGTGTATCTACTGAATTTGCAAATTAAGCAGACATCAATACAAAAAAAATGATGTATTTTATTGGCATAAAGTAGCAAGTTGTGCCAAATTTAGAATATGAACTGAAAAAAATCTCACACTTGGATCTGATGAAAGCCTAATTGTGTTATGCATTATACTGCTTAGTTGCATGTAAAACTACTTGGACAAACGTATAATAAGGGTCCTGCTTTAAGTGCCTTGCTTTCTCAGATTCTAGCACAAGGAGAGGCAGATCTTGTTCAGCAAGTGGGACTTGCACGGATGGTAAACCAGATTGGTCCAATTCTCTCAATACTTATTATGTGTTGGTACCTATATTGCCTGAAAGCATGCTGTTTCAAGCCAGGCTGCAACTGCTACATGGTGAGAGACTACATATCAATGTAACTTTAAAGTCCTGACTACGATTTATTAGCCCAGAATAGGGAACAGACACGATCATTTTCACTATCGCAACAGTCTGGGGAAAAGTGATTTAAAAAAAAAAAAGAAATCTGCCATTTGTTTCGTTCTTTATTGCCCAGCAAATGCTGTGAAGGGAAGGTGAGCGGATGCCCAGCCATTGATACAAGAAGGTGATAAAGATGTCAGGTCATGTTTTGTGCATGTTTCCCTTGTAAACACTTTCTGTTGATGCATGCATGTTTGTGTGTAAATTAGATGCATTGAAACACACAATTCCTCTCCCTCAGCTGCTTTCTGTGTCTTGAGAAATAAGTGTATAGAGTTTTATGATGAGATGTCTCTATGCATGCACAACCTGAAGTGTATCAGCATGAAGGAAACAGCAGAAGGGAATATTGTCCTGTTTGTATTCAGAGCAGTTTTGGCAGGCTCTAGAGGCATAGCTGTGTTCGGTTGCATTAATTTAAAGGAAAAACTGTCCTCTTAAGGGGACTGGGAAAATTTCAGTGTGGCAATGGCTGGGTTTGGAGAAACGCAGTTTGAGGCAGATGTGCCCCCTCCTCTAGGGCACTGCTGTGGGTGTTGGGGGTCCAAGCCTGGCCCCTGGGCACGGCACAGGACAGCCCTCTGTGCCGCTTTGGGCTGCTGCTGGGTACTTGCTGTCACTGGCTTCAGGCTTCCTGGCGGACGGTGTGCCAGGACTGGATTTACTAAGCTCAGATATATTCCCAACCACATCACGTTATTAACGCAGACTTTATGCCATGTACTTGGTGCTCTGGAGATAACCACGGGGTCTACTCGCCAGTGTAAACCTGTGGCAGTTTGCTGCTGGACCGCAGTCCTGCTGTTTGACCTGAGCCACCAGATGGGGCTTTGACTGGTACAGCCAGATTTTTGGTGAGGTGGAAAGGAATACCTTTTCTAGCAGCTGTTGCTAAGGTGGTCTTGAGGGAAGTGGTAGCTCTGTTGGGTATAGCTTAATCCAGGAAGGAGAGAAGAACGTTTTGGAAGTGCCTTATGCAAGCAGCCTCCTGCATCTACAAATAGGTAGGGTAAGGTAACTTATCTGTTAATGGATAAGTTAACATGTTTGTGGGAAACTTTTAAACAGCACAGTGGGAAAGAGGAGTGTCAGAAGTAACTCAAGAGACAAGACACCACAGACTGGGTTTCAAAGATATGCAGTATTTATTTACTGTGCTGATATCAACATAATCACAGTGCCCATGGAAAACAGTTCTGGTTTTAAGTGTGTTCAGGGCGGTCTACATCAGGATACAATCCACACCTGTGTTCAAGTTTCTTTAACGGTATTATTTTTGAGGTGTGACTAAATAACATTAAATATTTGCGTAATGTCTCTTACCTGGAAAATTCATGTAACTACTGCAAATTAATTTAAAGCAGATAACTGCTTTGACTGATCAAAAGCCCAGAAATGTCAAAAGCTGCGTGTGTTGCTTTGTAAGTTGTTGCGAGGCATATGGTTTAGTGATGAATTTTTACCTGGAAAGGAAGCTGAGGCTGGTTGTTAGGGTATCTCATTGCACTGGGTGGCAGGGTGCTATAATGGACATGGGCGCATAAAACATTGAGAGAGAAAGCAGGGTGTGTGTTACAGTGCAGCACTTGCGCGAGTGCGGATTCTTACCCTGATGTAACAGGTTTCCTGCTGGGGGAGAGCCTGCACAAGCTACATTCTCCAGTTACGCTGGAGGGGCCCATGTGCTGTAAGATCACACCCCAGTTTACTTTGCAGTAGTTCATTTCCATACCGAGTCCTGATTTCTGCTATTTGTAACAGAAATACTTTGTGAATTTTAGAGGAAATAAATTTTGAAGATAGCCAGTTACCCTGGGACAATGCTTTGGAAAAAAAAAAAGATCTTTCAGAAGAATTAAGTACTATACAACTTTGGGGACTGATCAGTCAAGTAAATGTGCTAAAAAGTGTCCTTAATGTTATGGCATAGTCATACTAATATATTTTAATGTATTTATTTTTAATCTATTATCACTTTCCTTGCTGCTGTTAGACCCTTTCCTCTGCTCCCTGTGGTTAGGAGCTTTGGTGTGATTGCAAACAATAAAGCTCATTCTTGGAGAGAGGAAAACATTTTCCTCTTATGAAGGATAATCTGTCTTTATGCTGACCTTTCTGCTTGTGCCCCGAGAGATTACTGGTGGGTGCTGGAAGTGTAATGTCTCCAGTAGAGAACAAGCTTTCAGACTCCTAGTTACGGTCACTTACCAACTTCAGTTGAGAAACCTGACTGTTGAGGCAATACATCATGCAGGTGCAATTATATGCCAAAGTGAGTAAATTTTTCTTTTAATATCAACAAATTGTTTTTAAACTTATTCCAGGGCCATTCTGCTATTTTAGTTTTGTGATGGAAATAAGCTGTCTAGTCAGCATGAATTTAAAGGAACATGTTTTACTTTGCTCTTCACTATCATGAAGCACATTAGAACCTGCAGGATTTCAAGGGCATGTATCATATCTAGAAAAGGGTTATTTGATGTAGAAAAACCAATTAGTGAGTTTGTTCATGCTTTCTCTCTATTACTGGTAATCTGTTTCAATCACATGATGTGAACAAAAATTGTAAGAATATTTCTTTCAGTTGTGGAAATTGCCAGCCACTCTGGATGAAGTTTTTTCTTGGAGTAGTTTTTAAGTTAAGATGAACAGTTCTATTATCCAATTGGGCCTTTATGTACAGCTCGTTCAAACACAAAACCAGTATTTTTCTGATCCGATTAGGGAAAAACACTGTTCTCGGCTGATTTCACAACGTAGCCATTGGCAGTCAAGTTTTAACTAGTATTATGGTCCAGGACTTATTTTGTTTTCTTTTTCTGTATCCTCTAATACTTTCTTTTCTAGATTAGATATCTTTTTTTCCCCCCCAATTCTCAAAATATTTGTACCTCTGAGGTAAACAGGCAACATAAACAACAGCACACAATTTGAGGGTATTATTAGCAAGAGGAAAAAGACAATCAAAAGTATAGACAATTCCAAAGCAGCAAAACCAACATGTGCTGACCTTTGAGCAGAGAAGGTGCTGTTGATACAAATGCCTGATGGGATAACTGAGCATTTGTCATGGACCACTGATATTCTGTGGCCTTCCATGTTAGTTATGTTGGAAAGTGGAATTGTTGCTGTGTATCTGGTGGCTCCTTTTGGCTGGCAGGATGACAACTGCAACAGACTGTCAATATCATGTGCTCAGCTTTGCTTTTTCCCCTTAGGGTATTGCATGTTTAGCTCAGCTGGTAAAACCCAGCACATCTATACTTGATCTCCATTTGTCCTGATAACTACATGTGCACAGTAGTATGCTTTTGGACTAGTGCTCTCTAGCTGTACTACTCCTTTTACTGTAAATATTGCTACAGCAATGAATGAATATTTCATTCTAGTAGTTAGAATTAGTTTGAGAGAACACAGATTTTACTTTTCTTGGCTGCTTGCCAGTGCCATGCCAATAAGCATCATTGGGCTGTGATGCTCTCTGATTTCTCACGTTTAATTTGGGTCCTATCTGAGGGGAAAAGTTTACTTTGTACTTCCCAGACAGGGCAGTGCTTGTTCTTCCTTAGTTACGCTCACCATGTGTCCAGCTTGAATTATTGTAATCATACTTTGTTTCTAAATCACAGCTGCATGCCAAGTTGAATCATCATCTTTCAGTCCCTCTTTGTTGGTACCCTCAACTTCTCTCAATGTCTTCCATGCAGTGTGATGTATTTTTAAGTTTTAATGCTCTCCATTTCATATCATCACGCTGCATCACTGTGTGTCAACTTCCTGTCCTGGCAACCTTCTCTTTGCAGTACATGTGTGATGGCTTTTTTGTATCTGCCATTACTCCATATTGACCAACAGATTCTAGACTGCTTTTTTTTCCTTTATTCTTTTCAGTCCAAGTGTGACCCTTTAATCAGGCTTAATCCAGTGTTTTATTGTTAATCTGCTTGTAATCCATAACTGATGGCCACCTTTGAAGTCAATGATATTACATGAGAATGTGCAGAATATCTAATTGTTGCTTGTCTTCTAACAACTGTAGTTTTTTCTTCACTTCTTCCTGTACCTATTGTTAGGTCTGCTGTGGATTTTGACCTGTATAGCTAAAATAGTGTTCCTACTTTTTCAATCATGGGACAAAATACCTTAGCTTAAAATCACATCAGATTTGTCTTTCTAACATGGACAATGCACTTGAAGGGTCAGAGACTCCTACACTTACTATGTGGATTGCGAGTGCTCACGAGAATGTGTTTTCATTAATATTCATGGAACGCTCTCATTCTGCAAACACTTGTGTGAACAGTATTTGTCAGAATCTACTACTTATACCTAAGCCTCCAATAGAAGTTTAACATCCTAGGCCAGCATTTCTTTCAAGGCTGTAACAGGTTATTCATTTCATCAAGCAGGCTGTTTGCAACACTTTGTGTTTAACTGCATGTCAGCCATAGGAAATCATGGATAAGCTACAAGATTGGCTTCTCTATGGGAATTCATGTCGGCTTGCACGCAACTTCTTTAGCTAACTCTATTACTGTACGGTTATTATCAAGTAGATATATGTGGTGCTGACAGCTCCTGACAGGAGAATGCTTTATTACATAGAAGTTTGCAAAGAAAAAAACCTGAACATTACAACATGACAATCTCTTATGCCCAGAAAGCTACATATTGGATGAGAATCCACATAATTAATATTAATTGTAATAAAGTGTGACAATTGAGAAAGAGTAACAGGAGATTCTGCTCATAAGTCAAGACCTCAATAGAACGGAAGAAATAGAGCCAGCCAGAGATGGATGATGGAAGAACGCTGACACTGAATAATTCATGAAAGAACACAGTATATTGCATGTGAGGTCTGGAGCCTTTTAACGGCCTATGAATAGATGACAAAGTCCACTCAGTTCAGGTAAGTAAGAGAGGAGGAGGATGGAGAATGTACATATGATGTAGCATAAACTATTAATAAGAGTTAAAAGGTCATGTACTTCCCATGTCAAATGTGAGTGATCTGGAACAAAACCTGCCAAAACACATATGTAATATATAATTTTAAGGAAACAAAGGCAAATATGACCTGTAACAGCTTTGATAACTTAAAGGTTCTTTAGCTGCATGTTTTTGGCATTTAAAAGTAAATTACTCCATTTTGTGAACGATATATGCATAACTGTGGAGCACAAAAATATGTGGGAGCAGTAGGTAATATATAATACTGTTCATTTCACTAAATAGATTGGGTTATAATAGGAGGTAAGTGTAAGAAGAGAAATTCTATTTGGTGTGTGAATGTTATGATCTCATTTAATATTGCTTCAGGAAATTATGGTCATGCTCTTTAAGCGGATCTTAAGGAAGTAAGGCTATGGGGAATTGACTAGAAAAGATGTCTTGTGCTGAATGAGGGCTCTGCTATAGACACAAACAAGTTTATTTCTGGGGAAAACATTTCTGTAGAGGGACCATTTGACTTGAAAGAAAAATATGGTTGAGTTTTAAGGCTTGCCAACAGGATTTAATCACAAACCTTGAGTTCTGCTAGCTTCCCGGAAGGCAATTCACTTTGACCATCAGCCTTGCCAGTGATCAGCCAGGCCCATGCTCCCTTCTGGGCTTGTAAAGAGGCATAACTGGCATTTACAGGGCTCTGATGGATGTTTCTGGGCAGCCCCTTTAATTTGCTCAAACAGAACAATCAAATAATTACTGCAATACTTAAGTGGCAAATGAGAGAGTTTTTGTTTATTGTTTTAACCACACAGTAATCAGTCTGCTAATTTTCTCCTGGCCGATGAAGCTATTGATTTATTCTTACCATGAAGGTAGAAAGTAGGAAAAAAAAATCTTACGTTAAATGTGAGAATGGTTAAGCAAGTGAACTCTGGGCTGAAGAGCATGGCCCTGCAATGGTGTGGAACAGCAGCCTTCAGGTCTGTGATCCAGGCAGAGACGGCGGCTCACCTCGGATGGCGGGAGCGGGGCTGCAGTGGGTAGGCAGCTCTGAGCCTGGCGGCACTAACTGCTTCCAGCTCTGCAGCGTGGAGGCCTGTGCAAGCAACGGGCCTTTGAAGCCTCATTTCTTTGAGATTATTGCAGAGCAGTTACTTTCCAATGCAATTATTCAAGAGCGTCTGCCTCGGTGACAAAAGCCAAAAGCATATGAACACGTTCTAAGAAATGGCAAGCGCACGTAGTCTATGGCAACTGGTACAGCTCAGACTTGGTGAGGTGATGTTGTGCTGACAAAGGTGGGGTTTTTTGGTACTGACTTGGTATTCTGCTGCAACTTTTCCTAGTATAATCAGCAAGAGTTTTCATGAAGTCTGAAATTTACTGATGCGGTTATGATATGTCCTCTGTCAGATATTTGGATAGTAAACTGAGTTTATTTTACACTGCCCTCCCTTTCTCATTTCTGATGTGACAGATTTGTGTTAATGTATATAGTAGCACAGTAGAGGTTGTCACAGGGAAGTGAGAAGTTCTGGCAGCTGAGTAAAGGGCATTTGGGAACTATCAGTGTTGGGAGTGGTGTGGGAAATAATTTGGAAGCTGGGTATGAGCATGTTGTTTCTGCTTTCAACACTGAAGGAGCAAACAATATAGTTTCAACTTCCAATTCAACTGAAATGCATGGATAGTTCACGTTCTGTATTACTATTGTTTTGACTGTCGACAAATTCAAGAAAGTTGTATTGAATGGTTCTCATACAATTAGTATTTTCTTGATTATCTCTAACTGTAAGAATTAAGGATAAATTTTTTTCAGTTCTCATCTGGGGTTGTAGCTAAGTGGGAGCACTGGCCTGCTGGTCTGCCTGCTCTAACACCTAGAAACAATACAGCAAAGCATTCCTTTTAGCAAGAGAGCTTATTTTTGCTGAAAGAGTGAAAATAAACATTGCAATTAGCAACACAGAGTTACTTTACCTGTGTACTACACTAGCTTGGATATATGGGCAAAGTGTTTAGAAGCTGGTTTGTTTTTTCAGCAAGCATTCGTATTTGAAAAGAGTTTAGGACAAGTAGTAGATCCCTTTACTGCACGATATTCAGCATTTTGCTGTGGTCATTTCTACCAAGGAGCTGAAACTTCAAAGTATACAGAAATAGCACAACTGAAAAACAGGGAATCAGTCCCTGTCTAGGGAGCTGGGAAGGCATCCATAATTACGGCAAGGTGATCACTGAAGACACTTCCTTGCAGATGTGATTGTAAGAGCAGATGGGAAAAGGCACTTAGCTGAAGAAAATCTGTGACTGTAACTGAGGTCTGTTTCAGGAGCATACATTAATCCTAGCTTTAGGTGGAGTTAAGCTTTTGAATAACCAATAGGAGTTGGCTGGCAAGATGGTCTTTTACACGTGTATATGCTAATGTAAATGTCATAATGCAAATTTAAGCACTCAAGAACATTATGTGGATTTGGGAAAATCCCTAAAATTTTAATTCCATAAGCAAAATATTATTTTGGCAGCACATGACAGAAATAATCCTGCTCCCAGATGTTTCATACTATTGCAGTTGAGACTAGTTGCATGGTCTTCTTCAAGACGGCTCTAAAATAGCACAAAAGCTTGTTGGAATATGAAGCAACTCAATTATACAATGCAGCAAAGAACCATGTCTGAACACTTAACACTGCACAGTCTTCTGGGGAAATACGATGGGGAACAGAGTCTTCACCAAGTTTTAAAGTATGTCAGTTAGAGGACGGAGTGGAAGAAAACTCTTGAAATGGAAGAAGGGAGAGGTAGTCTCCTGGAGCTTTTGTATGGATGCCATGACATACTGTATGCCTGCATTCTCGGGCTGGGTGCCGACAACTGACTTGGCCACTCTGTAGCTATCATGGAGAAGTCAGAGTATTCAGGTTGTTTCTGGAGTATTAAACTTCTGTATCCTTTTCAAAGGAAGAAAAGTGAAAAATAATCTTACTACACTTGGTTATATGCCTATGTTGTCAGTAGGTTCAAATGCAGGTTTTGGGGATTTTTTTTTTTTTACTCCAAAAACTGGGTCTTAATGGAAATCACAAGGTGCTGAACGAAATATACAGAAACACTTGGGAATGTGTTGATGTATTATTGAGAGGGGTAAGGGTTATCCATTGCTCTTTCTTTAGGAACTGTGGGGAACCTTCAGGTAGAGAAACACATTTTTAAAGTAATAATGACATTTAAATATTTACTTTTATTGACCCATGTTTCAGTGTCATAAATTGAACCACATGACAGGTGTTTATTACTGTTCAAGGTGATTCTCTACTGCTGCTTTAGTCATTAGAAAGCGAGGCATGTAGGTTTTATTAACCTAAAGCTGTATGAAGTGAGCCTTATCCTCTCTCCATCTAGAACATGCAGGAAATACCTTTCAGGCTCATTCTGCTGCCTTTTATTAAGCTGTAGTAAAGGCTGTGACTGTTCCCCCACTGTACTTCACAGGCGGCTTTGCCGACGCACGGCTGCTGCTGCGAAATGCCACGGAGCGGCAGGGAGAAACGGGCCTGGTAGGGGAATATGGCTTCCTCACCAGCAGAGAGCCATGCTGGAGCACGTCAGGCCTGCGACCCCCGATGATGTGGAGATGTGCAAAGCACTGAATTCCACTTATTTTTCCCAAGGAATTGGTGATTAATTACCAAGTACCTCGCAAAACAAATGCCAAAATGAGGTGCCAGATAAACTGAGTAGTTCTTAGCAGCCCTGACAGGAAATTATCGGGGAATTAAATACCGGATTTCTAGAGCTCTGACCCGGCCTGGCTCCCGGGGTGTCGCTGCGGCCCGGCAGTCCCGGCCCCGCTGCCTCAGCGCCGCCGGGCCGCGCCGTCGCGTGCCAGGCCGCTTCCCGCCTCGCAGCGGCGGGCGGGGCCCGCCCGGGCAGCCGAGAGCCCTCGTCGCGGGCGGGCGGGCGGCTCGGTTCGCCTCATGAACCGCTATCGGTTCAGCCACCGAGCCTCGCTGGGGTCCGCCGGCGTCAAGTGCGAACAACTTCCCGAGAAAGGCGCGGCGGCGCCGGGGCTGCCTGGCCTGGCCTGCCCTGCCCTGCCCTGTGAGGAGAGGTGCCGGCGGAGGCCTTTGCTCTCACCCGCTGTGAGGCGATGAACGCCCGCCAGTGCCAGGGTTTGACTGCTCCCGGGCTGAGGGAACAGCTCAAAAACAGTCCCTTAGCTGAGCCCCTCAACACCCTGACAGAACTGGTTTGTGGCTTTTCTTTCACATAACAAACTTCTTTTCTGGTATTTTGACTCTTAAATGGTGGTGGGATTACTTCTGTGATGTCCCCGTCCATCATCACCTTGCAAAGTACTTCTTTAATTTATGTAACTGTAGAGTGTGAGTGGCTTCTTGACATGTACCGCTTGCTCAGAGTTATGAGGCTTTTCATATTTGTGGCTCTTCTGTGGTTTCAGTAGGGTCCTGTTTAACAGCCTCACGACGATATGGCAGTTGTCCCAGGAAAATGGCCATGTGAAACAAAGACAAAGGGAGAGGTGTATACACACGTGTTGGTGACACCAGCTGTTACCTGGCCTGTCAACATCAGTGATGGGCTTCAAATGAGTTGTCTTCCTTACAGCTCTCATAAGCTACTTGCATTGCAACAGACTATATTTTACAGTAAATACACTTTTTTTTTCTTTTCCCCTGCTGCAGGCTAAATCCTACCTGAAGTCAACTGTGCAAGTGCAGGAGGGGATTTTCTCTGTGGCAAGAGTCTTGCTAAAGATGGAAATCCTCACTGTGGACCAACATGTCCCACTTCCGTGAACAGATTTCTCCGGGAATGCTGAGGAATGTATGGTGAGTACAGCTGTTGTAAGCAATATATAGAAGAGTTGGGTATGGAAATAAAGCCACAAACTGGAAAAAAGGAGGTGTAAGTACTTTTTATAACTATTGTTTTATATAGTGTATGTTTTCTGGTTTTGCTTTTCAGCAGTGTGTAATTCTAAGTATTGCAAATGCTAAAAATTATTCCATTACCCACTGGGTGGGGGAGAATGACAACTTGTTCACACTGTAGTTCAATGATAGAAAGCCTAGCAAATTCACTGTCATGTGCACCTTTTCTTGTCATTTCTTCTGCCCTGGAGTTACCCTTATTTGTTTAACGTGTATGTCATATTGTAGTGCCTTTTACAAAAGCTTTGCTTGGCTGCCTCCTTGAATGGGGGAGTAAAGGGAAGGAGGAGGATGCATCTCGGTGTAGCAGTGAATAGTACCATTAGGAATGCTTCATTTTTTTGGGGGGGAGGGTGGATCATAGTTTAGAGTGTGATACAGCTTTGTGGGATTAGCAGAGGCTTGAGGAGCACAATTTTATAAGAGTGTTCTGGCAGTACTGCTGATTCTAATGTCCTTTGCTATTATGAGTTTAGAGAATATCCAGTATTTAAGACTGAAGAAAACGTCTTGTTTAGAATTTCAGAGTATGCCCCCGTAATAAAATAAAAATGCAAGTTGGGGGGGGGGGGGGGGGGGAGGGGGACACGGACGACACAGCTATAAACTGATGTTCGGTCATACAATAGTCGCCATAAGGGAGGACCGGCTATAAGGAGCTTAAAATGAGGCTGAATCTATGCCAAACACTTTTTATGCTCTTATGAAAAATTTAAGGAAATGGCATGTTGAGCACTTTCAAATTTAATTATGAAAAAAATAAAATATAAAATCATAGTGCCTGTCTGAAATCTCTTGGACTGTAACAATAACATTCCATTCTGCGTGTCTAATGTAGTATACAGTTAGATGGGTTTTATTTTGGACAGAAGCTATAAAATTCTAGATATCTTTTTTGAAACATTGCTAGATAAGAAACCTGGTTTGAGTTTAATGACATCCTATAAGGCATTCTTTCTGATGCCCTAATGTTAAATGAAGAAAAAGAGGAAACACTTTATTTTCTTTCTTCTCCAGATGATCCCAGGGTACTTGGTAAGCATTCCCCTTACATATTTCTAGACTAACATGCCCGAACTATATAAACAATTCTTTTATTCTGTAGTTAAACCCCTCTTTAATTTTGGAAAGACACTAGTCTGTCCTCAGAATGGGACATTAACTCAAGCTGTAAGCCTCACTTTTGACCTATGACAATATTTTAGAATTCTGTAGAGCTTTCCATAAAAGGATCTCCGCATGCCTCACAATCATTAACAAATTTAACTTGCTAGCTGTCTTGTGAGGTAGCTGAGTACTGTATTAGTATGCTGCTTCTACAAGTGGGGAAACTGAGCAACATAATTTCTGCTTTATTGTTTGAAAAAGCAATTTGCAGAACATACAGAAGACATGCTTGCCTGGAGGAGCGTACAGCATAAAGACGGACATAACATAACAAATGGATACAAGAGAACAAAAGAGATTGGGGTGAATGAAAAGAGGATAAAGACGGCAAGACCATGTGCGCGCTTTGAGAGTGATATGCAAATCTTAGTGCTATGGCTGTGACATTTCTGTTGACTTCAGATTTCTCAGTGATGTCGCACTTGAGTTAAAAACCAGGGACAGGTTTGAGAAGCATCATGGACACAGGTAAAATGATGCTAAGCAGCACATAGTACAAATTCGTAGGAAGAAAGCAGATTAAAAGTGGTTCGTCTGCCACAGACAACAAAATAGGCAGTCTGGCACGCTAAGACTTGAGTGAGACTTGGCTGACTCAGACAGTGCTTGGGTTTAAGTGTGGGAAAAGCCAGAAGTCTTCTATGCCTTCTGCTAGCATAGTGCTAGCCGCTTGGCTCAGGCCGGCCGGGTGAGCTTGCCCCAAAAGCTCATGCCAGCAGTTCACTTCTAGAGTAGAAGCAACCAGATACAGTACCTATACTTCAAGCTGCCTTTTTTGCATTTTCTGGGTAATCAGCCTTGGGTGATAGACATCTACTAGACAATTCTGAGGAAAAGGGAATGTTGTTCCTGCAAGATGATGTTAGAAAGATCTGTGGGTGTTTCTGTCATAACTTTGGAAAACAAAATGTATTTCCCAGTATGGCAAACTCCATTTGACTTTTGTTGTGAGCCTCCTACTGTTTGTGGTTGCATTAAATAGTTAAGGAGTAATCTGTAAACATGTAGTCATGGTGGCCGCAAAGCTGGACAATGTTACCGAGGAGGTTCTAAACAGTTACAAAAACCCCTTAAATTTCAAAAAGCAAGGAGGGAGCCATTAAGATTCCCGTGGACGTTGGAGGCACTGTAACTTGTGTTGTTTTGGATGTAAAAGTGTACCACTATTACCTTTTATGTAAAGGAGTGGGAAATTTTGGGTAACAACAATCTAAAATATTTGTTTTGCTGCTGCTAATGCTTTTATAAGATACATTAGGTCTTGCATTAGCAGCTGTCTCCTCTTTTGGTGCCAGCAGATACAACTGCAACCTATATTCAGCAGCTAAACAGCATTTCTCCTCTTAGGCTGTAGAAGTGGGCCCTTTCCACTATGATTTTACTTAACCAGTTAAATGCACGGTGTCTTCTTTCTAAGATAAAAAGCTTCCAACACTGGAGAGAGGGCAGTGGCATCAAAGTGTGTTATTCAGGGCTCCAGAAACTGCTATTACTGTGTTTCATTTTCAACTGCAATATATTTCTGGACATAAAAATAGATTGGTAGGCCTTCATCCATAGGATCAGTTTTGTAAAAAGTTGCATGTGGAGAAGGGGAAAATAGAGCTTGACTGCTGTGTGCTAGAAACTATTGGCTATATTTTGATTAATATTTGTCACTAGCACCACTTAATGTCAAATGCTTATTCAGCTTATGATTTAAAGTCATACAATGCACTGCATAATTGTAAGTAGGAGACATTTGTGCATCTGGTATTTAAATGGAGTATGTGTACTTCCCATTCCAGAGCATCCCTAAACACTGCTGTTAGAATTGTCATTTTAAAAATATGTTTTGTCCTGCTTTTAGAGCACATTTAATCTTTTCCCCATTAATCTGCTTTCCCTAAACCTTTCCCTAATTCTTCTGAAGGATCCCCCACCTGCTGTGCAGGCTACACAACACAGTGAATCTAATCATGTCTGGAATTATCATTTTTATCAGTTTAATCCATATTTTTCTGTTATTTGCTTTCCAAAGCCTTAGACATTTTATGCACTGTGGTGAGTAATGGAGCAATTGTGGCGGTTAGTGTCTCTTCAAAAAAGCAGTCACAATACAGTTAAGATAATCAATTTAGATTATTTTCTGGAATGCAGCATTAGTGTTCCATGGAAGTTAAGCTTGATCCTTAGATTTATTGAATATATTTTAAACTTCAAATCATAGACGAGAATGGTTCCTGTGTTTGTCAGAGCAACTGTTCTGACTTGTCCTGACTCACGCTTGCACATTCTTGATTGTACGCTTAGCTTTCTGCTACCTCTCTGAACTTGTTCACATACTTTTTTTTATATGAATTCTTATATTCATATTTTCTGGAAAGCTTTTATGAAATTACTCACACCTAAGAAAGCGACTATTTTCTTTATGCTACAATTTGCTATCATGAAATGCGGCTTCAAACATCTGAAGAGTGCACCAGCTTAATTCAAGCACGCGCTTTTGTGAAGCTCATCTGAATTGACAATAGTCTAAAGATGTGAACTTGATTTGGTATTTCATTCTCTTGCTCCTATTACCTGCGCTGCTTAGGGTCAGATGCTGGTACTGGCAAGGTCTTCATCTAACAAAATAACTGCTAGCAATACCCCATATTTAATTTGGAAGAGGGTGTTTTGCCATAGGTAGGTGAGATGCTTAGGAGCAAGCTAGATGACTTCATCTAGATGCCATAAACGAATAGCTGTGGAGGTGCCGTCCTGGTTTTCGGGCTTCATCCTTTCCTTCGTATATATCCTAGACGAGCTCTTCAGTCAGAGCTGCTTTTTCTCTTCTGCTCCTGTCCTTCACTTCTTGTTTTGCTGTGAGGTTCTGGGATGCTTGGCAACAGGTACCTGCTTATCTACATAAAGGTCTAATACTGCTACATTGGTAAGGCTGTTCTGTAAAATGTAATTTAGCTGAATTCTTGCATAAACGATCAGACTGTGAAACATTTGCAGAGGGCTACGGTTTGTACTATTTTCATTCAAAGCAGGACATCAGGGCTCCAGCCACATCTCATTATCCATTTGAATAACTTTTTTCAATTTAAAGCTCTCTGTCTTACCACGAGCACTAAATTAATACTAGATTCTCTCTCTGCCTAGTGGGAACACTAAATAGATAAATAAAAATCATTGCAGGATAATTGTAGGTGCTGTGGGCTGAAAGCCAAACCAGGCCAATTCAGCCTTTGAGCCCTGTCTGTCTGTCTGCTTTTCTTTTTCCTTGCCCATCATAATAGGGTATTCAATTATAATCTTTTTCTCTGCGTGCACAGTGGAGGTTTGCATACAGTGGCCCAGAGGCATTATTAATCTCAATGCATTTGGAGAGTGAATGAAAAGACTAAAGGGGTGGGGGCGGGGGGGGTGGGGTGGGGGAATCTCTCACCCCCCATAGCTGTATTCATCACTTAGGGTCTTTGTCAAAAATGTACTTTTCTTTCTCCCTCCCCTCCATTCCTTGGAGCATAAGCTGGAAATGACTCCAGAAGTTAAAGGACAATGGAAGCATTAGCACAGGGATTATGGATCTTCATGTGCAAGATGGGGGTTGGGGAAGGAAGGTAGAGGCCTGCTACTGACAGGATGGAAGTTTAAAATATGTGGCTAGACCAGTGCTTACCGCTACAAAAGAATAGTACAATCTCTATTCACATGAAGGTTTTCAGGCCACTGAAAAGAGTATACAAGGGCTGTTTCTATAGCTGTCGAATAAATAATTGGGTTGCAAGTTCAGTGTAAGGGTCTAAAGGAAAATTGTTAAGAAAATAATGTGAATTTATGTGTTTTCCAATGGAAGAATGGTCTTCCAGTAGCTTGTGACTTTCTGTAATTGATTAAATCAAAGTCTTCGGGATAGGTTCTGTGAATGATTCCTGACTTTTTTTTTGCCTGAGCACCTCGCTATAATACTGCCATGGGAACTTTAGGGTTTGGAGAAACTGAATGTCATGGCTCCTGTTGAGAGAGTTTTGATTGAATTTAGCGGGGTATATAGTTCCATAAACTTGAATCAGGTGTTCAATATTATAGACCAATTCAACATGATTTTCAAGGCAGTTTTCTGCAACATGAGTAGCTTGGATCAGCCATGGAACATGATAGAGCCATTAGCAAAGTCATGTAAGTCATAATCTCTATTTGATGTAGGTTAACCATTCATAAATTTTAGTGGTCCAGATTATCAAACTAATAAATGTTATTCCTTCCTGTGAAGACACTAGATTTTGGTGCTTTAACTTTGGTAGTCAAGCTGATTTGAAGCATTGCAAGTCAAAGGAGCTTTACTGCTCCCTTTGCTTCAATGAAATTGGTGTACCCTATCTGTAGTTACACAAAATTACTTACAGAGCTTTTCCTAGTCTTCCCATGCAGGTCTAGCAGATGCCCTTTGGCAACTGTAGTCTTTAAAACAAAAGTAGGTGTTTACTTTGTTTCTGATATACTCGATCCTTTCCAAATGTTCAGGCTCTAAAAAATTGTTTGGAAAGGTTTTCAAACTTCCACATTTGCCTGGGCATATCTAAGTAGAAGTTTTAGAAAAAAACCATTATGTTGCCCAACTCTATTTTCAGCGATGTTTATGAAAGCTGCCTTTCTTATATGCTACTAGCCTAATTAAAAAAGAACAAAAATTATTTTAATGACAAATAAACAATGGTCTTCCCTTCCCCTGCCCTTTTGGTAGAACTGCTGCAATGACTACTCAAAAGGGACCCCCCCCAAATTATAAATAATCTGTTAGGGTGTCTTTAAAAAAAAAACCAAAAAAAAAAAACCACAAACAAACCAAGACACCAAACTTGTAGAATTCCTCAGTGGAAGACTTCACGCCTGCCTACTAGTAAACTGGTGTTTCATGGAATCTGATTTAACCTGGATAATGCTTTAACAGTGTCTTCCAGCATAAAAGCTTTAACATTTCACATCAGGACCTTGATTTACTTACCATCTGCTCAGAGGTCTGTCATCAACAGAGATGATTTCTAGCTCCCTTCAGATAACTGCCGTTTGGCAGAGTTCTGCTAAACAGTCTATAACCTTGAAGACAAGGAGTATATGATAACTCATGCATATCAGTTAACCTTTAAGTGGCTTAATACTCTCTTTTCTTAAATAAAGCTGCCAGATACTTCAGTTTGATCCTGGCTGTTCCTGATTTTTCTTTCTCCTCCTTGAAGTCACAAAAAGTCAATGAGACCTTGGGGCCAGTGAAGAAATTCTTTTCTGTTTTATTTTTATTCACCATTAACATCCTTAAACTTGCTTTTCTTTTTGTCTGTATTTTTTATAGCTCTTGCAATGGTGTTTATATCGGAAGAGTTTGTCTGGAGATTAATGTATTTGTGGCAAAATTAAAAAAACAAAGCTATTTTTGCTGTGTTATGGAACTTATTCAAGTAAAATCAAGAAAATTATTAGGATCAGTTTGTCAAAAGTCAGGCAGTCAAAAACCAACTGACCTCAATTTTAGCTTTAATAGTAAGTTTGACATTTCAGGAGGCTAATAATACATTTCTTGGGCTGTCGAGTTAATGACAGTTAGTCATTAAGTTTAAAGAGCAGAAGAACATTTCTGTAGAGGAATCTGCATGCTTAAGAGTTTGCTTAGACTTACATTTAGATCTTGTTAAGACAAACTTACCAGCATTTGATTTGGGTCTAAGCATGTAAGGAGTAGTTAGACCAGAGTTGCTTTTAGACCAAGCGGCCAAAAACTTTTGTGAAATAAAAGGCTTTCTGTTAAATTAACAGGTAGCTGTAGAAGTTGGTGTGAAACTACATCATTCAAAATTGCAGCAGCACTTGAAGCAGTATGGATCCTGCTAACAAATAGTGTCATTTACCAGGGTGCACAGTAGAGCGGCCAGCTACCAGATGATGTCTCTTTCAATATATTGGATCAATTACATGACACATGGGAGGCTTCTTTTTCTATGTGTGGGGTTTTTTTGTTTTTTGTTTTTGTTTAACTCTTTGTTTACAATCTGCTTTTTTCTACCTGGCCTTTTTGACTGATTAGGAGGGAGTATTTTTAGGATAAGCTGGCTAGTTTTTCTCTTCAGACAACTGGAAAGAGTGAGTACTCCAGTTGGTCCAAAATCAACTAGAAAGAAGAGCTTGTGCTGTGACCAGGACACTATATTCTACCTAGTTGAACTCCTGGATTTTTTGGTATTATGAGGACAACTTTGATTTGCTCGCTGTTCCCATTTGTAGCAATAATAAGAAATGTAAGTCTGGGCAAAGAATTTAACGCAGATGAGTTTGATATCTACTCTTCTACCTGCTCTTTTAAACAGGTTTCAACTAGCAGTGGTCAAACCCCTTGGCCACTGGAGAAACAATTGCTAGAACTTCTATGTCTAGTTAGAGGAATCCTTTTCAGCAAGACTTCTTCGTAACTTTTTTTTTTAGCCTCATCTCATTAAAAACTGTCAAAAATAGGTCAACTTTATTTCTTTTTGTCAAAAGAAGCACCAAGCTGTTATAGAAGACTGGTGTGTGAGCCACACTTATGAACAGGGGGATACATACTAGTAGGCATGCTGGATCCAGAACAGGGCTGAGTGTATTGCTCTATGGTTGAGGGCTTGCATTCCATATAATTTTTTTATTTTTATTTGGGGAGGTGGGTGTACAGTTTGGGGTGAAGAGAGTCAAATTATTGCAATCCTTGCAAGCTTGCCTCGCTTCATTCTCCCCCCCCCCGCATTTTTTTTAACCTGGAATGTCTGTGTGGTTAACGGCTTTTTTAGTATACTGTTAAGAAACAAATCAGAATGGAGGGGAGATTTGAGGAAAAGGCTGTGTGCGTACCACTTCTAGGTTTATATACTATGATGGAAGCAAGCTTCCATGTTTGCTTTGGTGTCCTTTTTTCTAGATATTTCCAGCAATTTAGCAAGGATTTTTCGCCTACTCTTTGAATTTAACATCCCACCACACTACCTGGTAACTTCTTACTGAAGTAAGCATCAAGTTGACGCAGTGAAGATCTGGTAGGAGATTACTTCCTCCTTTTCCAATGTGTTTGAGCAGTTCCATATTGGTTGTTGGCAGTGAGTGGACCTGTCAGGTGTGTTCAGTGTTTCAAGCAATGGAGTACATGCCAGTGCTGTTAAAGTGATGATGAATGAGCTGTGATAAAAATGGACTGGGGCTTATTTGAGCTCCTGTTGGACAAGTAACAGAAGAAAAGTGTAAATAATGAAAAAAATCCATCTAGGTTCATGATACATAATTTTCAAAGGGAACGCTAGACATCTTGTACACAGAGGGCTAGTAGATCCACACAGGCTCATCAAAAAGTCTTAACCATGTTTGCTTCATGGCTTTTACCTGGAGAACAGTAATGGAAGAAGGTGGCTGTGAGGCCTGCTAATGTGAAGCTATATATGCACATGGAGAAGTAGGTGAAAGGATTAAAAACAAATTTGCTGAAGACACAAACTAGCTTTGCACTTCAGCAGCTTCCAATAAACATATGTCAAAAGAAAGAGCTTAGTCTAAATAGGACTGTATGTTTTTCACATACAGAACACAGAGATAAAGTAATTAGCTTAAAGTTACATAACAATGCCAATCTGCTTTTAGGTCTTGGGAGGCCATTGGGGAATTGAACCACAAACTATCCTTCAGTCTTTATTTCTAAAGCAGCTGAGTTGCAAAAGGAGATTTTTAATGTTTAATTTGTCAAAACATTCTGCAATAATCTCTTGGATGGCTTGGATATCAATTTTAATGGCATTATGCGTGATATGCTTTGTTTTCTCTAAGATGAAAAACTGAATAGCATAACTCTGAATGGTGTCCAGGTGCAGCAACACCTTTCTATATTGCTTTTCGAATTCCTGACTATGCACTAGGACTGCAATTATCTTATAATAAGGTTTGGCACAAAACACCATAATTTGGCTCTGAAAGAGCCAAAATTAGCTTAGCCATTATTAGCCTATGAATGTTTCTATACTGCTAGCGATTGACAGGAGTCCTGCAGACTTCGTACTGCAAATAGATATGATTTATCCATTAATGAAAGTCGCTTTGTTTACTGCTAGGCATGTTAAAATAAGAAAAGCCACTCTGCAAATGCATTGTTCTTGAAACCCTTAAGCTTGTTGATTTCTGCACAGGCAGTATTCACAAGCATCTGTTTGTATTGTAAACCACTGTCACCTCTGCCTATGCACATGTATTTTCATTTGTGGATACATATGAGAACAGGGTATGAACATCTTTTATGTGGACAAGAAGTGGCCGTTTGCTATGCATGAGATGAGTTTCTGTGCCCCAAAGTGTCTTGTGACAGAGGTCAAAGGCAGTATGATTTTTCTGCCTGTAAGGTATTTAATCTAAATATTTATCAAAAAGCTAAAAAGATTATATACTTTCACAGAAATTGTAGTTTTCTCTTTGGGCCTTATTGTAGAATGCATCAAGACTGTATTTTGACAGTTTGGTGTGTTCTCAGTGGGATTTTCAGAAGATTTAACATCTGTGTAGCACTGACCTACAATGGGTGAGTATGAATACTTAATTCTGAAAATCTACATAAGCTTGGAGGAAGTTGGAAAGAAAACAAAATATACCATGATCAAACCCGTTTCTCCATGAGTAGCAGTTCATTGGTATTAAAATCTTGATTTTTCTAATGTATTTTCAGCCTTGTTTCCTTCCACGATTCGAATTTTTTCCTTCATATCTACATTTCATACTCTATTTTTTTATCATGCTCTGTGAAACTCACCACTGTGTGAATCTTCAGGCAATCGCTCTATTTTACTTTGACCTTCTGCAAGATCTCTCTTCTGTGTTTTCAAGCATCACCTACACTAATACCTTAAATTGCTCTGACAGTCTTCAGAGCAAGGAACATGTTGCACTGAAACATCTGTAAATGTAAACCTCTTCAAGTGTTGTATTTAAAATAGAAAATTTCCCTTATGTTAAAGAAGTAAGTCTCCTAGATGTAAGGCTGGATTACTTACCACGTTATCACCCCTGCTGAGCTGGTGAAGTAGCACCAATGAAGAGATTTTCATCTGCAAATGGCTGAGAAAGAGGAAGAAAGAGTTGTGAGTGGACAGAAATAAATTTCTGCTTGCTGATCCTCCTCTGGCCTGTGATTCTTTAAATCATTTGCAGATGGCATAAATTAGAGCAACCTAAAGGAGCCAGAACAAGTTAGGGCAACCTGTCTCAGAAGTAAGGAGCTGTAACCAGGTATGTGACACCACTCCCTTTTCCCATTTCCATGCTGAGTGCAGCTCTGACACAGGGGGAGGGTCTTCCCTGTTCTCTTATTTTGTTCTGATAATTTTAGGTGCCAGAGCTACAACAGCATAATTATTTCTTCAGCACTTAATATTATTTTGATATACTTCTTGTATTTAATTTTCTAAATAGCTAGTATTTTTATCAACTATCCTGGGTATGTTTTCCTGATTTGCTTTCTCATTTAAGACTCTAATGATCTCTGGAGCTGCCAGTAGTAGTAGATGATTTTGTTAAACATTTGGAAGCTGTCCCAGTTTCTGTGCTTCACCTTCAGAGGAGGTGATCTTCTGTTTAAAGTTCTCCATTGATCCTCTCTCTTTTAAAACTTCTCCAAAATGCATGAGAGCAGACTGAAGATGTAAATCAGGCTTATAGGAAATGTATTCTGGTACCCTTACTAAAAGTAGGTAAGTAGAAGGTAATGCAGTCTGGTCATGAACTACCAGCTAAATGAAAGGGACTAGAGCTTCTGTCATCTTGTCTGTTACTCTGGATCCAAAATCTCATAGCTCCACTTGCAGCTTGGTTTCTGTCTCAAGGTTTACTCTTGGAGCAAGCATATATAGTAAACTTCTGTTAATTGAATTTGGTTGGATTCTTTATTAAATAGATATTCTTTCTTCTTTTCAAGTAATTCTTGCTCTATTTTCAACTTCTGGGAAGCCATATTCATATTGCAAACATTTAAAGGTTTTTAATAGTACACAAGCTTCAGGGAAACAATTTTCAGTCAGAAAGTAGATTAAATCCTGCAAGATGCTCTTTTGACTCGGAAGCGGGCCAGTCTTCCTATGACTATTTTGAATATTTTGATGGTTTTCCTTGTTGTTTTATATATTTCCAGTGTGATCAAAATATAGCCAGAATAGCTAGTACCATCCTACCAGAAATCTGCTCTTTAACAACATTTTGCATTAGATATTTATATTATGGTGGTAAATACAAGCCATGTCTTCCTCTTCAGAGAAACATTAAGTAAGGGAATCTCTCCACTGCTTCTGGCTAAGAAACTTCAGTGCAAATCTCTGGGTGCCTTAGGGATGACAGGAGAAAAGACTTCAAATAATGTTGATTCTTGATCAAACTTGATTTTAATGAAAGTGTCTTTAAAAAAGAGTATGTAATTGACCTGCCTTTGTTCAGCCTAATGTGATTGAGAGGAGAATTAAATAATAACTGACAGAGACATCACTTTTAAGCATACAGAAACAGCTACTGACAAATATGCAAACACAGAAAGGAAGAAAAAGCCTCAAACTGCTCTTTAGTTTCAGCTGAGATGAATTACATCAATAGATCTCCAGCAATTCTGAATCTGTTTCAAAGAATGTTTTCAGTATAATAAAAATACACTTTCTTACTACAATTCTGAATGTCAGGAGTGGCTGGGAACAAGTCTGACTAGAATAACAAATTGTCACTAGTCAACTTTCTAGTGGGTGTCAGTGGGCACCAAGCCTATTATGCTGCAGGAAATTTTCACTGTAAATGTGTTAAGAGGCCCTTTGAGTCCCCCTGGCTTGCTGAGTCTCCCTTGCTACACACACTAGCGTGCTATACTTTACAAAAAGGACCTTGTCACACAGAACTGACGATCTGAACAAGAAAAAAGGCTAAGGATTAAGAAAAATTTTGAGGTAGAGGTCTTGCTGGAATCATCTGTTTGTTGCTTTATCAAATATTGAAAAACATTGAGAACATGTTATAATTAGTTAGAAGACGTGCAGGCAGGAGACTTCTGTTCATAAAACTAGGAACCAGTCCCGGAAGAAATACGTTTTGGAGCACCTTGTGAGAAATGGCCTGTCATTCTGGGGACAAGAAGCTGCAAATAGGAACCAGTGCTGGAAAAAGCCTGTGGTGAACTTTGGTAGGCTAGCTACTAATCACAGGCTCAGGTCTGCTGAAGATGAGGCCCAGTTCTGCTCTGCTAATCCAACATAACTCTGTAAATCATTAGTTTTGATGAATGTTCTCAATACAGCTCATATTACAGGTCTAATATGTGCATTTCTTAATTAGCCTTACAATTCTGGAGAAACGATGCCTTGTTGTGTTTAACAGAATGAATAATAGTAATGATGCCCGATAATTTGATAGCCAGAAGATGCTAAAAAGCTGTCTAGGACAACAAATACTAGCTGTAGATTCATGAGACGGAAACTGCTTGAGTTGAGCAGTACCTAGTTTATAGCAGTAAATGAAACATTAGCTGGATTATCAGAGTAAATGTGAATGATAGTTCAGATTTGTAAGGGGTGGAATGAGGCTCCTGCTATATTAAGCGCAATTGAGTATTTAATGTGGTAAACAATAGAGGCTAGAAAATAATCAAAATCCTGCAGTCTGAAGTGAATATAGAAGGCAATCAAAAACATGGCTAATAAAACACAGAAATCAGTACTTCAAGTGAAATAGCCCACCATAAAATCAATTTTAACACCATGAGCTGCCAGAAAGTGGGGGGTTTTTTCAGCTTCAATTTAAAAAAGATAAACCCCATTCATCCTGGGAGGTATAGAGCAGTAGGTCCTAAGAGCTTGTAGCTGCCATATTTTGCTTCACGCAGCTTTCATGCGATGCTGGGAAAAGAATGAATGTGATCTATACTGTATAGTACAGAATTTCTGTAAGGATTCAACTAGTTAGCTACAATTAAACATGCCAGCTAAAAGGCAGTGACCATGATTTGTGCCATAAGTAAACAGAACAATTTTATAATCAATTCATTGACTTTGTTGCAACTGATGGAAAGGCTTTACAATCAGCACAATATGTTCAAATCATCCCTTTCTCCCAAAAAACAGAGCAGCAGGCTGTGCCTGCTGGAGACTGTGCAGAGCCCTGTTGTGCAAGCCAGTCAATAAAGAATTACAGTAATCTAATCCTGAAGAAAGACAAAAGTGTAAATAGCCTTTTCAAAGGCTTCCTGAGATGGAAATGACAACTACTTGGCAATAGCTTTTTCAGATAGTCCAGTCATGATGATGTAGTGGGGAGGAAATAACTTCTCTGTGGTCTAACATGATTCTCCAATGTTTCCATCTCCCAAAGAAAGCACTTGATTGCAAACTGCAAAACGGTGTGATGAAGGAATAACCTCCTTTGAGCTTCACAGCCAAGAGGCAGCATGACTGCCTTGTTCAAGGAAAGTTTGACACAGGGGATTGAACATCCACCAAAAATGCTACCCCTGACATTATTTGGTCTGTATCTGTAGGAATTATGTGAATTCTAGAGATGGGCAAGCTTATATACTGCTTGCTCAGAGAATCATCCCTCTTTGGGCCACAGGGTGACACATATACCCTGTCCCTAATGTGGAACTTTTTTTGGCTTCTTTAGTGTGCAGAGGGGACTCACTGGATCTTTTACAGTGAACAAGATTAGGTTGTGGTCTTTGCTCCATACAGGCCTTTGAGCTGAACTTTTGGACAACTTAAACTTATCATTGCTGATTTTTAAAAGGCTTGAGAGAGTTTCTCTTAATGTTGTCTTTGAAAAGATGTTTCTCATTTGATATTCAGTTTTTAGGAGTGTAATGCTGTCTGATAGAGCAATAAGGTCTCTTGCAACCACCGTAAGAATCCGATGCTTGTAGTCCTCTGGAAGAGGAAAACCACACATTTTAAATTAACAATAAAAGGAAAAGAGAAAGAGGTCACAAAAGAAAATCCTTACTGAGGATGAGTTAACCTCTAGTATGTTCTATTACTGTTAATAAAAGTTTGAGGTAGCTCTTGAAACTGTACAACAACAAAGTCAATCTGGAGATGTTTATTTAGAAGTCTGGTTATCTTGTAACTCCAATTAGGGTATTCACTGCAGAAATGAACATCGTGAGTTTTCTGAAGGCTAACCCCAAATCAAGCAACTACTTTTCTTCATTATGTAATTTTTAAAGGGCTCTTAGTTGTAGAATCTTTCATTCTTAAAACAGATAATAATTATAAACCTGTAAATCACGTTTCCACTAGAACCATTTGTAGCAGCCCTAAGCTGACAAGATTAGGAGGAAAAAATGGGTGGTAAACCTTTGACTTTTTCAGTTTGTTTGCATCATGCAGCTGAGATCTCTGTCTGCATAGTAGGCTTCCCTGGTTTGGCGATTATTATTCTCATGCATGTCTTCTGGGACTCCTCTGCGCTATTCTCCATGCTTTTAAGAGGGTCTCTGGTAACAGGAGCAGTAGTGCTGGAACTCTGTGGTCAAGCATGTGCACAGAAGGAATATAGAGTGAAGGGACTGAAATACCAGAAATAAGCTTAGGTGGACACTGCCCCATCTGAGAAGTCTCTGAAGTAATAAGCTGGAGAATGTGCTTTGCTCTTGTCTGTAAAGAGCTTGCCTTTTTCATGGAATAAGAATGTGCCTAGAATGCAAGACTTATCTCAGAGCCTGACAGAAAGAGGTTACCTTTCCCATTATCAAATATGGGCTAAAGAATCTTATTCTTGAGCTAGATCCTCCTGTGTTATTGTACCCCCAGTGCTTGCTATCTGAACACAAATGGAGCCTTGCAAGGAAGAACTTAAAATCTCTGAATGTGTCGAGCTGCTTGCATGCTTCTACAGATATCAGAAAACAAATCAAAATGCAATTATGCATACACTTGAATTTCATATCAACTCCTTAAGGTGCTGCTTCCTTCCACTAAGCAGCAAATACAAGTATCCAAATGACTTGTGGTGAGATCTTGAAGAGTCACAAGAATGGGCCTGCTTCAAAGGGCACAGGGCAGCTACGGACTTCCTGTAAAACATGCAGTGGATATTAGAAGTCCAGCTATATAATGTCATTTCAAGCATTGCATTTTATATAAGGTGTATGCATTACTGGGGTCTGCTTTTTGCTCAGCTTTACCTCATATACTAAAAATTCGAAGTAGAGATACAAAGATCTCTTTCAAGTTAAATTTCCTAATTTTTAACTGGTGCTCCCTAGGTTTTGGTGAACTGGGGGGGAAAAACCCTTCCAATATCTTCCTGGTTGACTTTTTGAGAGACAGTAAGAGAAGAGCCGCATCTCTGACTTCTAATCAGAATATAGTGCTCCTTTTCAAAGCCTTCTGCTTAGGGAAACAATGAAGGTTGCAGGGATTGAAAGTGTGGGAAAAGGGTGCAGCGGAGATTATGCTAGATCTGTAGCACAAAATCTATTGTGAAAATAAGCCAACTGTTGAAACTTCAAGGTTCGACCAGAAATGTGAGACAGGGAATAAAGCTGAGACAGAGGAAACATGTCAGGAAAATGAAATGTTTAAAGATAACTGGAGAAGGAAGAGGACCAGTGAGAAACGGAGAGTGACAAAAGAAACAGTAAGAAATAAAGGCTAAATCAGAGAGACCAAAAAAAGAAAGAAAACATACATGAGTGAAGTTAGTTTTCTTGACAATAACTGAAGTAATTAACTGTACCGAAATGTGGAAGAAGCAAGGTTCTTAAGCATAAAGATTATCTAAAAAATAACTTTTAAATCCACGAATTCATTGTGATTTTGCTGGCATTTGTTCTTACTGCGCTCTTGGGGTGCCTCTTGTATCTGTTTATAGGAATGTTCTTATAAAACTGCTATCTTAATTGAAGCAAACACTGAAAAAGAATGCTGGTAATGTTGTAGAGACAACTGGTAAAATATAATAAAAAAAATACAGAAATGATAATTTCTGTAAAGTTTGAAGACTATATGGCACGTAAGGCAGGAACTTCACTCATTGCATGGAAAAGACTTTTTCACATTGTGTGGTAGGAATATCATGGAAAAAGTAGTACGTTATTGTATAATCAAAGGCTACAATATTTTTCTCATGCGAGAGTAAGTAAACTGATGTCTTTTTATTCTGATGTCTTTTTTTTTTTTAAACTGATGTTCTTATAGTTTGACTGGCTTGCTTTTTTTTGTTCAGTTTGGGTTCTTCTGGCATTACTGCCCAATTTTTCTTATGAAACCTGGTATGGCATTTCAGTACAACATTCATATTTGACCTCAAGGTAAGCGTTTGCTAAAACTGCATTTGATAAAATGAAATTTGGAGACTCCTTCTAAAATTCATAGTGGAGGAGCTGCTGTAAATAAGTGTTTCTTTGTAGCATTAGCAAACCAAATACTGAACTACTAAGGACTCTGAAAAGGATGCTGACTATAAATTGTGACTGAAACTTATTATTTTTCTGAAAACCAGTTCATCTGCTTCAGTTTGCTCAGAGTAGGTTAAGTAACACCAAGCAGTATGATTTCAACTACATGGGTATGTGTACAGTCATGTCATTTGTGGAATAGTAAGGAAGTAAATCTAAAAAACCCCAAAGTTTAGATAAGTTCATGTTGATACAAAATCTGTGTCAAGATAAATGTATCTTAAATATTTAGAGATTAAGAAGTTTAAGAAAATTTTAAGAGTTTTAAAACAAAAAGGATGATAAGTATTAATGAAAACATTGTTATAGTTCCAGATTTTCCGGGATTGCTTTCTGTAGGCCTGAATTTGGAAGTCTGTATTCATTGTTATAATGACTGAGAAGAATTTCTTAGAAGTCTGATCAGTAAGAAGTTCCTTTGGGGATTTTTCTTGTCTATAATGTATGAAAATCACATGGAATTTAATTTTGCAAGAGGGAATAGAAGAGGAGGCTATGATAACACGGGGGTAGGACAAATAAAATTCTTGCTATGGGTGCTCCTTAAAAAGCAGAACTGAGTATATCAGGTCTTGATCTAAAGCCAACTCTTATGTGAAGAGTCTGATAAGTTTTACAGTCTGTGGAAAGTAATGATTTGGAAATGTTTTTGTACACGAAAAAAGAAACATTAATGCCTTGGGGTAAGAATCCAAGGAGTTTTGTCTTTTTCTAAAGCTCTTTGAAGAATGTCTTAGACAAGGTGTTGTGATGTTTGCACTCAAGTTTTAGAAAATATGGAAACCCTTAGTTCTAGCAGTGTATCTTTTAACTAGGTGCACTCTAATAATTCAGTTTGGGATCGCAGTTTTGCCTCTTTTTAGAGTCAAAAGCATTTACATCCAAGTTTTCCCACTAAAGGACTGGATGAGCTGTCCAAGTTATGCAATGTGTAGAAGTTTATCTGTGTGGCTTATTTGACTCTGTTTTTTGAAAGAAAAAGGAATTTAGCTTGCAGTGAAGGATGAGTTAAAGAGAATTGTCATGACCTCTGTTACTGTATATTGCATTAGTTTCCTTAAAACACTCCTGAAATTTGAGTCAGTTGCAGGAAAATTCCTTTTTTTTGCCTTTAAAGAATTTTACTCAATTCTGTAAGTACATAGTGCCTTTGTGTCCATTAATTTAATAATAGCCGAGAGTGCAACCTTCCTTGAAGGCTTCATCCTCGTCTCTCTTTCTACAACTGGACTGAATGCTTGTAATATATCAATTGAGGGTAACACCTATA
Organism: Pluvialis apricaria; assembly: GCA_017639485.1. Taxonomy (NCBI): domain Eukaryota; kingdom Metazoa; phylum Chordata; class Aves; order Charadriiformes; family Charadriidae; genus Pluvialis; species Pluvialis apricaria. The sequence goes on along the minus strand of CM030015.1, from coordinate 19,414,187 downwards.
CAATTACTGCTTTCCTTACAGTCTTAATTGTAGCAAGAAAATTGTGTATGAATATAGCAAGACATCTGGGAAGTATTTATTCTGCATTCAGTCAGGATTTAAACAAAGACAAATAGGAGAACATTAAGTCGGGACTGGGTAATCTGTATCTGCCCTAGACAGAGCATGCTGTGAGTAAATGCTGGAAAATACTGGTTAAAGTGAAACTACCAATCTAAACAGATTTTCCATATGAAAATGTGTTAAACCAGCTAACAAGTTTTGGAGAGGTAATAGGCTCATATCCATAATACTTAGTTTAAGAATTACCTGCTGCATATGTCTAGCAAATGTTTGTACAGTAGAATATTTTAAGGAAATAAAAATCTTCTTGTGAATAACTTGAAGACAAATCACAAATTCTCAGTTTTAATATGGCTGTCCATGGCTATGAAAATCAGGTATCTAGACTCACATATTCAGTATGTCCTGCAAAACGCAGATTCATTCTAGTCAATCTGCTCAACCCACTTGTGGGACACAAGCTCAGATGAGAAGATGCCAATATGCTATCATATAAAAATTAAAAATGATGTATGTAAAATGGCAAGCTCTTCAAGGCAAATGGCTTCCCATAGTGATAGTCTTCATGTAGAATTTCCAGAAACAAAAACAAGGGGAGGGGTGATACATAAGCTTTAAAGCACACTGGTTGAAAATAAGTGGCATCTTTTGAAATGAGATTTCTCTTGTAATCTCTGGTTGAGTGAATATTTTCTAGAGACTGCAACTCACTGTTTAGTAATGGTTTTGTAATGTTATTTGACTACTGAATAGATGATAGCGATCTTGAGCTAAACAAGCCTTTACAAATCTTAATGAACAGAACTATGAACAAAGCCACATTTTATGTTTTTGGAATAATCAGTCAGACATATTTTCACCATCTGGTGGTTTTTGTTAATTTGTAGGTTGGTAACACAACTGTTCCTGGAATAGCATTGCACAAAAATGCAAACAGGGCCATAATGACAAGGTAAAACTCTCAGGGAAAGTTTAATAAAGGTGAGTTCTTGGTGACGATATCTAGTCAAGAAGCAGAACTCCAGCATGGAATAAAATAAAAAAGCCTGAGGAATATGGTGAAGGGGAGGGGAGAGTGAAATCTGTCAGGTGTGTGTGCAGCAAAATAATACGTTGCAACCACGTGTCGTGACTGGCAGCTTTGTAATTCATCCTGGTTGTATGTGAAGAGGAGCCAAGTTCAGTTGCCTAGCTCACAGAGACAGAGCAACCCTTTTTCACAGTTCTGAAGTCGGTGGAAGTTTTAAGCTAGTAAGATGGGAGCTGGGGCAAGGCCTTTGTACTTCTCAGTCTTTCCACCTAAAGCTTTATGTTGAAACAATTGTGAAACACTGCCAAGACTAATGTGTTTCTGTGAGTCTGGGTGAAAAAAATGAAATGCCTCCTGCCCTGGGAGAAATACCGCATGTCAGTCATTCCTTCCAGAACTTTAGCTTTGCCTGGGTATCTGTCTTTATAGACGTGGTAAACTGCACTTTTGTGCATGATTCTCGGGTATATCAATACGCCTAGTTTCTAAGGCATATTCTATATTAGTTTAGAGAAAGGGGAAGGATATGCAGTCTCTGTCTCCCGCTCTCTCTTGTAACTTCCTCAATGTTTTTCAGTTTTCTCCAAGACTTGTAGTACAGATGAGAAACATCAATGGCCAAACCAGATGCACCAAACTTATTAAACTTCTATTCCTGCAGTCCTGAGAACTCTGCTTACATTTGCCTAAATACAGCTATGACACAGCCTACCTTCTTATTTTGACAAGAAACTTAAAACAAGTTTTAATTAAAAGACTTCTGATTTTTTAGCATGCCTGCGATATTAATATTCTTTGTCTGACATTTCAAATACTTTTCTCATTGTAATTTCTTCAGCTGAAAGAGGTTTAAAGCAGCAAAGAGCATAAATTATATCTTGTCTTATACTATAAACTTTGAGGTGTGAAAGTTCTCCCAAATGTACCTTTAAAAAGCTCTTTTGTGTGTGAAAAAGTAGCATTATTACACATTTTGAGTCAGATAAAAATGCTGAATGTTGTACTTTTCAGCTCAATGGTTTTCATTATCAATGGTAAATATTTAGATTATTTTTTTGAGTCATATACCACTTTTTGTGCATTCTCAAAAGAGTTATTACAGGGAGTGTTTTCCAGTGCAACTGTATAAGACTGAGATACAGTACAAACCAGGAAAAAAAACCCCAAAGACTTTCTAAGACGCTGCTGTGTCTGTAATTGTTGTCTGAGCTTGGAGTTACACTACCTTTATAGCAACGACCGTGTGGAGCACAGCCTGTTTCTCTTCTGCGTATCTGTGGCAAAACTGGTGTCAAGTGGCACAACTGTCACTCAACTCAAAACCAAATGCAACAGTTTAAATACCAATTGCAAGTAAATTACAATCACAGGGACAGGGATGGAAGCACTTCCTGGATTGAGATTGTATATAATTTATGAGGAAGTACACTAGAAATTTTGAGCATTTTTAGCAGCCTTATGACAGTTCCCCAAAAAAGGAGAGTAATGAGTTGAAGTTGGCCCATTTCATTTAAAAGTAGAGCTGGGCAATTAAACTAATTCAAGGACATGTCCGCTAGATTTGAGCAAAATTTCTTCCACTTACTGTGGGCCTCTTTGAGGTGGATTGAACTGTGGTCAAATTAACACTGGATTAAGTGGGTAATGTTGAGATGATAATTTGCATCTAAACCTGGGAAGATTCCCTGCTTTATAGAGGTTTCTTCTGAAGGTTCCTGGCTGGGGTCAGTGCACAGTAGGGCTATCATCATGTTCCTCTCAGCACCTGTGCTCCTCCTGTGTATACTGCAGCTGTGTTTGTTAAATGCTGTGAAAAGCAGTGGGAGCTGGGAGCCAGGAGACAGAGTTTTTAGCTTCAGCAGAAGCTGGGAATACAGAAGGATGTGGAGGCCATGGCCTATCATAGAGAAGCAAGTTGTTCATTTGCTTCTGAAAAGGCAGTGGCTTCCTACGCACAGTTTCTGCTTATTAAGAGTTCAGCAAGAGCTAGGAGCTCCTGGCACTCAAAGGTGTGATGGTGCCAATCGGCAGACTTGTCTGTGTGGAAGCAATGGCTGTCCCTGAGCCATTGAAGGCATGGGAACTGCAGCCTTGTGCTGCTACAGGATGGACACTTTTGGTGTTGGGGGGCTGGGAAAGAAAAGATAAACTGTGACATCCAGGCCAAACTGTAACTAGTTACTGCAGCGCTCTGCACATTCTGCATGCCTTCCCCCAGAAGGGCAGGCAATTGGTGATAGCGATATTTGCATCTTAGTTCACAGAATCTCCTAGATTGGAAACTATCTGTAAGATCATCTAGTCCAATCATTAACCTGACACTGACAAGCCCACCACTAAACCATGTCCTGAAGCACTATACTATGTGACCCTTAAATGCCTCCAGGGATGGGGACTCCACCATTGCCCTGGGTAACACGTTCCAATGCCTGGTGACCCTTTCAGTAAAGAAATTCTTCCTAATATCCAATCTAAGTTCATGCAACTTTAAACAAGTTCACTACCTAATCAAGTCTGTTGTTCACTGCTTTTATAATGGGAGACGGTTTGTAGGTATGTATCTTACGGAGCAGTATGTAACTACTTGGTCATAGACTCACACCATTCTCTTTCAAGAACAGAAGCTGAAAGTGTACCTACCTTATGCTCCCCTGTGTAAAAGATGTGGACCTCAGGTGGAGGAGGAATTAGTGGTGTCCTTAAACTTTTGTAAGAGCTCTAACTGCTGAGCTATTAGATGAAGAAAGAGTTCTTCCTACAGCTATTTATAAAAGGCAGGTGTATCCTCTGTTTTGTGATAGAAAAAGCCTTGGTATTGGAAGTTCAGAGAGTGGGGGCAGCTGTCTCCCTGCAGTGAGGATTGCTCACTCAGTGTCTGCAACCTTAAGACATCTCTGTTACTCTGCATGAACCTCATCTCTGTCTAATCCTCCTTCTGCATTGTAGAGAAACCCTGGGCACCTAACTGGGCACTGGGGATTGTTTTAAGCCTCATTTAACTGTGAGTTAAACATTGTGAAGCTCAGTGTCACTGTGGAGAAGCCTTTTTTTGAATTCTGTTCCCAAGTCTCATGAGTGCTTTTGAAAATACTTAATTTTTTTATAAGCCTGATTTTCAAATGTGATACAGGAGCCTGAACTGAAAAGGGACTTGAACTTCATGATCTACAGACAATCAGCACTATCCAAAAATAATTCTTAGGTTTTGCTCCAATGTAACCATTCTCAGTATTATCATGTGATATTTTATCTTGATACGACCTCTACAAGTAGTCTTTATTCTCATCTTCCCATTTCGTACACTGTACCAATGCCTCTGAGAAAAATCCAGATAAGCTAGTAGAAAAACCTTTATTCTGAATAAATGAGACATAATTGAAATTTGTCAGAAAACTAAATGCTCAGAACATTCCCTTAAGAAACACGAGTTTCAGGACATCCGTTGTTTTTTCTAGACTTGCATAAACCTGGGTGATATTTATGAAAACGTGTAGCTCTTCTTGATTGAAAGCCTGAGAGTATCAAACCTCATCTGTATCTTTATCCAAACTCTACCATACTACTATTAGGGTATGACTTTCTAGATGCATTACGTAGCCTGTATTAAGTTGATATAAGTCACTGACTAGAGTATATGTTCCTAAGTCATCATAGTATAGTTGAGGTGGATGCAAATGAGATTTTTACCACTACTATTATGTATGAAGTGGGATAAAAGTAAAAACTGAAAAAAGTAGCAAACTGAGTGGTTTATTATGATTATCAGAATCCAGAAAGTGACACTTAGTCTTTTTTTTAATCTATTTTTCGGTAAATCCCTTTTTCCCTTTGAGGACTAAAACCCGCTTTTTTCCCCCCCTCGAGATCTTCCTAAGGTTCCAGTACAGAATGCAGTTCCATCTGCCTCTTCTTGGCTTCTTCAACAGTGCATAAAACTTTAAACAGGAAATTATTTTTCCTTTCCAGGAATACTGAACAGATTAATATATGGCAGTTATTCTAGCTTGTATTTGTTTTATCACATCATATAAAAGACCCCCACCAGAGGAAAAGCATCTGAATCCCTTAAATGGAGAAATAACTTGAGAAAGCTGCATTTTCAGCTTGTGCAGTATAATTAAACCCACTAATGAGTTAAAGCATAAATATAGAATCAAATAACATAGAAGCTTTATACTCAATATTGAAGCAGTCATAAATCTATATGCCTATAGCCCTATACTTTGTTAGAACCTCTTAAAGTCCAAGTAGGATTCAAAATTACCCTTCAAGTCTGCAGCTGGAGCATCCTTTAAGTATATAAGAGGTGCTTCTAAAATGTAGGAGGTGATTGTGGCACACCAGTGGAGTAGTGTCCCAGCTCAGCAGTTTCCCTTTGTCCCTCTGAGCACTTCAGAAGCAGAAAACTTGACAAATAGCATCTCAGGCACAACCTCTTAGTACGAGTCGCCAGTGCAACTTCAGCTGGGCAAGCTGCGATTCACAAGTTCTAGCTCCTCAACATCTTTGGCTTGATAAAGCCATATACAGCACAAAAGTAATTCTAGCTGGGCTGTTCTTAAGATCTGAAAGCACCTCCTTATCTTCATATGAGCCCCACTGGTCTGTGGGCCTGACAAGAGCCAGTCTCCAATAACGTCCTGCTGCTGTTCACAACTTGTTAGACAGCTTAGACCAGCTTCTTTGACTCGCTCTGTAAGTGCGGGTATCCAGATTGAAGCTGTATTTGCACATATAAAAAGCCTGTTGTTTGAGAGGTCTCTTTAAGGTGAACCTAGCTCTGGATTTCCTATTCCTTTCCTCCATTTTTACATGACCTCAAGTGTGCCCAGTTTGAGGAACATTCAGGACATAATGCAAATCTCAATTTTTATTTCTGTGTTTGAGAACAACTGTAAAATTGCAGTGAGTGCAAGAAATGCTGGGACAACTTAATGTGCTCACTAGTGAGTCTGTATTATGTCCCATCTGACTACTGTGTTTTCTGGGCATGAATTTTGCTGTTAGTGAGTATCAGGATCCTTCCTATTTCATGGATGCCTCTAAGCATTTTGACTGCCCGGGCAGAACGCTGTCTACAGCAGGAATTTGCAAAGCATGCTCATGGAAGGACATACTGTGGAATTGCACCTCTCAAGAGCAAGTGGCCTGCAACTAATTTTGCCAAATGAATTGCAGTGGCCAAATTAATTTTGGCTGTACTTGGAAGACTACCCAATCAACAAAGCTGTAGTGGATAGAAGCTCTCTCCCAGCTACCCAGGGACTTGTGTGCTCTAGGGACTGGAGCAGTCAGTTGCTTAGAGCCTGCAGGTTTAAGGCTTGCATGTTCCTGATTCCAGAAGAATCCCTTCCATCCCACTAATCTGCAAGGCAGGGAGAAGACTGGGGGGAGGGGGGTGAATCAGTTCCAAAGGTATGCTGATGCTGGGAATGCAGTGACTTTTTATTTCTGAGGGTGTAGGGGGGAAAAAGCACCACCATGACACATGGCATTGGAGTGGAGTGGTTCCTAGGTTTTTGCCGATTGGGCCTTCTCCGTGTAAAAGGTGGGGGAGTCCTGCTTGCACCACAAGACTGTGGAATTGCTTCTCTTGTGAGCCAGCCTCAGGGTGATAGGGGAGCATAATCCTTTTCTTCCTAATGAAGCTACAGAGGTGTGCGCAAGTTAGCCCATCCAAAAATTGCTCTTTCTGGAGTTAAAACAGCAAGGGAGATAACGCAGAGTCTGCAGATTTTTCTTTTCATCTTTTTTAGGAGTCTAGAAGCGTGGTGCTCGGTCCATAATTAGAAGAATTGTGAGAAATGCTCTGGTAAATGATCAAATGTAAATGCACATCTTTGAATGATGCCAGTAGTATTGTGGACCCATTTAGTAATCTACAAGGCTTCTTGGGGGAACTGCAGAAATTTACTAATTAGCTTCATCTTTTCAGTGTGTGGAGAACATATTGCTATTAATGGGTTTCATAGCACTTTCCAAACTGCACTGCAATCTGATCTTTTCTTCTTTTTGGAGAGCCAATTGCTTTAACTATTTTCTCCGGCATTTAGAGATTTTTGTTTTTCAGAATGTTCATCAATAGCTGCTACTCTAGTTAGACACAGGCAGTACAAACACAAAACGCCTAGTCTTGCTCGGCTGAGCTGGCATAGCAGTATATGAACTGCTTGCATTGGCAACCTGCTGGGATAAAGAAAGTAGCAGTGACCAAGCACTGAAATATCACAGATTCTCCAGAGGCAGTGGCACTAAAATTGAAGGCATTAAGCACAACCTTGCTTAAATATAAAATAGCTGCACGCTAACCCCTTCTACTTCCTGGGAAGAATAATAATGCTGTTCCAATTCAGAATGAAATTAAAATCAAACAAAACAATTTTTCTGTAACCAAAGGTGAGGCTGTGGCAGGGATGAGTCAGGACTGAAGTCTTGAAAGGGAGAGGGTTTCGTGCAGGAGCCTTTCTCCCTTTCCCTGTTACCAGGGAGGGTTCATAGGCAACAGACTTAACGGGTTAGGAGGACAACTTGTTGCTGAGTAAGTCATGACCAGCTGACACCCATTCTGCCTCTTGGAAGGCTTGCATGCTGTTCGGATGTGTTACACCAACAGTAGCATGCTTTAAAGTATTTTCCTAAAAAGACACTTTTTCTGTAGTTTTTACAAATTTGGGAGAAACCACTTGCTTATTTGAGTAAAAAACTCATTTTGTTATCTCTGCTTTCTTATAGGTAAAGCACACGATTCTGTCAGCTATAATTTTAGTTTCCTCCAATGGCAGAGAAACCTTGGGTCAGATTCATCGGAAAGGATAACAGATAGTTTTCAGGTATTGCATACTAATGAATAGCTGGCTCTTATTCATTATTTATCTACCCCAGAAATGTAATGAATAGCTTGAAAGCTAATTATTGAATTTCTGTATTTGTGGAGAATGGTGCTTCAGAAAGTGCAGATCACTGAATACCACAGACAAGTTTCTGTGCGTATTCACTTAAACATAAAAATAAATTTACTTCAACCATGCATGTCCTCATTCATTCTTCTATTTGCCTTTCATGGCTTTCTGCCACCATTTAAGCACTTTAGAAGGTGGGCACAGTGTGAATACAAGACAGTCACAAACCCAGGAGCATTCGGATAAAAGCTTGAAAATACGTATTTGTAGTATCATGCATCACCTTGAGACATCAGGATTCTGAAAAAGCTGACCAGTATCATGGTTAAATGGCTCCTGATATGACTGACTCCTCTTAATACACTGCTACAGCTGCTGGGCTTTGACAGTTCTGAGGTGGTTCTCCAAGTTCTTCCAGCTGTAGGGTCAAGTCCTACGTTTTGAAACCCTGAGCATGGAGATTTGAATAGCTGAAGCTGTTTCCATCGGGAGTTTGTGGCTCGGGTGAGTAGGCAGTTCTTTTAAACTGGGATGTTGTTTTTTAACAGCAGAAATGGAGCAAAGCAACAGGAAAAGAGGAGATGGAGAAAAGATTGTTAGCGCGATGGAAGGGCTGTGATGAACAGATCTGTCATCCCTGAGGCTTGCCATTTCCCTGGTCTTACTTCCTCGGAAGCTCAAGCAGGTTGCTGCATCTGTGTCAGTCTGCCTGACAAGAACAGAGGGATATTATTTAACTAGTTGTGGTCCTTTGATCTCTTGCTTCCCTGTACTGGCAAAACAAGTACTGTAACTTGGATTAAGCTTCTTCACAGCTAATACTGAAAGCATTAATGATTCCACGTACATTTCCAGCAAGGGGCTTGTTTTGAACCTCTGAGCTGTTCCTTCTGTGTTCCTGATGGTCCAGAAACTAAACCACCAAGTACATACAGTGTGCAGTCTGATTACACACTGTATATATACATATGGATATATATTCTGGGATGAACGCAGAGATTGTATAGAGGGTTGGTTTTTGTCATGGCTTCTTCTAACTCTCCTCTTGGTAATTCCATAGATGCTGTCAGGGGAACAGAAGTAGTATAATGTGACCAATCAAAAAAGGCAGTTCAGTTTTCCAACAGTGAAATAATTCTATTGCAAAATAATATTTTTTGGGGAAAAAGAGCAAGGTGAAATAAAGTGCAACTGTCTGACTATCTTGGTACCACTGACTTGCTAGAGTTGAAGCAAGACTTTAAAAAGAGGGAGTATTTAAAAAGAAAAAAAGTATCAGACCTTATATTTTAATTTAAGCTTTTGTACTTTTCAGAAGGAAGCTTCAGTAATTTAAAAATATTGTGGTTTAATAGTCCATTTTCAAATCCAGAATATTAAAGACCATATTCCTGGCATTTATGAGGTCATAGTTCAGCAAAGCATTTAAGCATGTATCATGAAAAGCATGTGATTAGTTTCACTCTTTGTTAGCTGTATGCTTTCCCAAGCCTTTACTTCTCCAAAAACTTAATCTTTTAATAGTATAAATATGCGTAACTTCAGTGACACTGTGATATTTTCTTTCCGGATGTTTTCCTTGTCTGAGGTATATATTCTGTTAATTGCGTGTTGTCAGAAGGGGTGCACAGGTGTTATTACCTGATACTGAAAATATTGAGCAAATGTATGGTTGTCCTATGTCTGTGTATGCAGTCCAGAGGGCACACAATTTTTCTTATAAAAGCATTGTAGAAACATATGCAAGCATGGTCATTTAAACAAATATTCCATCTTTCAGTATTAAAAATAATTATGGGTTTTTAAAAAAACGTTTCTAGAAACTTTTTATGATCAGTTTCAGAACTATCCCTCCCATCCCTTTTACTCTTGTGGGAAATCGTTTGGAGAGTTGGACTCTTAAAAAAATATATATAAAAAAATCTCATCCGCAAACCAAAGTTCTGCAGAAAAACCTACTGTGGTAATCGGTACATTCATCTGTGTGTGTGGGGGGGGGAATAGAGTTGAGCTATTTATTTATCTTTAATTATAAGTGGTTAAACAAAGAGAATAGACTTACAGTTCCTACTGAACTTAAAAAGACTGTGATTTGTGCTAGCTAAAAATTAATTAGTAAGGAATTTTTAATTCCAGCATCCTAGGCCAAGAATCTATTCCTTGATAAAGATGTCCCCATGGAATAGAGTTATGAGATCAGATTAGAAGGAACGTAAACTTTATATTGCATGAAACTTGTACTTTGAGCACCAATGAAAAGAGCATGCCTAAAATATTTTTTTTTTTGGTGTTGGAACATAAGCTCACAGCTGACCAGGTAGGGGCCCAGCACGCCAAATGGAAGAACACAAGGTCCTTGAATGTAACTGGAAGATTCTGAGGTGGAAAAGTATTAAGGGCTTTTTAGCCTGAAGTAAGAAACTGCCCTCCTGGATTTGTTCGTGAACCTGAAATGATGCATTAGCTAATGCAGTCCATTTTGGAAGATCATTATATGCTGCTTCTTCCCTCTTGTCTACTCAAAGCAGAGGGGCATGAAGCCCTTGTGGTATAAGCCATATTAATTGTTTCTCAGTCTTTAAACCTCTTTCCCCTAGTTTTGCTAGCTTTTGGCATTTTTTGAGGTGTGGATAGAAAGGGGAGAAGACTTAAAATTTCATGGTGAAAAACAATGGTGAACAGTAGATATAAAATATTTAAGATTTTTTTTAATGAGAAATAAAAATCTTGGCTCTCAAAATCTAAACTCATCTATTTCAAACATTTTCCCCTCAGACAAATTTTGCAACTCTAGGGAAAAAAGGTAAGAGAATTCAAAGCTAGTGTTTGTTATAAGTTCGGTTTTATGTTCAGACAATCAAAAATTCTTAAGTAGAGCTGCTGCATTGTTTTTGCATGTTGTATTGATTTATGAAAAGCCACAAACATTAGTAAGGAAGTTGAAAATGAACCACTTCTTGTTCCTTTGAAAATTATTCACTGATCTTTGCTGTTCTTACGGTAATTGAATATCACCATAGAGGTCTTGCAAAACTGCAAGTCTCAATGGAGGGGAGATACAGCAGTAGTTTTCATTGGTATATGTACCAGGAGAATATCAGTGTGCTATAAAGATTATAGATAATTTGAAGAAGAGTAAAATTCTATTGGTGTAAAGCTGGTGTGGTAAATATTAAATTATTTGCTTAATCTATTTAAATTGGAGGTAAATGATTGCCATCATGTTAAGGTAAGGAAAAAGTATACAGTTGCCAGTGGAAATTTGTGCTGATTACTTTGAGTGACTAATGGCAAACCTGCAGAGATAAAACATGGTGGAAACTGCAAAAAGAAACTGGGAAAAATCCCGTCTATGCTTCATTAATGTGCCCGTAGGGTAACACATTAATGAAGGATGTGGAAAAAATATGTCCTCTGCTATGTAAGTAAGTTGATTTTCCTGTTAGTTATTCACCACCTAGGATTTTACCTTTTTTTTTAATCATTAGTGGTTTTGGTGGAGTTGCTGTTTTATGTTATTTTCAAATGGTGGTTAAATTTCTACAATAGCAACAAGGATCGCTGAGGTGATTTATGAAAGAATCCCATGCGTTACGGAAGATAGTAAAGATAGAAACAAACGTAAAAGGTGCTATAAGTGACAAGCTCAAATGAGTAAGAATCTATAGAGCATGGCAGGTTTTATTTTTGCTTTAAACTTTAAAATAACTGTGTGGATTATCATGAAGGCTCCCAGTCACAAGATTCAAACCTCAACTAAAACTTTGTATAGCAAAGAGGTTCCTATTTTGACTATGAAACCTGTAAGGCAATTATTTTTCTAAATGAGAGAATATAGCGTGTCTAAATACATTTTTGAGGATATTTTACATAGCTTGTTTTTGCTTTGAAATAATAGCTTTCTTTTAAATAGAAGTAAAGAATCAGTCAAGAAGAAACAGAGGAGGAATACCGTACCAATCTTAGTTGATACTGCATTCATAGGCTTGGAAAGTCTCAGAAATAGAAGGCTAGGATCTTGCATTGCTAGGCTTTCTTAACCTGAAATTTGCTATTTTTCTGTATTATTTGAATGAGAAGGAACAAAATCTAATGTTCTGATACATAATTTGCATAATTCAAGATGTAAATAAAAACCTCTGCAAAGGAGTTGAAGGTAGTAGCTATTCGGCTAACAACTCAAATTTATTTAAATTAAAGAAGGTTGCAAATAAACAAAATATCAAAAAAAAATCACCCTTGAAATGATTTTTATTTAGACTGAATGCCTATTTTATGTTTTCTCCCCTGACTTTACAGAGGGAGATGGAGTGTTTCAATGTGTGTTTCTTCCCTCCAGTATTATCTTTGACTTTTAACTGATAAAAGTTTTGTAAATCATTCTTTAATAGGCTCTTTGTTTTGTTGTTTGTAGATTGGTTAGATTGTCTTGGTGGTTTGAGAGACAGAAGTTGCCTTTTTTTGGTAATATGGCAGTGGGCATCGCCATAAGCAGCTGTTGGTTGTTGAGGCTCACCCTGTGAGGGGAGTGAATCCATAGCCGCAGAACAAAAAGGATGTTCAGCCAAAACGACACATGAAAGCAGCTTGCCGGTGGTCTGAGTCCTTGTCCTGGGAGAGCTTCTTATGGCCTGACACAGACATAGGCCTCTCAACCCTTGTGCTGGGGTCACAAACCTGAGTATGAAAGCCATTTTTAATGTTACAGGAAGACCTAATTTTTCATGTTGGTATGTAAATGACTTTGAGGGTAGTTGGGTCTCCTAATTTAAGATACACTGAGAGCTTCTTCTGATGCTATTGCTGAGTAGCCTAATTTACATTCTCTGTGTGCTTCTGTAGTTGAAATGGTGTAAGAATCACCATGTTGATTGTACAAAGGCTACCAAAGAGCTATCGGTAGCTTTACCACGTCCAAAATGGAGTGGCTTTTTTTTGGCTAAAAAAATCCATAGTTGGGTCAATTTAATGAACTCTATTTTGTGATTGATTTATTCAATTGAAGAAGAAATTGGAAAATATACAAGACTTTGATGTTCCTTTTTAAACATGTTCAAAAGTTGGGTTTTTTTGTGGTTTGTTAGTGTTTTTTTTAGAGGAAAATATCATTTTACTTTGAAGCATATCTAAACTTCACTTTTAACAAGTTAAAAAATGAAGGTGCAAAATGCATCTTTTCATTTCAGGTCTAATTAAATATTTTGTTTGATTAAAAGGTACTTTTCCCATCTTATTTTTCATCACAGGAAAAAAAGCTGAAAAAAATTGCAGAGCTTATTTTGGATTTTGGTGCTTTATAGAACGTGAATACAGCTCTAACAAAAACCAAGGTTTTGGGGTTTGTTTTCTATTGTGGAATGTTAATTTCCCAAAGAGTTAAATGAGATGGGAGAATATATGTTTTCTGTAACGCTGGGCACGCTAGTTGACCTTTGCATGCAGTAGATGGCTTTCCATTTTTCCTTGAAATAAAAATATTGTACTAGATGCAGTGTTTAAATAAATCAAATGAGGCTTCAAATTATGTAAAACCTGACTAATTATTTTAAATTAAATTGCAACTTTCACTTCTGCCTTTCTCGCATAATTCAGTTTTAATGCTCATCTAAGCTGTAGTGTCTCTGCTGTTTATTTGGGCTGCTTGAATAAGCTGGTGGTTAGTGTAATTTTTTGGTATATGTTCAATGAAGGCAATTTTTATATTTCTAAGCTAGCTAGAAGATTAAATTCTGTGACCTGGAGAAAAAGGAGGCAAATCAGAAGGTGTACAGGCATGGGTCTTTACTGTTGCAATGGGGTACCTGAGAAAACATTCTGAGCAGGTGGTGGGAAGCTTTCTTAGATGGCTGGGTTGTGATGGAGTGTGGGAAAAGGCAGATAGTTTCTATCACAGCTTCCCCGCCTTTCTGAAGGTACTATGTTGGAAACTGTTGAGAGTTAATGGTGAGGTGAAGTACACTACTATTGAGCATTTTGACTGTTAAAAGGAAAGTGTGGCAGTGGTTTGTGTGACTAATTCACTGTGGTTAAGTGTCAGTATGGGTATGCTGTTCACAGACCTCAGATATGCAGGTATTTTTTTGTTATCTTTCTTACCAGATACTTAGGAAAAATTAATTGCAAAGAATATTACCTGCCCACGTTTTAGATTCCTGCAAATATGCAACTTTGTGTTTCAGCTTGACTACATCCTCCAGTGCATGCATTAGTTTCTGGAAACTACCTTACTAACTACATGTTAATGCACCATAATACAAGGTAAATTGTAGCTTTCCTATTCAGGATGATTTGGAACTACGAACTTCTAGTCTGATACACTTTTGCTTAGCTAGTACAAACTTCCTTAATTATTTTGAGTGAAAGTTAGCTTTCTAAATGCGTTTTAACTCTCTCATATTTTAGGATCTTGCCAGCGAACCAAGTAACTTAAAACGGTTCTTTCAGGTAAGGTGTCTTGAAAGGGGTTACTGATGGAATCCACGGAGAGAATGACAGAGATGTATGATGGCATATGCACAATGATCATCTAGACAATAGTAAAAAATTTTTCTTAAGGAGAAGCTATTTTTTCTCCTTGCTTTAAACCTGCTTTTAACTTACTACTGCTTCTAGAGAAACACTTTTTTTTGCACAAAAACTATGAGATATCAGTCTGATCTAAAAGATGAATTCTATAATAAATGTGGTATTAGAGGGAACAGCTATTGAGGAAAAACACAGTTAAGAAGGTACTGAAGCAAGAGTTAATTAAAAAACAACCATCCCCACTTTGGATTGGGAGTGATCCAAGATTTCAGAAATGGTGTCTTATTTACTGGTCTTCACTAAAAGAGCTTCCATTTTCTTGAGATGAAAAATGTATCTTTGGATCAGATTTTTCTCTTCGCTGTTTCCCTTCAGCTCTCCAGAGAATATGGGCAGGCTGAATTGCTCCTCTAATTCAATTAGCTTACCTTTGTGGGAGGAAGAGGTTGTCTGCAAGTGTATGGAATGTGAGAAAGGTGTTCGTCTTGCTAAAGGAAAATATTCAGGGTTTTTTTTTTTTAAACTATCTGCAAGAAAACAGCAGCAAAAACAGCATGCTGAGAAAGACAGTTATCTCTGGGCCTTTTTGCCTTAATTCATTCACAAAAAGTATTCAATTCTTAAGAACTGGCCTGGTCTATTGCTGCTTACTCTGTATCGGGATGCTGATTGTGGACATAGTGCTGTACAGATAAGCACAAAGGATTCATTACTTCATATGTTGTATGCTTCTCCGCTACTTCAGTTTCTTTTAGAAACAGAAAATCCAGTAAGGAATGAATCCAAATGGCAGGAGAGGAAAGTGGAAACAGAGGCTTAACAAACAATGAAAAGCAGCTCATAGTTTACACTGAGTTTGCAGCAGGAAGAAGGAGATGCTGCTGAATCTGTGCTGTGCTCATAGTTAACAAATGCTGCTCAGTCTTTAAAACAAAATTATATCTGTGAGTGTAAATTCCAGATGAACTGCTTGATGAGCTTTCCACTTTGCTTAGACATACAGGTTGTGGGAAAGGGTCCACTGAAACTGCATCCAGTCACAGTGCCTCCAGCACGGTTGTCTTATTTCTCTCCTATTATTTCTTATTTTGTTTTCGTCTAGAATAAGACAGAATGCTGTTAAAGTAGTATTTAATTTAATTACTGCCAAATATTCAGCTTCAGTAATTAGTTCAGGTTCTGTACGTGTAGTTTACTAGTCTGTTTTTGCTGAAGCTTAATGGGGTGCATAACTTTGAGACAGTTGCTTTCAGGTATTATAGGCTGTATGTGGTTCAAGTGGAAGCAGTTTCTTGTCCTACTGTAAAATTTAATTAACTAAAGTTTTGTAAATCATTAAAAGATATGCCACAGAATATGGTTACAAAGAATAGATGCATACGATTTAAATTCTTCTTCCAAGATTGGTCTATAAGCATAAGTACATCAGAATTGTATTAGCTGACTCCAGTGGAGACCTAGTGGATGTCCTACTTCTTGCATGACTCTGAAATTTGCTCTTCTGAATGTGTTCAACCTATGCCCTTTTGCTTTCTCTCTTCCTGCAAAGACATCAAAACCACAGACAGGGGGATGTGTCCAATGGAAGCAAATACACTGTAGCCCTGATAGCTTGTACAGGAGGAGGAGCTGTAACTGGAAGAATTTGGGGGAATATCACAAGGGAACACCTGAGAGAGGAAGTGCCACCAGCACCAAAATATCTCGCTAGTTCTTTTTGTGCGATATTATCCAAGCTTTGCCCTCATTGCTCTGCAGCAATGTGTTCTCTACAACTGCTAGACTGGAGCTAACAAAGCTTCTTAGGAAGGTTTGACAGTCCCCTTCAACATGTGCACGGTGTAGTCAGAGGCCACTGTAGCCCATATCCACAGAAGGTTGTGTGTGCTATTATGTACTTCCTGGGTCAGGAGTGTGCTTTGGCATTCTTTTTGAAATGGGGATTTCAACAGCTGTAGTAGTTGTGTACGTAGATGACCATTATTGACTACCTCAAATTCAAAATACACTCGCATACTAATGGCCCGTGAACACTATGGCAGAATGGTGTTGCTCTAATCCCTCACGCAGTATGATTTTCTTCCCTCTGTGTGTGGTCTATGTACCTTGTGCCTGTACTGCATGAGAGCGTGCTTTCTGTGGTGCTTGATGGTTGTGTGTATTATAGCTTTTCTGCCATGTACTCCATCACCATGTCAGTGCTTCGAATATCTTGTCTACTCTGGAATCACACAAGGTTTGTGTGCTTTTTTTTTAATTAACATTTTTTTAATTATTAATTTTTGTATCTACATGGAATCAACAAAATCAACAGGAAATGTTTAGTGATACTTGTCCTTTTTTTTTTTTTTTTTCCCCATTACTGTTACTTCTGGTAGGATCTGTTGCAGGTAACATCTGCAGGAACTTCTAAAGCCCTTTTTAATCTAACCAAACATTTCTCCTCGAGTTTCTCGGCATACCTGTCTTTGCTGCTAATGCCATCTCACTTGTTTAAACAAGCTTAGTGATCAAAGTTAATGAACCATTTTGGTATGGGTTGGAAGCTAGAAATAAAAGACCGAAGAACGAGGAACACCTTTTCTGTGTCCAGGAAATGTGTCAGCAGAGCAGCTTCGTAGAGAGGGAGCTTGACAAAAGTCATTATTGTTTTCCTCTGTTATATAAAGCTCAAGTGTCACCCTATCTTTTTTCTCATGGTGCTTCTAGGGTTTTTGGGCATGATTTCGTTTTGCAAAAGAGCTAAGCTGCTTTGTCTCTGCTTGTGTAGGTGCTACAGAAACCCTTAGACTGTTGCCCTTGCAAACATGCTACAAGTCTGTCCTGCTTTAGCTGGTTCTTCTTGCTAGTGGCTTACAAGAGAGATGTTAAACAACATAAAATTACTTTTTCTTCTCTATTGATTCTGGTGTTCTAGGCACTTGGGTGTTTACTCCTCTGTGATTCCCCCCCCCAGTTTCTTTTGAAAAACAAAGCTCTACTGTATGCTGTCCCATTGTAGCCTTCAGTGTTTCCTTCTCTTCTTTCTCTTCCAAGAAAGTAAATTGAAAAATTATTTAGTTTTAGAAAATGGTGGAGAGGATACGTTAAATGACAATTGTATAGCTAAGGTAGATGTACTAAATCTCAGTGGCCTTTAACAGATAAAAGGAGAAGAGAAAAAAACACCTCACGCTCTCTGATAATTTGAAGTATCTGCAATACTGAAAACAGTCCTGCAAAACACTCACGTGAATAATCCTTACTGCGGCAAGTAGTCTGATTGTTCCCAGTGCTGGTGAAAGGCAGTGGTCTGGCAGCTTGGAGGAATGAAGTCCTTTTTTATTAGCCGGGCAAGTTTCCCAACACACACTGCCTGGTCAGCCTGCTTAAACCCTGATCTGAAGAGGGAGGGATAAGCTTTCTCTCAGGATAACAGGCAGTTCAGTTTCCACAGCTCACATAATTCTTGCTTCTATTTGGAGGCTGCCAATTAGTGAGAAGTAAAGGGGAGAGAGTTTGCAGGAAGCTGCAGCTCTAATCCACCAAACTTGCATCAGAGAAGGACCACCTCGCTCCCCTCTGCAGATTCCGGCCAGACCGTGCCAAAAGACTCTGAACCTGTCTGTGCCGGCACGTGTTACGGTGTAATGGTGGGACACTGCCGCAGCCTCAAGATAAGGCACTGGGAGCAAACTGTACGCCTGCCTCCCTCTTCCATTTTCACTCGCTTGCCCTCCACCTCTTCTGTCTAGGCACAGGTTCTCTCAGGCTTGAGACCGGTTCATTTGTCACTGGTGAAAAATATTGTAGCCTTTTGTGTCCATAGCCCAGGCCTTCTGGGCCTGCCATGGCTGAATCCCTAACCCTCAAGAACCAGCACCAGCTTACGCAATGGGCAAGGTCTGAAGTCCAGCTCTGACCTCCTCAGATTTATTCACGCTCTGAAAATAAGTGCAGAATCATGCTTAATGCTACTCCATCTTCTGCAATCTCTGCCCATCCCTCTCAGATGTAGGCAGCCAACAGATAATGAGGACTATTGTTTTTTTTTTTCAGACACGGGTAACTGGAACTTCAGGACCTCCAAATCAACTGACCCAAGACTCTGCCTTTCCACTAAAAGAACTATCAGCAGTGCAAGATGTAATCCAATTCATGGACAAGCTCCTGGGGCAAATAGGACCCATGGTATGTTTCACAACGGTTTGTAAGCAGTAAAATACTGGTGATTTCACTGCAGAATGTGGCTTTGTCCAGGGTTTACCTATGAGTTTCATCAGGTACCATCACCAGCAGCGCTGAAAGCTGTAGCAGCCGTCCTGGTTGGCAGAAGGTGGCATGTCAGCTGCTTGCACATGACCCAGTACCATTTAGAAAAAGCTTCTACTGCTATCAGTACAAACATTGTGGTCTACTCAGTCAGGCCATGCTTTTCCAGTTGGAACAGTTGAAGCAGACACCTTTAGCACCTTCTGTGCAGGAGGCAGTAGGGCTGCATGTAACATGGCCTCTGTTACACAAGAGGGATGTGTTCTTCAGCACACTGTTCATGGCAGCTGTTACTTTATTTTAAAATCGGGTAATGGACAAGGAGTCGACCGTTACTGAGACCATGAACGGCACGAGAGTGCTTGCAGAAGTCAGACTAGACCTGGAGGTTTTCACCTTCTGTCCTATGTCAAAGCATCCTTCATTGAAGGAGGGGTATTGTCTGAAATGTTGCCTTCTCCGGCTGCACGGCTGCTGAACGTGTGCATCTTGAGACACTTAATACAGCTGGCATCTTCTGATGCGGCTTCAGCTGCACCAGTCATGGGGGAAGAGACAGCCCAGCTTAGAAGCTCTTCCCACCAGCACCGGGGCTAGAGATGGGAGCTCCTCGTGGGCCCGGTGACCTCGCTGCACCGGCCCCACCGACGCGTCGAGCCGCGGGACCCAGCCCGGACGGAGGTCGGGCCGGCTTCCCTCCCGCCCGCCCTGGGCGGCGGCGGCGGCACCTTCTCGTCCCCCGGCCCCGCTCGGGGGCCGCAGGGGCTCCGCCGCCCCCGCGGGCGCCCGCCCGCCTCGGCCCGCGGCCGTCCCGCCGCGGCGGCCGGGGCCCGCGCCCTGGGGCCGCGCCGGAGGGCGGCGATGCGGGGTGCGCGGCTGGCGGCGGAGCGCGGGGGGGTGCGGGGGCGGGGGGGGTGTGCAGCTCTCGCTAGCGCTGCTTGTGGTCACAGCCAGGCAAGCTCACATCCCATCTGGATCACGCTCGCTCTCTCCCTTCTGCTTTCCTACCATAGAGTTCCGCTGGAAACAGAAGATAGAGGGAGTGTAGGAGCTCGCCATCTCCAAGCGATCTACATTGGGAAAAACATGGAGTCCGCTCCGGCAGCCCCCGATCCAGCAGCCAGTGAGCCGGGCAGCAGCGTCTCCGAGGCGGCCGCCGGCGCCAGGGACACCCCGGTGAACCTGGAGCCCGCCCGGAAAAGCGATGCGCCGGCTCCCGTCCGCAGGCAGAGCTACTCCAGCAGCAGCAGCAGCAGAGGTAGGGAGACTTGGGGAAGGGGGAGGGGGCCGGGGGAGTGGGATCGGGGGGTGGGTGGGAATAGGAAGAGGGGGGTAAGAGAGAAGGGGGAAATGCAGCAATTTAATCCCCTGGTTTATCGCTCGTGCTTGTTGAAGCCGCGCACGCAAACAAGCCACGCTTCTACCCCCCGCAAAACCTCGCAAACTTTTATAGCTTCTTTTAATTGCTGCAGGAGGAGGGACAAATGCAATGAAAATATCGAGCGGTGTTTGGTGCTTTCCTATCTCTCTCGTTTATTGCCTGTGGTATCCGGATGGCTACTGTGCCCCTGAAATTACATAATTTTATAAATATATAAAGCAACAGCAGGAGTATTGGGATTCAAGGGAACAAACTTTTAAAGCTGCAGTGTCCTTCCTGCCCCCCCTTTCTTCTCCCCCTCGTCTGTCTCCTTTTGACAGTTCTCAACTGGTGTGCTGTGGCTTGTTGTGAATGGGGGATCTGTGATTACACGGGAGATTTGCGGTTTGCGGGTGACTTATTCACTCTCTTGCGCGCTGTTTTCCCTTAATTCATTTAAGTGTGTCTTAAAAATGATTTCCTCGCGGAGCGGATGATCTGGTAGCTGCTGTTGTTTCTTGAAGGTGCACAACTTTGCAGAGGGTCTCTGCCCCCGTGGATTCTCCTTCGCTCCCCCCCCCCCCCTTCCTCCACCCGCGGCCCCCGAATAAAACGTTGCAAACAAACAAACGCCCCCCCCCCCTTTTTCCGTCGCGAACTGTCAAGCCCTCTGCTGCCTCAGACCGCGGCTGTTAGTCGTGCGGGCGAGCTCTGAAGGTGCTGAGGGCGGTTGAAGTTTGGCGTCAGCTCGGTAGTGCCCGAGCCGCGCCGGCGGCGGGAGGGAGGGAGGGAGGGAGGGCTGCGCGCCGCCGGCAGCCGCGGAGCGGAGGGGAGCGGGCAGGGCGCGCTCGCCCCGGCGGCCGCCGCCGGCACGGTGAGGGGCACCGGCTTCAAACACCGCCAGAGTTTGCCGAGACGTGCGAGAGGGAGGAGGCTGCCGCTTTAATTACTTGTAAATAATTTATGAAGCGTTGCTCCTACAAGAGGGGGGGGCGAGCGCGCTAGAGCGGCTTCGCTCGGTAAAATCACTCGGTGATGGGTAAAAATTAATTAAATAACGCTGTGTAATAATAATACACACGGCAGTCGAAAGAAACGACGGGCGGAGAAAAGTGCGTGCCCGGCGGGAGCGGCAGCCCCCTCGGCGGCCGCCGGCGGGGCTGGGGCGGCGATGCCCGGCCGCCGGCGGCGGGGAGACCGTCTCTCCTCGGACGGAGGGATTTTTGGTTGTAGGTTGGAATATGGCTGATCATGTGTTGGCTTGTGTTTTACAGTATTTTTCCCCTTTTGGCCACACCCCCCCCTTCCCAGGCAGCTTCCCACTCAGGGAATCCGCGTACAGTAAAAGCCATCGAGATGACACACGCCGAAACATTTAATTAGAGGCGATTTGCGAGCAGGGAGCGCGCAGCGAGGCGGATGCCGAGGCGAGGAGGAGCGGGCTCGGCCGGAGGAGGCCGGGTGGCCGCGGGCGTGTGTGCAGGGAGCTTTTGGCTGCGCGGGGTATATTTAGAGCTTGCGAGAGTGGATTTGGAATGCAAGCGCCTTATGTAACGAGGTTAATCAGAAACACTGGAGAAAATTTCCTTAATTTGTCGGGGAGTTCTCTGGATGTTTGCGGAGCGGCCGTAGTTCGCGGGTGTTACACAACGGCCCCCCCGCCCCCGCCGCCCCCCCCCCCCCCCCCCCGGGCTCTCCCGGCCGAGGGCTCCGGCGGCGCGGGCAGATGGTGCTGCCGGGGAGCGGAGCCGGCGGGCTTGGGGGGGGGGGGATAACTTTGGGGTCCCATAAATTATGTAACGCTCGGCTGTCGTTTCTGTATGGATGCGAAAAGGGGGGGGGGGGGGGGGCTGGGAAGACCAGGCGGCTCTGGCGGCGAGGGTGTTTTCTTCGCGGTCCCGAATTTGTTTAGGCTTTGGTACTGCTAACCTGCTGACCCACATGTCCCTCCTCCCCCGGGATTAGACAGGGGAGGGGAGGGGGTCGGGGCCGGGCAGGCACGGGGCGACGCCGGCCCGGGCTCGCACTCGCCGCACGCAGGCAGGCGGCGGGTTATGTAACAGGCGGAGCGGCGGCGCGGAGGTCAGTGATGGAGGAGGCATCCCCCCGCGACACAATAGCCAACGCTCGCGGGTACCGCGGCTCCGCAGGCTCCCAAGTCAAATAAAGCTTACGGCAGGAATTGGCGGATGGTTTGGAAGGGCTTGGGAAGGGGAGAAGGAGGAGGAGGAGGAGAGTGGCAGGGATTTGGGGGGGGGGGGGGGTTGAAAAAAAAAAAAAAGGAAATGTTTGGGTTTTTTCGGATGATGTAATGGAGTTGGCAGAAAATACAGGTCTACTCCTAGAGTGCAAACAGTAAGAGAATTGGAGCTGGCATTATGTGCTAATGTTGCATAAATTAGCGTATTGGAAATAAATTGACCTACACACTACACACCAGCTGATTATGCCTTTCTAATAGTTAAAACCCAAAGATACAGAACCGTGCAGGAAAACATGACAGCATTAACACTTTGGCCTCCTTGAAATCAGGACTTGATGGATTAGGTGATAGTTGTCCCTATGGACTTGTAGCTTTTCTTTTTAAAGCTATTGAAATAGAATTTGATTTCTTGCCTCTTTTTTTTTTTCTTTTTTTTAATATGGTCCTTTATATGTTATGACAACAGTGTGACCTTCATGTGTGACCAGTATAGGTGAAATTATTTTTAGAACAGCTACCTTATAAGCGTATATATTCAGCTGTGTATTGAGTTCAAGAATTCACCTGTTTGGGTCGTGCTTCTGCAATGTGTTGTAAACTGGCAGAGCTGGACTCTCATGCAGTCTGTACGGAGGAGTAATACAGATATATAGATACTTCCGACATACATACCCATGCACACCTTACTAACTGTAAAAATCCTTATTGTTTGACTTAGCAAACCTTTTAAAACACTAGAAATACTTGTTTCATATCATTTATTTTCATAGCTGCACCTGGTGCAAACTGCTTTGATACTTCAGAGTTTATAATCACCAGTTTACACAGCGAATGAAGAAAACAACATTGAAGAAAGGGCTGTTGATGAAGTGGTGAAAGTTTCCTGTGGAATAAATTCTTACATGAAGCTTTAGCTATTGTAACGCTAGCATTTCAAAATACACTGTTCCTTGATATACATACATGTTTGGAGCACCAGATGCTTACATAACTTGATTTTTATTTTGCTAAGATTATGTTGTTTGTGTTGCTGTCTAGAACGCTTAACTGAAAACATAAATTCGGGAGTTATCAAAAGCACCTTTCAAATGGAGAATTGTTACCTGATTTATTTAGTATGCGGGAGCATACATGCATACCTGCAGGTTTTGGAAAATTACATGCAGTCTGATATCAAAAGTGATCGTTAGAAAATTGACACCATACATGGAAAAAGCAGAAAATGGATAAAAAGCCTGGTTTTCCCTAAAAAGAATATTTTTACTACTGACACTAATTGGTAAGATTTTCCTAAGAGCAGTCACTGTCCAGCAGGTTGAATTTCAGTCTGTGTGTGTTCTACAACAAGGGTTTGTGGTTTGACATGGTTAGCAGAAGGAATGCTTCACTCGCCAGCTCTGGCCCTGCTCTGAGACTGTTAAGTGCCATTCATTTCACTTTGCAGGCTTTGACATCCATGGAGTTCTCCCCATGCTGCACTCTAAGGCTTAATGTTCACTAGTCCTCTTAGAAATAGTTGTAATTGAATAAACTGTATTTTAATAGAGAACTATTGTCTCATTAAAAATGACAAGTATATAAAAAGCTTTTTAACCTGATAAATGCTTTTTTTTTTTTTTGTAACTAAGCTCTTGGTCTCAGTGGTAAGTCAATCAAGAGAGAATGTCTTGCCAAAAAAAAATTTAAAGACAGCTCTTACGTCATTGGAAGATGCTGTGTGTAAATGTTTTTATGATTCTTCGTATTTGACAGTAGAAAGCTGTAGCTATGTAGATACTCGTTCTTGTTTTCTCGCTGTTGAGGTACTGAGGGTATTTGCTATTTTCCAGAAGCCTTTGGAATTTATTATCATGTCATCCATTCAGCCCGATCCTTTCTCTACTGACAGATTGGGGGGGGGGCTTGCTTTTTGTGTTTTGTTTTAATTTGGGTGTTGCTCCACAAGTAAGGATGTGACATCATTAATAGTGACATCAGTAGGTTTGTGGTGTTCCTTTCTTTAAAAAAAATCCTTTATTGCTAGATTTTCTCCATTTCTGGATTTAGACTATTACATAGAGCATAGTCGCGGTACAAAATTTCATGTGTTGTTTTCAGGAGGATTCTTTGAATTTTATAAATGTGCGTGTTTTCTGTAGAGTCTTTGGCTTGCCTCTGTCAGCAAGGGCTATTCTGCATGCACCACTGATGTAGTCCTATTTTGGTAAATGATATGTGCTATGAATCCTTTAAAGGACAACATTGTTTTAAATATTTGTAGCATAGGAGCAATAATAGCAGCAGTATGTTGTTCTCTTAGGAACAATGCAGTTCTCTTATTTCAATAAACCGTAACCTATTTCTCTTATTTTATTTGCTTGAGAAACACCTCAGGAGCTCATAAACCAGTATGTAAATACCGTTATCATTCAACCAAATGCTATAATTTTACCAAATAAAGAGCATGTTTTGTAATGGAGATTAACAGGCTGTGTGACAATTTCAGTTTTGGGTATAGCGCTGCATTTGAACAGAAAGGTTAATTTCAGATATGGGAGGTGGTTTGATTTTTATTTTTATTTTCTTCTAGTATTTGTTTGTTTTTTAAGCTACAAAAATATGTGCTGGGGAAAAACTGCAATGACTCAATTGATCTCAGTGGATTTAATCTGAGAGCTATCCCAGTGAAGAAGAGAAGGGAAAAAACCCAACCTGGTTTTAAATTACTGTGATCTCTGTATCACTTCTGAAGTTAATTCATGAACAGGTCATCCATTCTCTGCTGAAATATTACGAGTGTGTTTTTAGTGACATACAGTTGTAGGAAGAGGTGTAAATAAATAAAAAAACTTAAAATTGGGGGTATATCTAAATGCACTGGCAAGTCTGGGTGCTGTGTAGCTTAAGGGTTGTTTACAGACTCCACGCTTCCTTGCTTCTAAGCATGAAGCAAAGGGGCGATAGTCGGAGGGAGCAGTAGCTGGTGCCGTGCGGTTGTATCAGGCAGCGGAAGGGAAAGGGGAATGTCGGGCCCAGATAGTTTACGGGGAGCTGTCAAAACAGAACAATACACTTGACTTAAGGCCTTCCATTTCTGTACTGCGAGGCAGTTGTCACCTCCTCAGCTGTCTGTCCATCCTAGACCTTTTAGCTATAGGCACCTGTACTGTCAAAGACTTCCTGTCATCTCAGTTCCTCCTTGGGGCAGGATGTTGAGGGGGGGTATCAGTGGCTGCTTCTCAAGTGGAGCTGAATTTTTTTCTCTGTCACGGTATGCTTATGCCTGGACCTGAGCTCGCCAGGGAGATTCTGTAGTTTTCTGAATTTCTGTAGCTTTGGTAGAAGAGGAAGTTCTTTCAGGTAAGGCATTGGAGAAACTTTTGGATGTGTGGAAGCTTCTGCACCTCATATGCAGATTTCTGCTGTCTTGGTTTCTCCTCCTTTCATTCTTTCAAGTATCTTGTGTTTCACCTATTGCTGAGGCAGTCTTTGTAGCCTTGATAATCACTTCTGGAAATGTATTTTACAGAGCTGTTAGTTTTAAGGTTATATATACCCACAGCTGGCAGACAGACAATCCGTGTCTCCTTACCTGCGCAGATTCTTACAAATACGTAGAGGAGGGCCCTGCGGAGCAGAGTCTAAATCCTCTAACGTCACTAGATCCATGTTATACAATTTGTGTCATAAACGGATCAAACTTCATTTTAAGAGTTGTTAGCTTTTTTGGCCCCAGTGTTCTGACAGGGGGCTCTTTTATGGCTTTGCTGTTCTGATGATTAGAAAGCGTCTTCTTACTTCTAAGTAACTGCGTTTACGATCCGTTGGTTCGCTTGCTTCTTTAAATGTTGGTTATAAAATCTCCTTGGACTGAAAACGAAGAAGAGACTGGTATTGTATTTTGTGATAGCTGAGCTAACATACTGAGCTCTGTTCTCTGACTCATGGTTTAGCACTTAAGCATATCTGTTGTAGATGGTCTGTGCTGATAGAAACAGGAGAATAGCTTGGACTGTATGTCACGAGGAGCTAATAGTCTAATTTCTTGAATGTAAAGGTTCTCAATGCTCTTATCTGAAGTCTCATCTAGGTATGTTTCTTTCTCGGCAACAACTGAGCTCTTCAGAGACTAAATGTATTAGGGCGTGTACTTTTATGAAGAAATTGTGGGGCTTATTCTACAGCAGTTTAATCTTGCAGTTTAGCCTCATTGCGCTGTTCATTTGGAAAGATCCCCAGGTGTTTTAAATACTATCGGGAACCATTTTGCTTATTACCGAAATCCAGCCACTTCTTGTGTGGAATCTGACAGCTGTTTAATGGTGCTCAGCCGTGCTAAGCAGATCAGAACAGAAAGTGAAGAATACCATACCTGATTGAAACACTCAGAGGGATTTTAGGTACAGATAATATAATTATCTGCATTGGAATTGGGTCGAACAGCTCTATTCCTGTAGAAAATTACTAGATGTTTTCAGTGGCAGTGTACGGTCAAGAAATTGGTTTGAAATATCTTCCTGAAAATGATACCCCCAGCAGTGAGATAATCAAAGATCCTGCTGCTTACCCTATTGTGATCACCGGTTGCAGTATGATCAATCTTCTCTTCAGGTGTTTCTAGATGCATTAATTGTTTGGTCCCATGCTGGTATGTGAAATCTTACAAACCAGGGGGGACAACTGGGATGTTGCAGGTCTTGCTTTGTAAAGCAGATTCCTGTACAGTTGGGTTCTTTAAATAGTGAGTTGCACTTTTAAAAATGGTTGTAGGGGATCTGTTAACACTAAGCTAGTTAGGGAATGGGGGAAGTGGCTGTCACAGTCTTTTCTTTTGAGGATATTGGGGGGTATGGGGAAAACATATAGCTCTTTCCCGGTTGTCTTCAATTTCGTTTCCCATATAATCTAGCAAACCAGAATATAAACAGAAGAACTGTAAAGGGTGTAAAGGAGCAAAAGTTAAAATTCATGATCAACTGAATGTACATAAATGTTCCAGTAATCATTACCAACTGCAGAGGCTTTCATTTGTAATTTAATCTAATAATTTCCATGCACTTCTAAAGGAACACACTATGAAGCTGGCAACTTCTGAGAAATTGCTGTGCTGTTACAAACAGCATTTGAGCTGGCATTATAACAGCATGATAGATAGCGAGATGGAGAACAAAGTTAGCAGTTGAAACTGAGCTGAGAGAAATTGCTAGCAGAATGTGAGAAAGCGGAGCTGGATTATGATAACCTCCCTTGTAGAATCAAATTAAACCTTTTTAAAGGTTTTATTGATTTTTTTAGTTTGTAGTTGTACTATGTATTTACCTCACATGGGTACATGAGATTAATGAGGCAGGTGTAGTGATCACGGAGTGAAAAACTGTGGTGCTGCTATTCTTTTTAAATGTTTCATTTTGTACAGACTGTGGGATATTTACAACATTAATTGACAATATGTCTGTGTGCTTTAGTTCTGCAAATGTTCAAATGGATTGAAAGTGTTTAATATACAGCAGCGCTGGAAACGAAAACTCCTGAACTCCTAGAAGGAGGTTGAACAGAGAGCCCCTCACACCTTTTTTTATTACTCCCATAAAAAGCCTTAAAAAGGGCGTGCTCGTCCAAAGAGGTGGTTTGTGTGAAGAATGGTGTGTATGTGGCCAGGAAGGCTGCAGCTGGCTTTGAAAATATGGCTGAAGGAATACAAAATGAAAAACAAAAACAAAACAAAAAACAGAAGTAGACCATTTGGCATAAGTGCTATCAAGTATGCATCCAATAGCATTGCCAACTCCTCACATACGAGAGGAATTTTTTTCCGTAGTTATGTAGAAGTATATGCCATACACTTCTGAAGTACATATATATGCAAAACTGTAGACACCATGGAGAAGACTTAAATTATGTGTTAGTAGAGCTTGACTTGACTGTTTTGGCACCGAAGCAAGCTCTGTTAGATACAGTCAAGGATAAAACCAAGGCCAAGGCTTGTGAAACACAGATTATAGGTTTTATTTTCTTCCTGTCGTGGAAGTGTGAGAATACTTTAAAGTAGGATTTCCCCTCGTAGTTTTTCTTCAAAGGTAGAAGTGGGAAAAAAAAAAAAAGCCTTTTTATGAGCTGATAGATGGCTTTGCCAAAGTTTGTACCAAATGTAAATCAGTTAAGAGGGCTGTGGTGTGTTACATCTGTTAATTAAGGGCAGAACAGTAAGGTTTAAACTATTCTGGTGAAAGAAGTCTTGACATTCGATAAGCATACTAAAATACAGCTTTTGTTAATACTTGAAGTCAAAAATTGTCAGCATAAAGCATCTTCTAAATCCTGTGTATATTAAAAAATAAAATAAAATGAAACCAATCTCAAAGGAAACTAGGGCATATAAAAAACCTCTCTTTGCGTCATACGTCATTTGTATAATCTTCAAGAGAAGTTTTGTTAGTCATTTGTGTTGTCATTAGAGAAGTTAGGAAGGGTCCTTTACTGCCTGGGTTGTTACAGAGAGGTCTTAAAAAATTCTAATTAAATATACTCCGGACTATTAATATCTGAAGTTTAGTCATAGTGTTTCTGAGAGAATACGTGTAAAAGCAAGTCAGTTAGCAAAAGTACAAAAGCAACTCTTTACAGGGTTGATGCTTGGAAGAATAATGGATGAAGTAGTATGTAGTGGCACTGCGCTCTCAGTCTCTAAGCATTTTTGCCCATCTGTCAATGGCAGCCAGTCTTTTACATTTTGAGTGTCTTTAAAAAAACAAACCAGTAAGTCACTTCTACAGATTTCATTACCATTCAGCTCTCTTGACATTTGTAAAGGTATATTATTTTCTGCTAAAATCAGGTGTATTTTTGAAAACTGAAGTAATTTGATTTTCACGAACATGAATCTGTAAGAGATCAGATTAAGGTCAGTCATATATTAGCAGCATGAAAAGCTGCCCTTGGTTATTAGAAGAGTTCTGCTCTACTGGCAGAAGACTTGGTCCTATGACAGTTTATGTGTGTTTAATACTAAGCGTCATGACTGATTCTGTTGATGTCAGTGATAATGCTTCACTGTGCAGAGCTGAGGGGTGTGTGTAGTAAAGGTTAAGGGAGGACTGCTAGTAATCAAGAACTCCACTGCGGAAATTGTTTAAGAAAAATGTGAAATTCTTTGGAAAAAAGATGACCTAACTGTTGTTTTCAGAGTAGGTAGAGCTGGGTGAGTAGTTGTAATTACTTTGGCAGATACATTGTGCAAAAGAGACCCCACCTGGAATACTGTGTCCAGCACTGGAACCCTCACCATAAGAAGGACATGGGCCTGTTGGAGTGAGTCCAGAGGAGGCTACAAAGATGATCAGAGGGCTGGAGCATCTCTCCTATGAAGGCAGGTTGAGAGAGTTGGGGTTGTTCAGCTGGGAGAAGAGAAGGCTCCTGGGAGACCTTATAGCAGCCTTCCAGTATCCGAAGGGCGCCTACAAGAAGGCTTGAGAGGGACTTTTTACAAGGGCGTGTAGTGATAGGATGAGGGGTAACAGCTTCAGACTGGAAGAGGGCAGATTTAGAATAGAGATTAGGAAGAAATTTTTTCGCTCTGAGGGTGGTGAGGCACCGGAACAAATTGCACAGGGAAGTTGTGGAGGCCCCATCCCTGGAGGTGTTGAAGGCCAGGTTGGATGGGGCTTTGAGCAACCAGGTGTAGTGGGAGGTGTCCCTGCCAGGGCAGGGGGGTTGGAACTAGGTGATCTTTAAGTTCCATTCCAACCTAAACCATTCTATGATTGTTACCCTGCCATAATTTTGCTTGCAGGATCATACTGTGGTTCCATTGCTGGTGAAGAATTTATATCCTCACTTAAAACAGCTGTTAAGAGATGAGCAAGAAGTTCCCCGTGTACAGAACCCGAGTTGCACTTGTCTGTCATTGTGTATGGAATGTGTTTGCTAAGATCACTAAAAGCTCTATTTTGTAATTGCTGAAATCCTAGCTCTCTATGCTTATAACAATCAAAAAGTCTTTTCTGTTTCCTGATGGAGAAAAGGGGGGGAAGGGAGTGGGGAACAAATTTGTGGGGCTTACCTGCAGAAAATCTAGAAAGCTGACTGTTGAGGTGACCTGGCTTCTTGGTATTTATTTCTCAAGATTTTGGCTAGTTGTCAAAATCTGTCTTGGCTGCTTCTAACAGGTTTGACCATAACTGTATTCTGTTCCCTTTTTTTTTTTTTGTTTTCTGGGTAAATTACACTATACCACTTCAACTCTTTTTAGAGATTCCTGGTTCTAGTTTGTGAGAAGTTGCAGTCGTTAATTTTTTTTGACCATAATACCCCACTGCAATTACCATGCCAGGTCAGCAATGTCCCCAAGATGCTCTAGTGTGACTAGTAGTGTAAGATCCAAGGCTCTGCAAAAGAACAAGGGAAGATTTTTTTTTTTTTTTAAAAAAGAGAAGCAAAATCCTTCCAAAATTCTAGCTAGCCATTAACTTTCTGCAACAGTGCTTGCATCTCTTAAAAAGAGGCTCAAGGTGTTCTATCACTAAAATCTTTGGTTTCAGTTCTCCAAAGAATGACACACACACACATACCCCCCACCCCCCGCTAGGATTCATCTTAGAGGGAACGAGGACAAAAGGTTCTGGACGAAGCCAGGATCAATAGAGCAGCTAGGCTTATGAATAGCCAGGAGCTTCCATTTAGCAGGCTGTATTTAGCCCCAGTGTTGGGCTTCTCTGCTCTAGCCTTGTGCTGAAATGGCTGACTGGCATTCTCAAGTCCACCTTCCTGTTGTTTTCAGCCCAGTTTTAGAGACTGTAGAAATGGCTTGTCACAGATCTCTGCAATTGGCAGGTCTCCTCTGAATTTCTTCCACGTATCCTTTCTTTTCTTTTCCACAGCAGAGGTTCAAAGCAAAATGTCTTTAGGGATTTGAGAGCAAATGATCACAAGTGGCTAGGTGGGGACTCGTGCCAATATACTGAAAATATTTTGTTGCATCGCTTTTCTCTGCAGACAGCAGAATGCACACTGGAAGCAAACTCAGCTCTGGAAAGGCAGCAATAGAAAATGTAAAAACAAACCCAGAAAGGAAGTAAATGAAGCCAAAGGGGGAGCAGGGTAGTTTTGGGTAATGAACAGTAAAAGAAAGACGTGGCACTTAAGGAAGAAGTGTAACGAAAGGGCACAAAGGAAAGATGACTGATCTGGAGAACCGCCTGAAAAAAAAAAAATTAGAAAAGGACCGGAGTAGTGGGGGAAGCTACAATGTCTGTTGAGGGGAGTGGAATTTACTGCCTTATTGCCTCTGGACAATTCATACATTAATATTCTGTGATCTTGTCTTTACTATGGAATGTAATAAAACGTATTTTAGTGCATGGTGGGGTCTCAAATAGTTGCCTCTCACAGATGTGCTTCAGCACCCTATTGTTTCCAATGAGCTCTGACTAAATGCTTTCACCGTAGATGTTGTGCTAATGTGTTATATGAATTATTTGTCTTATCTCAGTGCTGTGAAATTAGAAGCCCTTTCCCACAGTGTGTTAAGCAGATTAAAATGAAAGCCTGTTTTTATGGTCCAGGAACAGTGCAAATATTAAAAAAAAAAAAAAAAAAAAAAAAAAAAAGAAAAGTTGTGATCTATCAGTGGGGTGCTGTGAGCAGGCTTTATGAAGCAAATGCATTTTGTAACCTAAATAGTGAGGTAAGTTCCAGGCTTCCCTTGAAAGGGTTTATATTTTTTCCCTGGTGCCTTAAATCAAGGGGAAGAGCTTGGGACTGGTAGTTTCTGCTAAGATACCTTTTGTTGTTGTTGTCTTTTGAAATATACTTCCTAGGTAGTTGTGCAGTTCCTTCTTCAAAACCTTGTCAGTGACTAAATAGCTATGTTTACTAGCTGGTGAACAGTCCTGGGACAGATTTTGGGCTGTTCTGAAAAGCACTAAACGTCATATTAGAGGCTACTCCAGCTATTGTTTGTTTGTAAGAGAAATTGCTTTAAAAAGTAGTCAAATGATGGCTTTGTAGAGGTACGCATGAAATTCAGGATTCATGTTACTCTGTCTCTTGAATTTCTATCTTGTGTATCAGTCCCTCCTCCCTTATGGGTAGAATATATTTTAGTTACAGCAGTATTTTATTTCTACCGACTTACTCTAATCTTATTGTCATAATGTTCCAAGACACTTTATATGATAACTACTCTTCTACCTGTGTGGTATTTGTCACATATAAAGTCTAAAGCTATAACGAAATTATTGCAGACATGACACGTGCTTAAGATAAAAGCAGTATCTTACAGTATTTGAGCAATAGCTTCATTAAGACATCATGGTATTGTAATACGTATTTGGGAGCAGACAGAGTAATGGTATGATGTCCGAGTGAGCATTGTACTTTTTCTGGACTCAGTAGTGATTTCTGTAGCTTTTGTATTCATTTCTCTTATTTCCCTACATGGAAATAAGAAAGAAGACTGTATTGCTACATCAGTAATGCTGCCCCTTGGGGCCTCTTCAGATCATGATCAGGGTTGAGAAGTCATGGAATGCTTATGGACTATGCTGTATGGAGGTTTAGGCTGAGATGCATTGAGTTTCAAATCACGAGGACAGAAAAAGGCAGGAGCTGCAAGAGAGTTGACGTGTTATTTCCCTGTCCATGGAGTAAGTTGGCAGCATTGAAGTGCCATAGAAGGTGCTTCAAGGTTTGACTGTTTAGGCATTTACATCCTACAGAAGGAAGGGCTAGGCAGAAGTCTGGCATTTTTCCCTCTGTCAGTGTTGGAGGAGGCGGCAGCAGCTGTGCCTAAACTGTTTTCCTTCTTATTCTCCAGCATCTGCTCTAGGTGTCCTTTTGTAAAACTAGCTCTGTGCAACCACGTGTCCCTGGGATACCTGTGTGTTTTGTTGGTGCAGGAAACGAAAAATCCACACTCTGTCACTGATACTGCAGTCTAAACTATTGGTGTGAGTGCAGCTATGCCAGCAGAAGGGAGTGTTTATCAGTTTATTGTGTGTTTGGGGGAAGAGTGTAGCAATGCCAGAATAATATTTTTTTTTTCCTTAAAAATTGTCCTCTGTCAAGCTATAGATTGTCATGCTAGAGATAGTGAGGACTGGGGAAGAGCACAGTGTGTTTTTTTGATCAAAGCTGTGTTAGAAGACGCTCTACACCATCAGCAAGTTTGCCGACGACGCTAAGCTGTGTGGAGTGGTCAACACGCTGGAGGGCAGGGGTGCCATCCAGAGGGACCTGGACAGGCTTGAGAGATGGGCCTGTGCAAACCTCATGAAGTTCAACAAGGCCAAGTGCAAGGTCCTGCACATAGGCCAGGGCAATCCCATGCACAGATACAGGCTGGGCTGAGAATGGATTGAGAACAGCCCTCAGGAGAAGGACTTGGGGGTGATGGTTGATGAGAAGCCCAACATGACCTGGCAATGTCAGCTTGCAGCCCAGAAGGCCAACTGTATCCTGAGCTGCATCAAAACAAGTGTGTCCAGCAGGTCGAGGATTTGACCTCTCTGCTCTCGTGAAACCACACCTGGAATATTGCTTCCAGCTCTGGAGCCCTCAACATAAGAAGGGCACGGACCTGTTGGAGTGGGTCCAGAGAAGGCCACAAAGATGATCAGAGGGCTGGAGCACTTCTCCTATGAAGGCAGGTTGAGAGAGTTGGGATTGTTCAGCCGGGAGAAGAGAAGGCTCCTGGGAGACCTTATAGCAGCCTTCCAGTATCCGAAGGGTGCCTACAAGAAGGCTTGAGAGGGACTTTTTACAAGGGCGTGTAGTGATAGGATGAGGGGTAACAGCTTCAGACTGGAAGAGGGCAGATTTAGAATAGAGATTAGGAAGAAATTTTTTCACTCTGAGGGTGGTGAGGCACCGGAACAAATTGCGCAGGGAAGTTGGTGGAGGCCCCATCCCTGGAGGTGTTGAAGGCCAGGTTGGATGGGGCTTTGAGCAACCAGGTGTAGTGGGAGGTGTCCCTGCCCATGGCAGGGGGGTTGGAACTAGGTGATCTTTAAGTTCCCTTCTAACCTAAACCATTCTATGTATAGGCAGTGTTTAACAATCTTCAGGAGATTGTAGGGATCTCTCTCTGATTAGCCCTTATCAAGTGTTATGCTGCTGCTGGTCAGTGGAGTTACATGGTTTAATGTATATGAAAGACTTCAGATCCCCCTGCAATCTGTACACTACAGTTCTGTGGTGTTCTACAAAAATATTTTGCAGTATGTTGTGTGTTCAAACTTTGTAGGAAATAAATAAGTGGTGATGTGGGGGAAAGCAGTATTCTTTCATTTGGTATAAGTTTTTACCTGTTGTGAGCATTTTTTTCAGCATGTCTTGACCAGACCAGCACAGAAAAACTGGGTTTTAGTCTATCTCATGTAGCGTATGACTATTGCAACCTCATTCAAGTGTAAATGTAAGCAATTGAAGTTTTGTTTAATGCTGACATTTCTATGTGATATTTCTCCAGAAAAGTAAATATTTCTACATTACTGTTTTCCAATGTAATGTTTTCTCTCTAAATGCTTTACTTTTGATTTGCATTTCTTTTTCCTATTTTTCCAATGTGTCTTGTTTTAAGCAGAGAGGCCTGTAACTGCTGGACATTACTGGGGGAGGGGGAAGCTATAGATGTAAACCAGGAACATGGTAGGGAATAATTAAGCTATCTTAAAATTAAGGCATTTGAAATTTTTAATACCTTTAAATAAGATAATTTAAATTTAAAACATACTTCAGATTTAAATCATATCATGAAGCTGTTCTGCATGACTTTCACCACCCTTTATAAGGACTAAGCAGACTAAGTCTTTTAGAGGTGGCACTTTTATTTGTAATTTGTCTTCTAATGTGCAGTTAATAGTAATATGGCAATCATTCAGTTTTGCAGAACCAAGGCTACTACCATGCTTCTAGCACTGTGGAGAGGTTTTTAATACAACATAAAAACACATTATTCAAGGCACTGTCATAATAAGTAGTCTCTTCACATTTTCCTTAAGGATAACTTGGAAGAAAAATAAATTCTTTTCAGTGGCACAGATGCGGTTATAAATTTCTTTTCTATTGATGGTGAAATTTGCTTATGAATATTCCAAATGGAAGGGTGTCTGTTCTTTCAAATTTGTGTAAAACTTCACATGGTGAATCTGGAAGGATGTAGTGTAGATGTGATGTGCTTTCTTAAATATCATATTTGTCTGGATGCAGGTGTCCACAGAGTTACTGTGGTCAAGAGCGGGACAGGGTTCTGAAACACTTATACTGTATTATTTTTTTACACTGCAAGAAGTTAATTCAGTTTGCTGTCTCAGGTAAGATTCTTGCTTTGGCCATTGAGTTATCAAGGGGGAAATGTCTTGCAGGAGAGCATAAAAGCAGCAAACACAAACTCTGTTTGAATTCCTTAGTAACAGTATTTCATGTGGTTTAGTCTACCTGATGAAATCTGTACTCAGAAATTGAAAGGGATGATTTGGCTTTAAAACTCCTTCTCTAGAGCTACCGTCTCCTTTGGACACAGGGCAGAACACCTGTTTCTGTTCCACAACCCCCTTGCCGAGTTCAGTCATCGTGTGAGGTGACCACAGTCAGTGTGTGACAGTGCCTGACATACCATAGCCAGGAGCAGGTATTAGCAAGAGCGAGTATCTCATGGCTCGGCAGCGCTAGGGGACGAAAGGGCATTGGGAGGGCTCTGGTTTGATGGCCACATCAAACGCTACTGCAGGTTCTGAGCTCAAAATGCAAGTGTTCACTCAACACAAGTTGATATCAACCATCAAAGACTGTTTAATGTGAACTGGAGTTTCAGATCTAGGATGTGAAAAGAATTGAAATACAGTATCTTGAGTAACTTTAGGTTGCTAATATGCGGTTGTATTACAGAGAAGGATTAAGGGCAAGTTTTATTCAAAGGCTTTCAGGAATTGGAGATATCCAAAATATTGTTAGTCGTCCTTTCAGCTTTTTATTAACAGTATCTTTCTGAGGCAGGTAATTGTTAAAATTGGTAAGGAAGGCTTGGTTGGTAGTTAAAGTCTGAAGCTGTATTAAAGTGAACTTTCCGGCAAGGGGGTGATACGTCATTGCCATTGGCTTTAGCCCAAGAAACAAGCCTTCTACCTGCTTGTTGGTTCATATGTTCTAAGAGCACTGGAGAAACCTCTGTTTGACAGACTTCAGAGTAAAAAAGGGTTTGACTACAACCAGTCAAAGTATTTTGACAAAAGAACTAACTAGCAAAATTCAGAAACGTGCTAGCACAGGAAAAAGAGAACCAAAGAAGAAGTGATTGGCCCCTTAAGGATCTTCTCGTGTATTGGGGAAAATCTGACAAATATGCTGTTATCAGTACATTTGGAATGGTGTACTCTGGATGC
This sequence comes from Pluvialis apricaria, assembly GCA_017639485.1. Taxonomy (NCBI): domain Eukaryota; kingdom Metazoa; phylum Chordata; class Aves; order Charadriiformes; family Charadriidae; genus Pluvialis; species Pluvialis apricaria. The sequence goes on along the minus strand of CM030015.1, from coordinate 19,377,499 downwards.
GACAGCATCTATACGGGTTTCGTGAGAACAGAGAAAGTATCTTCTAACAAAAGAAGAGGGGCAGATGGATTCTCTGTCAGAGACCTAATGCTGAGATTCTTCTGGGACAACTAAGCTAAAAATCTTCCCTCAGTGTAAGAGAACTGGTAAAAATATATAAAAAAAACCGGTACATGTTTCTTTTGCCTCCTTTTCCTGGTTCTGAACTTAGCTTAGACAAATTCAGAATATCGATAATGCCAGCTCTCTTCCTTGAGAGGACAGGAGGTTTGTGTACCCTCCAGAAGCTGGAGAAGAGGTGGAATCCCAACCATCAGTAGGCTATGGACTTCTCTCATATCAGAACCCAAAGCAGCAATTAACATAATTGAATGTTGCAGTGTGCATGGTGCACCACATATTTCAAGCACAGATCAAATTCAGTAGTAGGTTTGAATTAGAGCTTTTCTTCCAGAAACCAGCCCAAATAACAACAAAAATTAACCTTAGTATGAAGACCCCTCATTGAGGCATCAGTCAAATCCTGTTAATGTAGTGGCTCTCTGTTAATTCCCATCACTGTTATGTCAATTGATTTTTCAGCTACCTGATTCATCATGATTTTGTCGGTTATATTGAAGACCCTTTTTATATTCAGCTATTAAAAAATGGTGTAGGTTTTTGTTGATTCTCTAATTTTTTGCATCTTGCCTGAGATCACTAATGTCCTGAATTAAAATTCCCATTTTAGGAGTAGAAATACCTATTGAAATTCTATTTCCTTACACCCTCGGTATATATATATGGTGACCTTTTGAAGTAGATTGTACTCCTTCCCAAGAGACTAGGAAAGCTTTTGCTCTTCTTTCTGTTTGAATATTGCTAATGCAAGTGTTACCAAGATATTGTGTGTTAAAGCTGCAGTGAAACAACATTGATTTCTTTCATTCTTTTCTGTATGGTAGAAGGAAGAAGAAAAGGTTTTACTCTCAGCATTTATCACACCCAAGTGGGCACGAGAGTAACTTTTCTGACTCAAGAATTATTTCTAAAAATACTCTTATTTATTCAAACTAGCAGCTTGTTTAAGCTTTCATTTCTGAGCTAAGCAGGTTTCTAAAAAACTCTCTTTCCAACATGAAGACAGTGGGAGCTGCTGGGTATTAAAATTTAAGTGAAATATTTCTATTCCTAGAGGAAAGGTGCATCTTCAGGAAAAAAAAAGAACATCTGCTTAATTGATAATGACACGTGCTGTATTTGCTTTCAGTGAACACTTGTGAAAATTCATCTCCCCTTATGGGTCTGTGTGATTTTGAAACTCTGATCCCTTTGAATATAAGCTTTTTTTATATATGGGATCAGTAAGATTTTCTAAATTTGAGACTGATTGCCAGTTAGGAAGATGGAGGTGCCAAGCTAGAATTATGATGTAATTAACCAGCCAGTAGAACATCCTGAATGTAAAGGTTTCATTCAAAGCATTTAACAAGTAGCATTATCAAGCAATTCTAAAATAGCAAAGGAGGGTTTTAGATAACAGCAAATGCAGGGGATGTGGTGTCCCATTAGCAGAGATCATCTCCCAGGCTGGTTTTTTTTTAATTGACAAAATTATAACAAATGATGAACTGCTGGGATCAACATGTTGTAATGACCAATTAATGGAAACAAGGAGATAATTTTGTTTCAGAAAATTGATGTGGTGAACAACCGGAGCAGATGCAGGTATGCTCATAAATTGCTAAATTGATGCACTGAAGCACTGCTTCTGAAAGATAAACAGCTGGGGAAGAGTTTGAGAAAGCGTTGGTTTTTGACTTGGTAAGATAAGTACTGACAATCACACTAATAAAAATAATGTTCCAGTAGATTATTATTTTACTGGCTTGTATGCTTGGTGTGTTGAAAATGTAATGGAATTGAGGTCTCCCTCCACTGAGAATTAATAAGCCGTGTTTCATTTGTGCTTTGTGTTGGAGTAACTTTGCTTTACTATTTTGCTTTCTCCTCTGTGCTGCTTGTGCTCCAGCCTTCTCAGTCTCTCGCCCGTAGGTATTTCTCACTTATTTATTCCTTATATATCTTATTTCTCATTTATAGCCAAATGTTTTTCAGGGTGAGTAAACTTTGTGATAGCTTAACGAAATCTAGCTTTGCTCATCGCTGTCCTAACAACCTTCCTTCTGGCTAGACAGAATTAAGCTCCAGTCTCTTTGAAGACATTTTTGCGTACAGATTTGACAAGTAACTTTAGCTGATTGCTGAAAACAAGCTAAGATTATGGGCTGGCAGTAGTCACTACCAATTCTGAATATTAAAGAGGCAGTATCTATTATTCACTGGGAAAAGAGCCTCTGTTACAACCAGTACCTTGGTAAAGGGAGCTGCTAGCCCAGCTGTGCTTTAAGAGGTACCATGACCAGAGTTTATGTTTTTTGCCATGAGGCTGATTACTAATGCTTTTGTTTTGTTTTTCTTCTCTTTGTAAGACTCAGCCTGAGGGAAAGAAATGTTTTTTGTGAAATACTCTGAAACTTAATTGCTTACGTTAGCTGAGAGCAGACCACGGAGCCCTGCAGGTGTAGTCTATGTGTATGCCCTCGGCTCACTCCAAGTGGCAATAAACATATGCAGAGGTTTAAGTGGCTCTTGGAATGTTTCTTACAGTTATAAATCAATTTATTTAGAGTTTGTAAAAAGTAGAAGTAGTGCCAGGTTTTTTGTTTACTTTTGACTCGGTGATGCTGGATATGTGATCAGTATTGTGTGGTATGAAGTAGTCATGCAATGCGAATAACAGTCTTACCAAACAAGCAGAATCAAATTTGTGGGCTCCTAAATGCAAAAAGAATGTTATTCTTAAAATAAGATGCTGAAAATGTTGCTGCTATTGTCGTTGATATACTACACAATCAAAACTGTGGCATTGTAATGTACATGAAAGGAATTTTTGGAGTGGGAATACTTTGGCCATTACTTATTCACTTGCTTTAAATGATATGGTAATAACTATGACTTAGAAAAAAAATTAAAAAAAGAATGTAGGCTCTGTTTCTTCCCCAGACAAGCAAATGTATGGAATCCTGAGGAACTTGTACCTTCTATAGCAGATAAGGCTGCCAGGTTCTAACCTAAGGTATAAAGAGTTACTCTCTCCAAGAGTGATTAGTGCTCTTCAATTTAAATTTGACAAGTAATAGAGGGTATATTCTGATGCCTACATGAGATTTCCCCTTGATCCTGACATGGAGGTTATGTGTGTGCCAACGACACTAAAGAGTTCTGGCAGAAATGTGGAAAAATCCCAGTGGTATCCCAAGTAGATCTTGTCTCTGGAAGCATAAATCCTGAAGAGCAAGTGGAAACTGCTGTTTGGGCTGAGGAAAGGAGTATGAAAATATTGTTTGTTTGATAGCTGATTAATGGGCAAATTAAGAAAATGCATAATAAGAGCTGGGAAAGAGCAGAAGAGGGGAGAAGCCTGTTCTGAGAGGCTTCTGATGCCTGGAAACCAGATTGAGTAATGTATTCTACAATTTTTGAGATTGCTTCAAGTATTTAATGTTGATAATAGTTACTTTAAGCCATGATGGAATAATATGCATGCTGATTCTCAATTGTATTATTTTGTGTTGCAAGTCCAACAAGATAAAGTGCCATGGTGGAAGACGTTTACCTCGTTTGCTCACAAAATCTAATTTTACAGCTGTTCTGATCCTCAGTTGTTCTGTAGTGGCCATGAAGCTCCAGCTATTTTCCCTGCAAACAGGCGAGTAAGGTCTGCATTATCTGTTTTCATCTGGTTTTCCTTTCTTGGTTGTCTGAAAAGCACTAGAAGGGAAGGGGCAGGTCTCCAGGGCCGATAAGAAGAGTTATTGTGTTTCACTTTCCACAGTGATAGCTACCATAGGGTGTTCTAATACTACTTGTCTTCAGGTATGCAATATTGATACCTCTTACTCATCCAAATTACAGAACACGGAGTAGTCAGCTCATGTAGGATTCACCTAACAATACATAGGCGTTTGCACAGTAGATATGTTTATCTAAGTTAGTTCTTCAAAATACACCTTATTGTCTAACATGAGGAAGCGTAGGAGGATAACTCTTCTGAAGGCTGATGTCCAAATTAAGTCAGGGAATCACCCTGAGTGTACTTTTTTCTCTCCTTTAAACCATAAAAATTCTGTAAAGCAAGGCCAGTGTGTTAGAGTACAGCAAATTCACGTATCGACACCATGGGTGTTTAAAGCTAGGAGTGGGAAAGGAATCCATCTCACCAGCATGGTTTGCAGGTAAGAATTAGAGGTGGGTAAACTTATCTAAGGTATACTTCCCCCACTTAGGACTTCTAGGGCAGACATAGGATGAGACCGAACGGCGTCTTTCTCTGTTTTCCTTCTAGCCAGGATTAAAAAAATTAATTGTTGTGAGGTTGAGTATTGGATCTTTGTCTATTTAAATGACATAATTTTCAAATTGCTGAGCGTGGCTGTCAACCCAGCGAAGCTGAACATGATTTTACTGAGAGTTGCAGCCCTGTGTACTTGTTAATGCAGGAAGAGTCCTTCCTATCTTATGACTGTTGCATTCTTTACAAGCTTAATGCAGCAGTCAGAGAAGTCATACTTGTAATTCATTGAGTGGAAAAAAAAAAATATTGTCAAAACTGTATGTTGAGAATAGGTGGTCCACTGCAGCTAGTCTGTTTCAGATCTGATGCAATTATTGTTATAAACTGAGACCTTTTCAAATTCCTTTTATTCAAGCACTATATAATATTCTTCATCTTCAAGTAATTTATGTCTGCCACTGATTGGGAAATATTTCAGATTGAATGAAGTGGAAAGACACTTCCAGCTCTATATATGCAATATCGTTTAAATTTTTATGTCTGACTCTAGGGCTTAAATATGCTTTCATGTGCACTTAGGAAGCTGCTGTCAGAATCTACACATTGCATAACTGAGGGTAGAATTTGGCCCTTTATACCACTATATTGTACTTAAAAAACCCAAAACCCCACAAACAAACACAAGCAAAAAAGCCTCAACCCTCAAACCAGGAATCCTCATGAAGTTGTCATAATACATACTGCATTTTAATAGCTGAAAATCTTTATTTAATTACAGTAATTTGAAATTTCACTTTTTATTTACACAGATTCCCCCAGACATCCTCATTTTAGCTTCTTCTTTCTGACTCTCTAAAGAATCAATGGTTTTACTCAGAAACATTAATGGATCAATAGACTTTGAAGATTAGCAGGTCATGACCAGGTACAAAATGCATGTTGTAAAACCCAGGCTCTTGTATTTGCTTGAATCCTTCCTCAAAAAAATGAGAGAAGGGGTGGCTTTGAACAACAGACCTCTTTGAATGGATTAATTCCTCGTGTATTTCAAAGGGTTGAGAATATACTGGAGAAACTACAAATGTGGAATTAATTTTCAGTGACTTGAGAATTCAGCTAGCTGACAAATAGTTTTCTTAGATAAGCCAGGATGCTGAGGATGAAAGACAGTGAAAAAGCCTGAAGAGGAGCTCTGTACATTGAGTTAAGTTTTTGTTTTTCCTGCCTTCCCACCTTCTATTGTAAATGGAGTTGCATAGAAGTAGCTGCCTTATTACTTTGCCTTATCAGTCACATTTTCCTGATTTCAGGGCTTTGTTTTCAGTGCAAGACTGGACACTAACCACTCTAACCTCAAATGAAGATAAATAGGGCTAATTTGTGTCTGCTAAGAGTGCTAAATTAATCTTTAACTCTACAGCACTCAGCTACAGCCCCTGAAATGGTCTGTCTAGTCTTTAGAGAAACTTAACTGGATCCACGTAGCTTTTGAAGGTCTGTAATAATTGTATTCTAGTACTATGTTTCTTCACCTGCTTGTACATGAAAACGGTGAGGTTTAAAAAGGGTGGAAGGTTGGAATTGGCAGATTAGTTAAGTGTAAACACAGAATTCCAAGTTGTGTTTGTTTCTTGTTAATAAACTAATCATAAGGATGTCTTCATTCCTTTTCCTTTCTTACTGTCTTACCCTCAAGGTAGTCATCTCCCTGTTCCCTTTCATTCTCGTTCTTTCATGGGGATTTCAATTCTGGATATGTTTCCCCTCCCACCACTATTTTTTAATCCGTCAGTTTTGGTCATGTTTGACAGGACAGGGGTTTCAAAGATAATGACATATACACAAGTTTTGTTAGAACAGGCATACAGAAGAGGCTTAATTGCACGCAATTAAATGAAAGTACTTGTTATTAGACACTAGAGAATCCATATAGAGGAATGAATTTAAAATGATTCCTCTGCAGAAAAAAATGCCAGTGGAATTTGTAATTGATAATGACCATCGGACCCCTGTGAAATCTTATTTTAATAGTGCCAGGCTCCTTGCTATGTATGCATCAGGCAGCATTTATGATGGAGGCTCAGTAACGTTAGTGGTAAATCTGGTTCTTCATCCAGTGGCTTACTAATGTAAAGTACACTTAATTCTTTTACTACTGCAGTGAGAAAGGCTATGGACCTGCAACAACCACAAGTCCTGTATATGCACTCCAATTAGTAAATTACCTGACTAGGACTGACCCGCAGTACTGCTGGGAACTGGAAGCAAGTCTTCCCCAGGGCAATATTATCTGCTTTCTCCTCAGGGATATTGCAGCTTTTTATTTTTATGCTGTGACATAACATGGAAACCTGTGTTTGGATCAGCATATCCATAGAAATCGATATTTTGGGGGTTTGCTATATGGATTTAATCTGTTGTGAAAACGTTTTTGTTCTACTGCATTGTTATCAAAGACATTTTGTGGGCTTTCCCTCATGCATATCTTCAGGGAAAAGAGATTTGTCTCTGTAGTTGCAAGGTGCGTGTTGAATTTTTAGGGCCATGGACAGTTTAATTCAGGAATGATCTAATTAGGGATCCAGAAAACTGGATTCAACGTATCCTTAAGTATTGGCTGTCCTGAGAGATGCTCTGGCAGATGGTTAGTTCAAAGTGAGTTTACCTTGGGCTCAGTTTCTTTAGACTGACAGCTTTTTTTACTCAATTAAATGAGACAACTGTCAAAAGAACAGACTCTGAGTTGATGCAAATAACTCTGCGGCACAGATAAAGCTTAAATGTGTTCCTTGAGTCAGCTGAAACTGTCAGGTGCTTTGAGTAACTAGTTCAGCCAGCCAGAAAGGCGCACTGGCAAGTAGAAGAAAAGGTTGGGAGGTGCCTAAAAATAAAACAACTCCCAGGTTTTTGTTATCTATCTTCATTGATTTTACTTTTTGTCACATACCAGTATGGCATGTTGGGAACTGTTCCTTGCTTTCACTCTTGTATTCATTTCAGTAAGGAATTCTCGTTATGTTTTAATTATCCTCAGAGGTTTATTTGTTGTTAATGTGCCCAAAGTCCTTAGGCTACGAAAGCATGAAAATAATGAGCTATTATGATGGAGCTGTCAGGCAGTCCCCAAACTAACTGTCCTTTGCTCTGAGATTTCAGCTGTTTGCAAATAAATTAATATGTGGTTTTTCCTGGCAACTTATAAATCCATCTGTGATGCTTATAGCTAAAATCTAGAGTGTGCTCTTCACCGTCTCTTGCCCCCCAAGAAGAACTAAAGTAGCTCCTCCTGGTGCTGATCTCACTGAGCGTGGTTCAATGCCAGTTTGCCTGGGATGAAGCCAGCTGCAGGCTTTGCCTGGCAACTTCTAATGGTTGGCTAATTGAGTGCTTTAATTTTTGTTCCTCAAATATATTGGAACCTTGAAGTTTTCAAGTCTTTCCTATGAAATTTCTACGTTATTACTGAGGGTGTGAACCAGGGAATCGGAAAGTCAATGTTCTACTTTGGGCACGTCCTCCTTGCCAGCTTCCTGAACAACTGCTTCCAGTAGTCCCTTCTATAATTATGTATTACCCTGCTTCTCCCACTGTTGTCAGAGTGCAAGTCATAGAGGAGTGTTCAATACCAAGCTCACATAAAATAAATGTAACCAGTTCAACGTGAAGGAGGTGTATATTTAACATTTCTTCCTCTCTCATTAGGATGGGCATTTTCAGGACTTGTGTTATTTGCTTGTCATTTCAGCTTGATTCTGAAAGGAACATTGTGGTCTCAAGTGAAGAAGCCCAGTCCAATGACTTGTGTAGGGTTTTTGCATTTAAAAAACATATATATATGTCACTTAATACATTTTCATGAACTTACTTGAAAGTCTTTTTAAAGTAGGAGCATTAAGCTCTAATTTCAGTCTCAATGAAAATGCTGACTATAATGGAAGTTAAAGAGGAGTGATGAGAACATCAAAGGCCTTGTTATGTCTATTAGGAAACAAGATACAGAACTGTCTACAAGCCTAGAGGGAAAGGGAACGATGAAGCCAGGAGTAATTGGGAAAATGGGTGTGGCTTGTGGGTGTAATCAACAGGCATTGAATGCGTGAGGAGTGTCTGCCTTGATATAATCTTGTAGGTGGGCAGGGCTTCTGATGGCAAGCTTGTATATGAAGGCTGACAGCTAGCTGCTATCGCTTACTTTTTTCTGGTTGAAAAAATCATTTTTTAGTTCACTTGTTATTGGGAAAATTGTTGATTAATACTATAACTGGGAGATAAGTGTTTTAAACCAGTGTATTATCTGTCACAGCTACTTTAAAGTAGTGCGGCAAAGGAATTATTCTGGTCATAAAAGTATATAATTCTTCTAGCAGATGTTGGTGGAAGAGATTCACACGTGTCTTTGTGTGAATGTAACTCAAGGGTTGAAGAAATTGAAGAGTACTTGGTCAAACCTAATTCTGAGCTCTTTCCTCTGATGTTATCACTGAAGATTCACTTTTTCTTCATAGATATGTATTTTTGAAGGGGAGAAACAGTGAAAGTGAAAATAAAGAAAGCATTATGTTACTCATTGTTGATCTTAACCTTTGAATTTTCTCAGTACTCTGCAGTACTGTATAGCCAAGTCTGTGTCAGACAAGTTTTGAACCTGTAGGATTGGTTTGGCCAAAGCTGCACCATCCACTGACTGCTGAAAAGCACTTTGGCCAACTGCTTTTGTCTCTAGAGAAGAGATCTACGGATCTAGAACACTATAGCGCCTAGATCTTTAGTCACTCATCAGTCTGATTATTATGTGAGTTTATTACATTTTATTTATAGAAGTTATGCCTTTGGGCAATTGATGGGCTCTCAAATTTCTTTCTGGAGTTTCCTTAAGAAGAAGAAGAAAAATTACATTTGTTGCACAATGCGTAAGCAGTAAATCTGCTGGCATGGAGGGGGCTGGACTTGGCCAGCCACGCGCTGTCTAGGTGGTGTGGGCATGCTCGGTTGGATCCCTTTGGATGGGCTGTCCAGCAGTGCAGTCAGAGTTACTTTCTTGCCTGGCTTGCAGAATGTCTAGAAATCCCTGGTAAGTTTTGTAAATCCTGCTTTTCAGCCCCAACAGGATTTGCAGTTGGAAGAAAGCGAACACGTAATTTTCATAACCCAAATGATACATGCCTGTTTATAAATGTATCGGCACATGCTTTTTTGTTTAATTTTATAAACTATTGATTTTTCTTCACCATTCCGCCGCCTTTTTTCAGTTCTGGTCCTGTTACAGTCTGTTGTTCTTTGCTTATGAACAGAATTATTTTGATGAGTTTCAAGACACATTCTTGTCTTTTAAATGTATTAAATCACTTGCAGATGTTGCTTCAGTACACACTTTTGTCATGTCACAATCAGATTTTTAGCTTACAGGTTTTCAGCATATTTGCTTTAAATGCTTTTCCTTTGGAATAGAATAATCTACAAAAAGCTTTGACACACTGTATCCCTAACCTGTGAACTGGAGGATAAATTGTCATCAGGAGGTAATCCAGTGGAAGTCAGTGATACGATCATCTTTTCCTCTGCAATGTCATCATTCATTTAAGCTTGAAAACAAGTTGCTGTTTAGAAAAGTGAAAACTCTTCTAGCAATGACAGAAGTTGGTTTTACTCTTAAGTAAGCATGAGCATTTCCCAGCGAAACCTGAATGTATTTCCTAGACGGAAGTCAGTGTGACCTCTGGGCACTGACCCGGTCAGGAGGTGGCACAGCTATGCCGGTAGAACAGGGGAGGAATCTGTGGTGGTAGATGTATCTCTTCATCTAAACTAAGCTCTTGAGCAGTGTGAAATGAAAAAGAAGAAAAATAAATAAAAAAAAGGAACTTTGTAGTATTTCACATTTATTAGAATGGTGTATGTAAACGCCCTAAAACTGAGACTATAATCAGGCTCAAGGAGGCTTTTCTAGAAATATTTCAGTTCTGTGTTTATTCCTGTGTTTATTGCTACTCCTTTTTGTGTTTATTTTCAGATGTTAGTGGTTTGAGCTATGTTATTGTTACCTGACACTCTGTTCTGACGTCAGTGCTTATTCGCCAGTTTCAGCTAAAGGTAACTCAGTGACTTGCTTGTTGATAAGTGATAAAAGAAGGAAAACAGATTCACAGATTAATGTTAACTGATAGTCATAGGGAAGCGCTAATTGCAAGTGCTAAAACAGTTTCATAACAGTGCTAATAATACACTCTATTCTCATTATAAGGCTCCCTGTTACGATTTCATCACGGTGCAAGCACGTGCACTTTGGCTCCTTGCTGCATTAAACCCTGGAACTGTCTGTATTGCCAGTGCCTGCTGTCTGAATGCATGCAGAGGAGAAGAGAGCCAGCCTCGTCGCTGAGCAGCCGTGCTTTCCCCAGGATTTGTTGTGCGGGAGCTCGCTATTACAGTGGCTGTTACCACCGGGCTTGTGTGACAGGCAGACTGGGGCCTCGGTGTGGGAGAGACCCATCTCATTATTTCTGTGCAAGAAGGAAACCAAAAAGGGCCCTGTGTCTTTAAATTTCTGTTATTTCACGTGGTCTGCCTGGCGATAGACCTCCGTCCTAAACCTGCAGAGTTAAATTTACCCAGAATGACAACTGTATACTCAGGGTTTAGTTACATAACAGCAGTTGCTGCGTTTCACATTGCACTAATCCAAACACGGTGATAACGCAGGCCATGGAAAAGCTGGCTGGTCTTGGTGTGTTACATAGGCAGGAGGATAAAGAGCTTTTTAATTTTCTTTTCTACATTGCTGAAACTATTCTGTGACTTGGGTGTTTGGCCATCCGGTGGCTTATTTAGTACTTTAACCGATGTGTTGGCAGACAATGTTGTTTGTTGCACAACTTTGTAAGTTACGAAGATGAGTGAGAAGATGGTTGTGTTTGTAAGTAACATGCATACACCACTGTATGCGTTTAGATAATAACACGAAGATTGGCATGCTGTAAGGTACTATGGTGATTAAACACTGCTCAGCTTTCATGTACTGTTCTGAACCTGCTCTTACCCCAGGTCCCCAGCAGCTCTTTCCAGCAGTACTCGGAGGAGAACCCTTGTGCTAGCGTAAAGCAATTACCTCTGCATGCTCACAAGTCCACAGTGGTCAGATCATCTATCACGTATCCTATCATTAATGTGTTACGGTTCAGCTTTTGAGCCCTGCTGAGAGCGTGCCCAAATGCACTGTTGAGTTACCTTTCTGAGTGTAGGCATTAAGTTCCCCATGGGAGTGTTTGCAGAGCTTTGTTAAATAATAAAAGACACTTCTCCAACTTCTCATGTATTTAATCAAAATGTGAACTCTCCCAGGAGGTGAGGAAAGGCAATGGGGAGGAAGGCAGAGGATGTTGATGGTTTGGATTCTTGCAAGGGCTTGGAGTTGGGACATAGCTTATTTCTATGCGTATTTCCTTGAAACTTCTTCCGCATCATTGCCAAGCCCCCGTCTTCTCCCTCATCCTTGTCTTCTTTTGGAGACCTCCAAAGTAGTAATAGGTTTTGTTTATTCTATGCTACCATTGTGCTTGCGACTCAGTAAATAAAAAAAACCCAAAAACAAAAACGACCCTCCACACCACAGGAAGAGCCTGAAGGTTGGGTGCTTGTACCCCAGGTGAATCCCTGGAGGGGGTTTTGTCTTTTCACTGGCAAAATGCCTGTGGTCTGCAGTGGAGCCTGGCAAAGAGCCATTAGAATCTCTCATGCTCCATTGCACAGCGCACTGCTGGGCTAACTTCCGAAGGGAGGCTGCAGTGTGCAAAGAGACCTGAGCACAGCAGTGAGAGGGGCCCAGGGCAGAATTGCAGCAGCAGTACCAGAGGGGATAACTGTCATGAAACCGTGCTGTAATCATTAGGGGATTGGTTTTGGGTGTTGAGGAGAAGCCTTAGGAGTCTAAAAGGAAGAGCTTGAAGTTGTTGAAAGAATGGAGATTTACTATAAACCTTTCAGGTTGTTGCCAGTGGAGGAAGTTGACATGTTAGTGTTCAGGCTCTTCAAATTCATTTGTAGTGCATTCAGAAATATTGTTGAATGTTGCCAATAGTCAGATGCCATTGTATTTTTTTTTTTAAAGTTGCAACACAGGACTGGAATGCATGTTCAGAACAATATCTTGTAATTGGTAAATACAATTTACATATATTATTCTTAGCCGTATAATTTATTTGGGTTTTCTTAACTGTAGTCTTGTACTAATTTTTATGCACAGGACTGTTAAAATTAGCTAAATAGCTATACGCTGGCCTTGGAAAGAATACACTGAAATTATTTGCATGGATACATTACCTTTGATCTCATGCATCCATCTTTAAATTTAGAGCTTTTATTACTTGGTCAAGAATGCAGAAAAATATAAAAATAATTTTATTAAGCCAAATCAATGCTGCAGTCTGCAGTATAAGAAATCAGTGCTTTAATAGGTGTCCAAGAGCAAAGTGGTTTGTTTCTTTCTGCCTCAAGCGAAACTTACAGGAGCTAATAATGAGCCCCTGTTAGATGGTATTTGAGGCTCGCTCTTTTGCTACAGGATGATGTGAAAACCCCAGCATGATGGATTAAAATTTTTGTTTTGTATTTTTCATTTTGGACAGACAGAACTCCATTTGTGAGTGTTTCCTGGTATTTGTCTTTTATTTGAGAGCTAATGGGCTTATTTTCTTTTTTCAGTGAACACATGTGCTGTTCATCCCAATTAGAATGGGGACATACAAAACACTTGATTTTTTTAAGTATTTTGTTTCTTCCTATTCAGCTCTCCTATGTTTCATAATTTGTGTTTCATTTCTTGGACACTGTTGTATTAAGAGCCATTTTGGTTACTGCTATCAGGATGAGAAGACTCAAGAGTGTGCAGTGAAAAATAATGACAAGGAAAAAAATAATTGCCTGTCTCTTTTGAATATACTAGAAAAATCTCGTTGGTTGTGGTAAATAACTGTGCTTCCTAGCTTCATCTCTCTCTAGTTAATTCCAAGTTCTTAAAAAGCAGAAATGGATGTGCTAATGTGAGTCAATTCCTTTTAAAAATTAAATCAGAGATAGTACAGTCGTGGTTTTGGAGTCCAAACTTGAGCTTTTAAAGTGTTAGTAACTGCAGAGTTGATGCATTATAGGTTTTTGCTTTAAAAGAAAAAAAAAGGACAAGGGGAAGGGCCTGGTCTTGACCTCTTTGAGTGTTAAATGAAACTGTTCTCTTACTAAAGACAGCACCTTTTTAACACACATTTTAGGTCTATCTTTATACATCAGCAGCTCCAATCTGTGACTTAGTGTCTTGAGCAGCACTGCTGTGTAGTTTAAGTATTTTATGGAGATCTGCAAAGTGGAAATGATCGGGGATTTTGATAGCTAGCTCATCTTTGGCTACTTAAAACCTTTTCCTTCCCTTTAAAACTCATTTTTATTTGTGAGTAGGAATAATCTTCTGTGTGCCAGAAGCACGCTAATTTGAGACGTGTCATGAAGTTGCTGTGTTCTGTGGGTGTGTTTTCCCTAATGGCCCGGGCAGGCAGAGCAGTGATAGGTTTTGGGTGTTTTTCTGCTGCTACTGGTGACTTTTTTCTTTAAACAAGGTAACTGTTTTCACCTACTCCTTATGAAAAGACACAGCATGAAGCTGCTTGTCTCTCAGCTGCAACAACATTCGTAAGAGATTTTAATACAACAAGGTCTGTCACTGGCATTCTGAAGTTTTCCTGGAATTTCATGGGTGTCTGAATGCAAATGTACTCTCCCCTCACCCCCCCACCCCCTTTTTTTTTTCCTGTTTGAAGGTTAGTTTTCTTTAGGGTATCGTTTCATTCCTGCCAATCTGATAAAGCTAACTTAATTAAAAATATTACCATTAGATCATACAGTTCTCTTTATTAGTTTAGTCCACGGGGCTTCTTTTCCACTGGGAAATTATTTACTTCAGAACTTGCGAGAGTAGCCTTGGCTGGCTTTGTTTAATGCAGCTGCTTTAAAGCTTTCCATCAGATTAATGTTTTTCCAGGTCTTTTCTTGCAGGTACACTGTTACTCAGAGATAACTCTGATTGCTCAGATCTGTGGCATTTGCTGCAGAGCAGTACTCTGATTGGAGGGGTTTATGGCAAAGGAGACACAATGATTTGTTTTGGATGGTTCGTTATTTACCCCTTTTCTCTTTTCCTTTTCTTTCCCTCTTCCCTGCCCCCCCATCCCGCTTATTTTTTCCTTCCAAGTGAAAAAGCCGCATTTTGCTGTATGGACTGTTGGAAGTACTTATTTTCTGCTCCAAGGGTTTTTTTTTGCTTTACTTGGCGGGGAAAGGGGGGAACTGCTAGAGAAATTATGTGACTACCCTCTGTTTCTCACGAGCAGTTTTAAGCAATAGCATTGGCAGCCCATTTAGCTGGAGGTCTGGTCTGCAGGCTTTTATTTCTACTTCATATTCCTTGTGGAGGAGCCGTACTGTAGTGGATGCTGGAAGCAACCTTAATGTCATATGTCATGTAATCTATAGGTATAGGATAGAGAAGTAGAGCAGGGTGTAAATTCTGTGCTCTAAAACAAGTTGTGGTGTGACCTCACATTGGTGACTTCACCTCCATTCTCGTGTTGCGCTTTTGATTCTGTATCTGACATTCCTGATGAGTATTCTCTTCCCTTGTGTTTCTGTAAAGCCAAGCACGATCCTCAATAGCTGTTTAGACCTCGGTACTACTCCGGTGCAACTAATAGGTGACTGTGAAACTCAGATTATGCATTTGTTCGATATGCTTAATTCTTTCAGCACAGGCATGTTTTTCTCTTTGCTCTCAGTGCATTTAATCTAGAATTCAAATTGTTGTTTTTAACTAAATACTTTGAAAACCCTGATACAGACCAGATAAACTTACTTTAATGCATCAGCATGTAGAAGTGAATTGGCAATTGGGTACTGAGTGCCGCTGCAGTATTTGGCGGTCCCAGCCTGGACAGCTTCATGGTCTTAGCTAATGCAGTGGACACCAGGAACGAGCTGCAGGACTGAAGGCATCACTGGATGCAACCATGCTTGGGACTTATTTCTAAGCTGTTCAGTAACGATCTTTTGTTTGAGGTATTTGAGATGAGACTGTTGCTTCCAAACATCTGTCTTCTGAAGTATGTGACCTGATTACCTACATGCCTGTATTACTCTGTACAAGAATTAATATTGCTCGTGCTCATAACATTTTTTTAGGCCAATCTCTGAATGTTGAATCCATCCTTGAGGCCAAATCCTCTTCTCAGACTAGCAGTCCTACTGAAGCGAAAGTGAGTAGGCTTTGTCCCCTTCATCTTGCTTATTTTGTTTTCATGGGAAGTGACTGCTGTAGCTTAGGCCATGCTTAATGCTAACACGCAGGCGGCATTATTTTTCAAAATGCTCCCTCCCTAATAATTAAAATTCATGAGCAGTTCCCGGGAGAGCCACCTGAGGTAACAGAGTCTTTTCAGTACGCCATTAATATACAGGAACACTGAATACAGGCATTTGGCTGTGTTCACTCTTCCTCACTCTTCCCTGGCTGGTCGCCTGTATGTGTTGTGGAACAACAAAACTGAAATCTGGACAATTTATATTTCAGTAGTGATGGGATATTCTCTCTTTCCCTGTCACTTCACATTAAGGACCTGCCACTAATAAAACTAATTAATAACTCTTGGCTCCACGCAGAACACTTGGACTCCCTAGTGCTGGCGCCGTGCCACCGTAGCTTTTGAAAGAAGTGCTTCATCTTAGTCAGGGACAGGATGAATATTTCTCCACAGTTCTAATTGGACAAAGCGCCTTGGTATTTCAAAGACAGCAGATTAGCAGGCAGTAGAAGATACTCTAGGTAGGACCTCCGTTCCGTAGCCTCTGAGAGAGTAAGCTGGGAGGGACTCTAGTGTGTCTTGTTTCAGTGCTGCGACAGGAGCAGGGTGATGTTGAGCACTGCACGTAAGAGGCGGTCCACATTGTGAGGCTTTGCCCTGCACAGAGAGGGCCCTTAGAGGGTATGCATGTAACACCTGCAAAAAGCAGGATGTGTAGGTAGCATAGTTCCTCACTTGAGAGGACAATGAAATACGGTCAAAGGGATGCCTTTGGCTGTTCTAAAATATCTGATTAAATGATAGAAACTGTACTGACCAAATGACAGTCTTGCTGAAACGTTTTATCTCTATGGGAGGCTTTGTTGGCATTGTGATGCCACTTGTGGGCGTATTTTGGGTTTTTTCTTCTTGCTGCTGACATAACTGTGCCAGCAGAATTTTGTAGTGTAAGCTGGGCTGTGTTACGTAAAAATGTTGTTCTGCCTTCTGCTTTCGCCCTTTCCACTGATGTATTTCTGTTGAAGTCAAGGAAGCAGGCCTTGGGGGCCCTGGTGATCTGGGATGTCATGGTCTATGTGTTTATTCATGAACAGATCATTAGAAACAAGAATGTTCTGTCGGACACCTGTGTAGCGCTCTCTATGTGCATTAGTTCCTGCTCAGGCAGCTGTAGTTCGTTCTTGACGCCACCTTTCGTACGTGCTTCATTAGGAAGGGTCAGTACAACAAGTAGTATGGTTGAATGTGAAGTTGGCCAGAGAATTTCTACCAAAGCCAATTTAATGAAAAATGATAATGTGATTGTATGTAAAGAAAACAAATTGCAAACACTCCCCCCTTGGATTTTCTGACCTGGCAAAGAAAGTATCTAACTCCTTACCACCATTTTCTTCGACTTTCTGAATGTGCTTCCATATAATTGGTGATTATTTTTTAGGCGAAGTTATTTTTCAGTGCTTTAGGAGAGGAGAGGCTTCAAGCTTATTAAAACAACTGAGTAGATTCATAGCTGTAAATATCAAGCATTGATTTTAATATCCCACAATGTATCAAGCAAATGAGCATCTTTTCTTCATCACATCCACCAGTTTACTGTCAATATAAGACACCACTCATTTATTACTATTAATTTGTTATGGCTGTGGATGTTGCTTTACTGACAAAGGTGGATTCTCTGGCAGAACTTGTTATGCAAGTTAAAATAAGCTGGAGGGTGTGGCAAAAGCTGGATTGGAGGTGGAGAAGGATGGCAGTGGTGAGAGCACCCGCAAGCTTGGCTGCCTTCTAAGATTAAGGCTTTCATAACTTTGTGTGTGTGCTTGGTGGGCTGGTACTCAATAACACACTTACAGAATCAGAATCATGGAACGGTTAGGGTTGGAAGGGACCTTAAAGATCACCTAGTCCAACCCCCTTGCCTTGACATCTTTTCTGAGTTCCTGGTGCCTCAGTGCTTACAGAGCCTTGGCAGTCGTGGTGATGGAGCTGCAGCAGTTAATACACATCAGGTACTGGAAAGGGAAGGAGTGCTTCTGTTCAACTGTTGTAATGTCTCTGTTAACAGGAGGAATATGTTGTCAAATATAGATGTTGCTTTTTCAAGTTCCCTATCGTATTCATTGTGGAGATGGTAAAAGATGTGAAGTGAGTCCAGCTCTTTTATGATGATGTATATCTGTAGTGCCACTGACTCCACTGTCACTGCTTTGGAATTGCACCAGTGAAAGTATAGAGAAGAATTTGCCTCCTGATCTTGTTGCCAAGTAAACTTAAAAGTGTCAGTATTAAATTACTGAAGAGCAGCCCCTTGCTCCGCAGGTCTTGGAGAAGTATTAAAATCCATGTCGTACTGTCACACAGAAGGAAGAGTCCCTAACTCCCAGCTACATGCTTTTCCTAGTCCAATTCTTCCAACAGTTCTCCTTGACGTTACATTTTAATCCTTTCCAGCAGAACAGCCAGTTGGCAGCCTCATGGTCTCAGAAAATATAGTAGTTGTCTCTTCCCCCCAGCAGTAAAAAGGGGGAAGGCTGGCCGGAATTATAACTGGTAACTTCAGTTCCCTCATTACTGAAAAAGCTTTCAACTACTGCCATCTCCTTCAATTTTTGTCTAGATGTCAAGAATAAGAACGCAGCTGAGCAGAAGTGTGTTTCTCTCCAGCTCTGTTGCACTGAGTTGTTTTCAGTTACTTATTTGTGAAGTCAGAGGTGATGCGCGAGTGTAGGACCTGCGAGACCTGACCCTCCATTCTTCCTGGGATTTGCTGTTCCCTCTGTATCTGTTGCTGTTTCCACCCCCCTGCCTTTGTGTCTCTGGATGATTTTTCGTAATAAAAGGGCTGCATTTTTTTTTTTTCTTTTGAACAACAGTTATCTTTACAGAAATAGCTAAGCTGGGGCTGTCTTTCCCATTGTGATTCTTGGTAATCAAATCCATTTTTTCTAGACAAAAGCCCCAAATAGGTTTTTTTTCTTAGCTTAAAGACTTTTTTTAAAGTGGTATGTTTTTGTTGTCATGTTGGTGTTTGGTTTTTGTTTCAAAAAGGTGTAATCCACAATAGTATGCAGTTAGAGGGAAGCAAATGCTGGGTTATTAAGTTACCACTATGCTGCAAATCACCCTGTAGCAGAGGAAGGCAGGAGAACGCTGCTGGTGATCAGTGGTATAGGAGAGCTGTCTTGGGTTGATTGTGCTTGAGGATTAGGAGAGAGCATCAGAGGAACTATGGGTGATAAAATGAACGGGTGTTTAAGCAGCACCCAGGGAAGACTGGTTATCTAGATTACAGGAATGAGAAATCAGACAGCTACTGCTGAAAGCAAAGCTATTGTTGGATTTGAGTTTTGCAGAGAGTTATTCTTGTAACGAGAGGGCTTTGTTTCAGGGTATTGAACTATCATGTCCTTTCTGCTGCTGTTGAGATGCTTTATTCCAAGGTTATTCTCTCTATAACCACATTTTGATACAATTATTTTCTTTTAGAAGTGGTACTTACAGTCAGAATCTAGGATGTGGACGGCTGCTTGCTTAGGGTTTTTGTTTCTTTCCCAGTATTTGTGCAAGTACTTTTAAAGGAAAGTATGACATGGGTGCAGCTTCAGAAGTGCTTTGATGTAGTCAGCTTTAATCCACAAAAGCAAGGAAGTCCAAGTTCTACCACATAGTTAAATTCTGGGTGCGTAGGGAACACAGTGCTTATGTATTGCTCTAATTCTTGGAGACTGATATAAGGCAATCAGAAGCCTGGAAGTATTTCTACAGCTGATTTCTTAAATGGGACTGCTGAGAGATGATAATGCAATGCTTGTTTGTGGCTAGTAGTCAGAAACGGCAGCACTTGATAGTACAGCCTTTGGAAGGTTCTGTGAAAATGTAGTCTCTACACAAAAACAACTGGTATATGTCAAATCAAAACGCAGGATCAAATCCCCATTGCTGCACTGTAGCACACAGATTCTCACAATTTACCTTTCCCTCCCGCTATGGGCAGCGGCAGCTCCCTGCATCCTTTGTACACAGGAGGCAACACGGGCTGCTTGGGCACTGTGCTTTGAGGAATGCCTTCCACAGGTTCAAACCCCTTTGCTAGTAAATGTGCTTAGAGGAATAGGGAAAAGAAGAATTAGTTTGTCTATAGCAGCACAGTGAATGCTTTTTTACACAAAGAGTTGTTGAAAAGAAATGTAAAAACTGAGGAGAATGTTTCAGTGAGTCGGAGGCTAAAATGGAAAAGAAAATTGAAATACTACTTATTGCTCCAATTTGGCATGCAGGGGATATTCTAAAAAATCTTGTTGGTTTTGTTATTGCTGTAGCTTTATTTTGGAAGTTAGGAAAAATAATAATGTAGAACTTAGACTCCTCTAAGTATGCCTGTTTAAAAGCTTACTTGTTCAAAGAGGTGATTTATTTGACTGGGCTTGGGTGTCTTTAGAGCATTGTTCAATGCTGAGCTTATTTGCCATTTAAACTTATGTTGAATTGCAGTGTTCTGAGGGTGACTGCCATTTTGTATCTAACTCGTATTTTTGGCTGTTCACTCTCTAATGAAATAGCGGTGTGGACTTTGATTCCTGTACATCTATTATCTATAAGAATCCTTCTCAGCTTTTGCTTCATTGTAAGATTCATTCATCAAAAAATAAAATAGTTATTGGTTCTGTTACTTTTGATGATGATTTAAATATATGGTGCTATCTGTATTGTATAAACAATTTGTGCATGAAGAGTTATAAATCAAGGTGGGAGGTTTTTACAAAGTCTTTACCTTGGGGATCATCTCTCCCATGTTGGGATCATGCCATAAACTTTATCAATAAAATACATAGTTTATTGGTAACTATGAAGGTGTGTTGGATATAACTAGTTTATTTGACGTTGGAGGTCATGATATGTTATGCTTTTGATAATACAGAAATCGAGAAGATCACGTGAAAGTTATGGAGTTTTGTACTTGCCAAAAAATTCCTGCATTTCCTTTGAGTTTTCCATTGACAGCTATTAGCACTGGAAATTTCCCCTGTATGTTACAATCCAGGCAATCGCTCAGTCTCTCTGTGATTTCTTGGTAATGTTCTACATGGCTACAGAGACACAAAACATGTTATTTACCTGACAGGGCTTAATAGTTGCAGCACTGATCTGCCATTGGGTTTGCTAGAAACTAGGTGTTCAAAAGTTAGTACAGTCCGGCTTCCTGTTTTCTTACACAAGTTAATTAAATAAGGATTTATGACTTCTGATTTATTCCCAGAAGTGTTTCCTATAAATGTAGTACGGGAATAATGTGTTGATAGCCTCTCGTGATGGTGATGAAGGTTTTGTGTAATGTATATCTGCAAACAGAACGAGTTCTAGCATGTTCATCTTTATGATGAACAAGACATGGATAAGGCTGGCAGGTATATAGCTCAATTTGAAAACAGAGGAATTTCAGAAGAGAAACTATGCAAAAGCAAAATTGCGGTGGTTATGGAAAACACAGGCTAATTACAGGTACTTCAGTGTGGTATCTACCCAGTTATTAACGACAGCAAATGTACAGAATTGTTTGTGTGTATATTAGTTCTTGCAACACTGAGAACAACACAAAAAGATACCAGGTAATGTATGATACATGTATGAACAACATAAAGCCTGCGTATAAAACCTGCGTAGTGGTTTTATCTTAAAGTACTTTTCCAGTATTCATAATACATCTTCTAATAATGAATAAAAATTCAATCTAAAACTAGTGGCAGATCTCATGTTACTTCCTTGACTGAAAACTGGTAGTCCAAGTGTATGGCCTGGCTAGGGAAGTCCCACGCCCGCTGATGACCGGATGCTGAGAAGGGATGCTGGAAAAGGATCAGTACGTTTATGCCCCATTCCTTATGCTCTGTATGTATTTGTCACTGAAAATCTTGCAAAATGGCTTCTTACCTTTCTCTTACATAGAATTAAATCCTCTCACCTCAAATGTTCTGATTTTCCAAATACTTTACGAAAGAGCACAAGAATCGGGTGCTGCAGCAAGAGAGTAACAAAATACCTTCCTGGTATATTAGTTGTTACAGTTTTTACCATCCTGCGATACACCTGTTGTTTAGAGCATGCAGATACCCAGGAAAAGGATGTCTGTCTTAAGACCCAAATGCGAAATGCTCAGTTTCACTGTCAGAAATTTGGGCTAACTTAGTGTGCTTCCTTTTATAGGTTTTTGCTCCTATCCTGTTTTTTTTTTTTTTTTGTCTGGGGAAAACAAATTCAAATATCTGCAGTATGTATTGTTCTTATAAGATCGTACAGAGGCTAAATGGTCTCTTGTGTAAAGCTTAAAATCCTAATTTGCAGTTTGCAGTGATATGCTAATGTGTTTATGGTTCTTTCAGACAGGTTTATATCTAAATACCTCGCAGCAGTGCTGTAATCATATTGATGAGATCCAGAATGTGCTAGGAAACTCCCCCCCCCCCCCCCCCCCCCCCTTTTTTTTTCTTTTATTATTTTTAAAGATATAAATTGGTTGTAGGGCACTATGCCTGACTGCCAAAGGCACATGTCAGAGGACCTGGGATACAGCCACTTTCTTCCGCTCTGAAAGGCCCTACATTATGGTAAAGATCCTTCATTCAATTCCAGGTAGAAATCTAGGACACTAGAAGTTTTAGGAAAAGAGTGGTGTCTTTAAAAATGCCGCATAACCACAAGTGGTTTTGGCCATTTAACTGTGTTATGTCTGTGGCTGATCTTTATTTTTTTACTTTCTCATTTGTGCAATCATTTGAAGTAGAACTGGAATTTATTCACCAGTCTCAAATTCTGACGCGTTCAGTTTAAAGCTGAGGATTTATAGTCATCAAAAAGAAGTTTCCTAGCTTTTTAATCAGTATGGAGTAGTGCTGAGCTTTGTTGTAGAATTTTTTTAAGTTATTTCCTTGTGTAGGATTCCCCCCCCCCCCCCCCCGTTTGAACCTGCAATTGCTTTGCAGTGGTATTTTTAGGCTTAATTTTTTTTAAGCATCTGGTATTTAGCACTTGAAGGACTGCTTCATTCTCTGTTTTGCAGGCAAGTTCTTAAAATGCTTTTGCATGTGTTGAGGCTTCTGGCCGATTTGTCTAGATTTTTAGAAATCTTTTCTAGTCAAAACATCCTTTAAGTCTGTTTTACTACCTTGAAGCTATCTATATAGGCAGAGACTTCATTCTTATCTTTAGGATAAGAATGAAGTCCATTCTATAACTCCTCCTTCTCTCCATCTATTATGTAAAAGGGATAAATAATGTAGTTAAGTTCTTGTGTCTGCCTTATGCATCAGGACAGACATTACTGGTCGCTGTAGTCCTGGCCATTCTGCAGTACAGAATTGCATCAGAATAACCTATTCTGCTGTTAGTGCATGCTGGTCCTGTCTGACAGGGGCATTTGTACATCACACCTATTTTACAAACCTCTTTTGAACTTGCCAGTTTCCCATGGTGTGGAGGGGATGACTAAAAGAACAGCCTAAATGGGGTAAAAGATACTTCTGCTACCATTTTTTGCACAGAGTGTTTTTCAGGCTCATATTATAACTGA
Organism: Pluvialis apricaria; assembly: GCA_017639485.1. Lineage (NCBI taxonomy): Eukaryota > Metazoa > Chordata > Aves > Charadriiformes > Charadriidae > Pluvialis > Pluvialis apricaria. The sequence goes on along the minus strand of CM030015.1, from coordinate 19,354,263 downwards.
GAAAAAGCAAAGGAAAGAAGCACTGATTAAATGTGGAGGGGGGGTAGAGACTGGGGAAGGAGAGGAAGGCTCCTTGATGGCCATTCAAGCTCTATTCCCGGGGAAAAACAATATTTAAAAGTTCACCATTTTTCTGTGATTTCTCTCCCCCCACAAAAAAACCCACTCCCTCACGACAGAGATAATGAGAAGAGAATGGGGATGATTGCAATGTGCCATAGCACTAAGGCAGTGGTCTGTGTGGATATCTGGAGTTTCATGTGAGGTAAAGAATGAGAAAAGATCTGTCTTGGGGCCATTACTAACAAATGCTGCGGGCTGCACAGTAACAGCAATGTGCGTGTCTGCATTTAGCTTGGCAAGAATTTTTTTTTCTACTTCAGATAGAGGCTCTTTGAGTGCAATCCTAGAACCAGCTTTGCAGTGTATGTGAGTGATACAACTTGGCTGGAGCAGAGCTTTCATCCACCTCTCCCACCTGCTTACTTGGTTTCTCTAGTATCGTTTTTACCTCTTATCAATCCTTCCAAACCCATCTGTCTTCTAGGGTGCATGTTTTACACTATATGCTGCCTCCTCACCTGTGTCAACCTAAGCTCAAAAGATGCTCATCTTTTTTTAAGTATCATCTTGGAAACCTTCTTTTTCTGCAGTAAACTTAAGTATGTATGTAAAATAATACAGTGGGAAGATGATGCTGCATTATTGCATTGTATCCTTGGCTTGATAATGGAATCCTTTCTTAAAGTAACCGACTGAAACGGGAGGAGGTTCTGTCAATTGACACCAGTCACTCGGCATTTTGAGGGTAACAACATCTGTGTATGCACTGTGGGTGCTGTGATTTCTTAATTACGCAGTATAGGGAAGCTGAATTTGTTTGACACTTTAACCAGCTTCAGGGACTCTAGAGCAGCAGCGTATTAGAGCCTGGCTGGCACTACAGTGTTTCTGTTCCCCCAGGACCAGCCCTACGAGGAGGTGGCCCCCTGTGCCTGTGTGATGATGATACCAGGCACACTCTCTCGCATGGTAGTGAGTTCCACGTAGCTTCTTACTGAACGGCTTATGTTGGTGTACTGAGGCTGCATGCTCTGTCCCTTTAGAAAAACAGTTCCCTCCTTTCCCTAAAGACAACAGGATGTACATTTCAAGTTGGTATAACTCAGGCTAGATGGGGGTTATCTTGCTATGAAGCAACTTAATTGCTAACTTGAAAGATATTCCAGTGATCATTTTTTGGCCCAAGTTCTTTAGTGTCTTAACATTCACTGAAAGAAATCATATGCCTTTTCTAGAAGACTTTCTGAGCACGCAGAGTGATTCTGTCATACATTCAGCGGCTTTAAACATTTGCTTTTCATTTTTTCAGATTTAATATATGGCTATGAATGTGAAAACATGGTATTTCAGAGTTTTGGGGGAAGTTTTAAACACAGGCTTCTACGTGTTAGATTTCCCTCTGTAGAGACAATGATTTGTTTTTTAAATTAAAAATAATCCCCATGAACTCTAAACTTTATATAACATCTAAGAACAAATTTGTCTCTCCCTGTGGTGTAAGTGAGAACGTATATATACTGGCACATGTTTTTTGCCTTCAAAATGGCTTGTGGGCCATAATTGAACAGACTGCTCAGTTACTATGCTTGGATTGCTTATTTAATACTTCTAAATTTAAATATTTTGTATGTGTTGGTTTGTCACAAAAAAAATGCAGTCAAAAATTAAAACTGGCAATTTATTTTTTTGAAGGAGAATTACTCATTGGACGAAACATACACTTCTCCAACAAATGGTTGTTTTGTCCTGTACTACAGACATTCCTTTTCAGTGCTTATAACTTAAAGAGGAGCACTAAGGACATTGCATGGGAAATACCTTTATGTATAGCATCTTGGTATAGGAAAATGTAGTTCTGGTCTAGCCGAGAGATTAGATTTGGGTTTGTTTTTTTTTTAAATGAGGAAGTGCAAGTTAACACACATCATGTAGGCATGAGGTGAGATGTTTCACTCAGTCAGGTACACTGCATTAGTCTCTTGCAGTTTCTCCAAGTTGGTGCTGAAGTAATGTTTTATTAATGTAAATAAATAACATTCTGCAGTATTCCTGAACATCCCATAAGCTTTTCAGGCAATAGAGGTTCTTGATCTGAAAATACTCTCTCTGATAAGCTTTTATACATATATTAAGGCAGACCGGCTTCTATCACAGGTCACCTCATTTGCTAATTATTCAGAATTCAAATCAGGTATTTGCAGTGAAATTAGCATGCAGAAAGACTATTTCTGAAGGTGTTTTCTGCTAAGAAAAAAAGGCAGAATTCAGAGTAACATTTAGAAACATAAAACCATTCTTATTCCCATGGACTTGGTTGCTATAGGAAATACGGGAAAAGGGTGAATAATACATAAAATAGAAGTAGTATGCTTTGAGATGGCCTGAAGTTGTGGCCTCAGAGTTATGTGGAAGGCCTCTCCTTCCAGAGGCTAAAAAAGGGAAGCAAGACATTGCGTCTCTCCATTTGGTGGAAGCAAGAGGATCAAGGATGGTGCAGGGAGTGTACACGTGGAGGTAGAAGAAATTAACAATGGCTGGAAAAAGAAAAGGAATAAAAGGGTTATGAATCTGGTGAGACGAATGGGGAATCTGTTCTACGGAAGACAGGCCATGTAGTTGAGAGCCTGGGAGGAGAGAGAAAAAAATGTTCATGGGGTTGATTTGTTTTCTGCCATTTGGATGATGGCGGTTATCTCTCATGCCATTCCTTTGTGTTGGTTTGTTTGGTGTCCCAGATTGATCAGCTCATAGCTAATTTCCAAATGCACCCTCAGCACTCACAACATGTTTATTCTTATGTGATAACTTCTGGTGGAGAAGAAGAGGTTGTAAGTTTTGTTTCTTTCCAGCTGGAAGATGCTTCCAGACATTTGTAGCAAACAATGCAGATGTGGTCATCTTCCCATCTCCTCCCTCCAGTACCTCAGTAAGGCAAAGCTCTGTTAAGTAAATTTTAAGCCAAGACAGAGTGAGATGCTGTGGTGGAGGAGGACTGCACTTTGAAAAGATAGCTTCTTTCTCCCTTGCAAGTGTTTTGTCTTTCTCTATCACGATGCCGGTATGTAATTTGAATCTTGTTAGGACTGTCTGCATCTTGATTATCTACCTGGGCATAGGTGTCATACCGTACGTATCCGATGATAGCTCTTACTCTTTGTCCTCAAAGACTCCCATGTCTGTCACTAGTAACTACACTTTGGAAGGGATGGCAGGCGTGGTTTCCTGGAGCTCTGTTATGTACAGTGGCAAAGATCCATTGCCCTGGTGTTCTTCATGTGATGCTGCCTCCTTGTCTTGATAAGATGCCAGTAGTCCCATTTGCCTCAATAGTTCTTTTTGTATAACAAGAGTTGTGATGCATGTAGTTACTGACACCTTCAAGATGAAGCTTGGGTGGACAAAGGAGCAGCATTGGAGACTGAGCTGTGAAATTCCTTTTGCTAAGACAGTAAAATGGTAAGAGCTCTTAACGCTTCTAATTGAAATAGCAGGCAAGCTTTTGGAAGTGCTAGAGAAGGAGAAACATTTCAGAAAAAGATAAGAAAACAAGTTGTCTCCCTCCAAAATGCAATGAAAATTTGCTAAACTCTGTGCACAGTTTTATGTCTTAGACCTTATTTTTTTGGGGATAGGGCTTCAGGTCACCTGTGCAGCTGCTCAGAATCTGAAGGAGGATGGTGGCCCAGCAACAGGAGAGGAAACAAAGAGAGCACTGAAATTGTTCATCACTGTGGTACTTGTTAATGATTCTTCTGGGTAGTAGCAATAATGAGCAGTTGAAAGAAGTACTTTATGTATCCTAAATAAATTGCTTCCAAACCTTGTAATTGCCACAGTTCTGGCTTTCAGAAGACCTGGTAATGAATTTTTGAGTGGTGTCCACATGTTGTGCCTGTTACTGTACTTGACTTCGTTCCCATTTTGAGTGATCTCATCAAGGGATGGATGTTATTATCTGAACTGAATATATTTGTCCAATATTGGGAACAGTAGTGATGATGAGGTTGAAATAACTTTGCAACTGACTGCAAATGATTTTATTTTTTTTCTATAAGGCCACCTGTTCATGATTCTGTTATATTAGTGATAGGTTGTCATTTCAGATAGTACTGCCTGGGAAAAAAACAGTGTATTGATTGTAAGAATGAAAGGATACAGCAGCCTCTAAAGGGTGCTTTTATACATGGGAGAAAATAGATGCCTTCTTGTCTTAGAAATGTAAACACCACTGAGGTGTTTCGAATGCCAGAAAATGCCTTAGGTTCAGATGGGCATGATGAAGCTAAATGTCCCTTAAAGGCTTGTGGCATGTGCCTGCGATCAGAATTTAACACAGTTCTCACTTTCTGCTGACAAAATAAAAAGGAGAAGGAAGTGGCAAATTTATGTGGTTTTTTGAAGGAGAAAAGTAGGGAAATCTGGAGAGACTTTACCTCACTTGCATGAGCTCTTCCTATATGTATAATTTAACATGGCACCTTATCTATAATTTAGCATGTGAAATAAACATAACATTTGAATTTCACAACTGGAACTCCTCTACTTTCAGAAGCGGATTTTTTTCCCCCATCTGTTTTTAATTTAAAAATGCAGTTTCTTAAATGAAATGAACATGTATCATGACTTACAGACGTTGGATCTTAAGAGTAAAGATTGCATGACACCTTGTGCCCTTCCTAGGACAGTAAGCTGAACCATCATACCAGGTACATGTTGAATTGATGTCAGTGTCATGACTGATAAATCACTTTCATCCTGCAACAGAGCCTTATTTATAAATAGCTCTTTAATAGAATGCCCTAAGTTTGCAATGATGCTTTTCAAACCCCTGAGAATACTGGCTCCTGCCTCGAAGAGCTTATAGTCTAAATTAAATAGATAACCAGGAGAAAGGATCAAAGAAGAGAGAAGTGCAAAGGAGAGAAGCAGTGGGTAGGGGGGAAGGGAGGTGGGCATGAATCTCGGGAGAGCAGGTCCTGTTTTTATATTCTTGTGTTAGCTTCTTATTTTTAGAAAAAGTAGTGTTTGCTGTCATAATAATTGAAATCAGATAATGTTTTGGAGCAGAGCTCACTGAACATACTTACTGGTCTTGATGAGTTTTATAGAGGAAGAGACGGGTGTTCTTTTGTGTGCGAGGAGAAGAAAGGCTGTCTGAGACATTAGGAATAGCATGAATATGCTGCTTGCAAGGGGATTTTACAATAGGTGAACAACTAGTGTCAATAAGCTTTGCTTCATTGATTTTGATTCATTCCAGCTGAAGGTATAACCCAGTGGGAGCAGTTAGGAGAAAGTAATAGACCTAGAGGGGAAAAGGACATTTTTTTTACCTATGTTAAGCCGTTCACCAAGCAATCTGTGTTGCACCTTTGCCCCTGAGTGAGTGCTTTGGCATATCATGCACAACAAGCGACTTACTGTGCTGGCCTTCTTGAAGAAACAGAATGAGGGTTGTTCACATTGCCTCTTCCCTGCCTTCTGACATGTAGGTGTTTGACAGAGACTTCAAAAATGGGATGCTTCATTTATTTAAGGTTTCTTAGCATAGAGAGAAAAATAGGCCAAAACAATAAAATTGATTTAGTTTGGTGCACTTGCAATTAAAAGGGCGTGCTGAGCTGTTTTCTGTTTGGGTTTTTTTTATTCTGCAAAAAGTTTGCTTTTTATGTTGTTTGCTCATCAGAGTCTTTGGGAAAAAAAATAATCTGAGAGTCACTAGGCATTAATCTGTGACTCGCCATGATACTTATTAGCCATAATCTATAAGCATTCACTTGATGTCTTTTATTTTGACTACAAGGCAGTGTTGGCTTTGGTATTTCACCAGTAGAGCTGGTACCATTTTTACTTGTCATCATCCTGAATCTGCTGTTGGTGGAATACCAGCTGTGGTGCAGGAAAATGACGATGATACCTCAAGGAAGAAAGAACATTTGAAAATTGAAAGTTGAGCTGAACTGATAGATCAGCAGAAGGGGTTTAGGTGACCAAATACTAAGAAAAGTAATTATTTTGGATAGGACAAGTCCTGATCTCCCTGTTCTCACTCAATTTTCAAATAGACTTAATGGAAAAGCAATGAAGTAGTTTTTGTACAGAGCTAAAGTTTCAGTTTGCAATTTGGATCCTTCCCCTCTTCCTCCTGTTAATCCATGTGTAAGTAAATACACATATGCACACATGTAGCAAATTTAAGTAAAACTTTGAAGCCATTATAGAATCATCGAATGTTTGGGTTGGAAGGGACCTTCACAGATCATCTAGTCCAAACCCACTCCCATGGGCAGGGACAGCTCTCACTATATTAGGGTGCTCATAGCCCCTTCTAGCCTAACCTTGAATGCTTCCAATGATGGGGCATCCACAACTTCTCTGGATGATGCGTTCCAGTGTCTCACCACCCTCACTGTAAAAAAAAAAAACCAAACAAACAAAAAAAACACCCCAAACCCCAACAAAACAAAAAAAAAAAACCCAGCAAACAAACAAAACCCACAGAAAACCCCTATATCTATTCCTTACATATGTCTGAGGAAGGGCATTTCTTTCATATATGTATATTACATGTTTCTTAGATACGATAAAGTACCTGCTAAAGTTGAAACTTACGATTCTGTTTGTAAAAGCAGAGTTTTACGGGGCCAGGCCTGACATGCAAAACTGTGCTGATATTTCTGGTGTTGTAGTCTTAGCCACTGTCTTGCATTTGAATCTAAGCAGTTAGCCTTCCTGGGGAGAGGGCAAACTAAAACTCGTTAGATTGACAGTGTGTGCTGTGTTTTAAATGTGGAGACACAATTCCAGGTTTGAATTTGCTATGCTTTCCTAAATTAGATGTAATCTGGAAATCTTGACTCATGATATGACAGAGAGAGTGGAAACCAACTTCACAGAAGATACAGATGATTTATCATTTACCATGATTTTCTCTTATATTTAACATCCTGTCCACAGTACGCTCTAGGAGTTGCTACTGTAGCTCTGGATACAATAGGAAGAAGTAGAGTAACCCAATTTCTGGTGCAGTGTGGTAAACTGGAGTGGGATTTCTTTTTTAAATTCATCATTTCCACAGATATTCTTCTCTTAAATGTAAAGAAATCTGCAGGTTAGAAAGTAACTGGATGCACAGAAAATTCCAAGTGGGACTTCTGGCTAGTTTATACACCCATTTCTGGTAAACAAATACAGTATGATTTTACATTAGTTAACTTTGGGAGTAAAAATCAAAAGGGTTTGTAATAGTACTTATTTTTATCACACTGCTGTTCTGTTCTGAATAAGTTGGTCGTGCTCTGAAGCTGTACAGCTCAATTCAGAGTTCCCCCTCACGCACACTGTATTTGTTTCCTAGGTGTCTAGCAGGCAAGGTGCTTACAACCTGTTTGAAACATTTCATTTGTGTCTCTGCTAGTGACTGTGTTTCTCTCTAGGTTGGGGAGAATGAGAACAAGGTTGTTGCAAACTGAAATCTTGGCAATCAACCTGAGTGTTGGTAGTAGATAACAGGGGGGTGATGGGAATTGGGGAAGTCTGTTACTTTTCAGACGGTCAGCTGTGGAGGATGGTGAGTCAAGCTGTTGCTGCTGAGAGTGGATGTGAGTTTTGGGTCAGAAAGTATGGTGGCGCTGACTTGTTCCATATCCATTGGAAAGGGAAAGCAAATGGAAACCCAGAGATAGAGAATTTGAGCTTTTTAGTTTGTGGCAATTATTTTTAGAGCAGTAATGTCATTGCCATTCAGCTGGTCTCATAAAATGGTCAGAATTTATTAACAACCTACAGTCTGGTTATGGAAACTTTACAGACACTGGAGTTACGGAAAACTTTGCCTTTCAGTCCATATGCCATCAGTGATGGTTGTATTCCAGTATATTTCCAGTGCATGGAAAAGTTTGCCAGTCCAAGAAAAGTTATCATATGTCAAATACAGCATCCTGGTACGACTCCTAAGATATTTCAAACCAATAGAAACTTAAGTATAACCAGTGAGTATGTTTCCTTGAAAACAGTGCTAAACTTGTAACTTAAAAATGTGGAAGTGTGAGATTTGTGTGCCATGGTCTGAAGTGTAAAAAGTCTCTCTGCCCGTTTTCTTCAGTGCAAGGAATTTCAATATAGAAGTGATGATCAAAATGTTTGATACTGTACCCGCCTGTTATTAGGAAAGATGAATAAGGTGGTTTAAATTCCAACCTTATAAGCAGACAGTTCTATAAGGTTGGTATTGTGTCCAGGCTGTGGATATGGCGCACACAGATAAAATATTGTGCGTTATTAAAAAGTAGTGAATTCAGAAATATGAAGTATTGCTATTGCCACTGTACAGTGGTCAAGTTCTTGACTGTGCCGCAATAAAATCATTCCACTTCTCATTTTCGCTTCGTATTGTGCTGGCTTTATTTTATTGCACAGCCATACCTACATTCTTGTTTTTTAACTTGAAGTTAGTGAAACATCTTGCTGATGCTTTTCCATTAACCTTGCTTGGATGAAGATAACAGTGGTGTAGCATAATATTTTTTTTTATTGATTCCCTCCTTTCCCTCCCTGAATTGCTAAGCCAACACAGAGAGGAGTGAATACCTATTTTTAAAATACCTGTTATGATTAAAAACTGTAGATAAAAGACACTGACAATTTTTTCTCTTATTCTGCTCTCTTGGTTGTCAGCTGTTATTGGAGCAATTTAACCTCCAGCTGGGAGGGTGGACAAGTAGCACCCTCTTGGATCTCTTTGCAGTGCAGGCCGTGAAAATAGCTTTGTGGATGGCTTTATGCAGTGCTTCACGTTAGCCAGTTTTCCAAAAGCAAATTGACCTTTGCTGTGTAACGTTTTATGTCAAGTAGGAGATCAGACCTGCAGCTGCTTGTGCTGGAATTTCCTCTAAGTGCAGTATTAGATTTTCGGTTGTAATGGTGATACCAGCTATTATGCTAGTTGGTGTTTCCTCTGTTCCCCCTCCCGCTTTTTTCGATTCAGCCAGGGCTGCCTCTAAATGTGTCTGTAGAAATCCTTACTGCAACTTGTAACGGCAGGGCAAGCAAGGGGAGCGCTGAGCATCTCGGCCTAAAAATACCCTCCCTGTGGAGCTTGCTCTGTGCAGACGTAGCTAGCAGTAACATCTCCTCCGCCTCTTCTGGTGGCGACTCTGCGCACTGGGGCTTCCGCTGCAGGCTGGAATGGCAGAGACAGGTAGGGTGTGGGCCCCAGTCCCAGCCCTACGATCAGCAGTTTCTCTAGCGCCTTGAAACTGAACAAAAGAGTGGCTAAAATGTGTGCTGACTTACAAGATTCAAAGCGATACGTTTGTCTGCTGGGCCTTCTTCAAGCTGTGGAGGGAAAAATAGAACAAGCTTAGTTTTTCCATAATTTCCCCTCCTGTAGCCCAAAGGAGACTACACGGCAGAGATGTCTTCTCTAATCTTCTCTTCCTACCCTGCATTATTTTCTTTCCCTCCTCCTTTCCTTCTGTCTCACAGCTCCCCTCCCCACACGCACACACGCAGACTTCTGACAGCACACCAGTTTTATTCTCGAGCTCTCTTTTTAGCCCACATGGGTGTCTAGTCAGTGCCTTAGCCCTGGCTAATACACGAGAGTTTGAATAAATGTATAACAGCAGGTAGCAAGTGACTGTTGACAGGGTGACATATTGACTTAATATCTTGTGTTATGTGATATGAAGGATGTGCCTTTTGGTGTGTATTTTCATTTTAATTTTTTTGTGTGTGTGTTTCTTAGGCAGACACTTGTAGGCAGTTTTGAGTAATTGTCTGAAATCATTAACATGTTTATTAAATAAGGAAGCAGAGTGCATTATCTAGCAAATCAATTATGTAAATGCACAAAAAGCATAAGAGATTAGTCTTTAACTGTTGCTGAACTGCATCCACTTTCCTAAATTATAGATGAAAGTGGGTTTTTTTGTGACTGGTACGTGTGGTGTTAGGCTCCACTTTGTGCTCCCGGAGCTTAAAGTAACAGCAATTAATTGGTGCTATTGTGCAAGAAGAGGGCATTCCTGATGTACACTAATGAACGCCAGTGTGCATACATCCTTTCTATACATGGAAACAGATGGTCTGTAGTGAAGAACAGAAGTAATCTCAATTGGAGGGTCTGGATGACAAGATAAACTGACAGCGAAGCCCTAGCAATTTACTCTCTCATCTAGACACTGGGAAAAAATCTCCAGGAAAATCTGTTAATCTCTAGTGTTTTTAGCAGTATGTTTTCTTTCTGGTGACTTACGATCAAATGAGACTATGCCTCTACAGTTTTACCAGTCCTCAACTTCAGGAGAAGGGGAGAATAGGGCTCATCACTCACTGCGTGTGGAAAACTCACCCCTTTCAGTTACAGATGTATAAATGGGGGGGGGGGGACGGGACGGGACACAGGGACAGGACGGGACCATGTGGTAATAACAGCACAAATGACACTGCTCCATTTTCACCTGCTGCATTTTCAGTTGTGCTCAAGTGGAAAGAGAATACTCTTCTGTAATTCAGGCAACTGTGACTTAACCACTGCTCTAAAGCAGATTGCACAGAAAGAAGGAAGACTTGCATCTTATGTAAATGGTGGGTACATGTGCAAGAGTCGGAGAAAAGGTTATGAGTACATTTTAAAAGTAAGTGAAGCTTGTGGAACCATTATCATTCTTCTGTATTACTTACGTGTATAGTCTCAAGCTTCCAGTAGGAGCTGGGGCCTTCCCAGAGGTTATCACTGTGTAGCAGAGAAGTGGAACATCTACCACACTGTTTTTTTGCGACACTATTCTTTTGCTGCCATGTCAGCTTCTGTGTATCTTCCACAGAGGTGTGCAGAGGTTGGACCACTTCCAAATGCCCAGCACAGGGGATGCTGAATTTCCCTATAATGTTGATTTTGCAGATGATTAAAAAATGTTCAAATTGTCTATATTGCACAGTCGTCCCGAGGACACTCTGTAGTTTCATCCCTACTGGATTGCTGGCACAAATAATTCAGCTCTTTGTTTCCGTTGGTTTTATTTCTTATCCAGGCTTGAGTTTGGTTTGTTGAAGTGACTGACTTCTGTTGGCTTGACAGATCCTATCCTGTCACCAGAACTCAAGTTTGCCTTCAAGGAATGGAGGCAAGGAACTTTTCTTTCTCCTTCTCCTCTGGTACTTGCTCTTGTCCCCTAGTCCTGACAGGCAGCTTGATGAAGAAAGGCTTTGCAGCCTTACCTCTCTTTTGACAGACCCCCGCACTGCAGTGACAGAGTCATTACACCATGGACTTAACCCATCATAAAATCGGCAACTATGCCATGGAGCTTAACATAAAGAATGCACTCTGTTTTCCTGTATTCTGACCATGTTAGTTGGAGGCAGCTATCAGAATGCAGTTCAGTTCACCAGTGCAGTCACGTATGTCTGAATTGGCTATTTGCTGTCATTTGAAGACTTTCTGGAGTGTGTATTGCTGTGATGTTACAAATGTGGAGATGTGGCAATTTACCTGGAGACAGTAAACAGTGTTATTGTACCTGAAAGTAGGATTGGTTTAGTTTCTGATGAAGTTTTCATTCATGAAAACCTTGTTTAAAGGCAACGCCTTCCCAGGAATTCTCAGCGTTAAAGTAACAGGACATTAAGTGTGTCATGTTTATTAATTGTCAAAATTAGATCAATCATAACAAGAGCTAACAGATATGTCTAGTTTGAGCTGAAAGATGAAGATGGAAGAGCTAGCGGATATCACCAAGGAGCTAAGAGATGCCAGGAGAGATGACAAATGTGGCTGGATGAGCTGAAGGGGGATTGGAAAAATGCAGTCCCAGTCATTGCCTCAGGGAAGAAATAGTAAACCTTGTAGACATTGAGAAATGTTGCAAGTGAGCAGGAATGGAGGGGTTTGTTTTGTGCCATTGTCTCTGACTCTCACTTGCAGTGTCTGCCTCTTGCTCTTCATGAGAAGTTACCATAGGGGAATGAATGCTGGGATGTGGAATTTTATTCATGTTTAGATTAAAAAAGCAAACTGTAAAATATTATTGTGCTTGTGCTGGTTCTTTCTGACCCTAGCAGCGTCCATGCTTTGGCACTTGCAGAGACTTGAGAATCCTTAGCCTGCAGTGTTAAAGATCTTTATCCCCCAATGACTCACTTGGGAACAGATTCCTGTACCCGGGCAGAGAGTAGGAATAAACTCAAGGTCGAAAGGTGGGTGATCCAAGTTCAGTGTTCAGCTTTCCCAGAGATCTGGGGAAGCAGATACAGCGGTGTGATCTGTGTGACTGTTTTAGTTCTTCGTGAAGTGGGAAGAGCACTCTGTGGTAATGTAAGATGGAATGCATTGGGGCTTGCAGAGTGCTCAAGAGGCTCTGATAATATGGCCAGGGAACTGTTAGCTACGGAATGGAACATATATCCTTGAAGTATATATTAATAAGAAAATAACATCAATATATGAAATGTGGCCTTTTGAATGTATTCAAATATGAACGATATTCCTTATTAAATACACCCCCTCAAGTAAGGGATGTATTTATCTGGAATGTGCAGGTAGCTGTTGCACTGAAGTTTTTAAGTGGAGATTGTACAATACCCTTTTTCTGTTACTTCCAGTATCTTAAAATCTCATTGGGCTATAATAAAAAGAATAATGGGAACACATCATACTGCATTTAGTGAAGTGTCCCATCCTTTTACAAGTACTTGTTTTTCAAAACCTAGAATGAGAGCTAAATTCTTGAGTGGTGTCTTTTTAAAAGGAGAGCTCACAGAGCTTTTTCAGATAATGAAGAATGTACTTCATACAATAATACTGCATAGGTATGGCGCTTCTATAAAAGTTGGTTCAGAAAATCTGCACAACACCCCCTCATTGATGCTATAAATACATCTTTGTGATGAAGCTCAAAATGCGATGAAAATATTTTGATATTGTGTTTTTAACTTTTGATACATCTCTTGGCTTTAAAGATAAAAGGATTCACTTCTAGAATTTACACTCCTCTGATGTGATTAAAACCAGATAGGTGTACTGTAAATAGAATATGCTCTGTATGATGGTAGGTATGGCTTACTGTTTTTGAGCAGGAAGTTTCTTACCATGGAAAAACAGCTTTTCTTGATGAGTTGCTTGTCACTGTTTTCAGCAGCACCTCCTTTCATCTATTATTCATTTTGGAAGACTTAATAGTATGGTTTGGGTGTGGGCTGGTACCAGACACCAGTAGAGTATAACCCCTGCAAAAAGAAGACATCCACACAGCTATCGGGGATGGAGTGGAAAACAGTACAAATGCATCTTTGCTTTTTAAAAGTAATTCCCCTATCCAAAAAAGAGCCACAATGTTACGTGCTGTAAACTCTCTTCCATAGCCCCCTATTTAAATGCCTGATTGAGCAGACCAAAAGATTAATTTCTGTGGACCTTATGCCCATGTAAGTTACGATGTGAACCAAGACCTCTGTCCTCTAGTGAAAGGAGAACTGCCCCCATTGTCTGATATTGATTGGAACATGGAGCAGTATCTCGGAAGACTGCACCTAATATTTTTCTCTAGCCCGTTAACACAAACTGGGGTGTTTGTGGAAGGTCTACGGTTTCTTCCCCATGGTTTACTGTGAGGTCTGTAGGGCTGCCGTTTGGTGTGCTGTAATGACTGTGAAGTCCTATGTGACCGTGGATTTGTTGCAGTCGCTATGTGCATATAGATGGATGTATTTATAGAAGAATCACTGTGAATGTGAGAAATAAGCCTTTGAAGTGTCAAGCCAAATATTCTGGGGGGAAAAAAGAAGATTTCTTGTCTACATCAGAAGCTTGCATTTCATATAGACTTGTCTCATTTTACCCAAAATATCTCCCCGCAGGTTAGGAGAGCTGAAAACAATAATAATAATAATAGGGAATGTAGGGAGAGGGAGTGTGTGTGTGTGTGTGAGGGGAAAAGAAGGGGAGAGAGAAGAGGGAAATAACAAACATCTCTGAAATGTTTTTGTTCCTCCTTACTTATGGCTTGTTTCTTTCCAGTAGCTTTTTCTCTTACTGTATTTCCTGTTCTGTCACAGAGCTGCCAGGGAGCCAGAGCTGTGTTGCTTTCCCTTCGGTCAGACCCCTGCAGGTGTCCTGCTGGCAAAGAACAAGGGAATGTAGGAGAGCTTCCAGTGTTCCCTAAGCAGGCTGGGCCCCCCCAAAGCTCTGTGATGTGATGCTAAGTCAGGGTGATGGGAGCTAGAAGATGGATGCGTGCCTCTCAGCTCCCAGCATGGCTGCCACCGCAAAACTAGCCCAAGCCTGACGCGAAGCTTTTCCTTTGTTGCTTTCCTTAGGGAAAGGAAAGGCATACATATACTCCAGAGGCACAAAAGAAGGGGTCCACTAGTTTTTTGTTAAGCTACTACTGTGATATTATAAGAGTAGGCTGAGTGACTTTTGGATATGGATTAAAGCCAAGGAATGTTACCAAAAGGAGGCTTTTAGCAAAGCAGAATAAAACACAGATGTTTTTCAAAATTAACTCTTCAGTGGATGGCAGTGGTTTTGTGCGTTACTTTCATTCTGAAAACAGGAAAGCAATCATTGTTATCAAAAACTGTTTCAGGCTGCAATTCCAGGCTGGTTGGTGTCTTGGCGCATGTTGCCACTGGGACATCCCAGTATCTTCAGTTGGTGCTTTCAGTGAGAAACCCTTGCTCTCTGTTAGCAGGTTTGAGAACTGACTTTCTGCTTCCTTTGCTGTATCTTTATGGTTTGAATACAATATATCCGTGTCCCAATTGAAATGTCTAAGTTCTGCTCCAGAAGAAATAAATCTTGAGAGGGCCATTTACTGGTGCCTGTATAACCCTCAAAAACATACGTTACAAATAGTCTGTGGTGTTAAGGTTGAGAAATTCTTACTGTCTTGCTTGTGGGTAATTACTTATGTAGTGCTTGTTGTTTCCAATATTATAGTTGATCTTTCCATTCCTTGTTCTTTTTAACATAATGTGTAGTACTGAAGCTGAAGAAAACCAAGAGGGCTGGCTTAGAAGTGGGATGCAAGATAGTCTGTTTTTAAAATACCATATACTTTGTAACATTAAATCTTTTTGTGCTATGATGCAAGGTTGTGTGCTAACAGTATGTGCTGTTAAGAGGTCATTTCAGTCCTGAGCTACTAAATCCTTCCAAACACTGTGATTTCAAACAAGGTCTGTGAAATCTAGCCAAGCTATTTGTTGTGCTCTGTATTTGAAATCTATTATTTTATATTGTACATTGGTGTGATCTGTGTGGTTTGTTTTAGTTTTGTTCTTGGACAGTGTCGGTAGAATAGCAGTGGCATTGATATTTTTCTCTAGTGTCCTGGAGACTTAAACAAAAGATCTTACAGTTGAAGTAGCAATAGGTTGCTAGCTTCCAGCTTTAGTATGCATTTTGAATCATTTTAGAGACCCAAATTAAGTGAGCGAGAGTATGGAATTAAGACGATGTTAAAATGTAGCTTCAAATAACTGTAAGTATCAATAATTACAAATGCTTCATCTTTCCATGGAAATATCTTGGTTGGACTGGGCCGGCACGTTGGCATTTGGATTGACTTGCGCTGCTGTAGGTAAATGTTAACATGCAGCAAACACTGCAGGCAGATGAGCTGGCTGCCAAAGGAAGGGCATTTTTCAAATGTATCGCTGTAGTGTTGAATGAGAAGCTGAGAATATGGTTTCTTTGAGAGATTTAAAATATTAAAGAAGCCAGTAGCAATAAATGAAAGTGCACCCGTTGGTTAACAGCATTTGGCTGTATAGCAAGACCATTTCTGGAAGTAAAACTTGTAACATAAATTACTGAATACTGAATTACTGCAATGTGTTAAGGATTCTTTTTAATTACAGGATGTTAAGGCTTCAAAAATAAAATTCTTCAAAGTTAATCATGGAGTAAAATAACTCCATATTTAGCTGAGCTTCAACTTCATTAAAACTGTTCAAACGGCTGATGGAGCCCTAATAAGTTTTGTTCAAAGATATGACGTCTTTGAAAATTTTCTGTAAATCTAACTCTATTATCTTTGATACTCTCTAATTGGATATAGCGATCTCTATTCATGTCGTCTAGTGGGTTGCATCTGTGATAAGGTGTTGTGAATGTATCCTGTTGTCCTGAAATTAGCAAATCCAGGGATTGTAAAGGCTGTTTTCACAGTAATATTTAAGCCCTTCAGGCAATGTTTTATCATAAGGCAAGTACAAAATACGTATTTTGCCTTGTGTAAATATAAGACCACTTTGGGGAGTGGAAGATGGGGGGGAAAAATGGAATAAGCAACATTCTGACAGTATCAAATCATTAATGAGGGCACTGGTTCCTAAATTATTTAGTGTATTCCATGTGCTCATCTGTTTTAGCATTCTTAATATTGCATGTGTTGTTTGTTATATACAAATATTTTTCTCTTTTTCTTTCAGATTTCCTTGTTGTGATATAATTTAATTACTGATACTCCTTACTCTCTGGAGCTGTAGAGATATTCTTTTTTTCTTCTGCGGAGTAAAATCACTAACTAATTTACTACAGAATACCATTTTAGGAGAAGCTGTCGATACTGTGTTAGATGATGGAGAAGCATAGGGTCGTAGTATTTATTTTCACAAACGGAGGTAGGGCGGCTATGGAGAGGATGGGGAGCAGATGCCGTGTTGTGCCGCGCGCGGGGGGCAGCCCGCTGGCTGCTCTTCGCGCTCTTCCCGTGTCCGGCCCGGCCCGGCCCGGGCGGGCCCTGGGCGCTGTCCCTGCGCCCTCTCGCCTCTGTGGGAGCTGTTACTTTCAGGACCATCAGCGGTTCATCCTCTTCTTGGTGTCCCTTAAAGCAGCTTGAACAGCAGATACAGAAGTAGCATTTTGCCCTCTGCTGGGAAACTGGGTTTGACAAATGAGTGATGTGAACTGTCGTGACAAATGTTCTGGTTAAAGAAACTGCGCAGGTCTGAAGAAATACTTATCGGGCTTGTAGAAATTTTTTTTTGTGTGCGTCGTTTCTTGGATGTTGTAGCAACGGCCTTAGTTTTGTTCTCTTTCTCTTTAAGTGTGTCTTGGTTTTTCTCCTTTATGATATCTATTCCTTTTATGTCAGTGTTGTCATTAGAAGTCATCTGTGGCTATTAGTTAGGCTCGGATGAAGTCCTTTGCCCTGGTCCCTTCTAATAGTATGAGAGCGCTGAGCTACTGCATCCTACCCTGCCACTCTATGCATGGATCTGATTTGCAGTGTGAGAAATCAAACACACAAAAAGTGGAAATGGCCTGGTTTCTAGTGCTGGTTTGGAAGTAGGCAAAATACTTTTTGCGTTTCTAGTGTAATTTCAGCTAAAGTTGTTGGGAAGATAATAAAAGCAGTAATTTCTTCCTTTGATGTTCTGAAATTTAGTTAAGATATTTTTTTCACTGGTGTCTTGAGATGCTCCTCAAATGAGCCCCTACTTCTTAAATAACTGTAATTGTGGATGTGGCCATTCCTCCTTTCTATTTATCTTGTTAAAAATGTCATAGACTCTTCCAATACAAAGTTACACAAATTTTTAATGAATGTGATGCTTTCATGATGTTCAGCTGGCCAAATACCTTCCTGCACACCACCAGCAATGACAAAGCCTCGTTTTCTGAAATTATATGTATATAATCTTAAAACTATCGTTATAGTAGATAAACTTCATGCCTTTTCAGTGAAAAACATCATTATGCTCAACTTTCAGCTATACAAATGAGAAAATATAAAATGAGAAGTATTAGTAAGATGAGAAAATACCGTTGCTTATTCCCTTGTATCTAAGATTCTCCATTTTACTATCAGTATTGCTGTTTTATTAAACTTGCTCTGAAACCGAGAGGCTGATTAACACAGAGCATCAACACAAAGCCCTTGTGCTTTGCTCATGGAAACGTAATGTATTACTGTATTTTGGGAGGTGAATTTTATTCCTGCCCCTGAAGTGCAAAGCAGCTTTGCAAGACTTTTCAGACCCTTTCAGTCTTCTTTGATGTAGGGATATTTTTTAATTGTGGCTTGAGAGCCCTTCTGTGTTTAGGTGAATTTTATCCTTGGGAGTATTTAGCTGGAATACGGAAGATACTGTGCTCTGTGGCTGGCATCCGTTAAGGGTTGCAGGATTTTTAGAGTGAAAACTGTAGTTCATAGAGAAAAAAATGGCATAAAGGTCCTACAGAGGACAATGTTATTGAAGATGTTTAGATGTTTATCTTCTGTTCAAATACCTAGCATATGTTAGAAGCTTTATCAGTGGTATTTAGTAGTCATTATGTACTATGGAGGGTCTTCTTGTTACTACATTCACATTTGATACTCCATGAAACAGAAATTTCAGTCACTGTAACTGAACTGAATTAGCTTTTGTTTCTTACGAGTTGTTGTTTTATCTGCAGCTCTGCCCCAAGGAGGTAAGTGATTATTTTACTGTATTTTTCTGAAGGATGTTCTTTGCATTAAGAGAAATAACTCAGGAGCAGGAGACAAAATAGAGATGAGACCCGTATTATTTCCTTGATGGTTTGTGAAAATGCCAAATGTCTGCTTTGATTTTTCTGCTGAAAAGTTGATTGAAAAGCCCAAATTATCCTATTATTCATTTTTATAAGTTTAATTCCTTTTAATTTATGAAGCAAGGTGATTAAAAAAAAAAACACAACAAAACCCAAAACCAACCAAACAAAAAGCCCCCAAAACCAAAACACTTATGAAAGTCAATTTAACATCTGTATGAAACGACTCTTCCTTGAAAGCTGTTATCAAGCCCTGTTATACACACGTTGTGTGCTTGTGGCATCAAGTTATATCATCTGTATAAACACATGCACACCCCCCCCATGTACTCGGTCTGTTATTTTTTGTTGATCATGTGTGTGTTTTCATGTGCATTATTAAATGAAACTTTGTTTAAAATTAACTGTTGTCTAAGGCTCACAGTGAAGGGTTTTAGTTTTTAGTAACTCCTCAGCATTGTGCTTTTTCTAGTTGTTTTTATGCAATGTCCCAATTGCATAGAAATGGCTTGTTTGATAGAATGCGGAAAGATTTATTGTGCCAGGATGTTTGCAAATGGATGCATACGTATGCACGTGCACAACCCTGTCATAAGATTTGGTGAACGTGTCTGGAGATTTTCCCAACTTAGAGAAGAAAGGGGGGTCGGTGGGGAGTGAATTGATGGGGTATAGAGGCATTTCCCTAAGCTTTATAGAGTTCTACTGATTTATGAGAAGTATTGTTCTGTGGTTATGGTGTGTACATTGAAGCTGTTGGATGTCGTTCCCAGCTCTGTCACAGACTTCTGATGCACCCATGCACAAGTCGTTTGGTGTCTCAGAGCCTCAGTTGTCAGTATTGTCAGGTTCCTGAAGGTCCTTTGATAGCACCGCGGGAGTGGGGACAGGTGGTTGTGGTATGGATGAAGGCAATGAATGAGCTTATTGCAATGACGGCAAGTTTGTCAGGATTATTATACTAGTAAGTGTAAAAGCACCACTCAAGAATATTGCTTCTTCACATTATTAAGCCCTAAACTAAAGGACAATAAATAGAACTGTATGGGATTAACTATATTTTAGATTTTTTATAATTTGTGTTTGCCATAATTTGGCTGCAGGCATTTTTGTGTTACTATGTTTTTTGAATCTTGAAGATAACACTCATAACATTCTTGGTTATTATACGGGGTGCTACAATGAATAACGTGGAGTGTATTTGTATCAGTTTTCTTCACATCAGACAAATAGCATCCCTTGTAATCCTTAGCATTTCTCTGTCTCATCAGTGGTGCGTGCTCACTTTCACTTGTTAATTTGAGCGATGAAGATTTAATAATCTTTCTTTGTCATCTTCTAAAGTAAATTGTGGGGTAATAGTGATACTGAATCTACTCAGTCATGAGATTCAGAGCCGCTTCTTTGTGCACAGAGCTATATTGCAGGCATTGCTGAACACAGATTTGAGACTGGAGAATCACAGTAGCTGTGAGACTAGCTCATAGATTAAAATTTATTGCTGTTCAAAGACTATCTTCCCCCCCTCGCCCCGAACGGGTGCTTTGTGTACTACTGTATATTTACTGAATCTCAATAGTGACCTGATTTCTCACTTTTATCAGTGGATAGTGTCAACATAGCAGTGCCATACACAAGTGTCTCCTCCTTGCTGCATAACTCCAGGATACAGGAAATAGATGGAAACAATTAAGCAGGGGTAAATATCATCTGTACAAATGTAGGGCAGAGGAATCAATTGTGGTGAGTGAGAGAGAGCTATTTGAGTATTGAGGGACAGAGGCAGAAAGAGAGAAGGTAGCCAGCCTCCCCGGCTACCTTTTGCAAGTTAGTCAACAACTGTTGTCTTGATAAATAGCTCACGCTGAAACTGTCCTAGCAACAGCTATGTTTAACACTGCCTTCTGGTGCAGATTATGGATAGCAGTGCAGGAAGAGTAATTTTCAGAATGTCCTTTTACATGAACAAGCTGGAAAAAGGATTATTAAGATACTAGTTTCTAAAAAAATTGCTTGACTATATTAAGGGAGGGATTGTAAGTAAGGTGTAAATTAGTGTGTGAGCAGATGACGACTTTACAAAAGTATAGGTAATGTAGAAGAAAAGTGATTGGTGAAAGTAGAAATGGAGAGGAGATGAAAGATGGGAATAGAGAACAAGGGAAGGTTAGGAAAAATATGAAGTGGAACCAAGATAAACTCTGGCTTTCAGAGTTAAAGATGACAGAAATTACAGTAGCTATTCATCTCTCTACCTTGGCTGAATGCAGAGGAGTGTAAAAGTTAAGGTCCCGTTAAAGGGCAGGTCAGCAGTGTGACTTCATCATTCTGTGCTCCTACTGCAATACAAGGGCTTGAAAAAGGGAACGAGATGAATTGAAGGTACATTGGAACATAAAATCCTCCTTTTTCTTCTTTTTAGAAGGATGTTATGATGATTCAGCATGAAATACAGGCAGCGTGCGCTGCTTTGAACTGGATTTGTTTTACTTGCGTGTTTAAAACAATTGCTGCACTAAATGTGGATATCCCCAAAATTTAGGCTGTCTCCATCCAGATGAAAACTATGTAATTGAATCAGATCTCTGTCCTATGTAGTGTCTCTTTCATCTGACAATGCCCTGTGTTGGCTGTGGTGAAGGAAAGTGTAAGAAAACCTACAAAGCCAAATTAGGGAATCATGTGATATTTTTTCCATCTCAGCTGAAGACTGCTGTGAAGTGTTTGGATTTCTATCCCTTCCACGTTTACTGAATTCTCTGCAACATAATACAGGATATTTTCATTAGCTATGTGAATCTCAAAACCTTTCAAAAAGCTGCAGCACTGATTATCTTGTGTATCTGGATCTCTGTTCTTTAGCTGTCTTCTAATATTAATTCATGTGGTGACAACCATCTTGTGTTGGTCCCTGGCACAACCATGATAAGCATAATAGAAATATAAGCATAAGAGATAAAGGTAAGATTAAAAAAAGCAAAGAACTTTTTATTTTTAAATACAAAGATTCTAATGCACATTATCTTGCAGATTTCTTGCAGATTAGACTAAATTATTTTAATAGTTTGTTTCTGTCATAATATCACAATGCTGTTAATTCCGGCATTTTCAGTTTAGAGAAAAAAAACCCACCAGCCCCTTCATTCAGGGATCTGATTTTTAGGTCAGGTGCTTTTGTAACATCATAGGTAAATGGAATTCTCATTTCCCAAATATATTAGAGTCCTCACAGTCTAACAAACACTAACACACGATATGGCAGTTTCCAACTCTGCTGGGAAGTTGTGGGTTTGCAAGTAAAAATCTTTCTATTTGGCTATCAGAAAGCAGACTGATGAACTGAGATAGATGGCAGCCAGTGCTCACACATACACCTATGCTGAGACTATTCTCTGTAGGAGTGCCAAATCAGGTCTTGGTTCTTGTGTGTAATTTCTTAGTCACATGAGTATTTAGAAGATGCTTCGTTTAATTCTTGGTATTTGAAAAATCTCAATATATTTGTCAGTGATTTTAAGCAGTAAAAATTTTGCCCCTGCAATTTTGCTTTGATATTTCCAGTTGATAAATTCCAAAGAAATGAGCTCTAAACCTCCTGGTGCCAAAGGATATCTCCCTCCTTGATGCTGATATTCCATACTAGTTGCATTCCTATTTTAGTGTTGTCCTCCAGTTGTTCCTTATTATAATGCCCAAAGAGACGATACATCAGTATCTTAGCCCCCAGACACCACAGCAATTTGTCTGATAGCTGTCACTGAACTACAGGCAGTTTTAGAACATCACATTTTTGCGGTAAGGAAACTTGTGTTTTCCTGGCAGGGTGTGTTAGGTACTCTTTTTTTTTTTTCTTTCCCTCTCTCTCTGTGGCACTGAGCTGAAACTGAAGTTCAAGTATGCCTCAAACATTTGCCTGATAATTAAAATTAGGGGACGAGCACATAGCTCTTCTCTGCGGAGTGGGAGTTTCAAAGGAAAAAAGGAGAAATGATAGTGAGACAAGTCACTGATTTGCTCTGATTTACAGATGGTAGAGGGGTTTTCTCTGAAATACTTGAGTAGAAATGAGTTGGTTGAGCTTTCATCCAGGTTTCCAGTTGTCTGGCTTACTAAATAAAACGGAAATGGCAAAGTACAGAATTGTTCTCCAAATATAAAAAACCCTCAGCGTGCCTTGAGATCAGTAGGAAAGTAAAAAGAGGTTAAAATCTTGGTGAGAATCATTAATGGAAATTGAGCAAACAGCTCGATCGCCAAGAGGGGAAAATTGTTTCATATGAGTAATGATGTGTATCCTAATAAAAGACATCTTTTCACACCCACCAGGAATAAGCCATATTCTGTACTTTTATATCCCATCTTGTTTTGAGTAGGAAGAATATCTTTTTTAGGAAGAAAAATGTTTCATTAGGAAAGAGAAAAGGAAAGAGGTTTTCCCACATGCGGAAGAAATTCACGAATCATTTCCATTAGAGTATGTACAAAAGCAGAGGAGCGTGCCATAAGAGAAAGAACAACTGATATTTTTCAGTTGACCTTCAGCATGGACGTGATCTGATCATGCTCTGACTGGTTTGTGACAAAGCAGTTGTCTTTAATGAGGGGAAAATAAAAATTAGGGCCCCTTCGTCAGCTGGAATGCTAAATATATTGAAATATTTTCTGCTGAGTTTTAAAAAGAAACAGTTAAAACTGCAATTAGAGACAACAGAACCAAGAGAGGTGACAAACAGGTGCCCACGTCATGCTACCTCTGCTCTGTAGTCTCGAGTGGGAGGAATGTTGTTGCTAGATGGAAGGTGTGTGTTCAGGTGAGGAAGTTCATCTGAAAGAGGCACTGCCCGAGGCTCTGAGTCATACAGGCAAAATCCCATTTTGAAATGGGGGTAAGATGTTGTGACATGAAAGGGGAAGAAGATGGAGAGTAGGGTTGTTTTGGGAGCAACTTGGGGGATGCCAAATATTTCAAAAGGGTGTTGAAGTGGGTGGCAGTCACCCTTTCATCTCCTCTCTTTCTTTTCTGGCATACTTTCTTCCCTTGCCCGCTGCTATCCTGTAACCCGTATCCCCACCCCATGAGCAGCAGCCTCCTCCCAGCCACCTCATTTCACTTCCCTCTATCTGTTGGGCAGCTGCCGAATGGGAGAGAAAAGACACCACCTTGTATCAGAGGGAACACTAAATGGAGCCTGGATGGGAAGCAGGAAGGTGGCTCCATAGGGAAAGCATTCTTTTGTGGTTTTCAGGGAGCATGTAGTAAGGACTTTCTGCTCTCCAAACTCCAACGTGTTCACCTACACACAAGCAGGAGAGAAGCTGTTGCGGCTGGAGTAGTTGCTGGCAGCTGTTCTTGGCAGCCGTCTGCTCTGACTGTGCCTTGGGGCGGCTCTGGGCATAAATACTTGAACAAGTTTGGGTCTCTTCCTGTGCTGCCAAGCTCCAGGTGGAATGAAACTGCTGAGAAAAGGACAGCAGGTACCCACACCTTGGAGCTGGTCAAGAACACCGTCTCTTATGAAATGTAGTTGTGTTTCTTATGACGTCAGGTTCTGGTTTTCCAGCTGGAAACTGCTGGCTACTTGGTTTAAGAGCTTCTTGCCTTCAAATTGACTATTACTAGAATAAATAAATTACTTGTTGTATAATCTATTTTACAAAGTGGTGTTAGATGCTTTTCCTGTCCCTGACTTCAGAAAAGGCCCAACCGATGGTACACAAGGGAGTGTGCAAGAAGAGAGGGAACAGAGGGGTGGATCTGCACTTGTACCTGTCCAAAGAGTTAAGCACAACTATTTTCACCGATTTCAGAATGCAAAGACATACAAGTTGAGGGATGTGGGGGGAGGGTTGTGGAGAAGTACACCAGCTCTCCCAGGGGACTAAAATAGGAAGCACTTAATTGTCCTACAGATGGAGATGTATTGGCTTTATTATCTAACATCTGCACTGCCAGAAATATGAAACCTGGAGAAGGGAGGGTCTCCAGCTGCAGCAAATAATTGAAGGGGAACAGTTTCTGCAAGGCAAGAAGGCCTGAGAGGAGGCTGTTCTGAGTTATCACCAGCTAGAGACTGGTTTTATGGGCTCATCAATAAGATTAGGAATTTCCCTAGGTAAATGAAGGCTCAGTCAACAGTTAGTGTGATCCGGAATCTCTGAGGTAAGCAGAAGCCTGGGAACAAAACGATACACTGCTCTTGTTTCCTTTCTTTGCAAACTGCTTGACAGCTGAGTGGGAGAGACAGCCAGGGATGGCTGAGGGGAAAGGAAAATCTGTGCTTCGTTCTAATCCCTTCGTTCACTCTGTCTGGAACTTGCCCAGCTCCTCCAACTTACGTAGGTACCTTAGAAGAGGATTCTTTTCCAAGGCCTTCCTTAGCTTGGTTGATACAGTGTCATCTGAACACTGCAAGGTAAAATGCTGTTTGCCAAATTGCAGTTTTTAGGAGGAGACTTTTCAACTTACCCCATTTATGGCATAGGTAAGATAATATACCAATAAATTCTTTAATTTCCGCAGGAACTTTGATGCAGGATTTTCCCTTGGTTTGACATGTTCACATGCAGGTTTTGGGGTGTTTGTTGTTTTGATGAATTACAAGGCCTTTAAGAAGTTATGTTTACCCAATATTTTATCATAAGAAGTAGGTTTATTTAGTCCTTCAACAAATGGTACAATAAACTGTCTTTTTCTTTTTAATGGTGTCCCAAGGAATGCATTAGTCTTTGAAGCTGACATACTTTGACATCAGACTGGGTGATGAGTTGCTATGGTTTCAAGGGCAGTGTTAGTGCTAGAGAAAGAGCGCATCCTTGAAATGCGCACACATGCAGTCCTGGGCTCCTATATATTTCATGACTAGAACTTAGGAAGTAGCTTTCCACATCAGTGGCTTCATCACAGGGCATAAGGAGAATTTGAAGGAAGATGTGCAGCTGGATTCCTATTCATTAATAGCCATTTAATTTGATTTGATTTGAGTAGAACTTTGTGTATGTGGCAGTTTTCAGCACTTTGATGGAAGAACGGAAAGCTTATGTCTAGCGCACTCTGCATGCACAGGGGGAATTTCTAAGGCAGGCAGAAATCAGAGTGGGAGGGAGAGGATTCTTATTTTGATGTGGAATAGACAATGCAAGCCACTTGTTTAACTACTTCAGATAATTTTTTTTTCAACCTGCCGATAACAAACTATATGCATTTGTATATGTACTTTCTCTGAAGAAGGAGCAGGACAGCAGGACTCTTTTAGAATATAAAATAATTTTTAATAGTGGAAAAAAGGTATATTAGCCACCTTGCTTTACTTATCATTTAAGTGTCTTTAACTAAAAATAGAGCCCTAATCAGTTTTCCCTTGAGTCCTTTAGCCTGCAAGTAAGAAATAGGTAACCACTGGGTGTTTAAAACAATTCATTATTTCTCAATGCATCGTAGAAATGTGAATTCCTCTGAATTAAATTTAATGCATATATTTCTAGAAAATATATAGTAGCTTCACTGTGGATATTGAAATGTGTCTCTGAAAGAAAGAATGATTTCCTTAGGTCTTAACGAGTGCCTTATTGATTTGTAATGAACAAACTCTCTTCTCTAGAGACAATCTGTTTCTAGTAAAACAGGTACAGTTACCGTGATAGAGTGTTATATTGCCTTCTGATATTTCAGTTCCTTCCTCAGTGTAGCCAAGGATGGGTTGGAATAACTGCTAACATTTAGAACTGTACTCGATTTCTCCCTATACCGCGCATGTGCTTCCCTCTTCCCCCAGATAAAACAACACAACCCCTCATTACATCCTTTACAAGCTTCAGAAATGCATCCCAGCTGGGTAACCTGTCAGCCCTGGGCCTGGGATTCTCCTGCGTATCACCTGCTTTTGTAGAAGTTGAGGGTTTACTGGGACTTGGTGGGTTCACAGAAACAGTGAGGGGTTCTACACTCCTCTTACCTTCCTTGAAGTATGTGATTTTTTGGGGTGTCTTGATCCTTCTTCCTTCACCTCTGTTTTTCAGTCTAATTGGTAACATTTGACTTTTCACTAAAAAGCTACCTGTAATTTTGGAAGTAATTGTTTGATCCTTAATGAGTATGTGTTGAGACCAGCAGGATAAAGGGAAACCACTTGCAAATGAGCAGTGTTCATCTAGAAATTCAGCGTTCTCACCAAAGTGTTCAAGGGAGGAAATGGTGCCAGAGGAGTACCCAAGACTTTGAATTCTAAGTCAGGGATTTCCGACTCAGAACAGCTGTATGTACACTGAGGCTTTTCTCTTCATTTGTCATCTACCTAACAAGCTCATGGCACATACGTATATTTGCCTGTGAATTACAAGGAAATGTTTTAGAAGTCTATAGGGAATCCAGTTAATCAATTTGATTCATTGCAGTACTTATTAGCCATGATGGCTAAGCCTCAGAAGGTTTGCCATTTTCTTTGGGTAAAGTTCACTGTATTCTAAGCCAAAATTGTTGAAATTAATATCTTAACTTTTATTACCCAAAGAAACTGTCAGACCTCTCTAATGGTTTCAGACGGAGTGAGACCACTTTTTTTTTTTGTTTCTCAATCGGTTCAAGTGAAATGTACAGTGCAAGCATACACAAATTGTGGGAAGGGGGAATCTCAATTAAGGTCTGGGTCCTGCTGAAGCCTTGTGAGGCCATTTAGGTAATCTTTTTTTATTTTGTCTCTTCACCAACTGCTACTTAACAGCTTGTAAAGATCTTTTGAAACTCTATTACTTTATGCATTAGAGATTTGCCTGCTTCCACCCTCCCCCTTTTGGGATTCTGTGAGGCTTTTTTCTTGTATGCTGTGCCAACAGCGGATTTTGCCTGAGTATTCTTTTTCTCATTAACATCAATTGAAGTGAGACATCAGAAATCCAGGACCATTTGCAATGACAGGACAGTGCCAATGCTCTTCCTTTTATAACCCATAGGAATAAAACTATGCAAAGCATCATTTCATTATTCACATTATGATAGCCTGCATAAATTACAAATCATAAGCTAGGGAAAAAATTTTCATGATGTCCTTTGTCAAGTATCCAAAGTTTAAATTTTGAGAAGAAATATGAGGAAGAATAAAAAAAATCAAAATAATATCACCAGGGGATTTTGGACGTGTCTATTTTCCTTTGTTAACAATTTTATCACAATACCACATTAGCCTACTTAGGCAGGTGAGGATGAATGCCAGACCATCTATTTCTTTGCTGTTTCAGAGCAGGTGTGTACTGAAAACTATGTCTTTTTTTTTTGCTTATAATGGTGAAATATTGAAGGCATAGAGTTGAACTCGGATCCTTTATACAGCCTTCATTTGGTAACGGATTAGATGAAATCCTCCAGCATATCATGCATCTAGGTCCTACTAAATTGAGCAAAATGCCCAGCAAACACCTTGCAGTGTCAGGACCCCCTTGTGTGTGTCATAAAAAGGACATTCTTTTTTTTCTTAAACTGAGCAAGTTCTCTCTTGTACAACGCATTTTTAAAAACTTTCTTTATGGAGAAATAATTTAGCACCTGTCTGTGGTTTAGTTTTAAATCTCGCTGAATTTTTGGACTTACTTCACTGTACTTAGTTTTTATGTGAAGATCTCTGAAGAGAGCAAATGCAAGCATACATACAGTGATTATTGTGAACAGTGGTCTTGTTTTCATCAGGTAAAATATTTTGGGTTAATTAAGGAGCTAAATTCAGTTGCATTCAGTGGAGGGAAAGCCATATTGTAGCTTACTTAGAGTAACCATGCCCCTTTTTTATTGAATTCTGCAGACTTTGGCCCATGGGAGCAGAATAAACCATTTTTCCTCATGGGAACACAGCTAGAGCAGCCTCTGTCAGAGCTCAAAGCCCTTCTGTTCTTCTGCACCTTCATGTTTGAATCTGCTGCTCATGTTGGGATACAGCAACAGCCAAGGGATATGGCAGCAGGCTGTGCTCTCCAATATTCCCAGACTGGAAGAACATGCTGATCAGGCATTTGATCACTCATTTCCTGAGTTAACGTTTTGAGTCTTGCCACCTTTTCAAGCTACAGAAATGGTCAGATGTTTCTTTGGAGAGGAAAATAGTGAGAAAAGGAAAAAGAGCTATCAATCTTTAGGTTTCCGTCAGATCAGGTGTTAGTCACATGTCTCTTTTGTAAATAAGAAGTTAGGGAAAGCTTTTAGAGGTGGAGATGTGGACACCTTCATTATAGAAGAAGATATTAATTGAAGATAGAATCATAGAATGGTTTAGGTTGGAAGGGACCTTGAAGATCATTGAGTTCCAACCCCAGGATGTTAAAGTAATAGCTAAAGTTCAACACTTGCTAGAATTTATGTTCAATGGAAATTGTTAGAACTTTGAGACTTAGTAAAAAACAAACAAACCAAACCCGCAAAAAAGACAAACCTGTGTGATTTTTTGCTAATTTTCCTAGTTGCCTGGATAAAGGGATCTATAGAGCATGACAATCTTCAGTCTGACTAGGGGAATGAGAGGATTTTTTTGCTTTGTTGGCCATGAGAAGAAAGTCTGGGTTTTGAAATAAGAGATAAACAGGGCAGATAGCCTGAGATGCGTTCATTCAAAGGTGTGATTTAATATGTATGTGTTTCCTTACTATTCCTAGGAAGAAATACACTTTAAAACATAGCAGGAAGCGGGTTAATTGTTGAGTTAATAAAAAGAAAAGGAAAAGGATCCGCATATTGTTTGGGGATTTTTTTGGAGGGGGAAGCGGGGGAACCCCAGAGAAGTAACCTTTCTAGCAAATTTGTTAAGATCTAAGGGAGTTTGATGTAGCTTCTTTTCTAGATGAATGCAACACACTGCATTTGCAAAGTGGCATTTCAGCGTGGTTGCAAGGCAAATTCAACATGTTTAAGGGAAAAGGGTTTCATCACTTCCAGCATGCAAATGATCTAGAGTCACACTGTTCATAGATCCCTTTCTTTGTATCCCAGCTTTCTGGGACGCAGATTTCCGATGTGTCTGGAGCCAAGAGTCAATGAATGTGATAGGAATTGGAATGTACTACTAAATATCCTGTGCCTATTAGTTTGTGCTTGTGCAGAATTAGTCAAGGTAATTTTTAGGAAGTGTGCAGGTTGTTTTAGAGCATCAACAAATCTCTTTGAGATAGAAGAAAATAAAGGACATCTAACAGTTACTTCACATAGTTCTTCTTAGATTGAAGTAAAGTTCAGTATTAAAGATTAAAACAAAGCCAAAACATAACCAAAGGCAGTGTTACTGTAACTCTAAATGTCATACATCCCTTACAGAAAGTATTGCTCAGATTAATTATGGAACCCCCGGATTTCAAGAAATCGGTTATGGAGGCAGGAGGGATGGCCCTCCAGGGGGAAATCTAAAGATGTTTCATGCCAGCAATAAGAAATTGTTAGGGAAACTAATTGCTATGAAAGACTTCTAATAAGTAAATAAAATATAGAGCGGTCATCAGCTTGAAGTAAGGAGGGGAAAATGAAAAGATACGAATGCTATTTAAAGAGTTAGTGGAAGAATAGAGAAGGCTTAGTATGGTTGTGTCTGAAATGGATGGCCAATTTCAAAGATTTTTATCAGTACTCCTTTGGAGTTACCTCTGTAACTGCATCAGAGGTTTGCTGCCTACAAATGCAGCCCTTCCGTGCTCACACCATAGGCATGCTTTAAACAAAACGTGTTGGTGTTCTTTGTCATTTATTTGGATCTAAATCTTTTTGTGCTATCAAACGTCATAAACTTCTTTATCATAATTTGTCAGTGATTTTTTTTTTTTTCTGATTGTTTGGGTGGGGCTTTTCTCCCCCCACCCTGTAGCGTAGCAGGAGTACCTTGTTGCCTATATCTGATCTGCAAATAAGAGCAGGGCTAGATTTTGTTTGGCCCCTGTTTTTTCTGCTGTCCAGCTTGAGCAGCCCAGCTGGCCTTTACCATTTCAGGTACCGCAGTTTTTGGAGTCCATGGAATATAAAATAACTGTCAAACCGTGGTGAGGTACAGTCACCATGGAAGCTATTGTCTCTGAGATATATTCTGATAGAAATAAAGTCTACAAAATGCTGCACGTTAAAGTTAGAAATGTTAGAATAGGTGCACCTCTGTCCTTTGCATTCATGTTCAGGTACTTCTTACTTGCATAATTATTTTTAAATACTGTGTCTGATCTTACTCTGTTCCTTTAAAATCCAGAAAAATCATGGACTTAGCTGATTTCAACAATGTAGAAGCACTTGACAGAATAGCTTTTGCAGACTTGCGCTAACTTATGCTTAGGCCACTAGCAGGGTTCAGGTCTGTGGTATAGCTGGCTGCTGCCTGGGTTATGAAGGAACTTCAGTAGGCTTTTGTTGCCTGGGGACCAGCAGAAGGAGGAAACACGGCGAGTCACGTTTTGGTAACAGAAGTGTTGATTTACCAGATTTTCTGAAAATTCAGACTTGTTGTCTTGTTAGATGCAAGACAAAGGAACATTCTTTCCAGTCTGTCTGCTTCCACCTTGGACCATTTCTGCAGTCAGGATATCCCTCCAGCCTTGCCCTGTTTCTGTAACCTTTCTCTTTACCCCCTACACTCAAATAACTACGGGGCTTCCTTCTGCTCCTCCAGGGTACAAGGGTGCCTGCTGTGAGAGGGCAAGAAGAGTCACCTCCTTGTTCTCACTTCTGCTGTGCTGGTGTAGTACAGTGCTTTTAAAAGAAGAGGGGTAGAGGTGTCAATTTTTCTATAGTTTTAGCATGGTGCTACGTTAAGTTCTGGAGACTGGACCTATTCAGTGCTAAGGGCAATGCTAGAACTGTAAAGGCACATAAAGTGTTAGCGTCTCTTCTGGTTTTGAGGTACTTAAAATTTTGGTCAATTTGGGTGAACTTCCATCACACTGTGAGAAGGTTATCTGTACCCCTTACCTGAGCATCGTCCTTAACCCTGCCTGCTTTTTTTTTTTTCTTTCAGCAACAGAGACCTGGGCTGCTGAAATGGGATCGCAGACACAGTTTGAGTTCTAAATGTAGCTGCTTGCTTAGTCCGTAATGCACACTTGATTCTATCTTCTTCCACCCCCCCATTTTAATGCTAACTAGTTTCCACAAGAACCGCATCTATGTGTGTTACCACCACATAGAGAAGTGTAAATGTGTGATAAGGCAGAAAGAAATAGAAAATAATAGTACTTATATGGGAGATCTTAACGTTTATCACACAGGACTGATGGTTGTGAAGATAAAGAGTAAACGACACTGAGGAAAGTAGAGGAAGAGATCTGGGGAGCCAGGGCTGTGTAACGGCCTTGGTGTTACAGAAGAGTGGAATACGCAGTGTATGGCTTGAGGCAGGACTGACTTTCCTTTTGAGGAGGACAGTTGAGGCCTCCGAGGAGTGCAAAACAGAAGATCTCCGCTTTTGTGCCATTTACAAGGGGTTGCTTCAGCTTTACGGTTAGTCAGGGTTCAGGAGTGTGCTCCGTCCTGGGTGTAAGGCTGTGGAAGAGGTCTGAAGACCTTGCCAAGTTGTTACAGGAATTGACACCAAGACTTTTTTCAATGTCTGTAAGCTGGAAATGGGCAGGTGATTCAGCCTGAGACTCAAGTTCTTGTCTTCCCAGGAGCTTTGGGACTACAGTGGGCTTCTCCAAAAATGGTTTGCCAGGAGTCGAGGGTATTTGGATTTTACAGATTTGTTTTTTTGTTGTGCCAGATTTCATGCTGACATAGGAATAAAATGCTTTTATTTAGCAAGAAAGCTTGACTGTATATTTCTGTACTCATCGTATGTTTCTATCTCATCCTCTTAGTTTTAAGCCAATCTATTTTATCTTGAAATTTTATCTATCAGATATGAGAAAAAGCAGAAGTGCAATATTTGGACAATTGTTTACTAAAAGCCTTTCCAATTCCTGCTTCTCAACTGACTGGGGTGCATTAGTCAGCTCAGTCAGCGTGTTTGCTAAGGAGCAGCCTTTATTTGCAAATTCATGGCTGTCAGCATGTACTTCCATTATTCCAGGTTTGAACCACTATCACTGCCTGTTTCTTTTAACTATGTGCAGTATGTTGTCTTGAGTAATCATCAGAAAGTACTGGTTTGTGATGATGCTCAAATGCATAAGCATCAGAAGCAAGTGCGATCCAAGAGCATCAGGAGTTGAAATGTACTGCAGTTGAGGGAACGTGATCTCATTCACAGCTTTAAAATTTAAATTGGTCACCAAATGGTGGAGCTAGATGGAAGTTCAGAGACTCTTGGCCTTGTTTCCCTGCTGCTCCATGGTGTGCCAGGCGTGGAGCCTCAGAAGCACAGGGTGTATTTCTCCCGCTCATCAGGCACTGCATATGGCTCGATGCAATTTACAGAGTTTGCAGGACAGTGGTTCGATAGAGTCTGGCAAATTCTGGTTGTACTTTCTGTTCCTGTTGACTGCCCTGTTCCTGTGGTTTGTGAGCATTTGCGAACCCTGCCCTACCATCGCAGAATACCTCCTTTCAGAAATGGGAAGAGAGTTAGAGTTTTCTATGTCTTTAATTTTTGCAAAACATTGCAATGCAAAGCCACAAGTGATGGTTTCATCAACATTTTGCACATAACCTGGTTTATGGAGCTCAAATTGGTTTCTACAGGGCTTGGGATAAAAGGCCGGAAGAACCTTTTCAGCAAGTGTTCCTGAGCTTGATGTGCGGGGTTGACTGGAAAAAAGAACAGAATTTTGTATTTGAAATGGATGACAGGAAAAGAAAAAAAAAAAAGAGCAAGGCCTTACAAACCTCTCTGCTGCAAAGAGAAATAAGGCATGTGGCGATTGACAGATTTACGTATCCAGATAAAATCTTCCACTTTTCCAAAAGCAGAACTTTCTCTTTATGCAGTGTTAGTTTCAAAGCTTCCAGCTCCTGCTGCGCCTAATGGAAGGTATGTTTCCAGCTACTTCCTTTTCATGCCTGAAAATGGGATCATTCTCAGGTCTCCTCATTGTCATCTGGTAGCTATTCCCTTTCACTAATTTCCCCAAATGAGTTGTGGCCCACTCCGAAGACTACGGGATTCATTAGAGTGAAGCATAATAAGAATGTCCTTGGTGTTCCAACAGGAAGACAATATCCCAAAGGCAGCCAGAGATAAAGATCACCCACTGAAAGGATAAAAATGAACAAAGCTTCTTGCAGGGAACCTAAAAATACAATACTTGGTTCTCTCACACAGAGTTTAGTTATTGAAATAACAACTGGATTGTACAGTGCCAGAATTATTTCAGTCTCAAGAAAATACGAAGTTCTGCAAGCTTAAACAAAATGCATATCAGGGAAAACACGGTTTCAAGTCTAAATTGTACCCAGCGTTCTGGGGTGAGCAGGGGTTTATGTCCGTTAAGGTATGAAGCTGGAACTTGCAAGATCCATTTTCAGTACTTAACTCTTCTGCAGACTTCTTGAATAGCTTTGGATTAGTTGCTTAATCTTTTCACGCCTGTTTTCTGTCGGCAGGTTTTTTGAAAGTGAGATGAGAATAACCATGCTTTTCTGCTTGAGAAAGTGGGTTATAGGTGGGTTGATTGCTGTGTTCTTTCGCGTTCTCTGTGTCAATAAGACAGAAAACAAGTACACTGTGGAGTTTGTGACATTCGTCAAGCCGATTAACGTTGCCTTTAAACAGCTTATTTATTATGTGAACCTGTGCTTAAGTCCCTTGCTGAATGGTAGTTCTACATTAATAATTAAATTTTCCTTTTTGTATTGTAACATTTATGCATAGTGTATGTACATATATGTAGAAATCTACATCTACAGAATGGACCCTGTATACTATAGTGCAGCTCTTAAGACACTGTGAAGAGGCACAGCTCTGCAGGTTTTCTTTTACTGTGTATAAAGACGCACAATTTCCTGTTTTGCCCATGTTTGAGTCCTGCTTCAGATCATAGAGCTGGAGGAGAAAGAAGAAAAGAGGCAGCTTTTACAACTGCAGTCAGTGCAACTAATTGTTCCTACTAGGTAAGGATGCATCCCTTTTACTGGCTCTCTGATGATGGCTTTTTGTTTCTAGCTACAAGCGAATCTAATTTGCAAATGAAAAATTTCATTATAGCAGAAGTTGCCTGCAAGGGAATTGAAGGAGGCACATTCAAAAGAATTCAGCAGAACGTACAATTGCTTCTTAAAGAATGGATTTACGATCCCAATTCACAATTAAAATAACAATTGCTTTTAACTGGTACCTATTATTTTTAAAAGGTTAGATCTTCCAACAATCGAATTTTAAAGGAATAAGGCAGCTTGTGAGCAAAACGTGTGGTAGGTAATTGGCAAAGCTCACTTAATATTTTTTGTTTGCTATCCAAGAGCTATTCACGATGCCACTGTAACAGTATGTTGTTGGTACAACAGAGCTGACAGTTTTCTGAGATGAAAAGGAAGAGAATGGAATTAATCACACAAACTTCATCATCCAGTCTGGCATAACTGAAAGTGAGTTCTGCTATACTTGAACTATTTTAAATAACTTCATGTTTTATTAATACAATTTTTTCTCTGTTAACCTCTTCTGTGCTTTCCGTTCAGGATCCCATTGTGACTTCTTGTCCTTTGAAAGGCTGCCCCTGACACATAGGCAGCCTTAGTACATACTGGCTTTAGTGTACAATGAAGAGGAGGAGCGCTGCGGCAGCCCTGATACTGTACTATGTGTATGTCAGGTAACATACAAGATGTCGTGTGAAGGGTGGAAAATGCGTGAGCGCTAGTGCAGGGAGTTTCAGGCTGGTGTGGTGATGCTAGTGCTGCCCCTCCTGGGGACGTCCCCCATCCATGGCATATAGTGTGCAAAATGGCTGGCTTTTTCCTATTGCCCTGCAGTAGCAAGAATGTTTGTACTTTTTTTTTCTTTTTTTTTTTTCTTCCTCCTTTGTCCACAGAATGGCTAAGAGAAATAGAAAACCGTAACGGCTTTGTGCTGTGATGCCTACTTTAATCATTAGCTGCAGAGAGACTAAGTTACATGCAGAGCAGCCAGATTATTAATGTACTGAGAAACATTTATCTTAAAAATAGTGTATGTTGTAGAAATTTCTTGAATTTAAGGTAAATGTGGCTATGTAAAAATAAGCTTGTGGCTGTGAGTTTGAAAACACTGGCAGAGTCCTTGTTCAGAAGAGACAAGATAATTTTCAGTACATTTTTCTCCAGTCCTGCTTGGCAGCCAAGTCTTCTGATACTGTCTGCTTTGTTTCACATTATGCAGAAAGTGCCTAGCAGACCTCATGAGTCCTGCGTCCCTTGGGAGGGGAGAAAAGAGTAGTAGGGGTCAAATTTTTCTTGGATTCTAACTCAGTTATTCATTATGGTTTTGAGCTATTTTTTGCCTCTTCCGTTATATCATTAGAGGCCATGTTTTGTGTCCATTGTTGGCATAATATTTCCTCAGGTAAGGAAGGGTGTCCTCTTTTTCTTTCTTAATTTAGTGAGATACCATTTAACCTGTATGTTCTAGAGTTTGGTAATATTTTGGTATGTTGGCCTCTTTTAGAGAGAAAGCCAAGGGTTCGCAGAAAGACAGCATTGCTAGCTTCCAAGGAAACTGCCCTAGCTCAAGTCTTTTACATGTTTAATGTCAAGCTATGGATGCCTTTGTGCAGATGACGCAAAATACTGGTCTTGAGTTAGCTAGTAAATCACACTTTTTCCTCAAAGGATCACTTTGATTCCTTTCACTGTCTTTCCATTGAAGTTGCAAATTGCATCCACTGTGATGTAACCTTGGTATGTTGGGTATTTGTCCTGAACCTACTATGAATTTGTATTACCATCTGGAGCTTGGATTTGCAGTGTGAGACTGCAAAGGCTCTATGCAGCAGTTCAATGAAGCAGGGGTCTTATAGGTACACAAAGAAGGGGTGGCACCATGAAACCATGTAGTCTTAGCTCGTGGTAATCGATGCATACCTGTTGATACCAAGGAGCCTTTCACAACTGTGGATTTCTCTGTTATTTCAGGTTTTGCAATTACTTCTGTGTCTCAGAAATATAAATGACATGCAGAAAGAGGAGGAAATGGGAGTTTGAAATATTCTATCGAGAAAGTCAAACGTGTAAAACAATCTGAAATCATTCAGCTACTGCACTCCTTTAAAACAGATGCATATGTGTTCCTCTACATATGAAATGTGGTCTGTGGTGAACGGATGATTTTGTCTGTGACTACACGTGCAAAATTTGATAATTGTTTTGAGAAGTTTGTGACTTTAGTTCACTTTTAACAGGTTAGGAAAAGAGCTTATTTTAGAAAGGATACTGATTTACATTGCGTTTTAGTTTGGTTAAAAATCCTATCCTGTTTTTCAGATAGCATATTTCTTTAAAGAAGAGAACGTGGAGTTGCGATACTTTGCTGTAGGCCAGGAACTGTACTTTAAGATACGTCACATACACATAGCCTAATAAACAGCTTTCTGTGAAGACTGAGAGAAAAAGACTGGTGGTTGGGACAGTCCTAGAACAGTCAGTAGGAAGAGACCTGGTAGCACCCTTGAAAAATCCTAGTTTTACAAGGGCTGTGTTCTGGGTTAATGTCATATCTTACTTAATGTGAAATCACAGTAACAAAGGCTTAAGAGACTACAGCAAGGAAAACAGTTGAATCGCATGCACTTATGATTAGCACTCTGGCACTGCAGTCTAAGACCTGTTTTAATAAAAATAAGTATTCTTTATTCCCAGATTGTTTCAGACTGTGGCTTGGTTTTTGGCAATGAGATTTCATGGTCTGTATGTGGTCTGAGGGACCTCGCTTTGGAGAAACCAGGAAAGATATTTAACCTGACCTTAAGTAAACGAGTAGCATGTGCCATAGGCACGATTATGTTCTGAGATGGTACAGCGAGCATTTTAAAAGAATAGTTGGAAAAAGCTGACTGATTTTCAGGACACTGAAATCTCCTTGGCGTGCTCCTTTGCCGGAAAGTTGAATCTGACTTTCTCTTTCCCCTTGCCTTTGAGCTGCGCTTCTCCAATAAGTAATTGCTCCTAGTGCTGCTGTCGCTTTAGTTTATTTCTTGACTGTCTTTTTACTCATCTATCTTATTATAGCGCTTTAAGTATGACTAGACAATTTGCTTCTTTATGTGATGTGGAAATGTTTTATCTTTGCTTTATAAACACTGACAGTGCTTTTAGCACAAGGATTGCCAGCCAGGCTGTTTTTTCAGACTCTTGGAGGCAGTGAAGTTTTGAAACAAAAGTTTCCTTTTTTCATAGGCTCTGAACTTCAGATTACAAATCACTTTCTACATGGTAATAAGCTTAGATAAGCAGAGTACATGTTAACACTGTTGTACAGATGGGGGAACCGAGATACAGGAACATTAAGAAACTTGCTTGAGGAAGTCTGTGGGAGCTGACCTTATTCTGTGAGAGACCCACGCACCATCCTTTTTCTTGTCAGATTCTTTCTTTTTACTTACTCGAGCCCCTCCCTCCAAGAAATCGTTGGTACATAAAAAGATCTTTCAGATTCTATCTATGTATCTATATTTTCCTACAGCTATGATAATTTATTATACGGTATTCCATGTGGGACTGCAATCTTCATTCAATCGCCAAGTGTTTTCTAGTTTTAGAAAGCAAGCGCTGCTTTGCTGGTTGTCTGGCAAACTGCATTTCAGAGGCAACTGCACCAGGAAGCGAGTTCTGCAAAAAGTACAGCGAGTGTGCGGCGTGGAGCTGACTTGCATAAAGAAAGTGTTCCTTCACCTCAAGTACCCTGCAGGTCGTGAGCCTGACTACACTGAGCTGCACACTCTGTCCTCATCTTTAAATAAGAATATCCAGCGTTGTTTGGTACGGTGGAGAAGCCGGTGTTATTCCTCTCCTGCACGAGTGGATGTATGGAGTTAAACAGTATAGGGAACTAGACATTTACTATTACCATGGCAACTTCAGATGATGATTTATTAAGCCATATTTTTTTCTACATTCAAGACTATGCATTTTTGTTGGTCTGAGCTCTCCGGAGACTGTTTCTTGCCACTCCTTAGCGTGTCCTTTTCTCCCATCCAATTCTTTGCTTCTCCTTGCTGAAATTACAGAATGATGAAAATGTGCTCCTGGCAACCTTTTTGTCAGGTAAAGAAGGCTTGGTACAGTTACTGCTTTATTAATAAATACACTACTGCTGGTTACCACCTTGGACTGGGATGCAATTTGATGGCTGGCATAGCAATTAGGAGTAAAGGCAGCACCGGGGGGAGAGCGTCACAAGTGCTAATAGAGCCACTGCAGGAAGAGAGGGGGAGGCCTTTTGGCCCGGCTATGCTCTGTCTTTTTATTGATCTTGATCTCTCCCTCTTGCTTTCATTCCTCTGTGACCATCTCTTCCTGCTCTCGACCTTCCAATAGTTGTTTCCGTAGTCACCCCCGGCTGCCCATTCTGTGCAGTTATTACTACGACGGTGCTGGAGCTCTTCTGAGTTGCAGTCCTGCTTTGGAGTCTGCAACACGCTCTTCTGATGTAGCTTAGTGGAACTTAGTGAGCTTGGCCAAATCTGTCCAGTTTTATAGGCGTGATGTATTTGCAAAGCTAGGGCCTAAGTGACTTCTGTGGTCATAATTACATTCGCCAGCCCTTTTGTACGGCTGTTTTGGAACAGGCGCAGTGACGGCCTCTGTCAGTGTCTGCACCCTGGCATGTTGCAACTGTTCATGTAGTGCTTTGCATCATAGGCAAGCCTGCTTTGTTCAGCCTTTGGAATGCCAGCTACATATAGCCCTAAGTAAAGTCTCCAGATGCAGATGCAGGGAACTTAATAAATTATTCATTTTCGAGCTGCGTAGACACAGTTTGAAAATCTTGGGGATGATGGTAACCAGGCCCAAGCAAACAAAACGAATGGAACAGTTACCGAATATAGAATCGTGAAATGAATCCTTAGAGCAGAAAAGATCTCTCTCAAAAATCTGGCATCTTTCTTATCGCGCATCTATCTTTGAGTAGACAGTGATCTTTATGGCTCTAATCTTTTAACAACATTAATCTGCATGTAAACATTACTTATTTCAAGTTTTGGTGTCAGTGGGTTTGGTTTTCATTTGTTTTCATTCTCTGAAGTACAGGAGTGTCCTCAGGATTCTTGAATAGTATAGCTGTATACATCTTGATGTATAAACTGGTTGTCCTGTACCAGTTTCTTCTGGGTGGTACTTGCCTTTTTTCAGTCAGATTTATTCATGCAGTGCAGTTTCATTCTCATTTGGCCATATTTATGATATTCTTTTTTTACTTGATTAAATCGTTCATTATGGACTTCCTAATGTGATAATTACGTAATTATACGTGTGTTTATTTCAGTATTGATTGCGTAAGTGTATAAATAGCTAATGCATAGCTTTGTTCTTCAACTAATGTACCCCTGAGTTAACTCCACCGGTAAGAGAATACATACCTGTGTGGCTACTTTCTGTAACTGCTTTCAAGTGATTAAAACTTGTTTTATGAGAGTGGGGCACACAGCCCTTCTCTGGGGGAACTTTGTACTTTTTTCCTTTTTTTTTTTTTTTCCTCCTGGGTAGTCTACACTGCACTGTTCTAACACAGGGATATTTTCCTGACTTTGTTTCTAAGCATACTATAAAAGTAATAAAACATAAATATTAGGTGTAAAAGTATTAATGACAATGCAGAATCCAGTTCTAGGCATGTGGATTAAAGCCTTGCTAATATCCCTCAATATAACAACATAAGGAAATCTGCATATAGGGGGTTTCTTGAAGTGTATGTACATGTTTACAGCAACAAGGAGTGGCATTAGGTATGAAGCACTGTCTGAAGTGCAGTGCTACTTAATTTTTGCCAGCATCCCTTTGCGTTGTACAAGTATTATCAGAACTTACGTACTGGCATTTTTTCAAATTGAAGGCTTTGGTGCGGAGGAGGAAAATACCATATCTTAAGTCTCAACTGTATAATACAAAAAGGTTGCTGAACAGCATATGAATTTCACCACACCACACCCCCCCAAAAAAATTAAACTAACTCTTCTGCCATGCTGGACAGAGTTTGTAGGAAACATTTTTCAATTGCAGCTAAAAGTGGCTGCCTGCTATTGTATGTGCTTGCAGCTCTCTGTCACCCGGTTCTATTGTTTGACCTGTACTGTTTTTCAAAACCAAGCTAAAATAATTCATCTTTCAGTGTTCATTGCCAAAAGATAGTAATATATCTCCCAGCCAGTACTCATTAATTTGCCTGTGTCTTCTGGGTTTGCACATACAACGCAAGTTTACAATTGTGTATGTTAGCTATTACTGTTACCCCATAGAAATCAGGTGCAGTAGAAGAGCTGAAATCTGATCATAGACTAAAATTGAAAATTCCTGTTGTTGTTATTAGGAAATTCAGCACAGTATATTGCAGTGATGATATGAAAAACCACTTTGCCCAACTCACCAACTGCTACAGGGACACTCTCTGTAATCCAGAGCCTGTCGGGCACAAGAGAGATTTGATTCTGGCACCTATTATACATCAGTATATCTGTCTGATGAAAAAAACCTGTGCTGAAATCATGTAGGAAGATGGAGAAGCAGGGAAAGAGACAACTCATTTGTTGTCTCTGCCTTTTAGAATCCTTTTCTACTTGATAATTTGAATTAACTCCCCAGGTAACAAAGTGTCTTTACCAATAACAAAGGGAAATTTAAAAAATAATCTTTAATAATAAAAGGAAAAGAATAAGGAAAAAAACAAACCGACCCAAATACCCCAGACTGTACAGGAGCCCAAGAGAATCACTGCCTGGACTTTACAGCTGGGGAGCTACACTCCCACCTTTATTATCCTGTCAGAGCAATCACTGGGAGTTGCTGCTGCAGATTCAGGGATGCTTGGGGAGAATTCAGCTAGCCAGGAAGAAAAGAGAAAAAAAAAAAAAGGGGGGGATGGGGGGAGTGGGAACCCAAACCCAGTCCCATAAACAGATTGTTAAAACTAATGGCAGAAAACAAACAGTGCAAACACAAAAGGCTGTACTTCGCACTACTTGCATCTCTAATAGATTTCAGAGGGGACTGGGAGGGACCTTTATAATTGTCTAATCTGACTTCAGTTTAACACCAGCCAGAAACTTCTGTGCTGTGTCAAGCCCACAGATTGTTCTCTCTACCTTTGGGGCTTCCATGTGATTTGATGGAGTTGGAACTATTGCTGTAGGCAATACCTCTGACCACCGTGCTACCAGAAGCTGAATTGGATAGTTTAAGTTGTAGAAAGACGGGTTGCTTTAGCAATATTTCTATGAAACTGGAAAAATCATTGAAGGGATTGAGCATAATCAAGGAAATGCACTGCAAAACTAGGAAGCCTGTATCCTACTGCAGAACTCATACCGTCTGCTGTAGGGATCTGGCTTTGGAAGCGCCCTTGATTTTTCTGCTAAGTCCATTCTTCATGTGTTGAACATAATGTTTGCAGCAGGTAATACATACAAGCTAACTCTCAGAACACCTTTACTGTTCGTTTAGTGGCATAACAGTTCAATGGTGTAGAGCTACCCCTTTACATGAGGATGAAAAGAATAATTCAGAGATGGAACAAACTTGCTTTGCCTCTGTGATGTAATGTGGGATTAGCAAACAAATATTGGTGACTCTCTGTCCTGTTCACCATGAAGACATACAGTGTACGTTTAATTTTTTGTAATGTGACTCATCAGGCCATTCCAAGGAATGCCACCCTTAGGGATGCTCGGAATTGTCATGACCTGGAGAGGGAAATGTGTTCTGGAGCAAAGCAAGTCTTTACTCACTTCCAGATAGAATGCACAAGTATAAAGTGAGTTGGTGTATACCTGTTAGCAATGGCCAGTTTCTTCCATGTCATACATCCAGATATATTACAGGGGTGCTCTTAAATCATGCAAATGACAGGATGAAATTCACCACAAACAGGGAGAGTTTTTCCAGTGATTGGAGGGGGACAAGGATTTTGCCCCAAACATACTTGTTCCGATGAGGCTTTTTTTGGGGGGTTTGGTTTGGTTGGTTTTTTTTTCAAGAAGTAAGATCAAATTCTGTCATATTAGGATGAGAGTAATTCATGCAAGATAGAAAAGAATGATTATAACAAAAGAGAATTATTAATAGGAGAATAATTTACATCAAGGGGATAGTGGGAGTAAAGTGAATTTTGATGTTTTGAAGGTTGATTGGGTGGGTGGGTGTGTTGACAATAACAAGACAATCATGTCTTCTTCAGGAACTTACTAACAGGCTTCAAGGATTTAAAATAAAATGTACAACTTCTGTGGGAAGTACTCTTTTTACAACAGTAAGAGCACAGCATAATTTTTTTTGTAAAAGACCAGAACATAACTTCAGTTATATGCTGACCTTTCAGATCATGCTGTCACCAAAGTATTGTCTTTTAAATAAAATTTTCCTTTCAACATTTCTAGGATTAAGCACTACAGCTCAAATTTATTCTATCTATATAACTTCAGTAGCTTCTAGAAACCTTCAGGATAATATACCCAATTTCCAGAAAACATTTCCCTCTTGCAGAGGTTTCTGTTGTAGCACAGTCTTTGGTGTGTATGATGATGCATTTCAGCAACATGCAAGTGCAGACAGAGTCCTTCACATTGGCTTTTTTGTCCGAGTGTATCTGAAAATGTATTTTTAGTCTAGAGAAATTAAAAGCCTTGGTATGAAAGTGTTAATAAACAGTGGCAATCTGTAAAACAGTATCTGGGGAAAAAGTAGATAAATCAGTGGCATGGTTGTTTTCTTGTACAGTTAAAGTATAAACTCAGTTGATAGGTATTTTTCTACCCATTGTGTAATTTGGAGCAAGTCCTTAAGTAGATTCTGTTTTTTGTCACTTAATTAGCATGTACACTGGAAAACCTGTTTCTGAACCAAGGCTGGTTGGTACTGAAATGTAACCCAGGAAGCTGGGCTGGTTCGAAAGCTCAGCAAACAACCGAATCCTGTTCCACTCATATAGATGGTTTGATATTTAGTGCTTTGGGGTTGGTTGAGTGTTAATAAAATTAGTGACTTGAAAAGATTAAAAAGAAACTAGCAAAGGCACCTAGAGAGCGTGTGTTTGGGGAAGAAAATAGCGATATGTCACTTAAAAATGAGCTAGCAGAGCCAGCGCTGGAAGAAGGCATGGGAAGTGAGGAATCTTGGATCCAAAGATCCTTCCTCCAAAACTTTAACCCCCTATTTATGCAATTCTACGTTGTGCTACAGAAACTGAGGGAGCAGTAGTTTCCCTCTAGCATCATTCTGTGCAGCGCTTATGCTGCATCGTTGAACTGAGAACACGTTTTTGCTCTCTGCTGTTACTGCATCCAGGTTTGTATCAGCATATTTGAGGATGCTTTTAGAGGCTGGATAAGATGCAGACAGGGTAGTCATAGCTTTGTGCAGAGAAAAGAAAATAAAGTTCTTGCAATGTTAAATCCAAACTGATTAAATTAAATCCTAGATAGTTCGGCATCTGAATTTTGTATTAAAATACTACATACTTGTTCCTAAACACAGAAAGGAAAAAAAAAAAGACAATTAAAGGTGTTGATGACTTTTTCTTGGCAGTTTTCTCTGTTTGCAAATTACTAGCCTCTAGACCCGTCTGTAGAGTATAAGAAAAATTAATTATTTTGCAATTTGCACACCATTTTGGTTTTTAGGTGATTTTGGTGCCAAATTTAGCAGTGACTAAGCATAAATTGGGAGAGAGGGAAGCTGTATTGACGTGTGTTGCCTTTGCTCTGATCCAGTCCATTGCGTCTCAGTGCAGAGGCTGTGGAGGTATAAAATCAGATCACAGTGGGAG
This sequence comes from Pluvialis apricaria, assembly GCA_017639485.1. Taxonomy (NCBI): domain Eukaryota; kingdom Metazoa; phylum Chordata; class Aves; order Charadriiformes; family Charadriidae; genus Pluvialis; species Pluvialis apricaria. The sequence goes on along the minus strand of CM030015.1, from coordinate 19,309,842 downwards.
TTCAGCTGTAGAGAGCTGTTCCTTTGCTGTCCCTTCCGAGAATCCCTGGGGCTCAGCAAATCCAGTGGCTGAGGTGTGGAAAGAGGTAGAAAGATACCCATGGGCTGGTAACAACTGTACCGTGTTTCTTTGGTAGTTTCCTAGTGCAAGCCTTCATTATAGTAATTATCCATGTCTCCCTATCCTTGGTCTTAGGGGATGTTTAAAAATAAAAAGCTGTATTCCCTACCATCTTACACAATATGCATCTGCGTGTGTGTGTTTTTTTTTTTTCTCTGCATGTAGTAAAAGGAAGCAGAAGATGAATTTCTAGAATGAGAAAGGAGGGGCCTTTATTCAGATTCACTCTTTCATTGTATCTCATACTTTCACCGCATCAAAAATGATTTATCTTTTTGAAAGATCTAGGTATTATAACCTCTGCTGTATTTCTCTCCAAGGCTTGCTTGGTGATTAGGCTGTCTGAAGAACTGTCATGTCATTCAATAGGTTTTTTTCAGTGTTATTACTTCTATATTATGTTGTTGTGGGTTACATAGTTATAGTTGCAGGTCTTTCAAGGTACTACCCTGAAAGATATTAAAGGTCAAGCCTGCGGGCGCATTTTTAAAGGTATGTTATTGTGAACATGCAGGTGTTAATCCATATTTATTTTTACAAAGGTGTTCTAACCTAGTAACTCAGCCCAGTAACTGTTGTGTCTGGGGAAACCTCCCAGGATCTCTCAAGCTCAGGGAGTTGTCACAAGTTCCTCAGTTCTGGATGGGTGATCTGCATGGGAGGCTCCTGCTGTTCTAAGCACCTACAGAGAGGTAATGGGATAGTCGTGTGAGTGTCTGTGTTACTGGCCCAATCTCCTGCTGTCAGTAGCAAATTTTACAAAATGCTCTTTGGTGTAATGGTCCATATAAGGATAAATAGAGCAGTCATGCTTTCAAAAGCTCAAATAAATAACTGCTGGCACTCACAGAACACCAGTCCTCCATTTGGGAAATACCACTTGATGACAGAGTTGATGAAAGGTCCTCAGACATCAAACACATCAACTATATATAAAAAAAGGCATGCTATATATGGTCATTACTCTCTTTGGGAAGACATTCCTTCTGTTGTTCTCCTTCATTTATTTTAGTCACCCATTTCATACCTCCTCTTCAACACTTGACCTTTCAAGATAACCAATCTGTGGTGATGATCTGTGTTTTCTTCAGAAAACTTGGAACCAAAAAGACTCTTAGTGACAGAGCTAGGAATTCCTGATTGTCTTAATTCCTAATTTACATCAGCACATCTTCACCTTTATGTTACAGATGTGATTCCTGGGTTTGAAACTTCTGAACTTCAAACTCATTTGCAGCTCTCATTTGTGACAGTTTTTCATACAGTCACAGTGTGGGTTTCAATACACGTTTTTAACCAGAATTTAATCTGAAGTTCCTTCTTGCTACGAGTTCTGCTTTAGTTGCGGCAGTCTATGCACTAAATGCAGCTCCGGCTAATTGCCTTATCTCAGACACATGTTCGTGGAGAATCAGTGTGAGCTGGTACAGGCATTCAACAAGGATCAGGACTACTTTCAACACTGTTCAATATTTCTGTCAATTACTTTGAAGGAATCTATCTGAATCACTGATGCTTTCTTTTCGGGTAGCAAAAGGAGTGGCAGAATCAGGTAATAAAGTAGGAGGCACCTTGCACAGAAAGCTCTGAATTATTTTGCCCATTTAAGCAAAGGGCCTGTGTAAATCAACTCATCTAAGAAAAATAAATGTTTCAGTGGGAGAAGGCTGTGCCATGCAAAATGGAGAGGGTCCTCTTGGGTAACAGCTGACCACAGACCTGTGGGAGAGAACTGGGATGCAATACTTGTTTGTGTAAATGGGAATGAGAGATGGGAGAGAAGGTTTGCCTGCTTATATGCCTGTGTGTGTTGGCAAGACAATTCCTGTCGTTCCAAGATCCACGTTTTAGGAGGGACATTGAAGTATTGTGTAAGGTTCAGAAAGTCACCATAGAATATTTGGGGTAGGAGAAAATGATTGATCTTCAACCACTTGGTGCATCATCTCTTAAATTCATCAGTGAGAAAATTGGGCGTCTGTAGGATAAGTGTTTAAAAGTACCCAGTATTTTCTTTCTCTGAAGACTAAAGGACTGTCTAATCTGATGGGGAGAGGCGAAATGGGAGCCAGTGGCTGGAACGCTGGAGCAGATGAATTCAAATTGGAGAGTAGGTAAAAATACTCAACACTGAATGTGGTTAAACGTTGGAATGGATTACTAGGAGGAGCAGCTGCTGCACCATTTCCTGAAGTCTTCAGATTCAGCCCGGATGCTTTTTTTGTAAGAAAAGTTTTAGTCAAACACTATTTGTGGGGCTCAGTGCAGGGGTTAATGATGTGAAATGCATCTTAGGATATGCAAGAATAGATCATCCCACTTGTCTTTTTTTTACTTTAAATTCTATGAATTGATGGATGTCTGCTAGTGATACAGCCTGAATAACTCTTTGTACTTTGCCCTAATTCTACAAGTCTTTGTACAAATTTTTCTCATTATAATCTTAAGAATACCTTACATATTATTCTCTCAGTCTGTTAGCTACTATTAGCAACCTGTGTGAATCCAGCCATTGGTGTTGTAAGAATTATTGGGAAATAATTTCACTTTCTCATACTGGATTTTGATATGGTGAAAGTAGTTTCGACTTTTAACTCAAGTTCGTGAAGACAAATGTTATGAGTCATTCAACTTTTTTTCATGAGAAAATTATAATAAGTCTCGATGGTCAGAAAATATAACTTGATGCTTGCATGTTCAACAGCACAGAATCCAATACCTAGTAGCTCTTGAATTCTTCTGTTCTTTGAAGATCACATATTGGCCACTCTAAAAAGCCTGGCTACTGCATGTGGACCATCTGTCTGAACTCGGGTTTGCTGTGGTCTCACAATTTCTGCTTTGTATTTAATGCCACTGTCTATTTCTTTTCTGTTGCAGGATATGAAATATTAGATCCAGTGACCATTTTTTATTTCTAACATTTATGGGAAACAAGAACAGCTTGTGAGTGTCTTCACAGAATTCTGTATGTGTGAAGTAGTATTTTTCTTTTGTGTTTTTTTTAAAATGCAGTGTAATTTATTACTGGCATATACTCAACACTGAGCACATATGTAAATACTACACCATTTTGTAGGCTTGAGTAATGCTCCATTGAGTTGATATATCCTGGTACCCTGCAAAATAGGGAGCCTAATGATCAGATGTTACTCTGTACAGTACCCACAGTATTGGGTGCTCATCCTGGTTGGGGCTTGGAAACACGTACCAAATGGTGATAGCTTTTGTGTTGTATTCAGTGGTGGTAACTAACTAATATTGCATGAGCATTTTGTAAAGAGTCAGAAGGAAATTCATTCTCTTGAGTTTGGAAATGTATTTACCTTTCTGAATATAAATTCTTTCAACAGTATACCATTGTCTCCAAATAACTAACTATTCTATCATAACTTATTTTCTGAGTATTGAATTAATATAGTTGATCATGTGTGCTGCATTTTGGTTTATAGCTTGTGTATTTGATTGTAAAACTGAAATTGTATACTGAAGTTTGAACAATGTGGGGGGTTTTTTGATCTGTGACAAGTCCTTGGAAATAAAAAAGTAAGAGGAAATATAAAAGAGGACTGAGTGAAGGAAGGGATAAGCTGACAGAGCTTCTAACTCTGATAACATTATACTTTGCTGTCCCAAACATCTTCTGTAATGCCGGGAAGTGTGTCTCTATACTACAGAATAAGGAGTGCGTTAAGTCCGGTGATGTTGACTTTATTCATGTAAGTTCTGATACAGGCTATGCAGTAATGCTAAAGGTTTGTTGTGTATCTGTATTTGAATCCATTAACTCTTTCAAAAGATGCACAATGAATGAGTTACGCGTACGAAGTATTCATTGGAAAAGGAACTGTCACTTCACCAACGTCTTGGACTCATACAATAGCAATACGATTTGAATGCTTTTGTTTCTGTGGACTTACGCTCTGGTACTTACCTTGTCAGTCTGACAATTCCTTGCTCTGAAGGTGGGAAATAAAAATATAAATGCAGCACAGAATTTCTCTTGGTGTTACACAGTGACAGCAATTTTTGCTGATAGAATTGCAGGAAGAATACTGCAGGTTGAAGTGCAAGGTCTCTTGATCTTTGGCACTAGCTGGTGAAGAATTGCTGATCCTCTAAACTTTATTTTAGAATAGCTGATAAAATAAATATATACATCTGAAAAAAAATACATTGAGCTCCACATAACTATACTTCCTTTAATGAAGTGATTTCATTAACATGCAAGCAAAAAATAGCTTCCTTTTCCTGCAGCCTTTAATTGACAGTTGTGAAAACTGAAAATCTTCCTATTCCTTCTTCGTTTCCTTTGATTTCATTTATGCACACTTCCATTCCTATTTGTTATGATATTCTTGCAGTGATTTTGGTTAGCTCGGAAATATTTTATAGACTGTCAGAATACATCTGTCTGATACTCGCTTGGGAAATGTGATAGATAAATTATGTCTTCATGGCCAATAAGGAGCTCTGAGTGGGAGTACACTTGTTCAGGTTGGTGCTGCTCAGATGGAAAGAGTGGGGATTTGACCGAGGACGTGGTTGTGCTGTGAAGCACCTTGTAGCAAGCAAGGTCCTTGGGACGGCGGAGATGGCAGCTGTGAAGCTCCTTGTCAAGCACAAGATCTTCCTGTAGCAGGCACTTCATCGGTGTTCGAACTGAGCAGGAAGAGCTGTGACAAGGCGTGCTGCGTGGGGAGGCAGCAGGAGCTGACCCATGCCTTGCTTGGGCGCAGCAGCTGATTTACAGTCAGGTAGTGTTGGGAGTCTCGGAAGTACAGTTGATGATTTCTGCGTAACTAATCTGCCTGAAGATAGTAACTTCAGGGCACTTGGAGTGGGGACGGGAAGTTTCCATCCTTCAGAAAGTAAATTGTAGTCCCCCAGGGTCTGCGAAGGAGAGGAAAAGGCATCTCCAGGGGTGTGTTAGTTCTCGGGCAGGTGCTTTGTGGAGAGTAGTACTGGTCTGTGGCTAATGCTGACAACCTTTTCTATCACCAGGCACGGTAATGCAGGAAGGGTAGGAAGAATTGGAGGTCTTTTTTGCTCTGAATCAGTAGAAATAGGTATATGATCTTCAGTAACTACAAAGATGGTATTAAAGAGTGTGCATGGCTTTTTTTTTTTTTTTTTTTTTTTTTTAAAAAAAAGTCAAATGCTATTTCTGAGCTCCAAGGGCTGACAGCTGTTCTAGTTTTGCTTGGGGACGTTTTCACAATGTGGATTAATCAATGTTATGAACTGGGTCCATGGGGTTTTGGGAATGTAATTGGTTTCAGATGACACTTTGCTAGTCAATCTGCGAAACAGCCGAATGTTGACACAGCTGAACAATTCCAGCTGTTTCCACTCACCCCTTCTTCCCTCCCTGGATGCACCAGCCTTTTCCCTCTCTCTTGTCTCCCTTTCTTATTGTGACTTTGTAAAACAGATTTCTGATCTCGGTTTCTGTCATTTGTCGCTGCTTTGGTTTTGCTCTTTCCCAGCATGCTTTAAAAATGCATTATTTTAGGTATGGTTTTTTGATGCCATTTTTATCCCTTTGGGCCTCATTTGGTTTACAGATATTAACTCTTTTGAAGCATATTTAGATGTTGCTTGAAGGTGCAGTTTTCAGATAACTTGACAAGTTTGAAAATATTTTTACATTATTTTGTGACAAATCCACCTCTTCTCTCAAAAAGCTATCAAAGAAAGTGATGATAACCAAAGGCAGGGACACAGTGTGAGGATTCTGCATAGAGATGTACTGTAGGACACGTTCCCCTGCTGTGAGACAGGGCGGCTGTTGCTTTGGCCTAGCTGTTAGCCCAGCTTTGGTACGGTGGGTGACACTTCCATGCTGTGCATCGAGACCTTAATGACTACTAGAAATATCTCCCCAGAAGGAAGTGGATCATAAATTGCCTATGTCATTTACACTTCTAGAATTAAGTTTCAAAGTTATTTTTCTCTTATTTCTTTTTTTTTGCCCCATTGTATGATAAGCATAGGTAAGCCCTGAATACGTCATGCCACCTACATCTGGAGTTCTTTTTCCCCAGTATGTCTCTTGTTGTCCACTGGAAATTTTGCACGTGTAGAAAAGGAGTTTGACTGTTGCCTAGGATTTGCAGACCTGCATATGCTGGATCAGTAGCACTAGTTGCAGCTAGGCTGCTTGATGCTGTCTTTGCTCAAGTTGGCTGTTTGTACCTGTAGACCTAGTGTAGAAGTGGAGTGCATTCAGTCCAGTGTGTGAACAAGAAAGAACAGAGTGCAGGAGATTTCTTACTCAGAAATTTGAGCATTTGGTAACTTCCCCTTTTTTGAAATGGTTTGTTGTTATCATACTGGAGTTGAAAGAGTTTACTGGCTATTAGTCATTTTGTTGTCTCTTCAGACACACTTGCAGAAAGAAATGCATCTTAGGCTACAGTATGTTGCTAAGTGTTGTGCTTTGTCAGGTTAGTGTCACTAGCTGTAAAAACCAGAAAGCTTAATTAACTATTTGAGTGGTTTGTGTCTCTGGCCTGCAATAGAAAAAGCAGGTTAATCAGTAGAACCTGCTCTGAGTGTACCTGCTGTGAGCATACAAAAAAACCTTCTCTTTCTGCAGTGGAGTATCCCTGCATTATCCATTTTCATTGCTTTGTCCATCTCTTCCCAGTAAGTTACTTGGTCATCGAAGCCTGGATGTGCTCAAGAAGCTCCTCCAATAATATAATTTTCAGAAATAGGAAAGATTTCTGAAAAAGTTTCTAATAGTCATTCTACTTCCAAGCTAGTTTTTGGTAATCCTAAATCACTGGTTGCTCCAGGAATTTAGGTAGAGCCATTACATCCCAATGTACTAGAGGTAGATTTTTATTCTGTAGGCGGGGAGAGTCATTTCCCTCTCTGCACGTCTCTCCTGTTAAGCTGCTGATAGAGGTATGGTTCTGAGGAGAGCAGCAATACCCTCCATCAATAGCTGCCCACAGTTTGTATCCCTGGGATCTGGGCCTAGCCTGTAAAATGTTTCTGACGGGCCTCTGCGTCCCTGCGTGTCTTTATATGATGTCAGTCTGGTTCTGAGCAGAGGCCCTGGAGACTGTCACAGAAGTAATGGGGTAGAAGGCACCAATTACATATTTTGCTAGTGTGCACTCATTTGTGTATCTTCAGACGTGAGGCTCTCGGAGGTGCAGGAGTGACGTGTGACAGTACGGCACTGTCTGATCACGCGCTCACATTCCTGATACCCCATATGCATCAAAGAGAAGTCTTCATTTCTCTTTCTTTCCCCTTTTTTTTTTTCCAAAGCAGAGGCTGTGCGGAACAACACACTAATATAATCCTCACATCTTGGTTATTTTTGATACCTGTGCAATGTTACTATTTCAAAATAAGTTAGAAAGGGACCTTATATGTATTAAGAACACTGGTTTATGCTTTCACAAGCCTTATTTCAGTCGTCTTCTGCTTTCTGGAAAAAGTACAGTAGCAAGTTGCATACATTCAATGTCACATTGCAGAAATTTCTGCTTAAGTATTACTCTGTCTTTAGAAGCAGATCTCTGGTGTTCCTCTCTCCTCCAGCATTTTGCTGTCAGTCAATGCTTATTAGACCGTGTTAGGGACCTGAGGGCACTAATTGCCCTGACCAGCCTCACCTGGGGCCTTCACCTGCACCCTGCCCAAGGGCCCAGGGGCTTATTTTAAGCTCAGGTCTGGGCCCCGTCAACAGGCCTCATGTTTCCCTTTCTCTGAGTTTCACAATGCAGTTATATATAACAACTTAACAGCCCTTCCTCAAGAGCGATAAGAAGAGATAACAGAACATTAAGAAAATTTCCATCCTTAATCATATCATCTTGCACTGGTAAGTTGTTGACATTGCGGTGTGCTGTGCTGCTAAATTTTTGACTCATTGGAAATGCGGCTTGAGTCATAAACTCCTATATTCTGTTGCTTGCTATGTTTTGGGGTGTGGTTTTTTTTTGGTAGTAGATCATCTTCCAGAGAGGAAAGCTGAAAAAGCAGTTCTGAGGAGCAGATAGAGTATGTTGCAATTCCAGTTATTGTGCAATAAAAAGAGGAAGAACTAGCGTAGAAGGTGGGAACCTTGGCTGGCATTTCAGTGTGTGATTCAGGAGGTATGGTGAAAATGGGAGTCTGTGCTCTGCTGCTGGGAGTTTGCTGATTTTGCTTCAACCCACTTGGTCAATACCTATCTCATGCTATTAAGAAAGATGATTGAGAGCTTCACAGGTTCATCAATGAACATTTAAAATTACAACTCTCAGAAATATCAGAATTCTGAATTGAAGTAGGATAAAAACTGGCAGTTTTGATCTTAAACTTAACAGTTCAGATTTTTAATGCATGAAACCATACCCTACGTCTGCTGTGGCACCACAGACTCTGAGAAAAATGATCATCAGAAAAATCTTTGCTGCACTGAAGTTATCATTGATAGAGATGAAATCAAGGTCAAGATACCACAATGTGTGGGAGGAAGCTCGGTGAGAATTAGCAACTTCATCTAAGGCTTTATATCTCAGCTCGCTTCCAAGTTGTCTTTCTTCCTCTGTCTCTTAGTGACTGTGAAAGAGCCATGAGAAATTGTGTCATATATAGACTTTCCCAATTATGTGAGATCTCAAGATCTTTTTGAAGACAAGTTCAAATAGATTTAAGCTGATTCAGAAAAGAGGTGATTTAAGAATTCTTTACTTTTTCAAGCGGTTCACTTAATTTCACGTGCTCTAGGAGGAGGTGAGAGATTGCTCCTGGTGGAGGCTCCTGGCAGCCTGCATAAGCCGTTGTTTTATGAACGAAGTTCAGGCATGGTCAAGCTGGGATTATTCTGTGTGCAGAAGTAGTGCATAACTTGAAGGCAGCAGCAAGTTCTCTCCTCCCTTCTTTTCTCTTCCCTCCCACCTCTGCGTTCTGGCATGTTCTTTCACATTGTTAGAAAACCATAGAAATGCCGTTGGTATTTGTAAGATACAAATTGCACTGTCTCTGGGAGGCTGGGTTTGTATATTGGCACATGGGTAATTTGTCAGTTACATCTTGATCTTGTTCCTCTCTGAAGACCTCTCTGTTGCCTGTCGATTTGCCTTCTGCGTCCCATGTATTCCTGGGTCAAGTGTGGTAAATGCGGGCTGTTGTTTTCTCGGTGCCCATGTGCAGACCTCTGCCGTTCAGAAAGTCAGAGTCTGTGACCCAGACCCTAGAATAAAATTTGGGCCTGCTCCCTGATTGTTTTTTTTTTGACCACTCTGGCATGAAGTCATTCCTTAGGGAGTGTGCTGCTTGTTAGAGGGTAAGGTTTTAAAAACTTGATGCGGTCATTTCAACTTCAGAGGTAGGGTGTCTCACGTTTCCTACTCTCCAACTTACTGCGCAGTCTTGCTGTGGATATTCTGAGCTTCTCTTTAACCTGTTCTGGCTGTGATTTTGGTTTTCTTTGGTTTTTTTTTTTCCTTGGCCTAGTCTAGCCTTTCGCCATAGCCCATTTCTTTAAATAAAGCACTCGAGTTGTTAGCAGAAAGAGGTGCTAACTTCCCAGGCAGGTGCCGTACCTGGCAAATTCAACTGCTTTCTCTAAGTGCAATTTTCTTCGTTGCTTGTTGCTGAAAGATGATGCAGCTAGCCCTAGATTGCTCTGCTGTAGCTCTCAAGCAGAGCCTGGAGTACCACCTCAGAGTCCCTCTTAGCTGGCTGCCCTGGTCCCTGGTGCGGTTGCAGCAGAAAAGCCTTGCTCTGAAGCAGAGCCAAACACCAGCTCTAGCACCCGAAACAGAACAGCTTGTACAGGAGGGACTGGGTTGCACGGTTTGGTTCAGTAACATCTTGCTCCCTCACACTCAACATTTGTATCCTCACTCTGACATTCACTGGTACTTTTTGAAGAGGATATCGAAAGCACTTGAGAAGGGGATAACTCAAAACTTTTAGCAGTGTTGTCCCAGAGAAGAGAAAATATATTTTCTTATGTTTGTTGTGTATAGTGGTGACCTCTCTGGAACTTGAGTAAAAAGGAGTTATTAAAGGAGCTCAGCAGGAAGGAGAACCCTCCAAATAAATGGTGTTTATTTTGCTATTGCTCTCTCTGCTTTGTAACCTTGTAGGATCCAGTAGTGCACCATTTTGATGACAACATATCTGAATTTTTGGCGAGTTCGCTGGTCACAGCTCCCTGGATCAGGGGCTTGGCATGGCCAGCTGCACCGAAGGTGTCCTGTTAGCACGGAGGGAGCTGCAAGCCAGAGATTGGGCTGGCGTTTCTTGTTACACCCAGGGCAAGGGTCAGGAGTGGGTCTTACTAGGAGTGCTTTCAAGAGAGACTCAATAACTCCAGCATGACCCAAAGCAGAGCTCCAAGAGAGCATCCAATGTGTGTGCTTGGGAAGAAGGGCAAGAGTAGTTGATCTCCATTAATTCAGATGTTTCTGAGTTGTTAGACAGGTACTTACCTTTTTGTGCAGCCTTTTCAAAGCCTGATACTGCCTTTTTTTTTTTTGGTTTGTTTATTGCATAACTCCAATAGAAAGGAATTCCTAAGGCATGAATGCTAAAGAGGAAGGAAAGAATAAGTGGTGCCAGTTAAATTTTCATGTATTTATGCCTTATTATGGCCTGACAGTCAGAAATAATATTCTTTTCCTTTTATCCTGATTTTCTCTTTTGACTGTGTATTAAAAAACCACCAGCAGTAACAAAGTGTAAAAGATTGAATTAAATCCTAGTTAGAATGACTTCACCTTAAATAGTGGAATATCTTAGATCTCTTTCTCTTCCTTTTTTCTTTCTCTCTGTCTAGTCTACAGAGACTTGGCAGTCTCAGATACCCTTGGGTGTTCAAAGGTAGATCAGTCTGCGGCAGGGCTGCCTTTGATGTTTGCACCTACAAAAATGTCACATCACAACCTGCTCTGTTATTTCACATTGAATGTGAAAGATTCACTAAAAGGTTAATTTCAAGTCTTGTTGAATTTTATACCATTAAATTCAATGCCTTTTCAAGGATGCACCTAGAATGGTTTCAGAAGGATGAGACAAGGGGCTGGTTCTAAGTTGCTGCTGCAGCTACGCAAGTGCCCGATAACCGTGCACATGGGGTGCTTGTGGATGCACAGCCCCTCCGTGCAGGAGTGTTTCACCCCCCACTCCCTATGGAGCAAGAAGATCAGGAATTGCTGTAGATACTCGAAATAGGGCTACCTTTACCAACAATACCTTTACCCATTTGTGCATGAGGCCCTAATTTGCTCCGTGTTCAGTCTTGTCAAAGAAAACTCTAAAGGGAGAGAAACACTTCTATACAAATCTTTTGTGGGAGATTTTGTAAGGGTAGTTCTGAATATCTCTTCTGATTTCTGGGGTTTGGGGTTGATTTCTGCAATGATTTGTAGAGTGATTACAAATACCTGGGTAAAATATTTTTGAAACATTGTTTTTCTTGGTTCTTCCCCTCCCTTTCAAAATTTGTGTTTTGAAGACATGCTATATGTTTGCAGTAAACAGGGGCTTTAATTTCTTTGTGGATGCAATAGATTTCACTGGGGAAGGTTGAATGTAATGGATTTCAAACATTCTTCAAGTTGGAGAAAAATACTTGTTTATCAGTCGTATCACAAATACTGCATTTGAAAGATTTCTGAATGGATAAATGCTGAAGGAATAGGAGATACAGGTTATATTTTAAATCGTGTTTAAAAAAAAAAACAACACAATTGCCAAGTAAGTAATTATATTTTCTGTTTTCTCTTAGTACAATGAAATCTTCAGACTCAGCGAGGGTACTTAGGAAAGAAGGTGACCTTCTCCCCCCCTGCCCCCCCCCCCCACCCCCCCCCCCCCCCCCTTCTCCTTCTCCTAGCATAGCTTGGATATGTCATTTAATTGGTTACTGAGCTCGATGCCCCCCACCTCCCCCCCCAAATCATTTTTCCAAGCGAGCAGTGAGAAGTCAGGTAACTCGCTCTAGTGTCCTCACATTTGTGGCGTAGCGGAGGCTGGGATTACATGCTTTGTCAAGCTGTGTTCTTAAGGATGTGCCACATTTCCTACTGTTTTAACACAGGAAATGTCTCTGTCACCAGGCAGCTCTGCTTTTCTGTGCATCCCCTAATTGTGTGTGAACTGAAGGTGCAGCTGGAGAGCACTTCATATCTAATTGGTGTGTGAAAGCTGAGGGGAGAAAAAACAATTAGGAAGTCATGGTCAACTTCAAGAAGGTCTGTAATTGAGGCAGAACTGAAATTAAAAATTGGATTGCTACTGAGCTGAAGTGAAAAGGACTTGTGGAAGAAAACTGGAAACAGCAGAGCAGCTTAGGCTCCAAAGTTCCACTTTCCGAAGTGACTTTGGAGTCTCCCAAGTCCCCGGGTGGAGTGAGGATGTAGGGACCCAAGTGCCTCAGGCGTACATGACGGGGAGCTTAGCTTCCTGAGCCACCGGGCGTTTTTACGAAAAGTCTGTGGGTTACTGTGGCTAAGTTCGGTGTGTTACAGGGTGTCTCTGATTTTGGTCATCCCCCTCTTAATCAATTACAGGCTACTGATAGCGCTGGAACAAGGAGTAACTGCTCTGTTCAGCTGCCTGGTTTTGCCTTCGCTTACCAGCAAGTAAAGAGGTGGAGGTACTAGGCATACTCTTGAGCACTATTTTAAATCCACCTAGTCGAGAGTTTGAAGTAATTCAACAAAGGAGTTCATTTTACTGTTCAAACTGTAACAGTTGCTGTGTACACTAAGTGATAATGAGGCCATTTTAAAATCCTTTTCTTGCCACTTCTAATAATTGGATGTGGGTTTTGTAAGAATGTATTAAAATGTGTATCAGAACAGCTCATTGCCGTTTCATTGCTTGGCTGAAGGGTAATAAACTCTGGCAAGTACTAATTCTTAAAAGTCATGGTCCAACCTGTCACTTTTATTGTGGCGTATGTGGTAATGGCTGATTTTTATCAGTGTCTTAATACCAATTGTGCCAGTATAAACTTAGGTCATAGCGGTGCAAACAGAGAGGTAGTGTGCGTGATGAGCCTCTGTATTAGAAGAACTTGTGGGTTGCTCAGTAAAGCGCTGAGCTGAGAAGCAGCGATGTGCTGTCAACAGGGAGGAGATGCAGTCCTGCCGGCCTGGTGCCAGCAGGAGCTGCAGGAGGTTTTCGGAACATACCAAGAGGAAAAATAAGACAACCAAGAGCAATTCTGAGCAACTAGAAATCAAGAAGTGCCTGATGTGTACTAGCCAGGAAGAGATTTTGTTCTTGGTTTGTTTATTTTTCTTTCCTCGTTATCTTGATGTCGGAGATCACTCTATCCTGTCATTTTACCAGACATTTGCTTATTAAGGTGGTGCGTCAATGTTTGCGTAGGGGAACTCTCATGCTGCTGGGAGAAGCTGGGAACTAATGAATTAAAATTCTTATTTGGGAAACAGGTGGGCAGCCTGCGCAGAGGGCGGTCTAGCTAGCAGGTGCGATACCACTGGAATACTTTCCTTCCAATTAATTAGATTTTAAGTGATCACCAGCTCTATTTCTTCAGACTTCTGTGACCTTAGTCTCCTTCCCTAGAAACTTTAGCCTCATGCTTGAACTATGGAAAAGAGTAGTTTGGGCAGTCCTCGGGTTTCTATTGCCACGGCATGCTGTGTCCTGTGCTGAAGAACTACTGTGTTCCTAACACAGCCGGAGCAATTTGTAACTTAGACGTGCAATTACAGATTTTGTGTGTTCATTTTTTCATGTGCGTTCCTAATAGGAATTTAGGATCTCTTTAGACAAAAGGAACTACTGAATATATTGATATTCTCTTAACAATGATGATCGTTTTGATGGGCACTGCCCCCCAGCTTGGGGGATTTTTTTATCTTGTGTAAAAGACAGAAACTCTGCAGCACGTAAGGAGACTAAGTCAGTCATAAATAGTTGATGGGATAATACCCACTTTCTGAAGTAGTTGGCAATACTGCCCTGGTGATGTTAGCTTGATCCTGCCTTGTTCTTGTTTGTCCGATTGCTGTTTGCCCTGTGCATCTGTCCTGACATTCCCCCCGCCCCCCCCAATTTCTGTGAAGCTCTGCAAAGGCTGGAGGAGAGGGGCTGCTCTTTTTGCCTTTTTGCTGCTTGCTGTTTAGTAAATGATATAAACGGCTGTGTAGCAGGTCAAGGAACGCTTCGAGCATTGACTTTTGCTGCGGCCTATCTATTCAGGCTTTTCCTCCTCTTCCTTTTCCTTTTCCTTCCTCCTGCTCTGGGTTGAGAACAGTACATTACAAATATCACTAGGTGGCATAGCCACCCTGGTGTACTACCCAGGTTAAACCACGTTTGTAGCAACTGAGGTTTTGATTATAGTTTGAAATAATTCCTGTCTAAAAGACACAATGTCCTGGTCTTTTATAGCACAGACTTAACACTTAATCGCTGGACTCAGGCAGAAGGCAGATAGGTGTGTACGCTCCCGCTTGTGCAAGTTAGAGCTGTCCTGGGAAACCTGCCCTGCTTCTGTTAAGTCAGTACAGGCAAAAACCTGGAGATTTTGCTTACTAGGGGAAAAAAAATTGGAAATGACGGTTCCAAAAGCTTCTTGAAATGTTGTTTTACCAGACCCATACCTTAATCTTTCTGTCGAGTTACCAAGCTCCTGTGAATGTCTGTTTCAGCCTTTTGGAATTTATTCTGGGAAACACAGTATATGATCCTAAGTTCAAATAAAGCACTTTATAGTAGGTGCTTATGTTTTAAGCACATGCTTAAGTGTTTTCACTAGAGAAACGAAGAATAGTGATATAAAGCTTGTGCTTGAAGTTGAGTATCAGTTAAGTGTATTGTTAAGCTGGGACTTCTCTGAGTATTTATTTATGAAACTAGTTTGGGGAACTGCATTTAAAAGGTATATGATGGTTTCTGTATTCATTTCTTATTTGGTAGAAATCAAAGTGTAGGTTGGACTGTGTGAGAAAGGTAGATGGATCTAAGTCAAGTTTCCTTTGAGGGTTTTTTTAAATTAGAATGACTTTAGTCCTGAGGACTCAGAAAATTCTCAGCAATTGATGACTGTCTGTTTTTACAGTAAACCCATTGAACTGTGATGTTGTTGGTTCAATTCTCTGAATTTCCAGGTGCGGTGATTTGTCAGCAGTGATTTTGGAGTGGTAGGGATGTGTCTAAGAATGGAATCTTGCTTTAAGTTTACAATAAGAGTTTATGATTTAGAAGTTATGATTTAAAAGAACAACTGTTACATGCTTAAGTATGTTGTATATGTGTTGTATTCGTACTTAGCTGCCTCAATTGAGTGTTTTTGAGTACAGTGACAGTTATGTAAAAGATTGCTGTTTGAAAATAAAGCATGGCTTCAATTTCATTTTTAAGGAAAGATGCTATGAGAGAGTGTGGTGGTGGTATTACTGTATTAATGTAGTTTGAAACACATTCTGGTTACCTATCAAAAGCAAAATAAAAGTCTCTTCCAGAATCCCTCATCAAAATACTCCTAGAAAATCAGAATATTCTGGTACAATAGACCTCAGAGCTGTGAATTAAACATGGGGGATTGGGAATGTCTTGCCTATAATAGGAAATGAAGATTTTTTTTCTAAGGGCCCCGCATTGTCGGTATATTGCATAAATACCAGATTTATTTCCACTGTGAAGAAAAAACTTCGTTGTAACAGAAGCATTTATGCTGAGACAGTGGACAAGGGTGGTGATGCTAGAATAGATTTAGGGAGTCTAACATATACATCCCCTTAGAATGTACCATTCTTCATGTGGAGATCAAGTGTAAGTATTTAAGATGGATGCATTTCCTCTGGGTTCAGTCCCATCCCTGGCTCTATGATAAATATTGCAAGAAAGCGCCAGGATAATCTTGGGTCCTTGCTTAAAATAATGCTATAGGCTTCCCACACAGGAGAGAGTTAGTTGTTGAAGGGGATTTTTATGGCTCACACCAGGACTGACGTCAGGCTCGCCCACAGCCTGGGACTGGAGAAATTCTGAAGCCATGCAGACGAGCCGTTCCTTCCTCTCGGGCAGAATAATCGCAAGCAGGTTTGGCTCCCTGGCTGTGATGCACTGGAGATTTTTGCAGGCAGAGAAGGAGATTTTCTAAAAACACTGTGTGAAAATAAAAGCAATAAAAGTGTCGTTAGTGGAAAACACAGTTTGTCCCTGTGCATGTCCCTTGTCTGTTATTTTTTGTTTTGGTCGTCTTTTTTTTTTTTTTTTTGACATGTCTTGAAAGAGATGTTTTTCTCTGTGATCTGTCCATTTCCTTCTTCCTTATCACTCCTGGCCTGATTTTACTTCTAGGTGTCTACTTCAGTGTGTTCTGGTGAGTACGTGCATGTAACTGTGTTGATCTGTACTAATCCTCTCTGTTGATGTGCCGTATTTCTTTGCTTTGTTTCCCCTTTTGATTAGATACACAGAGCAACTTGGCCAAAAGCATGCCACAGGTCAGTGGGAAAATGTGGGGTTTTTCTTCTTCCATGCCTATTAAAAGATGGAAAGAGTTATAGTCCCTGAGATGCTTGCTCTGAAGTGTTCTTCAAATGAGAAGTTAAGAAAGACACTTGAGAGAGTATATTTTCTGCATCTTACTAGACAGCCTAAAGTTAAGCCCTCTTAGCATTAATCCTGCTGGAAGGAGAAGTGTTTGCTTTTAGAATGGTTTCATCTTGACAGTGAATGTGACGTGAAGAAGACAAGCGACACCAAGCCCAGCCAGACATCCTCTCTTTCATTGGTGCAGCATGGAGGAGGTGAGGACAACACTGAGGGCAAGCTTTCTTCTTTTGCTTCTTGCAGTGGAGAGGTCAGGTTTAGGTACACCATCTGCTCCTGCTTTTTGCATTAAAAATTTCCGTGTAGCACATAGCAAAACCCAGCTATGAGGGGTTCTTAGAGTGAAAAATTTGCACGGGTGGTGCCAGGAATTGTTCTCACTTGGGGTGCAGAATTGCTCACACAAGCAACTTCATAAATTCAGTGTTGGTACCTGTGCTGAATTTGGTTGTTCTTGCTTTGACTTCCCTGAGGTTTAAGTTCAGCTAAGTCTGATTCAGATGGGAAGGACACCAACTAACTGTCATAGCAATCACCTCTCCATGTATCCCTCCAGATTCTACTTTTGTAAAAAGTTTTAAACAGCTGAGTGTGTGAGGACTTAAGTCCTATAGCTCAGAGCTGTAAAGTAGACTTTACCTTAACTTTTTTCTTTGCTTTTATGTGGATATCACTATCGTATCTTGGCCTGCTAGGATCAATTCTCTTTATGGTGTTGTGCAGTCCCTATAAAAATATCAGTTTTGAGCAAAAACAGTAGAATTTGAACTGGTTACAGTTTGATCAGGTGATACCGTAGGTTAACATCATAGCATATGACAAATAGAATCTGAAGCTAAACTATTCTAAACTATCTCTGTGAAAGCAAATGTGAGGTAGACATTGTACACGTTGCCCCTTTTACTTAAGGAAAGTACCTTGAAGTCCCCTAATTTGCTACCTGTCTTCCGGGGTACTCTGACAAATGCTTTCGGCTCCTAGGCCTGCAGGACAACTTGGAGTTTTGAATTTCAGAGATGTCTTCATGCAGTTTTCTAAGCTGAAAAATACCGTGTGTTTGTGTGGAGTGTTGTGGACATGTAACTCGAGGCTTGTTCTGGAAAACTGACTTACCTGTGCCGACATCAGTTTTGTTGTCCTGCTAGGGAGGTAAGAAGGACTAGGAGAAAATATAGTGCTTTCAGAGACTCTTTTTGCTCTGGGTGTGCGGCTCTTTTTATTTTGTTCATCAACCAGGATGCTGGGCCACTCATCCCTTGTCTTGGAGCTGTGCTATGTCAGCTGGATAACAGGGGACTCACAGCAGTGAAGTTCCTCTGCTAGTCATCAGTGGGGAAACCCCAGACTGGGGTTAACCCTTTCAAACCGGTGCGAATAACATTCATGTTGAAATTAAGATAGAGATTGATGCAAAAAGGTCAGTATGTGATTGCCGACACCAGAAAAGCTGTTCTAGCTTGCACTTTACAAACTTCAGCTGGTAATTATACGCATAATCTCTAAAAGCTTTTAGATCTTACTAAATATGTTTCTTATGCTTGGATTTTGTTAGTTATTTGCTTCCTATTCCACCTCTTGAGAAAAATGTGGTATTAGGCTACACAATGATAAGAGAGAATCTGCTCGAGACCAAACAAAATAAAATGGCCAAACATTGGAGGAGCATCAGTGGACACTTGGCGTGTCCTAGATATCAAAGCTGATCAATACTGATGGTGAAAATCTCAGCATAAATAAAGACAGACTTCCTTCATGCTGGTGGTTCCAGAGCTATGCAAGTGAACATGAGTGCATCCGTGTGGTCTTTTCAAAGTGAAGCCCTTCTGCAGGGTGTCTTTGAAACCATTCAGGCAAAATCCCCTTTAATAGGGAACAAGGCCCTAGGGCACTGAAGAGAGAAGCTCTTTCAGGAGAAATTCTCGAAGTTGGCCATAGAAGGCTAACATACAGCAGGACAGGCACTGGAAGAAATGCTGCAGCAACAGCTGTATTATGTGTTTGTAGCACCCATTATGGATCATTTATGCCTTCCCAGCCCCTGAGAGATACAAATTAATATCCTGTCCACACGTTCTTTTGTCAGAAAAACAAGTTCTGGGAAATAGATGCTTTGAGACTGCTGCCAACACCTTTCTTTCCCATTTTACAAACTATTGCAAAGCTTTGAAGGTTCTGTTTTGTCCATAGCATGCTTGATTTTTGTCAGAAACAGTCTGAAAATGGTCAACTCTACCAGGAAGCCTAAAAATAAAGGAATACTCAGAAACATTTTTTAGAAAGTTTTTGTTATACTGTAGATTGGTTTCATACTATAAAACTAGTTCCAAATGGCAGGAGTGCTCTTGATGACAGCAGTGTTACTGTGTAAAAGTTGGATCGTGATTTTACAACCTGTTTGCTGTATTCCACGTGAAAACTCATTAATTTAGTTGTATATGCGTAGTAAATTAGTGAGGATTTCTGCATCTAAGTGATTAATCAATGAAAAGCCAGAGAATCCAGGGACAGGTTTGTTTGTCAGCTGCTGGGTTTGCTCAGTCTTGTGTTGGTGGTTTTAATTCTCTGTGTTGCAGTTACATTGCTTGTAGCGTGAGGATAATAATGCTTGCCCAGCTCTATAATGTGTTTGAAGACATGCTCTGAAAAAGTGCATTCATAAATATATAATGTTTAAAAAAACCCCAAACCAAACAACTAGAAAACACAAACCCTGAGCATAAGTGAAATTAGAAAAATGAAGGTGAAATTTGAGATTAATCCCAGAGAGGGGAATGGTGACTGTTTAAGGAGGTGTAGTTTTAAGATAGTTTAAGGGGAAAATGTAAAGTAACAATTACTTGAGGGAAAAACCGGGAATGACCTGTGAGAAGTCCCAGTGTTGAAGTCTGTTTCGTGAAAAGCAATCTGACACACAGTCCTTTCTCTTTTCCGTCTCTCTCCCAGTTCTTCATTGTGTTTAAACTGGGAGGAAGACCTCTGTGGTTGAAGGCCTCCAGGAAAAGTATGTAACCAAAACCGTGAAAGCAATTATCAGGGAAGCAGAAATCAGCAGCTTCTTGCTAGGAAAGTGTGTTTATCCTAGATGAGGCAGACTGTCGGGTACAGGTCAAAGTGCTAGATAAGATGCAGAATCAAAAAATGGAACTTGGGGTTTGTGGAAGCTATTGACAAAGTGCTCGTTGATTTGATGTGGCTGGAATTTCATTTACAATATATTATGGTTTAGAGGTTTCCTCAGTGCTAGTGACTTACCACCTTTTTAGGAATTTCTTTAGCTGTATTTGTTTAGAATTTTTTAGCTTTCTTCTCCTGCTGTAACTGATTCTGAGCAGGCGTGGGGAGGACGCCGGTACAGCGCGTTCTGTATGGCTGCAGGCAGCTGAGCTGACAGGGACTCTGTTTTCTGACTTGTGAAAAACACTTGGTCACTATTAAGAGACTGCTTCTGTGATTATTTTGTTTGTTTGTTTATAGAAATCAAATTTTTTTGAGCTATTCCAGCAACTTCAGTTGGTGCACACACTGCCTTATCTTCCTCCTAGGTGTGAGCATTGTTTATGTAAATAGAAAAGGCCATATGTTAATGATGCCACGAGTAGATGCTTGCAGGATTTAGACACAGGCCTTTCAAATGCTCCTGTATCCAGGTTAAGTGAAATAAGATGCCATGTTACCATTTGCGGTGTGAGATATGAGCGCGATGGTTGTCTATAGCGAACGATGTAAGGAGACAATGGGAATGGCTAGGAAGGGGAGATGCAAGGTATGAATTTGCAGCGATGTATCTGTAAGCAGAGGGGGAGTAGGATGGATGGAAACGGTGTTACGAAATTTGTAGAGCTGGTGGATAAATTTATGTTGTGAATGAATGGCAAGTCCTGTGTAAGCCTGTGGAAAGATGGGAGATTTTCAAACTAATATAAATGAGTGTTGAAAAAGGAAGAAGCATGAGTGAAAAACAAACTTGGGAGCTAAAGGAAGGATGTTACTGAAGGAAAAGGAGCACACTTGGCTAGACTGAAGACGGCTGACCGGTTGAAGAGAGTAACTGCAAAGTATTGAGTCTGAATTATGGGTCAGTCTGCACTGACACCAGACTTGGTCCGTGTGAGAGAGAGAAAATTTGATTTACAGTATCTGTACTGCATGTGGACAAGGGTTCTTGGCAGTAAAACATCTGTGAGCTTAGAGAGGACATGCAGGTGATAGTAGTGAGTTAGGTCAGTATTTCTGATGGGGAAAAAGATTAAGGCTTGACTTGGAACAGGGTCAAAAGAGAAGATGAGATGAAAGAGTAGGAGTAGGCAGGAAGGAAAGATAGTGGGCACTAGAAAGATAAGTGATCAAGTATTGCTATGGGGAAAATAGATGTATTGGAGGAAGAAAAAAAGTTTACATGTCCTTTATCTTTGGTAGAAAAGGAGGATGACATTACAGATGTGTCAACTTGAAAGGAAGGGAAAGATTGTTATGCTTTCCAGTGTTCTTTGAAGAAATCATTAAAATCCTGTGCAGAAGAACAATGGAGATGGACAGATAAGAGTCAAATGCAGTTAAAAGACAACCATGATGGTGATGCAGGATTCAGTGAAATCAGAGAAGTAATTGTTTTGCAGGGAAGCTAGCCAAACAGGAGTGTTTATACTGGAAGAGGTCAGCTTTGGGGTTTTTTTATCATTCCATCTGCGTTATAGTAGCAGAAGGGCATGGTGTGAAAGAGGGTGAGCCAGATCTGAGACTGAATCATCTCTGACTTTTCTGGTCTTGCATTACAGTGACTCACTGATATCAGTAAAAGTTAAGGAAGGATAGGAAATGGAGGTCTGAGATCAGAAAAGACTTTTCGTGCTGCTACAGCATCTACTCATTTGGCATGTCACCATGACAAAATTTCGCGTGTGAGAGGAAGGTGCAAACAAACCCGAAGAACCTTTGTTGATCTCTTTAAAAAAAACCCACAAAGAAACCCCCCAAAAAAACAAGAAACCCACCCACCCCCCGCCAAACAAAAACCCCAATAACAAAAAACCTGAGCCTATACACTGAAACTATAGGTTATCTGTGGTGGAGAGGTTGCTGTAGCTGTGTTGCTCACATAGCACGAGGGCTGCTGTGAGTGGTAAAACCTTTCAGCTGCTCGAGCAGTCCTGGCTCCTACGGGCTGCCGCCTGAACACATCTGTAATTTCTGAAGTCTTAAGGTGATGGTACCTGGTCAGAAGCCTATGGTTTCTGTTCACAGTTGTTAGTTGCTGCAGATTTATCCCAGTTTCTGTCTGTGATGCGCATAGGTACCAATGTGAATTTCTCTGTCTCCTCAGAGCCTGGCATTGCCGGAAACTTGGTAGAGAAATTGTTTCTAAATGTCAAAACAGTCTCTCTTGACCTGACTGTTCCACGGAGGCAATGTGGTGGAAGTGTGGCTGATGGAGCCAGTGACAGACTGGCTAGTGGTGGCTCATGACAGTGATTAACTGAGAGCAACATTTTTGTCCTCGCTGGGGTTACACTCTGGCGCAAGCAGTTGTGGCTGTTGGGTGTTGTGGTCAGTATGCGCTTCCTGGGCTGCTGTCGAGATGTTACCAACAATCCAAGGTGAAAAATTTAGTTATTGTTTCTAAAGTAATTTTTGCTTTCCATGTAAGTTTGGCCAAGCTTGGCTTTTAATTAAAAGCTCTGTTGTAATGAAGATGGAAAGGTCTAATTGAGTGCTAAAGGAAGTAGTATGTTAAGGCTTGTGTGGCTGGCCGTGTGCTAATTGATATGAAGTGTTCAGAACAAAGAAGTGTTTTTCATATATGTCTAAAATATCTGTCAGCTGATTCAGAAAATGTCAGAAGTACCAAACTAAGCAATCTCCTTACACTAGATAATTCTTTCCCCACCAGAAGAGGAGTAGGTGGATTTACGAGCTGAACAGAGGTGGTTCTGAAATTCTATGTGAAAAAGACCTCTTCTGCTTATCTTTTAGTTCCCCAGATGAGCTCTTTGGACTGAAAGTAGAAGCAAACTCATAGCTTAACAAATTTAGTCTTGTGTTTGGGTCCTTAATGGGATGTTTCTTACAGAGGCCACTAGGTTACATTGCTTCAGTGGTTTCTTTTTCCTGACAGCATAGCAAGTAGCCTATCGTAGGCAACAACAGAGAGGAATTCAATTTATTTGCCATTTCGGATGCTTAACTTGTTGACTGCATTGTAGCTGGTCTAAATTCAGAGCTACAAAAGGAGTAGGCCTTGAGTGACACATGAGTAAAGGAGCCCTTGAAAAGCTGAAAGAAATGTAAGATTTGAGAGACACTGAGTCCTCATAAAGCTTGTAGCCCTGGTTTTTATCACTGTTCAGACCATTTACTTTCCTGCTTAGAAATGAGCATGTGAAGTGAGCTCTCCTTCTTCACTGCCAAACAACCGCTACTGGTGGCTTCTCGACACACTTTCTAGAGTCTAGATCCTCTAGTAATATGGAAATTAGTGTCGCTCTGCTTGGTTGCAGCACTGATTTACAGCCTATAATGATTTGAGTTGGGGCTGGTTGTATTTACCTTTAAAGATGTATCCTGAGTCCTAGTTTGAATCTTAGCTTTGGTGTGAGACTTGAGGTTTAGCATCTGGATATGAATTTACATTTTATAAATATTTGCTATTGCAGTGAGTCAAACAAGAGCCTCAATGGAGAGGACACCCAGCACTTTCAGGTTACAAACCTAGGGTTGGGACCATCCTCTCTTTTTTTTTTTATTATCCCATCCCCCCCCCCACCCCCCCCCAGCCTCCTGGTAGCCCACATTACCATTTATTTGTCATTTACTGCTCCCTGGGTCTATTGGTTTCTCAGCTTAGAAACAGCTGCCATGTGATGTGAATGATATTTTAAAGTCCCATGTTTGAGTTCTTGTGCTAGCAATGTGCAGAGAATTGGCAAGCTCTCGGAAACAAAATGGCATGCTTTATTTTGTCACTAGAAGTATGTTCAATCTGCTATTTGATTCTCTGTAGCATTTTGATTAAGAACTCCAGTGAAGTTATGTGAAAAGTGAAAATCCTCTTTATTCTTTCTCTCCAAGAAAATGAGACGCACAACATTGTCAAAATATTTGCCTAATCTTGCAGATTTGGATACTTGTTGTAGTTCTTCTGACAGACCAAAACAATGGTCATTAAATGAGAAGCAGATGCAATAAGTATGCAAGCGAGCTTACTTGGATAGACTGAGGGGGAAGGGGGGAAGCTGCCAACAGTGCTCACTAAGCACTGGAGAAAAAAAGAAAAGGAAAATCTTTCCTTGCTATTGTATCCCATAAATAATAATTTTCCTTTCGTAATCTAGGCATTGTACTTTTCTGCACTGGTGTTTTCATATGTTCTGGTGCAATATTGACTTCAAATCCGGATGCTCCTGTTGGCTTACTTGAATTTCTTCCTTGCCAGGAAAGGAAAATGCCAAAGAAATGCTTTAGCTTGGTGTTTTGTGTTTTGGTTGGTTGGTTGGAGTTTTTTTTGTAGGATTTGTTTTTTTCTTTTTTCTCTTTTCTGGTTTCACCCACTGCAGCACCGTTATTTTAGGACTAAAGGACATTGTCCAGGAAGAACCTGGGTATGCTAAGTTATGTTCATGGTTTTGTGTGATTGGGAAGGCAGAAACTGCTGAAAATAAAACCCTGAGTCTGACCTTGGGAGTTGTTAAAATTTCTATCGAGGTGTGGAGTATGTTTCTTGAGCCACGTAGCTAGTAAAGGTGTTTTGTGGTTGCAGGGCTGCTGCTATATGGACTCATCAGGACATTGAGCCAAAATCTGCCTTAAATTATGGATAGAATTAGAGCTTTCCAGCTTTACTATTGCTTCAGTTATTTACTCAAACCATAAGAATTAAAGATCTGCCTTTAAGAAAGAGGACTGGTTTATTATTCAGGATCTTCCTTCAGTGATCTGTGTACATTTGAGCTCTTCTATGATTGCTGTTAGTGTTCGTGTTTTCTTATGTGTCCTTAAGTTACCTGTAAGTTATAGGTATTAGCTGCTCTGTGATGATTCTTGGTCCTTGAGTTAAAAAGGAAAATCAAACATTGGCAATATGGTTGTATATCACTTTGCAATTCAAATTCTGGGTCTCCCTGCTGCTCCACCCCCAGATCCTTGCATCTTCTTTAGGACTGTGCATAAACCGGTGCGTGCACACACACACGCACGCGTACATGCACGACTATTTTTCAGCAAGAACATAAAGAAAATGCCATTTTGGGCATACATGGAAAAATACGTAATAAGGATAGGGATATCAAAGTCAAAACAATGTATTGCTTAGAAAAATAAATGTAATAGGCTGCCTCTAAGGCAAGGACAGAGGAGTAGCACAATATACTGCATTACAGAAGTTCCTCGTTTCTAGAGGAAAGACACTGGGGTGTGATGCCTGCAGATCAGCCCAGATTGACTTGGTTTGCAAAAACCTGTTCTGGGTCAGATGTCTCCCAGTTCTACGCCAGTCCACCAGCGTACAGTAACTCGGATCAGATGGCTGTAAAGTCTGTCTGCAAAGACCAAGCACCTCTTGTGTGAGGTTTTACTGTTTTTTAAAATGTATGTCGAGTGTGCTCAGGACTTAGATCTAAATGGACTAATTGTAGGGCTTTGTTTGTGGGCTTACATCACACTGACTATGGATTGAATTTATTTGTGTATGATGAGCTGTTGCTAAGGCTCTTGAAATGGCCTTCCATTTGTCTTGTGTATTATACTGTATCCCTGCCTTGTCCCACAGTCATCATGGAATCGTAGAATGGTTTGAGTTGGAAAGGACCTTAAAGATCATCTCATTCCAACCCTGCTGCCCTGGGCAGGGACACCTCCCACCAGCCCAGGTTGCTCCAAGCCCCATCCAGCCTGGCCTTGAGCACCTGCAGGGATGGGGCATCCACAGCTTCTCTGGGCAACCTGGGCCAGGGGCTCACCACCCTCACGGTGGGGCAGCTGCTTGTAGAAAAGGTATCCTGTTGAGCAATGCCACTGCTCGAATTTTGTTTTCTCCGATTTTGCCGGGGCGGGGCGGGGGGGGGGGGGGGGGGGGAGGAGGGAAGTATTGCATTGCTGGTCCTCGTTGCAGACCGTGCCATAATAGGTTGTGATTTTCAAAAGGTGTTTTGCCTTGATTTCAAGAGCATCAGGTTCTTTGAGAGAATGCAATAGTCCAAGGTTTAGGAGATGCAGAGCGTATTAAATGCTTCTGTTACCTATTCACAGATTCAGTATTGCCAAGCTCCAGATACAGAGTAGCTAAAAGTGTCTGCTGTTGTATTTGACTCTTTGCTGTTGCTATAGTATTTGCTTTAGATTCTTTTCCATTTCTTATTTTTGCTAGTATAAAGGGTTATGCACAATTAGTAAGATATGAAGCAGTGTAGAGATCATTGTCTGGATTCTACAGTTAGAGATATATATTTCCCTAATTACTTCTTTAATTAATGAGTCTTCTTGAATATGAGGTACTTGGAGTCTGAGAACCTGCGTGATACCTGAAACAATCTATTTTATATATATATCTCTGTTTAAAAAAAAAAAAAAAAAGACACTGCGTAAGGTAAAGAGAAAGATTTGGAAGCAGCTAGTCAGATAATAATTCTCTTCCTGTAGCTCTGTGTCAATGGAGAAGTGGTTCTTCTGGCCAAAACTTAAAAACAGTTGAATCAACTCAATACCCATGTTTAAACATCTGGAAAAAATATTTATAATTCTTGAGAGAAACACAAAAATGTGGATCATTAACTGTGGTTAGAGAGACTTTATCCACACACGTATAGCTCCAGTGTGAATAGATGATACTTCACTGCATACAGCCTAGTGTAAATTTTGGATCTCTGTTAAGGATTTGCATGTGTCTTTCACTCTGGGTCTGTTCCTGCTGACTAGCGGGGGCTGAAAGTACTATATGTTCAGAAACCAAGTTCTGCCTGCGAGTGACCCCACTCCTATCTCTTTTCTTTCTTCTTTTCTTTTTTTTTTTTTTTAACAGACCTCTCTAATATGTTGGGGTTTTTTTCCCCTCAGTGTATTTCTAATGTGACATAAAGTCTCTCATCCTTCCACTTCCTGAAGTGCATAACTCGGGTTTATTTTAGGTGGCACCCCTGAAGTCAGTGACAGAGCTCTGACTCTTGAGGGACGCTGAGACCCCGATGGAGGAACTGTGGTCCACCATAGGGCGCTGCTCATAAAGCCCTTCAAACACAGATGGGATGAAACAGTGACCCTTTGGAAAAGGTCAGCTCCATTTGATGGGAATGGAATGACCCTATTTTTCACCTATTGACTTTATAATATTACATTTATTTACTTTACTTAATGATTGTTATTTGTCTTAGCATATGAATGTTTCTTGTACAGAGCGATGCATTTTAATACCTTCAAGATGTAGGGAGAAATGGTGGAAGCACCAAAAGTGATCGGAATGTCACTCTTGGCTTTGATTGTGTATCCTGAGTTGTCTGATGCTTCTGAAAATTAAACCACTGGTGTAAGTGCCTGAGCGTGACCTCCTGACTTTACTCTTCCTGGAGGGGTAACTTGTAAGAGAAAGTTCGTCTTGACAGAGCTGGGAGTAGAAGCCTTGTGCCTTCAAATAAGGGCTCTAACCACTAAGAGCCTCCCATTCACCATCTTTTGATTCATTTCTAACATGAGTTTAAAGCCAGTCATGAGTTAATATAAGAGATAACAGGAATAAGTGCTTCTCAGATGCTGAAAATATTTTTTTTTTATTGTAATTTTTCTGTACCAGCTTCAGCTAGCTTGTAAAGGGACTGTAGCAAAGCAAACTGACTTGTATTAATTTTTTTTAATCAGTGAAATTAAGCTGAGGGCCAACTGGAAGACTTTGGTTCTACTGGAATAACATCTCTGATTAGCTTGGGGCTAAATTACTAATTCCAGTGAGGGATTTTGAATTTTTCATTGGGCTTAATGTGCAAAGCCCTTAAATATTCTGTCATATTTAGTAATCTAAAATACCAGGACCCTGTGAATCTGCGTCTAAAAGGCTAAAGCCCCCCAAAATAATGCTAAAGTTTTTGCTTTAATATTCTAAACTAAACAGATGTTGCTTTTACTGAAGTTTTCTGCACCACTACTGAGCAATAGTGTAATATTTGAATAC
This sequence comes from Pluvialis apricaria, assembly GCA_017639485.1. Lineage (NCBI taxonomy): Eukaryota > Metazoa > Chordata > Aves > Charadriiformes > Charadriidae > Pluvialis > Pluvialis apricaria. The sequence goes on along the minus strand of CM030015.1, from coordinate 19,282,016 downwards.
TTTTAATGTGACAGGTTCTTTGGTGTTAAGATTTCAATGCAATTCAGTACACACAAACTTGGAGCATTGACACCAATTAAATCTTACCAAAAGCATTAACATTTTCTGAATATTGTACTCTAATGATGGCAACTTGGTAAGATACATATCTAAACAGCAAACATGAAATAGCATCTACTGAAATGCATATAAATTGAGTTCTAGCTGATGATTAGTAGTCTATACAGCCGTTACCTTGAACTCTGTAAAATCTGGGGCATTACAATTCAGCAGGGGGAAAAGTGGACAATTTCAACAATGATGGAGGCATTGTTAGTGAGCAAAATTAAGTGGCTGATGATAATTGTGACAGCTTACAAAGAATGATGTTATTTACAAAAGCTCCTTTTTGCATGGAACCTGACGTCTTCTCCCATGAGCTTGCTTATAATTCATATTCCGCTTTAATATGCCTGCAAAATGTGCTTTCTTTCTGTATACGTATTATTTTTAGGATGTTATGTTTCCTTGGTGCATACACAATGAGCCTGAAATCCTGTAGGAATGTGTTTAATTTGAAAGTTTTATCCTCTGGGCCTGGTTAATTCAAATACGAGGCTCCGAACAGTGCTGCAGTGCCGGTAGGAATGCGGGAATGGCAAATTGTCTGCACAAAGGCAACAGAGAGCCCGTGCAGCTGCGATGCCTGTGCGGAAAGGTGCCAGTATCCTGAAGATCTCCTTTCTGAAGCCACTCTGCTCGCTTCTTTCCTCTGTCAGTCCTGTGCACTAATAAAATGAACGTTTGGCCAGCTTTGCTTTCATTTATATCCTTAGTGTTGTTTCTAGGGATCTCCTAATTACAGCCTTCCCAGATATTCTTTTAGCCGGTGGCACGGTATGTAGCAGTGAACTGCTTGACTTCATTGTTGGTGATGCAATGCCTAGACAGGATTTGAAGAGAGTTTGTTGGTGTCTTTTAAAGCTGGAAAAAAAATTGAACTGTGGCCAGTATTAACCCCACCCGATCTTTTTTCTTTTTTTTTTTTTTTTTGGAAGATGGAAAGAATACACTTGCTGAGTCTGTCCTACTCTGAGAGCAGCAAACTATGTTTGCGTCTGTAGGAATGCGAGAGCCGAGGAATTCCAATGTGCAGCCTGCTGGAAAGCGCTGCTGGCTCATGGGCAGCAGAGGGGAACGGGCCTTGCGACGAGGGCTCGGGGGGAGAAATGAAAGGCATTTTTTTATAATACCCTGGGCAGCATACGCAGGATGTTATGTCTGGCTTGGACTGGGCTGACGTGGTGCCTCAGATTTTTTTTCTCGTAATGCTGGAAAAATAGATATAAGGGAAATACAGAGATAGAAATGGAACAAAATTAAAATGAAAAGCAAGCTTTACATTTCACAGCGAATAATTTGCAGCATCTTTCCTGAAAGAAATTGGGCTGCCACTAGAGATAGGAAGCAAGCAGCATCAAATTTTCTGCAGATTTATAGTCCCCTTGAATATCCAAATTATTTCATCCCCTTTCCGTGACTTGGGAAAAGGCATGGTTCGGGGCAGCTGTGGGGTGGGGTTGGGAGATGCCTCCAAGCAGCCCAGCTAAAGGAGAATTCCAGGTGTGTGTTAGAAGAGAGAAGACAGTAGGGTGGAGAACAGGGATGAGAAAACTCTGGGCTTGTAGCTGGCCAAGGAACATCTCTAGGCTTGTACATACTGAGGCAGGAAGGGAAGGTATTCGCTCCTTCCATAAAAGGGGATCTGCGTTTACTGGAGAGTCGTGTCTCTCTTTCTCCAAGTACCTCTGGAGGGTGGAGTGGATCTTATTACTTTTCCATAGCTGCTCATAAGCAAGTAGAGTTTAAATTTGCTTCCTTTCCAGGAAGGGGATGCAGTCAGATTTTTCTCCGGTCTCTCTGATGCTAGACCTGTCTTCAATTCAAGTCAGCACTCAGCCTGGTACCCTTCTTGGAATAAGTCTGTCTTCCTTGGCTTTCATTTTGACCTGATGTAAGATGAATTTCCTTTCTATTTGAAAACTACATATCCAGGCTCTGTGTAGTCCTTGCCCTCTGTGGAATTCACTCGTTGCACCCCAAAATGTGGCGTCTTTTTTAAGAAACAAAAGTGTTTAAAAGCATGTGTGTGTATATGGGGGAAATCCCATTCAGTGCTCTATATCTGATCAGCGACTGTAGGCTGTCAACTGCCTCGTTTATTTCAGCATATTAATAATGCAAGTCCCTAAGGCTGATTGTTGTCTCTGGAGTCTGCTATGTGCAAGTGCTTTTCTATTCCAATGAATTCAGTAATCAAAGTCCCACTGGCAGGGCCAGTGCTGAGCAACCCCTGGCTTAGAAAAGATAAGCCATGCTTGCTTGCCCTTTTTTTTTTTCTTTTTTTTTTTTAAATTTTATTTAGGCTGAGCCTTACATTGCCCAGGAATTTTTGTGTACCTACTCCTGACTTTCATATACAGTCCAAATAACAAATGAAGGCTTTCTTTCGTCATTTTAAATAGTAAGAGATAGAACAGAATGAAACAACAATGCCATTGTATCCTCATCTTGCTTAAAAGGAAAAGTGCTTTGTTTGAAGGAAGAACGGACAAAACATTCACTGGAGTTTGTGTTCTTCAGCTTTCAAAAGTCGCAGGGAGAGTTACTCCCCCTGCTTCCCTAGGAGTGTACACTGGGATTTCTAGCTCAAATTTATTTTGCAGAGACTTTGGAGTCAAGTTTTTATATCTAGTTTTTGATGTAGGACCTAATTAGGCCCTACACATCTTAATACTTTTTGCTACATCTGCATTAAAGATGACATTGCATATATTTGCATACAATTTACATTTAAAAGTTAGCCATGCTGTGTGCAATAATCATTTTAACCAAGTACCATTGACAGTCAATATTGTGAATAAGCATACGAAATACCTGGGGTTTATGGGAATAAGCATACAAAATATATGGGTGCCTACAGTCTTCTTTCTCAAGCAGTCTTGAGAAATGTGGATATTTTTTTTAGCATCATATGTTTTCTGGGATATTTCCCACAAACAAGTGAGCAAGAGCAGCTTAAAGATTAGCGCTCCTGCTTTAACTAGAACCTACATGTGGAAGACTCTGTCAAACCATTCCAATACTCACCAAAACTTACCCCAAAGTTTGAGCATATACAGTCTGCTACGAGTGCCCTTGTGAGTCACGATGCTCAGATGTGGCATTCGTTTCTGGAACTTCAGCTTGGTGCCACTCTGAATGTAAATGGTAGCTAAAAAGCAGATCTCTGGGAAGGTCTGAGATTATTCGGATTTAGTTCTGGCATGTAAAAGATTGTTGGGTTACTAATTTGTTTCCAAAAGTACAGCTAATAATGGTCAATGGTGGAAAATCCTGAGGTGGTCTTGGTATTTTGCTGTGGAAGCATACGGAGTTGTTCAGTTTTTCATTTCTCTCGAATCAGAAAAGGAATCTACAAGTGGCAGGAAGTCAGCAAAAGAAACAAAGCGAGTTACCTTGCAGGGCAAAGGATCTGTGTGTGTTGACACTTCGGCCAAGCATTCAGCCCAAGAGGTGCAGATTTACATCTTGAACAGTCGATTTAAAGAACAGGCCAGCAGAAGTGGCTATGTTTTACTTGGCAAAGCTCAGTCTTTTTTTTTTTTTTTTTCTTGGCTGAGGAGGATCGACATTTCTCATTTCATGATTATGATGATGTCAAAACCTTTTCAGACTTTCTTAAAAAAAGCCTGAAAAGAGCTTGCAGTCAGCTGGTACTTAGGCTAGTAAAGATCAGACGGAGGCATTTTCTTTTTAGACAGACTTCAGATCTGATTCTCTGAGGTGGAAACTAGGAGTTTGACTTTCGTGCTACAGATGAGTTGCACAAACCAGCAGAGTCAAATGTAAATTTATGTCTCGGCAGTTAAGTAATAGGAAAAATCAAGAAGGATGAATAAAATTTTCTACAATCTCTCATCTGTAGGCAAATAATTTTACTTCTTTGCATTTACTTATCTGACTGCTTTCATCTGTGCAGACAACATAGGCAGCTGAGGTTTGGCAAGTTGGCAAGCTGATGAATTAAGGATTTGATTTTGCAATATTGAAGTTAACTGGAGTTTTTCCATTGTCTTGGTCAGATGCCTTAGAAACATGTGTTCCTCTGTTAGGTCAGGAACAGAATGAATCCTCCCTTCTGCTGTATTCCCAGAAAAATGGAAAGGGGTTCTAAATCACACAACCTCTTAAACTTTGTATCGCTGGTTTCTTTACTCTGCTTCCTCTACAAACTGAGCACACTTGAACTCATCTGAGAAGCTACGAGCTGGCACACTGCTTCGATAGCAGTGTGAAATCAGCTGCGCCGGTACAGCACCACGTCTGCCAGATGATGCGGCTTCATCAACTGGAGTTGCTAACACTGGATTAACCACTACGATACTGTATAACTAACGGGATGAGGATTGCCACGGTTGCCATGTAATTGAATCAACTACGATTCTGGCTGTACAGTGCCTTATAAAATCAAATACATTTCATGTTAATAATCACAATAATGTAGACAAAAGTACTTTGGATTGTCAATGACGTAAATGTTTACATCTCAACGAGCCAGTGCAAGTAAAGATTTGCAGCGAGGTAAATACTTCAGAAATACTGAAGTTAAGTCAAGGGTTTTGGCCTGTTTAGAACTTCTGTTCTCTTCTCCCTCCTCTGCACTGCACTTCAGTTACTCTGAAGACAATATGGCGCACGCATGAGGTATGCAATACCTGCTTTGCCTTTACAAGTCTAGGACAGCACACAGTTGGGAGACTTGACTCAGCTCCTGACTCTCTAATCTTCTTTTGTGGCTGTGGGAAAACTTGCCTGAAAATAGCTGGGTTTGCTCCTCAAAAAAAAAAAAAAGACTGCATTGTGTTTAAGTAATTTAATTTTATATTAACTTTGTGCTTCCTGACATTCACAATTTTTTTAATAACGTCATCTCGTCCTAGGCAATCAAAGAGTTTTTTCCATAGGGGCCCTTTTCAGACAAAAGGCTTTCAGAGCAGCTCCTCTGTAAGTGCATTCTACACCATATGAATTCTGTAGAACTAAGTTCTGAAAATGACTGTCGTATCTGCTTAGTAAAACGTGAGCTTAGTTTCAAAACCCATGAACTATGAAGTGTCCCCTCCTTGGAGAGTGCTCTTCTGAGGTAACATTTCTGCTTTTATATTTACAGACAGACATTCTAATTATCTGGATGATTATAATGAATGTGTTGCTTATAACCTATTATATGAGGGTTGAAAAAGCTGGAGGGTGATTGTAGACCCTGCTCTTGTCTTAAATGATGAGAAACTAAAATATAAGAGAAGAATGCAAAAAATAGAGCATAAAAAATGTTTTACTAATGAAAACCTTCCAGATTAAGCACAAAAGGAGAGGGTAAAGGAAGAAAACGTCCCACAGTAAACGAATCGTGCTGAAACAAGTAAGAGATTTGAATCCAACTCAGAACGTGCTATGTATAATTGATGATTAGTATTTATTTTGATAGTGCTGCTCTTTTTTTCTTTGTACTACCAAAGCTTAACTGCACACTAAAATTTGTCAGTAAGGAAATGAGTGGCTTTGGGGTTTCTTTTTCTCAGTCCGTATAAATACAAAATCATTGCATTGCTATTGCAGTTGATATCAGCTGTAAATAATTATCTACACTGGCATTTAAACTGTCATCCTTAAAGATCAATTTTAGCAATGCCCTGAAATCAATTAGACCCTTCATGGTATGCAAATGTTGGTTTAGACCGTCAGCAGACTCAGGCAGGTGGCATGTGTGAGTGGACACTTCCTTCACATTTTTCTGTCCTTCGCATTTTCAGTGCTGCAGTGTGACTGGGAGGATTAGAAGTATAAACTTAAGACTTTGGTGTAAGATTTAAGAACTAGTAACGAATCCCCCAGAAGAGAGGATGGAGTGATTCCCAGAAGCCTCCTGAAGACTTCAAAATTTTCCAATTGTATAGTGGACAAAACTCAAGTATTTTAAAGTCATTCTATGGAAAGATAGAACATATGGCAGAGAAGTAATTTCTTCTGGAAGGGAAGATCCCTTCCAACCTCAACTGTCAAGGGATTTGGTGGCCATTAAGCTGGTCAGGGGGCTGCAGTGCTGGCACACGAGGAGAGGCTGAGTGAGTTGGGTATGTTCAGCCCACTCAGGAGGAAGCGAGACGGTTATAGTACAGGGTGGGATCTCATTGTATTCTTCAGCTTTCTTATGGAGGGCTATAGAGAAAAGAGGCAAACCTTTCTCAGATGTGTGTACAGCAAAAGGACAATAGGTAGCAGTCTACACCTGCAGCAAGGGCGATTCCTCCTGGGTATGGGAGTGGTCAGGCACCGGAACAAGTTTCCCAGAGAGGGTGTTGGATCCCTGGAGACTTTCAATCTCCTTTGGCTCTGGCCCTGAGCAACCTGACCAAGCTTTGAATTTAGCCATGTCTTTACTGGCCTATAATGAAATACAATTTTCTTTTTGCAATTATTGTAAAAGATGTAACGTTTTTCAATGTCACGTGTCTCTTTGTGAACATAAACCACTGTTCCTACTGCAATCTACTTATTAGTGGGTTTTATTTGGATTTATCCCTAAACAGCCTTTGGCATTTAATAGCAAAGGAATGTTGTTGTTGTTGTAGCACGTGTGCTTCCAAATGTTAGAAATATGGTGGCATATGTTCTTTTAGTGCATGTTTTAAGAATTACCACTAACTTTTAAAAGGCACTATTTTGGAATTGCGAGAAATTATGCACAAAATCTTATCAATCCTTTGTATTCATTTCATGCACAATATATAGATTGTTTGGAAATGATGCTGTTACTTCATAATTGTATTGCTTGGCTGTTACTCATTTAAACAGAGAACTACGTTTTTCCAAAATAGTTACTCTGACCTTTGGGCATTTAGCATATGGCATGTCAAATAGGTGTTCAGAAACCTTTAGCATGCTGTCTGTAATGCAGTTTGATGTGCACTTAATACTGGCTGAAAAAATAAATTTGCAGCATATTCAGCGAATCTATCCAGCATGGAGATCTCTAAAAGCTCCCGATAAACGTGTTTGTGGAGGGGACTGCAAGACAGTGCATATAGTACAGCTGTAATGGAAAGTTATAGAGAAATCTCTGCAATGCTTAGCTCTTACATTTATGCTGTGAAACAATAGAAGCAGGCTAAGCTGGGAACTTGTAAAATACTTGGCGGCCTGCCCATTATAAGTCAGGCAGTATTTTAGAAGTCAGTTGAAATAGGGAGGTTTTACATAGCTGTTTTCTGCTTTTAGTTGTTTAATGCTCACAATTTCTCTATGTTTAGTTATGTAGATTTGGGTTCAAAACCAAATCATTCTAAAATTTAACATAGAAAGGAAATCACTTACAAATGACAAAATTGAGCTTGGGAAATGAGTTTATTGCATGTGTTGGTCGCTCAGGTAAAGCCTCAGAACATTTTTTGGTTCGTAGCACACAGCAGTTGCATAGGCGACATTCTTTCTAAAAAGTTTCAAGGGAGACAAGCTAGCAGTGTTTGCAGTTCATGTGTTGATTAATCTGCCTGCTTTTATTTCCTGTTCTTATGGTTGTACAAATTAATGAACCAGTAAACTCTTCATCATGGTCTGGCCTGGTATAGCTGTATCTTTCAAAGCATGTTGGCAAATACATGAAAATGCAAAGTCACACTGGCAAAGGGTGTTGGCGGACTGGTTTCCAGGAGTCTGATTGTACACAAAGGAAAGGTATGCATCCCTTTACTCTGACTTAGAAGGAACTTTGATTTTTGTTATCAATTACACACCTTAATAGCACAAAACAGATTTCTACCATTCCGTTTCTTTTGTTTAATGAAGAGAACTTGTGACCAGATTCTGCCCTGGCAGAACACTAATAGAATCAAGGCAGAGATGGATGCATTGGATCTTTTAAATCTACTGCCATTCATTTTGTCTTGGTATTCTGTATTTAGGCTTAAGGTACTTACATAGTCTTTGAGCTTTGAAAAAGGCCTTTTAATCATTTTATCATAATTTTATCCTGTTATCTAAAAAAAGACAGAGAAACTATGGCAAAGGGCATGGACTTAGCTGTGAATTAATTTATTACAGTACGGTCATGCATTCACGTATGCTTACTGTAGTAACAGACTGGTCTGGTACTAAGGTTGTACACAGCTCATCAGGAAGCCAGGGATTAAGAAGCTATGCTGACTGCGTATAGTGTTGTTCAGAATTCAACAGTAGAAAGCTTTATTACCGCAGTTAATTTACTTGTGCTTTTCGCCCATGTTTTTGTTGTGTGCATCAGTTTTATTAAGATCACTTTGGAGTTGGCTTGAAAGAACTCTGCTTGATCCTTGCACCTTGCATTGGCCTTAGGGCCTTTTCCAAACAAATGTCCTGACTGATGCTTGTTGAGGCGTTTGCAGGTATCCAGCATTATGCAGAAGCATAAGTAGCCTTGAGGAGGAGAAAAGGTCACAAGCTTACTCTACAAAACAAGAAAAAAGATATTTTTTTTTGTTGTAAAAACAGTAGAAATTCTTCTTTGACTTCATATTTTCTTTGTTCGTGGATGTTATATCTTCCATGTTGAACAAAAAATTAACCTTTTCTCTGTCAAGAAACAGTCGAGCGCAAATATAATAGGTATTTTACATAATGGAAGAAAATATTAGAAATACGGAAGGAAAAAATGTTGTTTTCTTGTGTGTAACAAAGTGAGTGCCTATGAGACTTTCAGAAGGGTTGAAAAATTTCCACGTTTTGTCTTATGACATCTGTGAAGAGGGATTCTGCAGGTCAGGGGTTGTACAGAGTCTTGGGACGTGGCCATACACAAAGGATTCTGTGATCTGCATCCATTTAGAAAAGGCAGCATACAGACTTCATTGCCAGCGTAGATAGAGCACTGCACAAATTGCCCAAAGGCAGAGTACGATAAAATATCACAAGCAAGTAAATGTTGTGCGGTAGGAGGAAATAGGGAAGGGAAATTGTGGTCAAAAGGAGGAAAATGCATTTGTCTTACTTCCCTTACTACTCATCTGCCGTTCCCTGCTTCGAGTTAGTGTGGTGTTACGAAGATGCATCAGATCGGGTCACTGGTCCATCTGTTTGTCTCTGGCAGCACCATTTCAGAAAAACATACAAAGACCCTACATAGCAAAACAGTTCATCTCTCACTGCTGACAGGGGGTGTATTAATTACCTGTACAAAGTCCAAGAGTTTCTCCTAATCTTTGTGATAACCTTTGGCACTGAGTTCTGCCAGCTGTTATGTATGTTTCCTGGATCTCCTCATGTTTTTTTCCCATGTGAAAGGATAAGCATATATATATATTCTGTACCTTTCATAAACTTGCCAGTGTTTCAGTTGTATTTCTGTCCTATCTGTTAATTTATATTCAGCATGAAGGTGCCCAGATTTTTAAAGCATATGCGAAGTTTCCTAGAGTCAAATTTCATCATGCAACCATTATGAATTTTGGGGTTTGTTCCTGCTGCAAGCAGAAACAACTCTTTGTTAAGTTTTTTTGGCGTGACAAACCTTAGAATGAAGGAATATGTTCCTTAAAAGTGGTATTGTGATACCTTGGGGTTTTTATAGTTAAAACCAAAAGGTAAAAAGAGCACAGTAAGTACAAAATTTGTTCTGGTAGAGTCTGGGTTTTTGCTTCTGGTTTCGCTTCTCTCCTAGTGTCAGTGTTCTTCTGCCTCCTCTCCCTCTACCTTGCTTTTCCTGCCCACCCTCAAACCACACTGTGCACAGAATGCCACAGTCATTTCATTCCGGTCAGCCTTTCTTAAGGATTCTATGCATCTGGACTTAAAGAACAAGGCTGCTGTACCTGCAGGCCAGAACAGGTGAGGCCTGTCTCTTTAGTTCAGAGAAAAATCCTGCTTACCAATGTAGCTTTTTTTTTTTTTGTACTTGACAGCGCCTTCCCAAAAATGTCTTCCACACAAAATTAGAAGCTAAGAGGAGTGGTGTTATATTCCTAGGGAGCAGGGGATGAAGGACTCAGAAATCCAGGCATCTGTTAATAGCTCTGTGACCAGATTGTTACGTGACTTTGTGAACAGCTTATAACCTGTCTCTGTCTCCCTTTCTGTAACTGCAAACCATGTAAATAATATTTTTCTCACCGCGGCTTTTATGGCTTTATTGAGGCTTAATTAGTAGATGCCCACAAAGCATGGGGAAGAAAAATAGTTGCTGTGTTTTTCAGTTAATTGCAGTGATGTGCTTAGCTATGCCAGAAGCCCATAAGCTCGCCCTTCTGAGGATGGTTTGTATTGGCTGCTGCTACCAAGTGTTTATTTCAGGTTGCAAATTCATGAAAACTCACAGCTGAATTTCCTATGTTGAATATTGTGAAGGATTTAGACAAACTGTTTATCTTATGATGTCTGTATGTGTCAGAAGATGAATGGTTAATCCCGGATCTAGCAGAGGTAGTCTCTTTTCTTCCATCCGGTAATATCCATTATCAAAGTTAACTTGAATTTCCTTCCAAAAGGACAACTGATCAGGTCACCAACTTACATGGAACGCCTTACGCTGCTGTTAGTTTGTTACAGGTTTGCGTGTGCAGGTAAGATAACTGCAATTTCTTAAGCAGTTAATCAGCTTTGTTCATTAAATTTCCATTTTGAGAGTGTTGTTTTGGGCAGATCTGTTGGATATCAGACACCTGCCAGAGCTTGTCGTTGGTCTGTAAATGTGTCTTTGGGACATCTACATCACGTCTGGAGGTTTTGGCTGTGGGTGTCTAGATTCTATGTTGACAGTAGTGCAGCCGGCAGGTAGACGCTATTGGTGGCCATGGCTGAGAACAGTGTGATGAGTGGCATCGACTGCTGCTCCTGTGTCAGGGCACGTGTATGTGCAGGAAGAAATGTGCCTTTTTTCTAATCCTTCCCTTTGCTGCTGTTGAATGTTGCTTTTCATTCTAAAGCATAATTCCACCTACTTTTCACCTCAGCACACCCCACCTTTCACACTGCTTTCTGTTTCTGATTTGGGAGTGCAAGTCCAAGTGTTTGGATCCCCCCAAGTATTCAGGGATTAGCAGTTATCGCCTTATATGAAGCAGAGGAAGTACCTATCTAAGTAATTAGCATGGATGTTTACTGTCTGTTTCCAAGTGTCTCTTCTTGGCTTTGCTTACAGAAAGCATTGGAATGCATTGAGGTTTGCCCGTTTCCCTTGCTGCTACAGCTACTTTCAGGGAGTAGCAGGTTTCTTGAATAGGTGAATAAAGCATAAAGAGGAGGAGGAGGGTTTATCAAATGCTCCAGGGTGCTCTTCCAATACAAAAGTCAAGAAAGACACAAATTAATATAGCGGAGAAACCTGTGGAACTTGCTGTAATCCTTGTGAAGTAATTTAAGAATAGTCCTTTGAGTTTTAACCCAAAGATGTTGTCACTGGTAACAAAGGTTTGCCACCTGAGGAGATCAGTGTGATGATCGCTGCTAACTAATAGCTACTGTCTGAGCTGTGATGTGTATGAGACTGTTCTGCTTTATACATTCAAAGAAGGAAGAAGAATGGCATTGCTGATATTACCCGTATGCTAACAGGGGTGGAAGTTGTGTCTTTTTATGGCAACCACTACACAGGATTTCTCCATACGAAAAAATGTAACGAGGGCTATACTAGGTCAAATCAAGCCCGGTATCCGGTCTCAAACAGTAACCATATGTCTAAACCATTTAATATCAGATCAGATATAGTCATTTTAAATTCAGTATGAGCATTCTGAGGAAATGGAAACTTCCTTCCTTTTTATGAAACCATTCTTCTAATTCCTTCTGCGTTCGTTCTTTTAGCACATTCAGAGGCTCTCTGATGTTCAAGATTAAATTAACAGGATTCCCCCTGCTGTTTCTATTGAATTCAGTTAATATAATGGGTTTATTGTTAAATTAAACAAAATAAAACCTGCCATGTGGCAGAAATACCACTGAGATCCTATAATTTCCACCTAATAACTAGTGTCTGTACTATGGGGTTATAACTTAAATGGTGGAGAGTATGTGTCTGTCAGACATATTAAATACTTTTCATAAAAACTTTGTTTGGACACATAATCAGTTGTAAAGCAATGTGCCTGTGACATAGAAGCCAATAATTTTATCTCTAGTGCAGTAAATAAATTTCCATGTGGCTTTCTTACTTTACCTGTGTATGTTTAAAAATTCTCAAGGTGTTTCCATGACTCGGATAATGTGCATTGTCTTACCTGTTGCTAAACCCAAATACTTCTGAAGAGTTACGGCTTAGACTGCTGGGTCAGTGAAATGATTCACTGTGATGTTTATGATAATACAAATGAGTTCTGGGAAGGGGTTGGGCCATACCTTCTGGCACCACCAACCACTGCCATCCCTACTTCTTCAGCACCTATATTTTGTGTTCTCTTCTACACCAGTGCAGTTCTGTCATGTCCTAAGGAAGTTTTGACTTTTTTTAAAATTTAATTAGATTGTTTTGTTCTACCGTTTGTTACTTCTCTGCTCATAATGCTCATTATCCATAACCTCTCTTACGGTTTTTATTTCATGTGTGTATGTCTCCTTTTGTTGCCAAATGCAAAAGCTAGGTACAAACAAAATGTTTGTATATTCCCATGTTAATTCAAGTATTGGAGCCCTGAGGTCCTAGGATGATACCCATCAGTGACTGCAGGATCTGTACCGAGTGAATGGCACTATGGAGCATTATACTTGGTTGTTGCTTAATTTAATTTTACGTACTCTTGTTCCTTTTTTTCCTGCTGTTTTCTGTGATGTGCCTGTAAGAACTGCAAAGATTTTTAGCCTTGAGGCTTGTCCAGACATGGAAAAATGCAAGATTGCAAGATTTAATTTTGCTGTTTGTTTTACTTGGTTCTCGTCTCAAAATGAGACGAGCCTGCTTGTGGGTTTGTAGGCTTGTTTACATTTTGAGAGGATTGTAGGGCTTGGATTTTGGTCCATCACTAATTGAAATCCCATTAAATGTAATGCCTGCTTTTGATGAATTTAAACTGTTGTTGGGTTGGTAACTTAACTCTGAGACATGGGGCTTTGACACTTCAATAAATGCTTGGAAGGCATGCGCCTGTGTGGATCAAACCCCGAGATGATTGCATAAGCCTCTATGAAATGAAACTGCTGGGTTACTGCTGATGCTTGCTCTTAGAAGGGAGTTTACTTAACGTTTGGAAACTAATGTGTAGCTAATGTCATTGCCATTCTTTCAGGCTTTATTTTTATAAAATATAAAACAAAAAAAAAAACATACCACACCAAAACACTACTTCTGGAAAGTTATTTTTCTTTCCTGTAAAAGACCTCTACAGATTAAATATGTTTTACAATTTTCCATCAGTTGAGTGGCACAAACTATTAAATGTTAACACTAGAACGTTGCTATTCCAGCTGCTAAACCATTTGAAACATTAAACGTGATACAGGAAGTTGCTTTTCCAGTCTCTTAAGTGTTTCTAAATGTTCGATAGATTTTTTGAATTCTTACCTCTCTTGCCCTCCACAGAAATCCATCTGCAGTTCTGCTGCTCACAACGGTCTTTGCAATCGAGGGCTGTTTAGATTTTGCTCATGAAACCAAGTGTGAAATCTGTGGCCACAAGCCAATCCCTGTCCCATAAGGCTGAGATTGCTGAAGTCTTCTCAGAAGCTGAAAGAAAATGAAAGAGGAGAAAAAGCCTGTGTATTTATAAAAGCAGATCTCTGCAGGAATCATTTTTGTTTAAGCATGGATTACTTGCAGGTCATCTCCAACTGATTCAGATCCTCCTGTGAGGTACTCTTCTCCTCTTGACAGGTTCAGTGCTGCTGAGAGAGGAAAGTGTACAGAATCAGGACACCAGGGCTTGCTTCTGTTGCTGACTTGGTCATTGATCTGTTGAATGGCCATGGGTGAATCATCTTACCTCCATGTGTCTCAGTCCACATGTGTAATTGGGGTAATATTTTATAATCTGATTATGTAAAAGCTGCTTATTGGGAGAAGCAGTTACAAGTGGGCTTGCGTTCTGGTGATTTGGAGTCTAAGGTTACAATCACAAGTGCATGATAAATCGCAGTGACCCATAGAAATTGATGAGAATTGATAGAAAGATGAGTTCAACACGAGCCGGCAGTGTGCGCTTGCAGCCCAGAAAGCCAACGTCATCATGGGCAGCATCAAAAGCAGCGTGGCCGGCAGGGCAAGGGAGATGATTCTCCCCCTCTACTCTGCTCTGGTGAGACCCCGCCTGCAGTACTGTGTCCAGCCCTGGGGACATCAACATAAAAAGGACATGGACCTGTTGGAGCAGGTCCAGAGGTGGGCCACGAAGATGATCAGAGGGCTGGCGCACCTCTCCTATGAAGACAGGATGAGAGAGTTGGGGTTATTCAGCCTGGAGAAGAGGAGGCTCTGAGGAGACCTTATAGTGGCCTTCCAGTACCTACAGGAAAGATGGGGAGGGATTCTTTATCAGGGAGTGGAGTGATAGGATGAGGGGTAACAGTTTTAAACTGAAAGAGATTTAAATGAGACATTAGGAAGAAATTGTTTACTCTGAGGTTGGTGAGCCACTGGCATAGGTTGCCCTGGGAAGTTCAAGGCCAGGCTGGATGGGGCTTGGAGCAACCTGGGCTGGTGGAAGGCGTCCCTGCCCTTGGCAGGGGGGTTGGAACTGGATAATCTTTAAGGTCCCTTCCAACTCTAACCATTCTGTGATTCTGTAAATTTGTTGTGTGGCATCCTCAAAGGAGCTTGGACTCCATTTGAAATACTAAGTGTTTTGTCTGTAGAGAGGTATTGTAAATTCTTTGAGGCAGGCATTCATTCACCTTACACTGGTACAGTGACTAGCTCAAGTGCAGCCTTGGCATGTGACCATTGATAGGTAAGTATGTTTTTCTAGTGCAGATCTCCAAATAAGGAGAGGCTCCTGAGCCTGCTGGTGAACAGGATAGGTAATACAGAGAACTGTACACTATCTTAGTGCTGAGAGGTTCAGTTGTTTGTTTTGGTTTTTTTTCTCAAAAACTTTCTCACCAGACCAAGTCTATCATACAGCCTTGCCAAATTCCTTGCTATTGCCATGGAAATCGTACTGTTTTGTTGCTTGAAAATAGCATACTCCATTATGTGCAGTGTGATGATACGAGCACTTGCATAGAAAACCACAGTGCAGTCTCAGAACAGAATGAAGTTTTGAATAGGGAATGTTTCACAAGAGATCTCAGGGCATGGATGTCTGCCCATTGACCTGTTGAGAAGACCTGTAGTTCCGTACATGCAGCTACTTCCATCTCTTGGTGAAGTTTTGGCCCTTGAAAGAAACTTCCTTGGTGCCATGTGTTTGGTCAGAAGTGATCAACAGGCTCATAGCTCTGTTTCCTTTCTGAGAGGAAAAGTCAAGTCTTTTCCTTTCTCTAGGGATTTAAGGAGGTTTATGCCTTTTTTTTTTTTTTTTCCCCTTGGTCCTTATTCATTCCTTCTATATTTTTCTTCTATCTTTCAAGCCTTCTTTCTCGGCCCTCGACAAGAAGTGCTCTATGTGGCTCCTTTTACTGGGGAATTAGGAAAGGAGCCAAACATATTGTTCTTACTTTGTGAGGCTTTGAAGGCAAGGGTGGCTGAACAGTACTACTATGGTTGTTTTCTCTCTTCATTTTCTTTGTGGGGTTTGCGTGTTTGTTTTATCTACCTGGTATTGGGGCGGGGGGGGGGGGTGGGTGGGTGGAAGTAGTAGGTAGAGCAGCATCAGCAGGTGAAATATTTATCTGAGGGAGAAAACAGCCTCAGTAAATGTGATGAGTGGAAAGGGAAGCAGGCACAGGGTACTGCACGGACTCTTCTCTGCACGCTGTTCCCTGATAAGAGGCCGTTAGCTCAAATGAGGATAGACAGACAAGAGCTTCCGAGCCAAACTGGGACTCCTGGCAAACATCAGATCAGGCTGAAAATACCACTTCGAGTTAGAGACAGTGATACGGTTGGAGGTGTGACAACCCACACAGATCAGTTTGAGCAACTGTGCTGGGGAAAGTGTTGGTTTTATCTACTGTTAAATAAGACAACATGTCTAGCTCTAAGACAGGAGGAAGGATGGAGTTGGTATGAGGAGCAGAGGGCATGAAGAAGAAAATCCTGCTCCAAGGTCACCTTTTACCACAGGGATGGGAGATTGAAGAGAACTTTCTTGCTGCTTTTGATGGCTAAGGGCTGCTGCAATCCTGGCAAGTCTCTCAGGAATGGTTCAGGAAGATCTGCTGCCATACCTGAGGCAGACGCTCATTTATCTGAGACGCTGTGCTCTGACTGCTAACAACCAGCTCAAATTGGCTTATTTTTTCACATTTGTCACAGAGCCAGCTGCATTGTCTCAGCTGTGCCTCTCTAAACAGGGATGTACAGACCCAGAAAAAGTTTTGGAGTCATTATTCTTATGCATTTTTCCCCCCACATATCATCCTTTTTTTTTTTTCCCTTCAGCTATGTTTATAACCCTCCTTTCCTTTGTTACCTTGAAATCTTGGAATTTTTCCAATCTCTTCTCCTGCAGGTAGATGCTGTGTCCTGACAGTACCTTGTTGTAATATTCACTGATAAAAAGCTGAAATTACCTACCTCTTGCATACTCTAAATCCCACTGGAGTATCTGCCCTTGTTAAAGTCTAATACCCTTATGGTCCTCTGCTGGAGTTGGAGGGGGAGATGAGGTAAAATGGCTGATGAATCACTTACTCCCTGTCGGGGTGGTGATGTTTGAGTTTTAAGTGTCATGAGCTCCTAGCCCGCTTCTTCCCACTAAGGGATTTCTGTCAGGGCCCTCCCAAGGAAAATTTCTACCAGGAATGCCGATGAACCCCTGCTTGAGCTCTGTGGGAATAATATCAATAAGGGCCAACACTGCTGCTGTGATCTGTCACCTTCCTCTGCCAAGTACTGTGTTGTCTCCTCGCTCTGGGATCGGTATGTCAACTGGCTTCTGATTTGCACCAGAAGAGTGGTTTTGTCACCGAAAGGCCTTGTATACAGTACATGATGCTACCAGGTGGGACAATTGTAGGTGTTTGCACATCACTTCATGATGGGTACAGGTGCTCTTAAAGCCATCTTCAAGTTAGGTGACTTGTCCCAGGTCACCCAGCAGGTTAGTGAATAAGCCATGAATACTATAGAAAACTTCCTGGGCCCCAGACCAAATCCTTCTGGGCATTATCTAAAGATAAGAATATCCTGAGTCTCCTTTTCAGTTCATTTTCCAGAGATCAGCAAGTAGCGGTCACAAGACTTAATTGATAACAGAAACACAAATTATTTTATACTAGATAACATTTAGGAGATGTAAGTCCTCTAGTGGTGCTACAGTGAGCAGTGCATTAGTTTTTCCATCTCCTTATTAGTTGGATAGGATTTAGCTTACCTCTACTTGGATTGCTGAATATTTTCACCTGTGAATACTACCTCTTTGAGACCTGGAATGTCCATTGATGTCTTAAATGTTTTTTATTGATGTTATGTGTCTTGTTTCAACCGTGGGAAAACTAACTGTGTTGGCTGTCCATAAGATCATTGTGGAGCAAACCATAGAACGTGTCTGCATTTGCAGTATCAATAATCATTTCTCAAGGAAGAAATTTAAATGCAAAATCTGTATCACTCTGTGCTCTGGTTATACTTGCAGCCCCAAATAAGTAGGGTTGACTGGGTTGCTGCTTGGGTTGAAAGACATTTTCCAAATTGTGCTGTCTCCCTTTTGCCTCTCCAGTAAATTTGTGTATCCGTGCTCTACTGATGAGATGAGAGCTGCTGCATTGCTGCAGAAACTCTTTTCAGGGGAAAAGTAAAATGAAAAATATACGTAAGAAAAAAATTGGATTGCTTCTGTTCATAACAGACAAAAATCCCTCCACTTTTAGACAAGATTTCTCAGTTTGATGATGAAAGAGGTGCAGATGCCCCCTGCCCCCAGTTTGCATCAATTTCTCCAAAATGGGGAAGTAATTATTTGGGGTTTCATGGTAAAAGGGAAAGTTCCTACTTGTCTCTGTGGCTGTAGTCAGAAATTTCTAACAGACCTTTTGGAAAGAAATGTTATGTTGCTTTAAAGCAGTAACATTTCCTATGCCGTAATAACTGGTGAGTGGGATAGTGGTAGAACTGACAGAATGATCATACTGGTTGAGCTTAGAGACAGCGGCTGTACAGCTGGAAGAGCTGTTAAAATGAAACAACTAAACTAAATCATTTGTAGAAGCAATATATTCACGTGCTTAGGAGCCTTTGCCATGGAAGATCTATGCTGTGCATAGTAGTTAGTTACAGGTGCTGCGACTCAAATGTCACTCAGTCATACAGTCAAGCCCCAGTGTTGGCATCATGTTGAACCCTCTTTAGAAAGCTGTGTTATAATGACAGTTAATAACAGAAGTTCCTTCCTGTGAAAAGCGCTGTAAATGTAGGTACCTGGAGCTGGAGATTTATTGGTAAAGTGAATCTAACGATGGAGGAACAGTAGTAAGAGATTGTTGTGTTTCTTCTCAGATTATTTCCATCATAAGTTGTGCCTCAGCAGCATTGATGCGCTTCAAATGCCACTCTTCTATCCTTGAAAGCACCTAACACTTCTTTTACAGTTCCTGGCGGCTATTTTGGTTTCTTAATCTCAAACTCTTGTAAGTAAACCATTTATACTTTATACAGCTAAACTTAGACCAAGCACAAATGAAATGCGCTATTGCTAAAAAATAAATATTAGGTAACTTTTAAGAGGTACACACACGCACACTCTCACTGTGTCTGTTAGGTAATACGCAATTGCATTTTTTTGTCACAGACATTCTAATTCACTAATAGGTATGTATAGGAATGGCTCCCAGGTGATGTTTTTAGTGACAAAATTCCTAAAATCATAATTTTTCAATGCATATGACTTATGAGTTGTGAAATACAGCTCAGTATTGCTGGATGCACTCAATAGCCAACAGTTTTCTAGTAAAGATCTCTGTTAAGTAATGGGATTTTTTAAAAATTATTTTGATTTTGTGTGGTTAAGTAGTTAATGAGATGATCCTTCTAGGACTTTTCATATTTACAGCTGAAAATTGACCTATTCTACACAAAATTTGGTAATGAATGCTTACATTTAAAGAGGGAAAAAAAAATTTTTATTTCCTCAGTAAAGTGAAATTCTTTGAGAGCTTGTACTTTAACAATCTTCTCTTCTAATTAAGGTGATCCTGAAAGCTGTTAATTTTCTGAATGGGCATGTATTAGTCAGTAAGGATTTCTTTCTGGAGTTATTCCCACTCCTAAGTATATGCTTGGCAGTCTAATTTGTGTTTCAGTTTCTTTGCTATTTTTATAACTTGTTGCTAGAACGTTGCACCGGTGGAAAATCACTCATGTACTGGCTAATAGCGATTGAATTATTAGCCAGAGACAGAACACACAATGAATATAATATGGCTTGGAAGTGATTGTGAAGAGAAATGAAACATACCGTAATACCAAAGTATTACGGAATAAAGGAACTTGTTGTATCACATAAGTAAATGAAAGTTGACTTAAAATGTAAATGAACAGTGGTTTGGAATGCGTGTGGGAGAACACATGCTTCTGAAGTTTTTGTGTTTAAGGGAAGTTCTTGACAGTGGCATTTGCAGAGTCGCAGTGAGCTGCGGTGGTATCTGGTGGGCACCCCTCCTTCGCGGCCCTGCGGGATCTGCTGTCTGCTGGCGGGGGAGTGGGACCCAGCAAACAAAACGCCCTTCTGTCAGGTGCTGGCCAAGGGACGCGCACAGCCGGGTTTGGATCAGGCCTCCTCAAGGCGGGCATTTTGCTCTTTCTGATAGCGCCTTGAAGAGAACACCCTGTTCTTGTTACAGCCCTGGTTATTGGCAAGGATTTGTACTAGGTGCTGGGGGAATTACTTGTCTAAATCCTTTTGAAAAATCAATCGAAGTCTGTTCACAGTGAAGTCTGATTTTGTTGTTGTCCCTGTTATGATTTCTGGCGAAGGAAATCAGTGCGATTTAAGATTCAGTAGAAGGGAATGACAGAGATTAAAAAGATGTAAAAAGTTAGTGATGTGGAGAAGTGAACAAGTCTGTGCAGCTAGCAGTGCGGGCAAATACTACGGATGAGCAATATACACGCATGGTAAGGAGCAAAACACCGTGGAAACAGAACTTTGGGAACTCCTTACTATTTGACTCATTTCCAAGCTCTTACTAATGTTATAATAGCTTCTACCACAAATCTGTAATGGTTCTGCATATTGTAGGCCTCTGAATACAGATGACAGAAGCATGACCCTTGCATTAACTGCTGTTCAACAGGACGCGGCACCTTTCTCAAATGTTGTTTCTAGTTGTGTAGGTGGAACAGAGAGGGTCAGTTGACGGTTGCAGAACATAACCAAAACACAGGGCTCACAATGGGATGGGTGTGTGCGGGGGTGGAGAGCTTCTGCAGGCCAAGCTCCTGCTCACCATGAAAGCTGTGACTCTAAGGTGGCCAATAAAATTCATTTTGTTCCTATTATTTTGATCACTTCAGGTGTGGTAGTATCAGATAACATCTTAGAATTGTTCTTGACTCTTCAGGCTTTCTCGTGGGATGTCTGCACTGGTGGTTTTATGGTGGCTGAAACCATAAAAGCTGAAGTAGTGTCAGCTGGGCTTGCTGTATTACTCAGCAGCATAGAAGGGTCCCTGAAATTCAGGCACCATTTGCTTGAACGGTGGCGTTCACTTTCTTCTTCCACTTTTTTCTTGTGCGTTGGGATGTACAGGGTTCCCATCATTATGAGAAATTACTTTCTTTGGTGGGAAATGGATATAGTGAAAGTTACAGTAGAGTAACACCAATTAAGCTGCAAAGACCTTTGAAAATTAGCTTTTGTGCAAACCAAGAACTATCAAATAAAAGGAATTATTTCTAATGTATCTGCTTTCACTACAGTGTTTTACGTACAAAGAAAGCATAAAATCCGTTTCTATTTATAGAGTCACTTAAACTCCCCTGGAAGTAACAAGGCTGTTTGATTACAGGCTGAAAGAGTGTGCTTGATGGAACAGCGTTTTCTGTTTTTTTAAACATGTAAAATCTAGAGGAAAAAACTTGAAGCGCTGTAGTCTAGTAATCTGACAGAGGAACAGACTAAAGACTTTTGGAAGTCTGACTGTAAATAGGATTATTTACCCTTTCCTACCTCAGAGGATAGAGTTCTTCTCAGAGCCTTTCAGTATGTCATATCTTAAATAGATACAGGATTGTTATATTAAATAATATGAAACTGTGTGACAGTAAATACAATAGAAGGAATGTGACCTTGAACTGCCTTTGAGAATGTTGCATTCTCTGGGAAAAGCTTTTCTTTTTTCTTGAAAATAAAAATAATTTGTGCAGTGGGGCTGTGCTGTAGAATTGTTCATGTCGACATTCCAGCATGTGGATTGTTCAAGCATGTGCTTTCACCAAACACATGGGAAAATAACATTTACAGGAGAAACTAAGTGTAGTGTGAATATTTTACTCCCCCTTCTCTTTCAGAAAATAGATTCTGCCAACATGCAACTCTGATAATCCTACTGTTCTGGGGTCAGGATGTCAGCTGAACAGTGGCAGAAGGGGAACTTCAAATTCTTAACAGCATTTGCTGGAAAGTCTTTTTGGAAGATTATTTAAATGTTATTTGCTCATCATTCAGAAGTAGTTATGTAACCGATTTATGAGTTGTTTTGTTGATTTTAGCCAAACTAAGCAGTGAAGTTTTATTTAGCAATATGATACAAAATACAAGTTTCAAAAGCATTCAGATAAGTAGTTGGCCTTTCAGTTCTAAAGGTGTTGTGCGTTTGGTTTGCTTTAACCATGAAAATAAAGATTGTTTTGTAGTGTAATGAATAATGTGGATTTATAGAAATACTCCTAATGGCAATACGCTTGGTGTTCAACCAGCACAGCCTGGCGTTCACCTCCGCTTTCTCCAGCTGCGATCGATTTCCCGCTTGTGCGTAGGCATCAAAGTCTACTCTGCAGAGAAACTTGCATTAAAAGCTTTCTTTACCTCGCCCAATCAAGCGTACTAAGACATCTTAAACACTTAGAGTAGCACTTTTTCTCCTCTAAAATTGGATTTGGATCCAAATTTTGCAATATTTCTGTAGAAACAAAACAGATCTTGTTTGCTCAGCCATGTACAATATTGGAAGGACTTCCAAGGTGAAATGTAAGACTTGTTAAATAGCCAATGGTAACAGAGGGTTCGGATGCAGATTAAGAGTTCTTCACATTACTAGTTTCTATAAATTACTAAACTCAACATGTGTTTTTATTATTTACTCAAAACAGCTGTAGAAATGCAAAACTTTCTGCAAACTTATACTGTAGGATGTTGATTTCTGATACATTTTTTTCTTTTTGTGGTGGTTTTATATGTAGACATATCAGCAAGCAAGAAGTACAAGAGATCACACAAAAGTTGCCACTGTAGAGTTTCAGTTCTAACTACTTAGTTTGAATGTGGTGTTTACCATAACTTTTCCCTTTAAAAAAAAGTACATCAGTTTTGTGAACACCCTTAAAAGTCTGTTGCACGTTTGGACTAATATGATGTATCTATCTACTGAAATCTGAATATTGTTCCTTTCACGTTTTCAGTCTTCATTTCTTCAATATACAAACTAACACACTTCGTTTCCTTTTAAAAACATAGGCAATGCAGTAGTCCCATAATTGTTTAAGTACACTAAATCTTGAAATAACTGAACTTATAGTTAAATGGTTTGAGGTTCAAGTAAAGATTGTAATTGAGCTTCCAGAAACCAGTTATTCTCTTATCTCTTTAGATCGTGGAAAGCAGCGATACTTTACAGTCCAGTACATTCAAATGAGATGTTTCCAAATGACCAGTGTTAGAAGTGTAACCAAAAAAAGAGAATTCTGTATGACTTACTTTACCCTAATCAGTGTTTTATGACTCAATACATTCTATATAGTACGCAAGCAAAGTAAATACTGAACTCCCAATGCAAAAATACAATTTTTTTCTGAATCTCTGGTTATAATTTAGAAGATTTTTTAATATGCTCTGTGATTTGTAAGTATGTGAAAGATGCTTTGAGAGGAACATACACTATCCAGCAAAGTGCTTGTAAAATTTACTTCAGATATTTCCTACCTTATGGGTTTTATCGCTGATCTTCTTTGTTTAACTTATGGGGGAATCTAGTTTACCATAGCTGATTTCTGATTGCCAGGATTAGGGAATACTTCCATGTAAAAAACACTGAATTTCAGTCAATCGCAAAATCTTTGGCTGTGTGTAATTAGCTAGGCTGTTAGAGGACCTTCAGCTTGTTCAGACCCAGACTCCAGTACTGTGTATAGCACAAACACATATGTGCTTATTATACACATGTAATACATAGCTCTTCCTAAGCTGGCATCAAGATACTGTAGGAAGAACTTCTGTTCTCAGGCTGTGTTGCCAAGATGGATACACCTTCTATAAGCATTCTTTCTTTGTGTAAGTTAGTTTTAACGTGAACATTTTTAGTAGATGATAAGAGCTGAGGACCGGGAGAGCCTGTTCCTTGAGGCTGAGGGCTAAGGGACCAGTCTATTTCCAAAGACATTTGTGTCAATGGTTTCTTAACGATACCTTTACACGCACTGTATTCAAACCTCTTTCATGATGTTGGTCAGAGCAAAAGGTGGATCTTGCCTGTAGTTTGGAGCAATTGTGCACTTCAACCCTGATCTGCCATTGCAGATGTTATTGTGGAGGAACAGATGAGTCTCCTGACCTTCTCTGCAGTTCAAGATTGATTTTTGAGGTACGTGGTGAACGGAGCGCTTCAAAATGTATTTGAATTGAACCTTGATTTAGGTGATTGCTCAGGATGTCTTTAAAAATCAGCTTTGGCCTCTATAAGAAAGGGTGAAAGAAGTGGGAAGAATCTTTTACTCTAGCAGTTTCTAGCAGTCAGAATGTTTTAGCAAATCCAAGCCTGATTTATGTTGATGGCTGGCGCTGGGGGGGGATCCTCATGAAGTTTGTATAATATAAAAAGAATACAAGACGCATAGATTTTTATACAGATGAAAATGAGGTGCATATAACCCTGTCTTGATAATAATCTGCATCTGTTTAAAAAAAAAAAATAGTCCCATGATTTTCAGCCCATGTAAAATCAGAGCAGACTGAGGGGCTACAGAGCTAGAAGGGGTGGGCTATAAGGGATCAGTATTACAAGAGGAGGAGCAGTGGAAGGGAAGACACAGAACATCATAGTATCCATATGTGCTGGTGGCCTGCAGAGCTGCCGAATATTGTGGGCTTTTTAAATTTTGTTTTTTCAGATGGTCTATGGGCTTCAGAACCAAAAATATCCTCATTATGAATTACAATGCTAGTTTAGATCAGATGCAGAGATTTCTGAGGTGGATTTCTCTATCTTTATGCAGAGCTGTTGGTAATTAAAATGTTTATTTTTCAGACGGAAGGGAAACGTGGTTACTAATCAGATTTAATAATTATGTGATATTTAGTAAGTAAAATATCATTTACAAATAGCATTAAATAACCAAGGTACAGCTTAACATTGGCTGTTTATGGCAATAGTAAATTATCCTCATGTGACCACTTAAGCAGCTACTGGTATTTCCCCTGTTGGAGAGGAAGGTGGTTTGAAGACGTGTAGTGCTGATGCATTGAAATCTGGAGTGTGACCACTTCTCTTATTTCCGAAAGCACGGGTGATCACTTGTGACTGAATCCGGTTGTAATCTGAATATTTATTAGGAATATGAAGTCATTGGCAAGCTGATTCTTTTCTAAGTTAACATTCGGGGATGAAAGTGTTTGTTTACGTCTTGGTTTATATTTATTTGGTGTTACAACGTTTGCACAATGTGGAAGTATCATGCTAATTTTTTCCATTTTCCCCCTTTGGTTACTTATGGCAAATGGCCAGTTTGACTATGGAAATACAGGACTCGGATTCCTATGGCTGCGTATTGGATCACAGGCTGTTAATTAAGGCGGGCGTCGATGAGCGCGTAGCTGTGAGTGGCTGGGAGCTGACGGCGCCCCGCTCCCTTCCTCCTGCCAGTCCCAGCAGATGGACGGCCTGCGACTGCAGCAGGGAGGTGGCCGCCCGTTCCTGAAGGCCTCCCTGTTGCTGCAGTCCCCCCCGCGCTCCCCTCCCCGGATAATCCAGCCATGTGCCTGCGTGCTCAGCAAGGGGGATTACTTTAAGTCTGCATATTTTCATCTTTTCTGGGTCCGGGTCAATTTACTGGCTGGGCACAGCGAGCGAGAAGCAGATTGGTGTGGTGTGGTGCAGAAGCCAGCTGAACTTTCATAAAAGGCAAAGCATCAATTTGAGATGTTACTGTGTTTACAGGTTCTCCTGCTGGATAAATCACAGGAAACCTAGGCAAAATAAACAGCCATTTTTTCTTTTTTTTCTTCTTTGTGGCAAGGTGATTATATTTAAGAGAAGCGTAGGAATTTCCATCTTTCCAGTGACACCATATGAGAACCCGCTTAGCACTGAATAGTGACAGCAAATGCTGAAGTGGAAAAAATATTTTCATCCATCTGCACTAATCTTCTTTTACTCCAAGATTTAGCGGTGAGGGGGGGAATGAGAGAGAGGAATCAGAAAAATCTTAAAAGCTTGGCTTAAGCTTTTAGCTTTGCCAGCTCATTCCCTAGTCAACGAAGAAAGTGGCATTTGTGATGGGGATACTGGGATTTTATTAATTTGAACAGTGATGCCTGCAGACTTTATTACCAAATATAAATAACTAAATAATGGCCTCCAAATATAAACAGGGGAAGGAAGAAAGTCATTGCTGAACAGAACTGATTCTTTTTTAAAAACAGATTGGAATATGCAGTGTACAACTGGAAAAATCATAAATTCATAACTTGCTGTTGACAAACTGTAAAAGTATCCTGGTTATTTCTGCTGCTACATAATTTATTCTTGTTATGCCATCAAATCTGTGATCACCCATGTTATTTTGAACTGCACAGATCTCTGCCTTCGGAGCCCTGCTGAACTAATAACAAATACAGAAGGATTTAAATGTTGTGACTTACTCTGTGTTTGCTTTTGCCTTTTTAGGCGTCACATTTTCAATGACTTTTTCAAGTAGGAAAACCTAGAGTATTTTACTCCTTTTTAGCATTGAATCAGATCTGAAAGTCGCACGCTTGCTTACTCAGTAATAGTCTTTCCTACCCCATTGCGATGCCATCCTTGCAGACATGAGTGCTACGTTTTATAGTGGCACATGCAAGTCTTCTCTCAAAGCTGCATCGTCCTGTTCAGAATCTTCTGCAAGGAAGCAAAAATAATTTAAAAAAAAAAAATCTTAGAAAGTCTGCTGATACCTAAGAAGGATCTTGTTGCTGTGATATATAATGAATGGATAAGAAAATTGTTGGGCAAGAAAAAAAATTGAGAATGGACAACTTTGCAGAAGTTAGTCTCCCTTCTCTCTCAGGGTGGGTCAGCTAAAAATATTGCCATGTTTTTCTACTTATAGGAAGGCAAAGAACCAGAGGTAGGACAACAGGAACAAAAAGATCCTTTTGAATTAATCTTTGGCAAAATAAGCCACCACTCTATAATATATTTTAAATGTTGTTTTAGTTTGGATTTTTTCCTCTTTCCACATCTCTGCTCCTTTATTAATGTTAGCTGTGGGGAATTTTTCTGCATTCCATTCTGTCGCGTGTATTTCTCTGCATATTTCTGCCTCCTCTTTCCTTCTGGGGAGGAACACAAGAAGACTTACCTTGAAATTCAGCTTTGAGCCTACTCGGTGGTTGGGGGGTTTTGTTTGAATAGTGGGTAGAGTTTTCTTCATCTCCACCAACTATGAAGTGAAATACTGGCTCAGGTTTAATGGAACAAAATAGCACAATAGATGCATCAGTGTGACATGTTTAGACAGGGACAATAAAGCAGCAAGGCAGTGTAACAGCTAGCCGTGCTTTAGATAGACATGAAACTTGAATTACATGAATGGAATTAGTACTGCTTGTTTTCGCGATGATTTGTTTTTCAAAGTAATAGTCAAGTAGTTGTGAAACAAGACTTTGGTATTTTCCCACGTGGAGTAAGTATCTGAGCTTGAGGATTTTGGCATCTAAAGCCACTGCAGATTGTGTGTGTAGACTGAGAGGTCATATTTGAAAAACCTGTTATTTCATGTTATTCAGTTCAGTTGCAATCTTCAAGTAAAATAAGATTATTATTTTTATCAACATCATTAATACAATTTGTGTTTAGGCTGCTTTGGTGTGCAAGGCAAAATAATTTAAAATTAGTTATTTACTAACAAAGCGGGCTGATCTTAGCTCCTTCTGAATTCCCAGGAGCATGAGACTTTGCTATGTGATGACAACCCCATTAAAAACGGCATGCTTCTATGCTGCAGTGCCTGTTGGCAAAACAGATGCCTGGGACCGGGTCAGTTTTACTCTACTGGCTACTGATTCGAGAATTTGCATTGCACCGCTGCTAAGATATACAGTTTCAGGGCACAAAGGAAATTTCTTTTCTGGTTCTTCCTGTGAAATTGGAGATATATGAGGAAACATTTCTCTTCTCACTTTCATGCAATAATACCTGCTGTTTAATTTACCTTGGCTTTAAAAGTGTCAATATTTAAAGTGCTGTTAGCATTGTGACCCACAGTTGGTGGGCCACGTTTTCCTACTGTGTATTTTCATATTGCTTGGTGCAGTAAAAATCATATCTAACACAGGATGTAGAATTACCCAGTGTTTCCCTTCAACTCAGTGCTTAGTGAATGAACTGGTCCTACCTGACTATTGTTTGCTAAGAATGTTAGGAATCAAACGTTTGCCTTTGAATATTTGAAACTGTAATTTTGTATTTATTGTTGCTTCCCTCTGAAGAGGAACATAAAGAAAATTGTCTTGAAATTCAGTTGTGAGGTTCCTGTAGTCCCTCACTAAGAAGTGGATCACTTGCTTCTCTTCAGAATCCTTATTTTTAGAAGCTGATAAAGGCAGGGCAGTCAGGCATCTCTCTGAAGGACACAGGTATTGTGGATCCCAGCTTGGGGCTGGATGCAGACTACATAACCTCTTGAGATCCCTTCCAGTCCTGTTTGTCTGATTCTACACCAGCATGTAAAGGCTTTTGCCTCCTGCTCCCCTCCTGCTCCCCCTGCCCTGGAGGCCATTGGCTCCTTGGGACAGGGATGTTGACTTTTCTGCTTGGTTTTGTTGCCCAGGGAAGCGGGGTTGCCATCCTGACAAGGCTAAGACATCACTGCAATGCACGTACCTACAGTAGAAGTTCAATCGGTCATTTAGAGACTACATCTTACTGTTACTTCAACTGTTACTTCAAACATCGCTTACGCCATCACCCCAGCCTACCATTGTTGCCTGCCCTCCCCTGGGTGCCACTCAGTTCTCAGAGCAAAAACATTGTCATACGTTCAGGACTTCAAGGTCCAGCTCTGCAGTGATAAGCGTAATTGCATTGGGCAGAATTTGTGTTCAGGACATAAACAGATGGAAAAATTTGGGGTTTTTTTTTTGCTTTTGTTCCAAACCTTCAGCAGGTGAAATAATTATTGGGGGTGGGGGGGTGTAGTATCAGCCAGGGAAAACAATTTTGCTAGTAATTGCCATGTTGTCTTTGATTAAATCACTGTTTTCAATCTTTGTTTGCTTTTTCTAAAAGCTTTGTGAACCTCTATTCTCATTTCTTTTGGTTCTAATCTGAGTCTTTGTGCTTTTGGGACAAATAGTCTGAAGGTTGATGTTTTGCCAAAATGAACACTAGAGCACTTCCAAAACGAATTAAAATGAGAACTAACGAAAGCCACTTTGCTTCTGAATGAGGAGTCTTTCAAAGAATTTAATGATCTTTAATACATAGTAATTTTCACTTTAGTTAATTTGATTTAACTTGACTTGAATGAGGCTGCGCAGACAAGCACCAAGTCCCATTGATTTTCTGTGGGACTCAAGCTCTTAGAAGTACTCGTGGAAATAAGAGTGCATTTGAAAATGTTGACTGCTCTTGTCCTTGGCTTAAGAAGTACTTCAAAAATATCATATTTAGCTTTCCTAGCACCTTTGACAGTTAAGCAGAATTTAACAAGTCCACTTCTATTTTAAGATTTTCTTTCTCATCATTACGGAACACATAATGGTCACTCAGAAGCTGATGATGCCACCGGCTTGGAATTCAGCTCCAAAAGCTGTAGCCCCCGCATATCAAAGGAAGTTATCCTCATGTGCATAACATAATTAAATTGCTGGAAGAAAGAATGTAGGAGAGCCTTAGTATAAAATTTTCATTCCTTGTGCTTGTAAAAATTAGCTGGGTTCTGATTTGTTTATTTACACCAAGGATGGAGATACTTCTCAGCTGAAAAATGGAATTCCATGTCTGCTACATGGAGGTCCTGTCTGCTTTATATTTGCATGGTTTGTAGGTGTATGGAGACTTCCCACTGTCCTGTTACTGTTAACAATTATTTTAGTGTTTATAATAGCCTTTGTGGTGAATTGCACTGGAGTAGAAATTTACAGAGCTACAATTGCTGCATGATAGAATAAGGAGGAGACAACGAAGAAGTAAGCATTATAGCAAATGAAGTTTGTGGTAGTGCGTGTAATAAGATGGGGAATATAGTTAGCTAACAGTTGGCCGTGTATAATTGAATAATTGGTCCTGTACATGGCTGGAAGGCCATGCTGTTAATTACTAATTTCTTTCCAAGATACAGAGCATCTGCTTTCTTTGTTTAGTTTTAATAGTCAGTGGTTGACAGAACACCTTCTGGATTGTTTGTTTTGATCCCGGAGATACTTATCAAAGTCATATCTATTTTAATAAGCTGTGTATCTGGATGCAGTGACTTGAGGATTATTTGTAGGTTATTACTCTCTCTGGTGTTGTTTTCTGTGGCAAACACAACAGGTAATAGTGAGTAGGGTTGGGAGGTACCTTGAGAGGTCATCTTAGCCATTCCTGTGCCTGAAGGTAGGAGCTTTATCTGGAAAGCATTCCTGACAGACAGACACGTGCTCACCTTGACTCCAGACATGGACATGATGTAATCGCTCAGGTAATCCACGTCAGGTATTTGTGACATCTCATCTAAATCTATGTTGCAGTTTAAGCTCGGTATTTTCAGTGCTATCATCAGGAGTCAGGGAGAAAAATGTGATTCTCCCTCTCCTTAGCAAGCTTTCAGTTATTCAGAGACTCCTGTAATACCTGTATCTGAGATCTAAACCATAAATCAAATAGTTTTTTTCAATGTTTCCTTACATCCGTATTACCCACCCCTCTTCTCTGAGCTCTTGCCAGCCAAGCAGCATCTCTCAGGTGCTAAGAAGCATCAGATCCTCCCCAAAGAGTTCCTACCGAGTCCTTTCCCATGGTTTGTGCAGTCGCTTAGGCTGGTCAAGCTGAGTATTTTGCCTTCATCCTTGCTGAATTACTGTTTGTTTCATATCGCTCCCCAAATTGAGATCACTTGAATTCTCATCTGCATCCACGCTGCTTGTGAGCTCTCCCACCTTTAGACTGTTTGCAGACAAAGTAGTTTGCTTATTGTGAAATACTGCTATTAAATACTGCTAGTAAGTGTGTATTTCCTGAAACAATACCAATAGAAGACTGGGTCCAGCTGGCAAAAACACAGCCTCCTGGCGTGCCAACGTTTCTTTCTTCCCCAGAGAATTGTAGTCCTCCTAATATGTTCAGGCTTAGGTAGTTGGAATGTGATCCTTCCGACCTTTCCATGGGTTTAGCTGTGTATGTTTGTTAGTGGTCTCACTGGAAATGGTAAAGGCTCTTCTTTGCTTAAATAGGCGTATATGCCAGTGTAGGACTGGCATGTAATTCATGTGTGAGGGACTATATGTCTGGGTTTGATATAACTTTACTTTTTTCTGCTGATAATGTTAGGATCTATCAGTTCCATAGATCTGTCCAGGGCTAAGCTAGGTTAAGTCACTTGACCTCAGAGTGTTTCCTCAAAATAAAATAAGGTCTGTCAGCCCATTTTTGCCTGTTCTTTTCAAGGGACTTTTCAGTCCCCAGTTCTGGGAGCCCTGACCCATACTTGTCCCATCTATCGCTGCACTCGTTATATTGCCAATGGTCCTTAGGGAAACATACCTGTGTGTTGCTGCTCAAGGCTCATTGTTTAAATATGTTGCTCTGCTCCCTTTCTTTCTCTTGCTTGGTACCCGATGTAATTTAGAGAAAATACAACTTTTTGCTTCCTTGACAGTCTAGGGAAATTATCTGTAGGAAATCACTTTCAATACATTGTTTGAGCAGAGAAATCTTTCACAGATGATTACTCATTAAAAGAATTTAGCATTTAGTCTTAATATTGGCATCATTATGCATAAATCTGCAGAACTGAAGAATACATGATGTATGTTAGCTTGAAGCACTCCTTTTGGGGAATTAGGCTCATGACCTCAATGAGAACTGAGATGAGCTCCTTAA
Source organism: Pluvialis apricaria (assembly GCA_017639485.1). Lineage (NCBI taxonomy): Eukaryota > Metazoa > Chordata > Aves > Charadriiformes > Charadriidae > Pluvialis > Pluvialis apricaria. Next base: position 19,250,423 of record CM030015.1, on the reverse strand, counting down.
CTGTAAAACACAAAGGTGAGAAAAAATCAAATAGACTTTAATATGACACTTTTACTATGTGCTTGTATGTCACTTATAAGCTTTTATTGTGTAACATTTACACTTGTAAATGCCACATTACTAAATGAATATGAGTCTTCGTACTTTTAATTTCTAAGCAATTGTCTTTTCTTGGTAATGCCAGGGGGGAAATTTAGAGCTCCTTTACCACCATAAGCATTGTTCTCTGCCAGCACAGAGTTCTTTCTCGATCAGATTGCAATGAGCTCAGACAAGCAAAGAATGCGGGGGACTAGGTACTCCCCCAGCTCTCTCCAAAGCATCACTGAGAGTAGGAAAAGAGATTTGGCTGTCTTCAATTAACACTGGACTGATGAGGTGGCTAGAAGAAAGCAAGCGACCATGACCTGGTTCTGTGCTTCATGAAGGAGATGGATTTGTAAGCAAAATACCTGAGGTACCAAAACCAAACCAACGAAAAAAACCCAAAACCTTGAGCTGAAGTATTCGTTTAGGCACTCTTAAAAGCAAAACAAATTAAAATCACTTCATGACATGATGGTGAGATTAGACGAAGCTGTTACCTGGGAAAAGCATGTTTAATAGATGTTAAATGAGACAACAAAATAATTGGAAACACTCTTCATAAATTTAATTTTTTAATTTAAAATAATTGTAATAATTGCTTATATGAAAAGTATAAGAAAATCTATTGAAATCTTCAAATAATTCAAAATGTAAATAGAGTCAAGAAAGTAATAATGCCAAGGTGTTATCAGTGGCTTAAGATGGATCGGTTTTGTAATATTTAATATTTTTTAGAGCCTTTAGAGTAGTATTCAATTGCCTGAGTGCTTTAGTTATAGCAAAACTTAGTAGATTTCAGACCTGCTTATGTTTTTTTTTTTTTCAAATTCTAGGGCTGTTATGATTAGTAAGTGGCTTGTTGGAATTACGGCCCAGCTTTCTGCAGTAGCTGTAATTTATAGACGAGGCTTGTGAGTATGGCAATGGACACAGTCTCGACTGTATTACTGTAATTAGTCCTCAGAAGCAGAGGTTGTGATGCAGTGTATCCCAAATCGGTGCCTTTTGCCTGTCTTGCTTCTCCTTTTGTCTTCCTGGTGATGGAAAGAGGCGCAGGTAAAGTGAGGTAGAGTATACAGCATACTATATATACTTAGTATATAGCATATATCCAAATTGTTACAAAACCAAACTAAGCATCAAGTCCAAGTCCCTGGCTTTTCTGTCACGTACAAATAGACATTGATGGTAGGGCACAGGACATCTTACTTGATTACTGGCAGCTTGTAATTGCACAAAAACATACATCCATCTTTTTTCTAAAGGTGGATGATATACTTGAAAAAAAGATACATTTGAAACTTGCAGCTGATGTTCCTATGTTCAAGGAGTAATTAGCATAGCAGATGATAGATTTTTCCCACAGCTGTATATAGGTAACTGACCACAGATGCTTGGATATTGATGGCATGATTAATGGATCCTGTCTGTCATCAAACTTTGGATGGGGTTAATAGTATTACAAAGAAAAAGAGTTATACGTTCTAGTGTAGTAATTCTGTTAGTAATTAGATGGGAATTAAGTTGTTAAACAGTTATTAAAATTTTGTAGAAATACCTGCCAGCTCTGCTAGCATCATGTATGGGGAATCAGGCCTCCAGTACTGTAAGGAATAATTTGTGATCTCCTGCATATATATCATCTCAGTCTCAATTTAGTAACTTCTCTTACTCAATTTAGTAAGCTCCCTTACAGTACCACACACCAGTTTAGTGTTCTCTCGAGGCCTTTTTGGACATGACAGCCATACAAAATGCAGGCTCCAAGAACAGAGAGGGTTTCCTTCCTGCTCGGAGGAAGGGCTGCCTTCTTCAGACTGCACAAAGTTGAACTAGGGATGGAAATGCAAGAGATAAAATCTATAGAGCAATTTAATGGTAAGTGCTGACTTGAAGCAGCATCAACGTTACCACTTAGAACTGAAGGATGGTCTCCAGAAAATCTTCCATCCTGCTGTTACAAATTCACCTTAATGAACAGCAAACAAAAGGTTGCAAAGGATGGTTGTGACTGATTGCTGACAAAGTTGTGGTGTACTGCAGCTGGCAAGGCTCCTGCTGGCAAAAGACATAGTATGTATTGCTACAGGTCATATAATGGTAAATGAACACTTACTGCCTCTGTGGCAAGTGGATTGATTATTGTGTCCACCTCCAAACAGGTCTGGCTTTGTTTTACAAGTAAATGTATTTGCCCCTGCTGTGTTGAAGTCTGAAGATGAGTTCAAATACACAGAGCTCAAAGCAAAGATGATAGTGATGTGTACAGGAGGCAGTTTCAGCTTTACAAAACTACCTGTCATATGCATATAAATAACTCCATAAATGTACATTATTTTTTTTCTTGCAAATGTGATTTTATTTTTCACAGGTCAATGTATCTAAAATCTTATTCTAAGATAACAGACAATATTTGATTGCCAGCCACTGACTTCACATCGTAACCTGTGGTCTGATAAAAAGGTCTCTGTTGGTACATACCATCTAGCTTTCGTAATACGTTCTTAGTATATTTTAGCTTTCTTATTCCGCTTGAGAAAATTACAGGTGCAAGACAGCCCACTTGAAAAGTTTTTCAGTGTGGAGCCTGAGGTGCAGATCTTGTCGTAACGAAAATGCCACATCGTTTGCCTAAAACAGGAATTTGAGTATTTCCTCAAGGAATATTCACTGCTGTGCAACCAGGAAGGAAGGAAGGATCCTTTCACCTGACAAGGGTGGCCAGCGAGATTTCTGGGGTGTGGGAGAGACAGGTGTGCTTAAATCCCCACAAGCTCTGGTAGCTCTCATTCTCATTTTGGGGATATCCCATTCGAAATAATGGTTAGTCATTCACTGGGCCACATATATGTGGCAATTGACTCTCTAGCTTTTAGCCATGGGAGAACTCCTTTCGGATGTGGGATGGTGAAGTTCAAGTCCTAGTTCTGCCTGCTTTGGCACCCTTGTCTCAGATAACTGCTTAAGCTGCCACACTGTTAACTGTTCTAAGATAGTGCTTTTGCAAAATTCTAAAGGCTTTCATCTTTCTTCCAGTACAGAATGGAAAGTATTTTCCAGCTCTTCATGAAATACGGTTCTTGTTTTCCTGCCAGCTGCAACTGTAACTTCTGGCAAGAGTCAGTTTGGACTCCAGTCAGCACCACGATGAGGGAAAACAGAAAAGTGGCCTAAAGCTAGTTCTGCCACCCACCTCCGGAGCTGTGTCAAGCATGCTGAGACCTAAGCCCTGCGTGTGTTGTGCATGTGCTCCCCTTAATTATGTTTGACAAGGGGCTGAGAGGTACCATGTTTTGATGGAAAAAATTTTCTTAGACTTTTTTTTTTCCCCAGTTAAAGGCATTCGTACATATCCTTCACGTTTATTCATATGTGTGTATACATATACTTAATACATATCCTGCAAATCCAGATATATTTGCAGAGATTGAGTCTTTGAGCTGTTTGCAATGAGGGATTTATTTTTTTTGCTTTCTCTAGAATTCCTTGCTCAGGATCGTACTTCATGTTCTAATATGCTAACACGGACCGTAATTGCCATGCGCAAGTATTACTTGGATTGAGGTGAAAACAGCCCAGCACTGAATTATCGGGGTGCATAAGCAGCTGATGCCCTTGCTGTGTCACTGGAAAGCAATTTTTCCCCAGAAACTCTGTCTGCCAAATGATGTTTAAATTGTGTTAGGTAAGAACCATGAGCTACATCTTAGATTTAATTGCTTTAAAAAGTATTTCTAATGTGGAACAACAACTGCAGTATCTGTCTTGTAGGAAACTGGTAGTAAATGATGTGAGGGAGTGGAGCCTCGAACAGAGCAGGGCAACCTTTAGAACAAAGCAAAACAAAACAAATGCTTGCCTGGATCTGTGTCAGTGGGAGGCCACTGTGACCCTACAGCAGTTAATTTGTTTAGCATGTTGCTGCTGTTATGCTAATTAGGTATTTCTTGGACCCAGAGACTGTCAGTTCCAAGTTTCAAAACTCCTTTCTTTTTCTTAAAAAATGAAAAAAAAGGAAAAAAAAAAAAAAGGCAGATGAAAGTTTCTTGAAAGCATGTAACTCTAGGCTGCCTGTGTCTTTCTCTGTGCTTGGCTTTTACAGTCGCTACAAAGCTCATCTTTTTTTATTAAAAGTGCTGTGGTAGCACTAGGTCAACCTCAGAAGCACAAAATTAATAGAACTGTAGTAAATAATAAGGTTTTCAATGCATAAAAGAAATTGACAGTTTTGATGAGGAAGGGCCTCTGCTTGCAAGCTGCGTGCTCTGAAGGGACTTGAGGGAAGTGGAAGAATGAGGGGAATGGTGGAACTTTTGAAACCGGTAGGATAATAGGTTAGGTGGTTGAAGTCCTAAACTGATTCCTAGTGTTAGCATGATGTTCAGGATTGGGGGAGATACCAATTGTGATTTGCCATAAAAGCAGAAGCGTGTCTATTCAAAGAGCAAGATGATACTTGTGTATGTATAAAACAGACTTGGCATAACAGACTTGTTTACTAGTTATGAATAGTCAGCATTCTGTGCACATAGAAACTGTAATTTTTAACTCACTTTTCAGTTTTAACAGGTAGGGAAGTAAATTATTCAGAGAAAATACTAAAATCTGTGTGATCTGTCCTTAGCAGTTCAGTTTCCAGAGACCAAATAATTACCTCTGTGCTCAGAAATAATCTCAAGAAATATAATGACTGTCAAGCTCATCTTAAGTAGCTTCTCTCACCTTGGCAAAACGTTACTTGGTCAGTCCAGAGAACAAGGAGTAAAACGCTTTGGTCTTGTTATTTCTTTTCAGGAAATATTTCTTTTATATCAGGGTCATTTTTGGTTTGTTGTTTTGATGTTCTACTGTTGAGCTTTCTGCTTCTCCTTCTGTATCACACTTAGAAAACTGGCAGGCACATATCACTCCAATATGACAGTTTGGAGGTTTTTTGTATTAGTACTGTAAAATGGAATTACTTTCAAACCACCCTCAGCACCAGTGTTGCTAGAATTGGGCCACTTCACATTCAGAATGTCAAACTATAGTTGTTGGCAATGATAAATCCTCATGACTGGCTCAGGCCGTTACAGACAGCATGCCCTCTTGCAGATGTCAAATTCAGGTGCAGGCTGAATTTGCCCTCATTTTTGCATGCGGAAAATTTCCAGTTTGGATCTGAGAGTCTCTGTTTCAGGCCTGTAAATGTTGCACTTTGTGTTTGTCAAGGAAGACGCTAATCTACAGTTACGCTTTGATGTGTAATGCTGTAGCGATGTAAACCTGGAGCAATGTAATTGTTTTAGCTTTTTACCCCAGCATAGCTTCTATCTGCATTCTGAGTCTTACTGTTTTAGAGAATCTCCTCTTAGTCAGTGTGCTATCTTACAATGCTGCCTCACAAATCCAAAAATGGTTTAGTAACTTCATATCCAGTTGGGCTTTGTAAGAACAGCCTTTGAGCTGGTGAATCTTAATTTATGTAAAGGCTTTGGCCCTCAGAAACATTGCCTCCATAAAACGTACTAGCAGCCGTCAGTTGCTCTACGTATTGGAGGCAAGTGTGAGGCGAAAATGAAGCTAAGTAAGACTGCAATAGTAGTAATTACCTAGGTGCTTGTTTAACCATGCAGCAAGTAATGAAGTCAGGGACTGTAATGTCACATCAACTACATTACCTCATTTTCTTCTCTTGCAGACACAGGGAGGTTAAAAATAATGAGCCTGTCTGCCTCTCCCCATACCCCTGAGCACATTGAATCACAAGCACCTTCTTTCTAAAACAAATTTATTTCTTGCTGCCTCCTTCCCAACAAAGACTTGCCTGTGATGAATACCAGACTTCACAGCATATTTGTCAAAGCGGTGCACCTGCGAGGGTTCCAGCACAAGATAAATTTTGGCAGGCCGAGGGAGTAGAGGGAGGTACTAGGCGAGGAATAAATCTTTGTGTGTTACGCCAGACTGCGAATGAGCGTTCTCCTCCTAAGAATCGCCCCTCTGACAAGTTATGATAAATTACACTCTTTGTTGACACCTTCATCGTGTTATTTATGGCTCATTAATTGAACCGAAGAGGAGACTTGTAGCGCAGCAGGGGCATTGTACAATGCTTTTCCAGTAGGCTGGAACTCAAACCAAAGAACAAAAACGGGGAAGAAAAAGGTAAAGTAATACATGCGTGTACGTACTCCTCACTGAAAAGAACTAGCTGCTGTGAGATACCAGTCCAGAATTGTAGCAAGTGCTCTCAGTCCTCCCAGAAGAATTCATTATGGTTGTCCTGGATGTCCCAGTAGGAGTGTCTATGTTTGTCTTGTGCTTTTGTCTTTAGTTCTTGTATCTCTGCTGCCCTGTGCATTGCTAAAGCATGGGATTATCAATCCTGTATGAAAGTAAGCATCCAGCTTCGCTTTCTGGACTTGACTATCTCTCGCTTCCCTAACAGCAGTCTGTGCTGTCCCTTCCTGGTACCCTAATGCCCAGAGTGAGATTCTGACATGATAGTGGGCAAAAAGGAAGGATGCTGATGTGACACTGAAGAAGTGTAATGCTTCTATACCAACACAAAATGCTATTCTTTTGGGGCAATATATGTCCAATTCAGAGATGCGCTCATTTGGGGAACCTTTTTGGATCCTAGCTTTCTGTCCCTGCTAAAGGCTAGCTCTTTTGACCAAACATCCTATTGTGGCAGTATGGGCGGGCATTTTCTCTGAGAAGTAGTGTAAACAGGAAAGGGAGAGGTACAGGATCTGAGCGGGTGGCTGTCTACACTTGTTATGCAAAAGGTGTCTGCAGGAAACATAGCTGAAAGTCATTGTGGGGGATGATAAAAGAAAGAATGAAATCTTCAGCAGATAAATACTTAGAGGCAGATGAGCTTGCTTCTGTGAAGAATTGTGGATTTGATGCTGAGCTGTTTCAAAACTGAAGTTGCTCTAACAAGCTATGTTGTAAAGGGAAATTCAGTAAACTGACTCCTGAGAGTATTTCTCGTGCGTGAGTATTTCGAGGCAGGAGTACCTGGAAAGTCTTGCCAAGAAAGGAGCATATTTTCCTGTCAAAGGATTCTGAGATAACCATTCAGCTCCTTGCTGCAGAATACCGTCTGAAATTCTCACGTTTCCATAGCGGTATGAGCAGCTTTACTCAGGCGCTTGCTGTTTGGGCTCCTCTCTTCCAAAGGCGCCTTCTGAAGTGGCAAGCTTGGAAGTTTCTTACATCAGTCAGGGAGTGACAGGTCCTTGGTAGCATGGGCTAGAAGAGGGAGTGGTCGGGCGGGGTGTCAGGAGATCTGAGTTTTGCTCTGACGTGGTTGCTTCATCATCTTTGTAGGCACAATCAAACTTCTTGAACTTTATGGCTTCGGCATGTCTCTTCTTTCAGGTGTGAAATAAAGCTTTACTTTTCCCTTAGCTAGAGATTGAGCAAGTGGTTCTGCAGGGATGGAGTTTAATCAGGTAACACTGACCATGAAAATGAATTCCTCTCTTGACAGCTTTCCAGCCTCCCAAGTGAAATACAGGAGCAGTTCCTTTATGTTCCCCTTTAAGGATTTCCTGAGCTTAGGGACGGCCTTTCCTGCGTGTCACTCTGTCAGTGGGGAAGACACCACATTTTGCTGAACTCTTGGTAGGTGATACACAGTTCCTATGCCTGCAGCTCCCCGCTGCTGCTCCTTGGAAGGCTGGTTATGTCCCTGAACTGAAAGGCGGCCTTTGTGACTGAAACTGTGATAGCAGTCTCTGTCGCTTCTTTAAGTGTGATGCTTGGCCTTTTAATTTTAAGACTGCAAATTGAATGACGCTCAAGAAACCTGCTCTGAATCCAGACTCCTGTGTAGCCCGGCGTTGGCTTGTGGCGGGGGGCTGTAGGCAGCGCTGCTGGCGGGGCGGGGGGGTTTGCAGCCGCAGGGGTCGGTGGTACGGGCGCTGTCACCCTGCGCCGTGGGGAGAGGTGACGGCTGCTGCAGCTTTGGAGCTGGTGCGGAAACATGCTGGCAGACTGCAGAGGTGCAAGGCCCCAGATCCCACTCCCGGCCGGCCCTTCTGCTCCCGCGGGAGCTCTGCTCTCAAAGGCTGCGCAGTTCCCTGTGCCGTTAACGAGAACGGCATCGCCATGGCCCGTACGGTTTTGCTTTCCTCTCTCCTGTTCATGCGTGACGTTAATAAAAGGGTTAAGGCGGTGTAGTGGCACGGTGAGCGTGGAGGCAGGGGGAATACTCGGTATTTACAGCGCTGCTCTCGGTTGTCTCCCGGGGCCTCTTCGGCGGACCGAGCCTGGCAGCAGAAGCCAGCGCCGGGGGGGGGGGGCGCTGCGCCCCGCGCGCGGGCGGGGCCGGGGAAAGGGCGGGTCCCTGCTGCCGCCCGCCCGCTGCCGGCCTTCCCGCCGTGCGGAGCGGCCAGCCAATCAGCGCCGCCGCCGCCGCGCGCGCCCGCCCGCCCTCCGGGGGTGCTGAGGCGAGGCGCTGAGGGGACCGCCGGTCGAGGCGGGCGCTCCCGGCCGGCCAGCGCCCGGCACTGAGGGCACGGCCCGCCCTGCCCGCCCTCACCCGCCCCGGGCCCCGCTCCGCTCCTCCCCGGGGGCTGCTCCCCAACGTGAGGGGCTTGCTGTGGTGTGTGGAGCCCCTTCGGCTTCCCCCCCGCCGGCAGCAGTGTGGTCGGGAAATGGCGGTGCGGCTGCTGCGAGTGGTCAATTCCTATCTAAAGGTCGGCCTGGTAACGGATGCCGTTATTTCCTTTCCCTGTAGGTTTTTAATTCCTTTCTATTCAGGTTTATGTACAAACAATATAATTGGGGCTGCGGTCGTAACAAAGATGAACATGCAGAGGGGTTTTTTTTGTTGTTTTGATCTAGAGAATAGGGTCATTAAGAGCAAGGGAGAATCAGACCCAAAATATAAGGCCCTTTGCTCTGTTTTAAATGGCAGCCCAACCCTATGGTAAATGGCAGAAGTCTCTGTTGGTTACTTTTCTGTGCCTAATTTCTCAATTAGGAAACTTGGTGCTGCCGATCAGGATGTGATAGCCAGTACAGCACCTGGACCAAGAGGGTTTCAGTCGATCAGACCAGGGTTCTTCCCCCCCACCCACTCCCCAAACCGCTCCCCAGCACGGTAAAACCCTGAGGGAAACCCTGCACGCACCAATTTGCTTAGGTTTGCCACCTTCTAGAGCAGCAGTTCCACACTGGATAGGTTTAATGTTTAAAAATTGAATAATGTTTTTCTATTCTGTTCTGAGCTGCAAGGTAGTCTGGAGGCCCGGTGAAGTGGTTGCTCGAGGATCTGTCCAGTGCTGGAAAGCATCCTGCCACCTTCTCGCTCACCTTCCCTCTTTTCTTCTTCCTTTATGCAGTAACTTAAATGTGAGTGTTGCCTATAGGCTTTTTTCTATCCTTTGGATCCTAGGCTGTATTGCCAAAATATTGGCAGCTACTTCTGGAGCCAGGAAGTGGAACCTTGCAGGTTGAGTGTGAGCAAGGAGAAGAAAACCACATAGGTAGGAAAAGGCTGAGAGAAATAAAGCAAGTAGGGGAAAAACGTGTGCTGCGGGCAACTTTCAACTGTCAGTTTTGAAACCAGCTGTAACTAGCATCCAGTTTCACTGAACTAGGCAGAACCACCTCCAGCACAGCATCCTGCTCCCCCATCTCCATCCTTTGCTCGGTGCTTAGCAAGATCTCTTTTGTTTTGTCATATTGTAATTGTGTCCTTCCTGTAGCATTTTCTTCCCAGCCAGCTGGCTTCCTTTTTCAGTTACAATGGGGTGTGATTTATTTTTTTTATAGTACCAAACAAATTGAGCACTACGGTATTTTTCAAAGTCTTCACTGACAAATCATCTTTCCTACTTCTTAATTTTTGATTAAAAACTACTTGCAATAATGTGGGCCGTGTTATTAGCACAAGAAACACATCCACAAATGAGGCACTTTGACTGTAGTAGCATTGCAGAGCTGCTGCTTCCTCATTGGTCCTTCAGTCTTCGCTGGCTGTCAGTTTTCCATGATTTTGACTAAGTACACTTAACAAATTTTGGCTTGCTGGCTGCAGCCATTGGTATACATTTACAGCATGTCATGTTAAGTATGGTAGAATACCTGTATGTTATGAGGCGCTGTAGGTGAAGTAATTCTAGTTTAATGCTGTGTTTGAGTTCATTTGTGCCAACTTTTTTTCTTCATTGTTGATGAGACTGAAATTTCACGTGTGGTATCTTGTCTCTATCCCTAATAGGCATAACCTGAAAATACTTTTTTGCTGTTTGTCATGAATTTTCTTGTTCAGTTTTTCAGTGCCTTGAGATAGTTATAAACTTTCCCTTTTTTTTTTTGATTTTTATTGATCATATAATTTGGACATTTGAATTGATCCTCTGCATATTTGCATGTGCCCATTGCTTCATTTCCAGATGTTGATACAAAGGCTTAACCATCACACCATGCGAGGACAGCACCATCTCTTGGGCTTCAAATACTGTAACCATGTGAGTAGGCTTCCCTGAATTAATTCTCTCAAATGAGACTGTGAACTGAAGATAACTCCGGAAAAACAGTTTACAGAATTTATATAGCCTAAGAGGCCTTTAATTCCTGGGCCACTTATTTATAAGTGAGGCAGATATGGCTAGCAAAATGTTCACAATCTCAAATATTGAAGCTGCTTTTTTCCATAGGCTTATGCGGTTACGGCTGTGTTCTTGTGTCTGTGACACAAGTAGAAACCATGTGTAGTAATGAATATACCAGAAAGAAGGGTAGTAGCCCTGGTGTCTGTCTTCAGATTGAACAATTAAGGTTTAAAATAAAACTATTTTTTTATCCACCAAAATTCTTTGGTAGAGCGGTAACATTTGAAAAATTGTGTCATCCTTGACAACAAATAGGAGCGGGCAGAATCAGCAACTGTAATCAACTCATGGGAGGTGAGTGCCACCCACACCAAAAAAATGTTGGCTTCAGTCTCCGGCTTTCTGCACTTTTGTTCTTTCTCGATTACAAAGCTAAAGGAGGAGGGAAAACCAACCTCCAAGTCAGTCTTACATAATACTTTGTTTTGCAAGGGTTCTACTAATCATGTCAATACTGAGCCTCTAGTTTTTGGTAATTACATTGGAAATGCCCAGTTTGTACATAGTAATTCCAACTATAATTACCATGAAATTATATAACTACAAATTACCCTGTCATGTGGATGGCCTAAATAAGCATGTGCAGTACCTGCTCTGTGATAACAAATTAGAATTACATGGTTGGTTAACTAGCAGTAATATGAGATTTTTGAAGTGGCCAAGAAAGCTGGGTAGTTATGTGGGGAGAAAGTGTGGGTAGGTATTTTCTGATTTTTCTTGGTTTAGGTTTTCAAATAACAAATTATTTCTTTCCTGATACTTCCTTAAAGGAAAAAAAAATCTGACTTGGGGCTTGTTTTTAATGGACCTTTATATTGTATCGAATTATTTGCTTGGTCACTCCCAGCTGCTCTGTTTGTTCGCCTGGGTGCCTGCTACTGCTTGTGGGACATTGCCTGTTTGATTTGGTTTTTATTTAGTGATTTTTAACTGAACGTGTTAGAAAAAGATTGCTTTTCTTTTTTTATCAAAGAGCATTTTGTCTATTTGCAGCAAAAAAAATTGATGGGGAAAAGAGCTGGAGAGATTATGTACAGGTACAACCTTTTCCTTTCATTAGTTTGAGGAAGGGAAAAATTGTGTCTGAAAGTCATATGCATCACAAAATAGGCTGTTCACAGTGTCAGAATCCCCTTTCAAAACATCCATACTGTAATTCTTTCTTGCAGACGAAATAGAAATAGTATTGATCTTTCTCACTTGCATTTAATCTCTAATGTGACACAATGGGGAAGAAAGGCACACCAGAAAAACAGAAATGGTAATACTGGGTCATTTGAAAACCTAGCTAGTCTAGAGCTGCAGCACCTCAAAAGACAAACCTAGCTATGAAAGTGGACTCGTGCTTTATTTAAGGAGGAAGGCTAGTGTTGCTAATAGCCCTCCTTTATGAGAGCAGAGGTGCAACCTTGACAAATATGAAACTGGAGATACCTAGTTTTTTACCCCAGGAGTGGTGATGTACTTTCTGTAGTCATGGAGAAGCAAAGATACAACTGAAAATGGCTTCTGCATCTCAGCAGACAAGGTATGGAGGAGGGAAGTGAGAGAACAAAACCTCCAGATTAGCGTGGAACTCTCTGGTGGGGGAAATCGGATGGAAAATCCCGATCCTTGGTTTGCGTTTTTGCTACACGTGGATGGTGGTGTCACTACAGCCCACCAGGTGGCAGCATGGAGAAGTTGTAGTTACATGCTAGGCGGTTTGTCTTCAAGCTGCATTTGGGGGGCGATTTGCCACGGAAAAAGAAAAAAAGAATTGCTGCAATCAACGCATTTTGAATATGGATTTTATTGTCTGATTGGACCTGGTTTTGAAACCGGTGTGTGAAAAGACTTAATCCATCTTTCTAATATGCTTGTTTCGGTTTCATTTCATTGGTTTTAATTTCAGAGTATATAGTAATCTGACCATGGAAAAGACTGTCACTCAGGACCTGAAGTTCTCTTATCAAAGCTTAGAACTTCTTCCTCTTCCTGTGATAATTGAATCTTCATGCAAAGGTCCTGGCAACTGCTCTTTTCTATCTGCCAGAGCCACCACAGAGAAAAGTGTAATTGAGAATGTTTGTTGCTTTTCATCCTAACCCGTAGTACTTGCAAATGTTGCGCATTCTCCAGTTGACTTTAAATTAATATTCATGCCTTGATTTGTGGTTTCTTTGGTCTACCCCTGAATAAACTAGGTAGCCATCTACATGAGAGGGAAAATTCTCAGAGAGGTTTAAAACCTCAGCTCTTTGTTCTTATCTAAGTTTTTCTTCTGTATTTCTTGCAGAATCTCTCCTTATCCAGTGTCCTGTTTTCTGAGGGATAAACATTTATAGAAGCGTAGATGTTCTAATTAAAGTTTGCCTTGCTTTCACGCAATTGCAACTTCAAATGCGTGGCTTCAATTCACAATAATTTATTTCTCACAGTCTCACTTGTTAGTCAGTAGCAATGACAGACAAAAACTAGTAGTAACAGGGTTAACCAGTATCCCCACAGATTAGTAATGAGCCCTATACTGATCTTTGGACATGGTCATCTTTGCTGTCCAAATCCAGAATTTGACAGACATTCCTTTGAGCTGGTGTCTCAGTTACTTATGCACTGTTCTTTTCATTTCAAGCAGATGTAATTTGTGGTATATGCAAACATATATCTATGTTTATAAAAAGTAACACAGGAATTCTTAGGCTGGAAATTATTCAATTATTTTTTGTCTTGTTTGTTGTCTGCCTTCTGCTTTTCTCATAGCTAGGTCCACCATGTCTTTTTTGTCTGTCGTTCAATTAAATACTGTGCAGACCAGTAGGAAGTCTTCAGAGATTCATACTGGGAATATGTTTTAAACAAACATTCTTTAAGGTGTGAATAAACATGATGATCGGGTATATTCCAAATTGCATAGGGGCTCTGGGTAGCATGCAGTGTTTATGAGCATGAATAATTATACTAAAAAGTTTTACATTCTCGAATTCTCCTGTTTCTTTTCTGTGTGTCATCTCTAAAGAATCCATCTTTCAGAAGGTGCTGACTGGGAACTTACTAGCAGAGCAGTTTCTCATGACTGTTGTTTGGTAATTGGCACATCTCGGAAAGCTTCTATGAGGGTTTGTGGTAATTTTGGTTGCTGTGAATGAAGATAATTCAACAGTGAGCTTTTTTTTTTTTTTTTTTTAAGCTAGCTGGGTGCTTAAGCTCTCAAGGTCAGGGATTGAATTTAGCTACTTTTAATAAAAAAAATAAATTGTATAGTTATGTAGATTACTTAAGCTATCAGAAAAATGTTTTCAGACAGTCAGTTTTATTGCAGAGACCTTGTTTGATTGCCTGAGCTATACTCAAAGCTGTTAAGAGATGTGGTAAAAAGGTAATTGATGAATGAGGTTTTAATCTCAAAGGGTGGGATTTTTTCATCACTTGTTAGTTTATTTTGATTTCTTTGTACAAAAATAACTGTTAATTCAGGTGTCTGCTGTTGTGATGTGTTTATGTAAAAAGCACAAGAATTTTTCTTCTGCAAAACCAGTTGTACTCATATGCAAACGTATATTTGTTCCCTGTTGACTATTTGTTTTTAGGACACGTGCTCTTAGTCACATTTGCTCAAACTCAGACATCACTATTAGTGCTCCTGAAATCAAGAAAATCCTTCTGAGAGAACCAAGTTTCATAATTAAGACTACAAGATTTTGTGTGGTCATCACCTGAAGAAGGTTTTTGAATTCTGTTCAGTCTTCATTCCTCTTTCAAACTGGTAGCAGCTTCCCCTCCACAAAGTTAATATTCTAGTATCTGGGGGTACATTTACTTGCTGTGCCAAAACTTTACCCATACAGATTTAATAGAAAGTTTCTCACACCATGCAACTGTGTAAATAACTATACAAAATAGCCATGGTTTAATAATCCCGAAGTAAGCCGAAGACATAAAAAGTATTTCCCACTTTCCCATTCCAGGTGTATTCAGCGTGGTCTAGTAGTTATTTCCATAACTTTAGTGCATCAGCAGTCCGATTAACACAAATAATTTTATTCTTATTTAAATTAGTTTCTTCTTATTTTAAGCCTAAATAACACCAAAGCTAGGAAGTTACCTGATCCATTTGAAATTTAGTAACCTGATATAATAAAATTGTAGATTAAATATGAGCAGGGAACCTAGTAAATGAGAACAGAAATAGAAACAATGATAACGATTCTTCAGAACACTTCCAGTTGATGTGTATCAGAGGCCTGATTCTGACCAGCCTCATGTGGAATGGGATGGTTTGTCTGATAGAAGTATTTATGTTCCTTGACAACTTTGCACTGTATACCATGCCAAAACCATGAATCACTCACTTATTTTCATGCTGGTTGAGATAACTATAAACAGCAAGCAACTGGCATTCTTTATTCGCTTGGCAAATTGGTATAGAGTCTGGAGGGTACTATCTGACAGAATTCTTGTAAAGAGCTTAAAATAATAGCAAAATACATGTAACTGTCACAAGAAGAGTAGCCAGTATCTGGTAATACTTCTGTTGTTTCTACAGTACTGATACTTTTCATGCTACTCTTTTTTTGCTCTTTTAGAGCAACGATGATACTCTGTATTGGTTCTTCTAATAGCTAATTTTTTCTCGCTGTCTCTGCAACTCTATCATTTTGATATTCCACTGTGTTCTCAAAAGCAGGTGAAAGAGTTAATGTCTACAACTACCAGTCATTTGCTATTGCATTAGCATAGTGTATCTGTGGTGTGGAGGCTGGCATGACTAGGTTCATAGCTTCACTAGATATAAGTAATGCTTTTCCCAGCTGAGAAGCTTTATAAATGCGCTGAAGAGTTCTTGCTCGGTATATTACCTTGTTCTTTCAGAACTCACTAATTATTTGGATATATTCAAGGATTTTATTGAGATTTTTCTCAATAAGAGAGATGAGGATTCATGTAAGACTCCTCTGTTAAATTTATTGATTTTTTTTTTTTAAATCCTAGTTTCTTTGAATTTGTCTGCGTTCTTACTTGGGTTCTTTCTATGCACGTGATTCTCTCTGCTGATCACTGCTTGCAACCAGATCTAACTACAGCTAGCTCAGTACCCTGAGCTAGTCTGCTGGTTGAGTGAGAGAAGAAATGCTGCTCTCATTCTGACAAGTAACTAGGCTGCTTTTTCAAAGAGCATGCAGCCTACGTCATACACGCGCATTGCCTAAGCTAGTAAGAAGGAGTCAGAATGGTCTCAGCTTACTGTAACCCTGAGATATACTCCTGGAAGTCATAGCATGACAAAAGGCTTGGCAGCTCCTGTAGAAAGAGAGACACAGGAACCCGAGGGAGTTTTCTGAGGTGACTGCTGTGCCTAATCCAAGGTAGCTCTGTGCTTAGGGAAAGATGCTAATCATCTGAGCTAAGTCTATAATGAAAGTATGCTTTAGAGAGGCTGGAAACTGAATAGCTGACTACTGGTGAAAACAGGATTGTACACATGTAAAGCTTGACTGTGCTTCACTAACTATGTATCACAAGATGTTTCATTTAAAAACTGGGACAGTGGGTTTTTTCTTTAAAGTCTGTGTTAGGGAAGACATAATTATTAATGCTTCAGAAAATTATTTATCAAGCGTTCTGAAATGTATGTTAACTTAGTGATGAATCAGAAAAATATCTTAAGTTCATGATTTATTCTGCAGACTTGGAATCAGCTTATGGCCTTACATGAAGGACAATCCTCTGTTGGTTTCATGGTTTTAAGGTAGTTTTAGAATCACCAAAGAATTGTCACTGTTTCAAGGAATGCTAACGAGTCTTTTACAGTTCAGGTAAGTCAGCCAACCAGTTGCCTTTAGGGCTGTGTGTTGTCTTGGCAAGTGTGCAAAGTAAGGTTTTTAAGTATATGGTATTTTGAAGTATCATCTCAAGGAATGATGTACTTCAGAAGAACTCTAACTTCTGAATCTAAAGTTAGACAGCTTAGGTGGTTCCTCAATGAAGTATTTTATTAGCAGAGATTTTAAAAAAGAAAATGAAGAGTTAGAACTTCAAACTGGCTAAAATGTATGTTGTCAACATCTTTAACCAGTAATGTAAGCATTTTAAGTTGATTTCCCTCAGGGGATGCCTGAAGAAAAACACACCTTAGTACAGAGTAGCTTATAGCACTTCATACGTACGGTATGAATGGAAGTAGCTAGGGAGTGTGCATTGCTTCTAGTGGGGTCCCTTTGCGGCTTAGCATTCAGCTTTACAGTTAGAACAAAACTACAATGTTGCAGTTGACAGTTTTCCGTTCCTTTTGATTACTTCTGAGTAGAGAAGGTTGCTTATAACTCATTGGCTTAGAATTACTAGTTCGTTTTGTTGCATCTACTGGAAAATTCTCAGGAAGTTTAAGGATTAAAACTGTAGAATTTAGGCTGCAAAAAGAATTGGCCTGTAACAGCATACATTGATTGTAATTTTTTCAAAACTTCAGTTGATTTATTAATGACTAATAAATCATGAAACATTTTATAAAAGATGATATATAAATGGAACAGCTCATGCAAAATCTTTACAATTAGAATAAATGCATAGGCAGTATTACAAAAAGTGCTTTAAAATAGGCAGTTTAAGGCAGTAACTTGTGCAAATTCTTCAGATATCTGATTTTTCTTTTCCAGTAGGTGTTCAAGCGTATGGGTTGGTGGATCAGCCAAGATCCTAAAGAGATGTCTGTTCCCATTTTACAGGTTCCATAAACATATTGCAAATGCCAGTGCTTCTGGTAGTTGCATTAGGCTATATGTAGATTTTTTATACGTATAGTCTGTCAGACAGGAGGAATATATTTATGTGGTACAACATGTTTCTGATTCTATCATACCTATGTATTAGTGACACTGGCCATTTGGAGACTCTTGTTTTGCTGCCAGTCTTTTTGTCAGTCAGTAGCCAGTTGAGTTTGTCTTCCCAAAATCTCCAGAAGCAAGTTTTTTTCAAGGGGAGAGCATGTATGTTTCATGTTCATATAAGCTGTTAAAAACCAGAAGTCACAGGGTCTGAAGTTTTGAATTCGGTTCTTCCTATTAACCAGATTTTGGTATTATACGCATCAGTATTTGCACCAGAAGTATTTGCATGTGATTAAATAATGTCTTTCATATGGTTCATCTGTTCCAGAATTGCTAAGCAAGCCAACTAGTCACCAATGCTGAACTTGGCGACCTGTTCATGATCAACCTATAGATTTTCTTTTTAATAACAAAAAGAAATAGCAAGAGGTTACTGTCTATTAAATTGGTTGTGTTTATAAGTTATTTTTGTTTCTTTATGAGCTCTACATTTGAAAGGTTCTGCATTGCAGTTTGGACTCTTGAGCATTCTGAGATGTTAATGATAACTAATTTCATGTGATGTTTAGGGAAAAAAAACAGCACAAACTTAATGTTTGGATCGTGAATTCAGTCAGCTAAATCTATTAGACTCATGTGTTTGCTTGATTTGCTGAATCTCAGGGTATGATAGCATCTACAAGTTTATGGTTTTCACAAGTAGCTGAAGATTGGTACAAAACCAAATGGACATAGTTGTATAGCTACTTTCTGTGACAGGCTGCTTTACAAGTAAGTGATACAGCTCAACAGTGCACTGGTAGGCTGGGTGCCTGCGGTGGATGGACACTTTCCATGTACAATAGCTGGTCTTACACCAGTTCAAGATGAGATTTTTCCTTTCTACCTAGGAAATACTGTCAATTCTGTGATAAAGAAAAACGCTCCAATTCAGTGAACAGCCACGTCTTTTTTTTTTTCTTTTCTCTTTAATGGCCCATTTGTGACATACAAACAAAATCATCGTTTGCTTTTAGCTTATACCAACTATTCATTAATAGTTGTGATGGTACATAATTTGCCAACCTAAAGCTTTTATATATTCAGTTCTGGAAAGGAATTGCTGCGATGAAAAGAAAATTGAGTGCTGGAAACTGTTTGGACAGTATTTGAAAAACAAACATTGGCAAATAAGGGGGTCCATTCATAAGCTAAACATGTAAGTGATTTTCTGTCTTGCTATTGAGTAGTGCTAAGGGCATACAATCCAGAAAAGCTTTGTAAATTCCAATCAGAAAAGTGTTTGGGAAAAGCACGCTTATTGTTTCAGTCCAGGAGGTGGATGTGAATGTGATTGTGCTGGCACATACCACTGGTCCATTCTCTGTGTATGGAGAAAATCCTGTATTGTTTCTAATGCTTATCGATTGCAGTTATTTACTTCACAGCAGCTTAGAGTAAGACAGATGCTGCGTTCTCTTAGTGATGTAAGCTCAAGTGACAAGTCAAAATAAAAGACTTGTCCAGATTACTTTGAGACAATAAACATGATGGCTCCTCATTGACAGCATGTTAAATATTAATTTCTCAAACTGTGAGTTTGAAAGGCTTTGACATGTGTCAAGATTCTGACTATTTAAAACCAGTCTTCCACAAAATTTTCTTATAGGCTGAAAGAGCAAATGGTGACTTGTATGACAAGCAAATAAGGCTTTGTAGTTTGTCTGTATTTAAAAAAAAATAAATTGAAATCTAACTCTCAGTGTATTCCCCAGGTATAGTGTGGGCTATTATTTGAAAATATGTAGCTCGCTCAAAGCTTGGTAATTGCCTTTCATTCATGTTAGGCAAACATTATTAAAGGTACTGGCCTAGCCAATAATAATACTAGTGACATCAGAAAGGAATCAATGATGTTGCTTTAAGAGTTGCTAAATGCTGTATTTGCTGTTAAAAGTAGAGCTTGTGTAAAAACAAAAGGGAAGAAATAGAATCTGTGCTTCTGAAGAAGGTAGCGTTATTCACATAACCCTTCTGAGAGGGAGGAAAGTATATTTTCTAAGATCTTCTGATACTAAAACCCTTTTACTGCTGTTGAGAGAAATCTCTGACAGAGGATTTAGCTTCTGCTAATCCTTAAGGGACTTGTTTTGACAGAGTCTTTATAGAAGATTTTCTCAGTAACTTCTGATTTGTTATAAAAGAGCAATTACTGATTTGTCCTCAAGCATCTTTTTGATACGTGTTTGTTAATGAAGTTCATGTACGTACAGGAATGAGGAAGAAAAGCCAGTCAGAATTGTTTACTGTGAATAAGCAGGAAGATTTGGATTTTCCTGGATCTCCAGTTCTCTTTCTAGCCCACGGGGTACTTAGAGTCTGGATTTCATTTAGTGTGTTACGTGACCTGCTCAGCAGTTTGTGGAAATGGATCCTGCTTTCTCTTTACAGTGTGCTGTGTATTTTTGTTGCCCTTTCTAAGCATGAAGACATTTCCTTGTGTTCGGAGTAATGCCCACTGTTAGATTTCAATCAATTTTCTAGTAATTTGCACAGGTAACCAGAAAGTCCTGGTTTTACAGTGGTTATACTAGTTAAGGGGAATAAACCAGCTTTCTTGAAATGCTTGCTACTTTTTTTTTTTTTTAAGAACTCAAGTATCCAACTATATGTCCCTTTTCAAAATCAAAGATAGTGCTGAGAATCCCCAGAGAACAGCTTAGCTCTGTCAGTTTTCCCAATTCTTATCTTACAGGCTCTGTGGCTGTGCACATGTGCTCAGCTTAGAGAATAATCTAGGAAAATAGGGCTGCATTACCAATACTGTCTGGGTCTAATAAAAAGGTGTCATGCTGTTTAGCTAAAAAGATCTTGGATCACATTCACATGACTTCCCATCATTCTCCTGCCAAACTGTCTCATCCCTGATCTAGAGGAACTGTCTACGTAGTTGACACTGTAGTTAATTCATCTGTTGGCTTTGCTTCAGAAAACAAGTATGGCTGTTAACCAGTGTTAATATTAATAGAGTAATCTTTTTTTCTTCTAATCTGAATAAAACCAAAAATTATAGAGCATACTGGAGTGATATGAGAACTATCTTTCAAAGGCAAGTCTGGCCTTTAAACCTCTTTAATTTATTCCAACTATTTGTTTTTAAATATTTTCCTTAATTCTAATGAACATACTTAGTCCAAATCAACACAGTTTGTGCTTGCTGCACAGACTAACCAAACCATTTGAGTGGCAAATCACACTACCTTCTGTCAAGCACAATAAATGTAATGTTTGTATCCTGGAGCATCGTGCAATTTTTGCCATAATAGTAGAGACGTGCCGAAGAAGTGCATACCTCTCTCTAGTTAAGCTCCTCTAAAATTTAAGAAAAAAATACCCAGTTTGGGGGCAATTCAGAATGACTGCCATTAAATAGCCCAAATCTGACTCACAACTTGGACTTTTCGGTGACC
The DNA here is from genome assembly GCA_017639485.1 of Pluvialis apricaria. NCBI lineage: Eukaryota > Metazoa > Chordata > Aves > Charadriiformes > Charadriidae > Pluvialis > Pluvialis apricaria. The sequence continues at coordinate 19,229,465 of CM030015.1, read as the reverse complement.
CAACAGATTGTCACTGTAACAAATACTGTTCTGTTTGAATTTCAGGTCTGGAGAGCAAATAGTTCTGTTTCTTTTGGCAAAGGCTGTGGTTAAATTTGCAACAAAATATGGTAATTTATTTATAACGGACGATAATTTCAGTGATAAAGACTTCCTGACATAGTGATCTATGGCCAAACAACTAATAAAGGGAGTATTCTGGCCTTTGTTACTATTATTTTTATTCTTCCCTGACTTTCTGCTTTTGGAGAAATAGTAGTTTCTGCTACGTGGAGTAACAAACCTTACAGGAAGCAGCTTGCAGAGCTCATTCGGATAAAGTTGTCTAGAAATTTTTTTGAGGAAATGAGCTTCTGGTAAAATACCAGGTATTTCTCACTTCTGGCAGTTCTGGAAATGTTCTGAAAAAAGCTGTTCCTGAACTAGTATGGGAAATTACTGTGATGGAGCTGGAACACAGATATGCAAATACCTACTTTTGAGTAAAAAGTGGAAAAAGTAACTATGAAGAAAAACTGGCATTTTAGAATCTTCTGGAAGGATCCTCTAATTCTTATGAGGAAGTTAATAATGTCACGGGGAGAGGGAGAAGTAGCCTCTAGTTTTCTTTCCAGACGTACTTGTTTTTAAAAGGAAGAAATCTACCTTCACACAAAGGCCTATTAAAGCGCCCATGAGTGGATTTAGTGGAAAAGACCTGGAACATTGTATGTGCACACTGCACACTAACTTCGTACGGAGACAGGTGGTAAGAGCTTGCTCTGTTAGCAGTGCTTTCTATATCTGCCATTTTAAAAAAAAAGCAGCTGCTGAATGGAGAAGATGAGAAGAAATGCATAGCTTGTCCCCAGCGGATGAAGTCTATTGTTTTAGGAATAAAGCGGGGCCCCAGTTCTACAAGCTGTGGACTATACTGTCCCTTGGCTTCATTTGACAAGAATTAGGATGAAGTGTAAGAAGAGCTGCAGATGTGTTACCAGCTGTTTCTGTAAAATAAGCTGTGATATGAATAATGTAGTAGATTCCTACTTAGCCATGGTAACTTCCAGTGATACTAACTAATCTTGACCATTTGCTTTGATTTTACCCAAAAGTCACATATGGTTATCTAATATCTTAAGGAAGGAAGAGGTGAAGAGAATGAAGCCTACCTTCATTTAGTTACATTGGTAAAATGTGAAATCATATTTTTAAATAAGGGGAGAAGTATGGAAATTTATGAGGAAAAAAGCTCTGACGTATTATGGTCTCTGCAAACAGGACTATGTAGAGAATGCCAGTGAGCTGGTTGCGGCGTCAGAGCTGGAATATATCAGTTCCTTGTGAGGTCAAGATGGACTAACAGGGAATACTGTAAATGCACATAATTGATCATGAGCATTGGCTCTACTACTCACAGAATCCTTGCAAAGAAATAATGGAATATGTTTTTTGCTCTGTGTTGCTCTAGATTATGTGACTCTCAATAGTCTTGGAGTCTAACTTAGTCTGTTTGATTCCTGTACTCTTGATTCTACCCCTCAAAGTCGTTTTGCAACACCAACACTGGACATTGGGATATACAGCAAATCTGTGCCAGTTTTAATTTATGATAGGTGCTTTATTGTTTTTACAATATCTCAAAATCTATCCCAAATACTTCACATTCAGAGCCCTTGATACTGTGTATAGTTCTTTCGTAAATTCATAGTACAGTGGTTCTGAAAGTCAATCTGTCTCACTTCCCCCTCTGGGTACTAATTGCCACCTCTGTGACATTATTACAGATTTTTTCAATAATAAAAATCAAATCAGAACAGACATTTATTACTGCACAGAGGCATTTCTTGAGTGGCTTAACAGTTGCTTGATAGTCCAGCCACCCCTGATGAACAGCCACAGATATTTTGCTTTCATGCTTAGCCAAAGTTACCAGGAACCTAGCTTTCAGTCTTTTCAATTATATTTTTTAATTTTTCTTCTGTGTGAGACAAATTCTTTGTAGATGTGCCCAATGCTTAGTGAGACCATGAGAGCCTAACTGTAAACTGCTTTCGTGTATGGTTCTGTCCTGAGAATGGAACCTGGCTTCCTGACTCCGCGGGTTGGTCTGCATTACCTCTTTGCCCTTCTGAGAGTAAAGGGAAGTGATCCTCAGGGGTTGAGAGGGATGTGTACAGCCTTGCCTTACCTTCCCTTCCCCTGGCCATGAGAGTCAGCTCCCATGGGTTTACAGCTGTCTGCTCCCGCCCTCCTCTCCCATTGCTGGGCTTCTCTAGTGTCTGGTTGTGGTCAGACGCTTGATCCTGAGCTGTATGAAGAACTGGATGAGAAAAAGAAAAAGATCAGTGGTTTGTTGGACTTCAACGATGTTCATTTTACTTCAATGCACAAGACTTCTTTTCCATGTCCTTTCTTTTTTGAGTGCCTTTGCTTTTGGTGTTTGCGGTGTTCAGCAGGCTTTTAACAAGTGCAGTTGATGAGGGGCTTGCTCCTTCTTACGCTTGTTATTCATGAAAGTATGTATCCTGAGAGAGTTGTGATGCAGTTAGGTTTGATCTTGCATGTCTCCCACACTTCAAATAAATGGGTTGTCACCAAGTCACAGGTGCTCACAGCATGATGGTGAAAAACAGTGCAAGTCTTGAGGATTCTGATGACATTTCTAATACTATAATTGATTCAAAGCAGACTTTTGGTCAGTTGCCTCATGAATAGTCTTCACTAGCATAATCAAGTTTAACTGGCTTAATATCTATCAAAGTGCTACTTCTTATTGTCATTACTACTATATGCTGATTTTAATTATACGTGAAGCCTGAAAATGTACTGATATGTTTTAACACTTCCCACAGTACGATATGTCTATACTTTTCCATGTAGCTCCATGGTATTTTTAGTTAGAAGGATCTTTTTTCTATGGTAAGAAACAAACAAAAATGCCAATGTTTGCCACATGAAGTACTCTTGATTAATTGTATCCAGGCAAGGAATAATGAAGTTCCACATCTATTCACAAATTTTAAATGTATCCATCGCCCTGATATTTATACTAAAAGCATGTATTTCGTGGTGTAAGGAAAAAATAATCAGACTCAAAATGAAAAACTAAATAGCAGTAAATGAAGGAGTCATACTTTTTTAACCCCTATCTGTGCTATAAATAATAATAAGAAAAAAAGGTAAGGAATCAATTCCTCAAAGTTAAAGGTTATAAATATCTATGTGATTTTATAGTATTCTGACCTAAATTAGAGCTTCATTTTATAGAGCCACCATTAAACATTGTGGAAAAATATTTTTTTCTGTTTAATGGATTTGATTAGGCCTGCTTTCATTGTTATTTGGAAGAAAAGCAAAGAGCATTGTAGGTGGACTTGAGATCTGGTTGTCTGACAGATGTTACAGTTTCAAGTCTATTAATAGCTAATTCTTTTAGGTTGAGGTACAATAGTGGAATGTTACAGGTCTCAAATATTTCTCTTCCACCCGTGATACAAAATCTGGTGGTGGTTGTTTTTTTTTCTAAGCAGTACTTAATATTGAAACTGCAGATGTGTTCATGAATGTGCAATCTGTGAATAGTAAGTGAAGACAAGATTCTGCAAATGTTCTGTTCAGTGGGTAAATGCACATTTGAAAACCTGAATGTGAAAGCAATTTCTTCTGGGTTTTCATTCACATATGCCTAAGATTTGCTGAAAGACTGATCTTTCAGTGAGGTCCTGCTAGATGCTTTGTGTACACCCAGATCAAATAACTGTGTATGTAAAAAGAAATGTTTGAGTTTAAATTAGTTACTCACATCAACATATATGTGGCTACATGGGAAAGCTGTTTACATGAGCAGTAATGAAGAACTGACTGGATAGGCTGTGTATAGTCTTGATTTCAAGTAATTTGCACCCTTTTTACTTTTGATCCCTTTCTGTCTCTTGCTCCCACAGGTCTGCTCTGTTAAGAATGCTTAATGGCACAGTTCAGTTGACAGGGGTCGTCCATGTCTGTGGCTCTTTTCAGGTTGCCCGAGTTTCTTGCTGTCATGCCGTCATCTATTTAACCTACCAATCTATTCTTTATCTTTCATATTCTCAGTTATAGCTTTTCACTGTATATTTTAAATCTAAAACCTTTTGGTATTTTCTGTTAGGTGAATAAGTGTGTAGTTATAAATTTACTACAGCACAGCCCTACAGTATGATGGTATCACATACAGGACATACGTTATGTGTATATATATTATATACAGGATAACTATTAAAAAGCACAACAAAATGTTTTTGCATATCATAATTTTCATCTAAACCTAAGAGTAGCTTGGGAGATTACCAAAGAGCAGTGGCCTAAGCACAAATCTTTATGCAGGTGGTTGACACACACTGCAACTTCTGTTACAAGCAGGATAACTTTGTGTTCATCAAGTGGGTACCTGTAAGCAGCAGGAAGCTGTGAAGGCTGCTAAAACCAAAGACTTTAAACTGTCAAAGGTTTGATTAGCCTAAGAAGAAAGCTGGCATTTTGATACAATAGAATTCTTCAAAATACTGAAGAGAATTCAGTAGGTTCTCTTTGAAGAATTCCTTTGGGAAATGAAGCTTGTTTTCTATTCCCTGTGTTGGCCATGCGAAAATGGTAAGATTCTATTATCCAAATATGAATTATTTCTGAGCTCTCTCTTAAAACTGTTTTCAGGGGACATTGTGAAATTTCTTCATTTTTTAACATAACGTACAGAGTATTGGACTCATTTACACACATCCTCTTTGGTCTTAGTGTGTAGTACCTACAGTTGTCTCGGCAGAGATCACTCCCACTGATAAATGACTTGAGAGAAGAGATCCTTGAAGGCAGATTTTTCCAGTTTGTCCCATGGAGCCTTGGATTAGTCAAACCTCATTAAAAAATCCTTATGTTCCAGCAAATAATTCCCTCTCACCGTACAGGCAAGAAACAAAGTTTGTGTCTATAGATTCTGCTTTAAGACATTTTTCTTGTCTCTTCAGTAGTTGGGCCAAGGGAAAGAACAGTATTTAGGGTACTGCAAAAATAATGCACTCCTCTTTTAATTTCATAGCTCCCCACACCCCTCAGAGTGAAGGAAAGACAATCTATTAATCTAGTGTTGATGATCGTGCACTTGAAGGACCATGATGTGAAACACAGAAGATAAGCCTAGGAATCAAGAGAGACCAATTTTGTGGGTTGAAAGGATTAGTGTGTAAGTTGAGATGTTTTTTAAATAGTATAGAAAGTAATGTTCAGAGGAAGAATTTAACTCTCCTGAATATAGGAAAGGCCCCAAAACTTTTCTTATTAACAATAAAAAAGGCTGTATCTTGGACGCTATACTCCCTGACAGATGAGAAGGTGTAAAATGGGTTCTCACTCTACTAGCAGTAGATCAGTTTGGTTTGGTTTGGTTTTTCCTTTGTTGTGTTGACATAGTTGATTTTAGTTAGAGAAGCCTGTACACATGGTTGTGTACTTTCCCGAAAAAGTCTGCAAGCAGGATAGGTTGTATAATGAACTTAAGCCTTCCTACGGTATATTTTGTGGGAAAAATTGATTCTTCTTTTCCATGCAGTACTTGGTAACATAAAGCTGACATCCTAAACATAACTTGCCCACAAAATTTTGGGTACATATTTCACACCAAGTATAAAGCGAAATGTTGAGAGCGTTCTTAGTTTATGCATTACTCAGGTGGAACAGAGACATTTCTCTGATTAACTTGCTTCAGTATCAAATTATTGTGACCTCTTATTAGGAAATTATTTCTCATACTGGAAAAGATGCCCTTGCCCAGAAATGAGAGTTATTAGAGAAAATGCAGATATTTGGGTTGGTATCGTTTAAGTATCAAAACTCACTTAGACATCCACAGCATTAAACAACTCACTGTAACGGAGGGAAGACGTGTTCTTAGTGGTTGATACAAAAGAACCTCTCAGTGAAGGACAGATGAATAAAAATGTGAAGATTCCTTCTGAATGGCTGTTTTAGTTCATATCACATATTCGATATTGAGACTACTGGCTGGATGTTACTTTATACATCAGTTCATGCATAATAATGTATAAGAATTAGACAGAATTGTGAATAAATCTTTCAAAGGATTCCTTGAAATGGTCCTCTGTTTTCAAAATTGAGCAGACCAATTTCATTGCTAATATTATTGTCCTTCCTTTGCCCTACTCATTCAGAAATTCCCTTACCCTGACTAGAGGAAAGCAAGAAAAAACATTACTTTTGCTGTCTTTGTAATGGTTGCCTATCAAGTCATAATGATGGACTTTTAAAATTTCTGCTGTCATATAGTACATCTTTCTGTGTGTGTCTATATGCTTTTGTAAACCCCTTGTTACAGGCTCAGGTGTTTATTCTTTGGACAGAACCACTGTAGGATACCACTGTGTCAAGAAAGCTTTCTTTATTCATTTAAGAATAAATATTTGATAGTCTTTCTGTTTTGAGAGGGCCTCAAATATCCAATCATCAGATGTAAAATGAACAGATGTTAATGTCTTGTGAATGAAAAGAATAAAAGGAGAAATATGATTTAGCTAATTAATCTATGCCATTCATAGCTTCTATTGGCAATGACAAAAATCTATCCTTAATCTCTAATGGAACAGACAATTAGTTCATTTTGTAGATGTGAGGTTACATGGGATCAAGGCAAAAGCACTGGAGACAAACTGTAATCTTGTGTTTGTTTAGAGATCATTTCTCACTTTATGAGCAATTACTTTCCAGTTCATTGAGTCAGTCCATAAACTATTAATTACACAGGACATAGAAGGCCTGATAACATTGGACAGAGGCTGTAATTGGGCCCTATTGGGGAAGTAATGGAAGTTAAGGGGAAAGGCTTCAATGACAGAAAACACTGTAGGTTTGTGTATCTCACAACATTCTCTCTTTTTTTTTTTTTTTTTTTTTTTTTTTTTTTTTTTTACCTTGTTCTGCCTAAGAATTGTATCTAGGTGAAAAAGAGGTAGAGGACTTGAAAAATGTCTTTGTGAGGTGTAGTTGATAAATGGTATTGTGCATAGTTTGGATGGCTGTGCTCTCTTAAAGAAAGTAGTGTTCATAAAGCATTTAATATATCATGTAGATCCAGCCTTCAAGTACTATGGACTTTGTATTGTGAAGTGAATAATAGCTGCAGCTTGCTAGGGCAGCAGTTCAATGCAGGTCATGTATTTAGAGCACACTGCACTTGAGAGCTGAACTCAAAAGCTTAGCAGCAGACTTCCTGAAATCTGCTTGAGTGGCCTTGAACAATATTGAATCAAAACTCAGAGCTCTTAGTTTTAAAAAACTTTTTTACTCTGCAAGAGCTCTATGCTTCTGAAAATAGAATGGAGCCAAAATTGTCAAGATACTTATTCAATTGCTGGACATCCCAAATAGTCAGTATTCCAACACTTAACGTATTGTATCTCACGTTTTCTAGAAAAGTCACTCAAAACATACAACTACATGGGAATAGTTACTTCTACGGGGAAATTATTATAAATTCTACCCATGGAACATTAGAGGTCTGGAACTGCCCCGTTGTTCTTGATCCATTAGTTGTATTTTTGAAGTATCGGTTTAGGCAGTGTCCCAGTCATTCTAGCTTTGCTTTGGTTAATATAACTTGAATTGCAGGAAATGACTGCTTCTACAGAGTTAATTTGACAGGAAATGTGTAGTCTTGTATTTTTTTTTATTATAGTTTCAAGATTGAAATGAGTGTCTACATCCTTATTTCCCTTGTCTAATTACATAATTACCTTGGTCTAATTTTGAAGGTGGCTAGGTGTAGTGGGAGAAAAGAAAATTTCAGAGCGTGTATTGCTAGTTCTGAGGACAGCACTACTGTTTTGATTTTAAAAAACTAAAATACGTACTGTTTGCTTATGGATCTGTATGACTGCACTTAGTTTTTATAATGTAAAATTATTCATTGCAATAAAGTTTGGTTATTGAAGCAACTAAATTAAAAGAGAAGTTAACATAAATGTGTTCCCATTCAAACTCCTGGTCACATAGCAGTGCTTGCCTTTTTGTGATGGTAGTCCTGAAAATTAGGAACAAATAACAAGAAAACCCAACCAAAACCTAATAATATTCAAGCTTGCTTTGTCAATATCATATAATTTATGTACTTTAAATAGTAACAACAAGTAACATTACCTTGATAATTAATCTGGCATTCTCTGTCTTAGTGTTTTAGTATACTTTATCATTTCTGAGGGCTGAAGGTAATTTCATGGTAGCTCAGAATAAAAATACGTGTTTCTTCCCACATAAATAAGAAACACTTTTCTAAAGGATAAAAATAATTCAATTAATTGATGTTATGAATCAAAACAAGGAATAAGTCTATGTTTGCTGAATGTTTGAAATGTGCTGCTAAAATTAGTCTGGAAAGTATTCTTGAGCAGTTAGCCAAAGTAACAAGTTTGGACACACAAGTGACAATGTATTGCAAATGGGGTATAATTTTATTATCGTTGCACAAGAATATAATTTACAGCATGGATACATTCTGATGTCCTCCTTCTGCAAATTGTGTGTTGTAATGAGTGCCATACTTCACATGGTATAAATATGCAAAATATCTGTTCATGAAAGGAACATGTATGCCGTGACTGAGGGAAAAGGTTCATGGTTTTTTAGTAAGTGTGATGTTATATGATGCTGCAGGTGGAATGTTTTGTGGCTTGTTAAAAAAGTCTTAGTTTACATATCTGCAGTGCTTTCATCCAAGGAATACAGTATGACCAGAGTTCAGCTGAAGATCTTGAAAAATAAATTGATTAGCTAGGCCTTACAATATCTTTTTAATTTCATTTGTGTACGTTAGAGAAATGCTACACAGTGCAGCATTATGAGGTGTGGCCTGGTAGCTGAAATTTGCATGTTTGCATTTGGACTTTTCAGACAAAGACTGTTCCTGTTTTAATAAATATTTTTTGTTTCAGTTTAAATCATGCTATGAGTGCTGCTGATCTGAATGCATTCTTTCCAAACCTGCATGTTTCTAGAGTGTGACTCCATAGCTCATCTTTAAAATAATTAAATAGCAGCAATGCCATTGGGGATGCTTTTCTTGAATAATCTAGGTAGTAATAATTGGGCTTGAGAGGAAGAAAGATTATGCATGAGGTTTCTACAGTAGATAATTTCTTCGTGTACGTATGGTGCAATAAATTGAACAGCTCAAAAGCGAAGAAATCCTGTGGAAACTTGTTCTATTTTTTTGTGTGTGTGTTTTTGCTAACAGTTGATTGTAATTACTGTTGTTAGCAAGTTACCTGTTGAGACTCAAACCAAAGGAGTTTGCTACTATTGTCATTTGTAGAGCAAAGTTCTGATCCTGCATTTGGTTGTGTCTAGACAGACCGCTCCAATCCTTCTGAGCCCCACAGTCTTCTGCCTGAGATAAACTGGAGTGTGCAGTCTTGGTGCTTTTAAAATGTGCTATTCCAAAAGGCTGAATTTCATTAAATAATAATAAAACTTGTCCTACTTAAATTAAAAGCATATATCCTTTTCTCTTTAAGCAAGCACTTGTTTTCAGGAGGATGTATGATGAATATAAAATTTTTACAAAGCTCAAATGCAACTTTAGCGTGGTGTGGTTTTTTTGGGTTTTTTTTTTTTTTTTGGTCACCTTACCTGCTATGGCTGAGGGGAGTACCAGCTGTTGTACTGGTTGACCCAATAGTCAGCAGGTTTAATACAGTTACAGAATGCAGGTTTGTTGCATGGATGGTAACAAGTACGAGTATCTATCTTAAAATTAGCTGACTTTGTTAAAACAGAAGCTTTATAGGCCATTGACAGAGAACATTGAATACTACTCGTTAAGTAAAATCTAACTTGGGAGCGTTATTTCATTTGGAAAATTAGTCACAGCAGCACATGTAGCATACTGTTATACTGTTTGACTCCTGAGGATGACAATGTAAAGTAGATGTCAAAGGACATCTCATTATTGTGAAACAGTGGGCTGCTGATTCTGGGCTGGCTGGCTTTTTCACTGCAAGCAGTAAGGAGATGAGCCATCAGAAGTCTTACTCAGTTGTAATGTGAAGTGATTAAATATTCCCTGCTGGTTGTTAGTTTCCTGGCTAAATAAGTATGCTGGGCTCATTTCTTATTTCTCCTCGACTAGCTGTACATCCATTTCCACCTGCCTGGAACCTTTTACAGGTCCAGGGACAAATAAATCACTTTTAGTATATTCCCAGGACAGTCTCAACTAAAAAAAGGATATCAACATGAAGGACAATTGCAGTGTTGAGCTGTCATCCAGTCCCCACAGGTACCATGAAAAATTATAGCCAATAAAATAACATTTTTCAAAATGTGACACTACTCTTAAATTTATCTTCTGCAATAAATGGGTTCTAGAGAGAATTCCTGTCCACTTGAGTACAAACTATTCTTCAAGTGCTCAATAATAGATTATAGATGAATTGTATTATTAATTTATAATAGAGTAAATGTTTTGCTTCAACAGTCACTTTCAGGAACTCAGACAGTAATTTTCTCTGCTTTGTTATCATCGTAGAGATATTTCTGGTTTGAAAAAAAAAAAGTTAAGGATTGAGCTGAAACTGTCCAAAGCCATGAAATATGGTGTTAAAACAGAAATGGAAGTCTTAATTCAGCCTGTTATGCTTTAGTGAATGGTCAGAGTATGCAAATCTTCCATTGCCTGAATGTTCTATAGAGAGGACCACAGTACTTTAAAAAACTTACTGTGATTGTGAATGCCAGCCTAATAATTAAGAGATAGGTTCATCTTTATGACGATCTTCTAGATCTTGAGCATGATATTAACATAGATTTGGTATGAATTTTCTGTGATGTTGCTTAAAACTGGTTCAAAACAAATGCAAGCAAAGTGTATGTCTGCAACTCCTAGAATTTGAACATGGGTGTTATTTATACACTGTTTATGTGTGTGTATCACCTGACAATGCTAACCAAGGGCATCATTAACATTAAAGGGGTTGGTATTCCCACACAGAGAAGTGAAAAGACTGTTCTGTGAGGATCTACTATATAAATATGTTGACAGCAACTGCGGAGATTTTTTTTGTCTTACTATATATTATGTTTTTCTTAATGGACTCCAATGGACAGACTGTCAGTCACTTGTATATTTGTGTTTTAGACATAGTTGCAATCTTGTGCATAAATCAGCTGCTAAAGACTTTCCTGAAGAGGTCTTTGGAAAGAATCTGACGACTCCTGTGATAGTGGTACAGTCCTTCATGTCGAGGGTAGTCTACCATTGTTTGCTGTGGGCATCATTAACAGAGCCGGTCACTCTAGCTCTGAATATATTACTCTGCCAGTCTTACTGCTGCACAAATGTCTAATTCTTAGTACCAGAAATGGACAGAAATTTGCACAGAGAAGAAAATTTTGAATTACTGTGCAGCTTAAGGTCTTCATGTAATGGAGTAGCTTGCTCAATATCCAGTATAATATGTCTGCGTTAAGAGGAAACACATTGGTGCCACTGGTGTGCTACTAAGTTCGTAAGTAAACTGCTGTACTTTAGGTATGACAATTGTAACTACTAAATAGACGCTGATGGTAACCCTTTACAGCTAATCTCTCTGCTGGTGAGAGGCAATAGCCACCAAAACAAAGTGTAGAAGGAGAGCAAAGCGTGAAAAAATGAGATGTGACATTGAGCTGAGCACTAGAACATACTGCAGTGTTCAGCAAAATGGGAATGTACCTTGGAATGGTTAATGCCTACAAACTAAGCAGTTTGAGCTCCTGTACAGAAGAAAACCATTTACAGCATTTTAGAAGCATACAAGTATTTTCAGTTGTTGTACGGAATATTGAGACTAGTTCTTTTTTGAGTTTTTTCTACTCAGAGCAGAAAATGCAATGGTTGGGGTTTTTTATTGCTTTAGCCATATAAACTAGTTATGCTGTTGTTATTAAGGAAATGTGACGTGTCACTAAATGACAGTTTGGGGTTTTTCCTTGTGTGGTACTGCAAGATACTCACCCATTTGTAAAGGTGAATAATATAAGGGGGTGTTAAGATAATGGACTTCTGTTGTGATTGAAGGTAACTGGTTTCGTAGGACATAGCGTCTGTCTTCACTTCATCTGTCTCTTGTCCCTGACAAGTTGAACCATTAATCCAAAATTCACGGAGTTTGGAGCTTTGAGGTAGGATGCACTTTAAGCCTAGGAAGACTTGTGTTCTGTTTCTTGGGAGTTTGGCTCAATGCTGTGAAGAGAAAGCAACACATGTACACCCAGGAATCGTAGAATCGTAGAATGGTTTAGGTTGGAAGGGACCTTGACCTTGACCTCATCTAGTTCCAACCCCCCTGCCATGGGCAGGGACACCTCCCACTAGACCAGGTTGCTCAAAGCCCCATCCAACCTGGCCTTGAACACCTCCAGGGATGGGGCACTCACAGCTTCTCTAGGTGACCTGTTCCAGTGTCTCACCACCCTCATAGTGAAAAACTTCTTCCCGATACCTAATCTAAATCTGCCCTCTTCCAGTTTGAAGCTGTTACCCCTCATCCTATCACTACATGCCCTTGTAAAAAGTCCCTCCAGCTTTCTTGCAGGCCCCCTTTAGGTACTGGGGGGCTGCTATAAGGTCTCCCCAGAGCCTTCTCTTCTCCAGGCTCAACAACCCAACTGTCTCAGCCTGTCCTCACAGGAGAGGTGCTCTAACCCTGTGATCATCTTTGTGGCCCTCCTCTGGACCGCGCTTCTTTTGATGCAGCCCAGAATGGGGTTGGCTTTCTGGGCTGCAAGCGCACATTGCCAGGTCATACTGAGCTCCTCATCAGCCATCACCCCCAAGTCCTTCTCCTGAGGGCTGTTCTCAATCCATTCTCTGCCCAGCCTGTGTTTGTGCTTGGGATTGCCGTGACCCAGGTGCAGGACCTTGCACTTGGCCTTGTTGAACTTCATGATGTTGGCGTGGGCCCACCTCCAGCCTGTCCAGGTCCCTCTGGAATGTGCCAGAGAGGTCTAGGAAATACATGTGTTCTGCAACATCTTTGGATTAAGGGCAGTTTAAGAATTTCTGCTACCAGTGGTTCCAGAGCCAGGTGTTTATTTAGTGCAGGCTTTATTTAGTTCTTTGTGAACAGTTACGATGACCTGTGGTAGAAGTAAATTGGTGCAAAAGATGATGACTTTTTGTGGGACCCTTATGTCGAGACCCTTTGAATTTCTCAGTTACTGGATTATATGGATCGTCATTTCTTCACACAATGTAACTTACATATGCAATCACAGGAGTTCACATTTTAACACATTTTGGACAGTTTTGAAGGCAAACTTACAGCACTGAAGCAATGCATCACAATGTGGTGAAATATAGAACTGTAAGAAGTGTGGAAAACAAAATAGGGTTTTTGTTTGTTTCTGTTGGTAGCAAGAAGTGAAAAGATGTCCCAGTGGTTATTTATTCCCAGGACCTTGTTGTATGTTACAGTATATTGTTTCAAACCTGCCTTCGTATGCATGAGAACGATTCCTCTTGAAATTACTTTACCATCAACTTATTTCTACGTGGTATCCGTCCTAGTTCTGCTTTTAAGTGCAAGTTAGTTTTACTGTAAATGTCATCACATTTCAGCCTATTGTACTGCACAAAATTGTTAGTTGGATTGGGTTGCTTGTTTTCTGTTTCCCAAGCTGTATTGAGAGGGCAACATCTGTTTTCTGTTTGGCTGAACTGCTGTGTATTTTCATGCTAAAATGATGCCACTGTTTCTATTAGAAATAAATAGTGATAGTACAAAGCAAATACAATACTCCACGTCAATACTGAGACCTAGTAAACTGCTTGTCAAAATTGAAAGTCTTGTTTCCTTGTCTTTGAAAATATTGTAGCAGAATGCTGACCAACATGTGATACAGATGCAAGCTGACACATGAACACAATTCTAGTAAAGGTCCAAGGTTTTACCCTGGCACCCATTTTGCTGAATAGACATGATTTTACTTTAACATTAATTTACCATATGTGCAGGATTTAGAAGGAATGCTAGTCTTCTGTTCACACCTGTGGTGGATTAAAATTGCAGTATGGGCAAAGTATCCTCTCAGCATTTTTCATGGAGAAACCAGCTACAGGCACAAACTGATCAGAAGTTGTGGCCTTCAGCAAATGCTTTATAGGTATATACCTCAGTTGGAAGGAAAATCAATTTGCTTTAGTCTTCTGTATTAAAAATCTCTTAAACACATTTGCAAGAGGTTGTGAGCATGCTCAAAGACACTTACTACAGGTAAGCTCATGTGTAAGGATGCATCCTTGCACCAGAACCCTCAGTTCCCAGTCAGAGTGCAAACTAATTAAATACCATCAATAAGTTTATTGGTGTAGAGATCTTCATCCATTCCCCTCAATGAGTGAAAGACAGGACAGAAATGGAAGCTAGTTGAGGATTCTGCAGTTAAATGCATCTGGATGAAAGCCAAATCATGCTGTGCATTTCTTGTAATGCTATAAACAATCTGAACATAATGTTATCACCACTTGTTTCAGGCAGTGTTATTTTGTGTGTGATGAAAATATTCCAGAAGACTCTCATTAAGGAATAAGAGGCATGTTAAGTTTACAAGGCAAGCATACTAAGTGGATAAACTGTGAGGGAACCCAGGTTATTGTTTAATAGAATAGATTGCTTAGAAGCTTTAGAAATTCTTTCATGAAAATTGTTCCTGCTGAGTGACAGTGCAAGTGTGTAGGGACATGTGGTTAAAGGCTCTTTGAAATGGCTTCAAGTTATTCTGCAGTTAGTCTTCAGAAGAGAAGAGCATGCTGCATGCCAACAGAACAATAATACTTGATTTCAATTGTAGTACATTTTTTGCCATGAAAAAGCTAGACACTGTTTTAACAAAGGACCTTTTCAATAATGGGTTTGGTTGTTATTGTATTGGAAATACACAGTGAGGGAAAGCAAAAGAAATACCACCAAGGACTAGTGACTGTCCTTGTACCTGTAGCCTGCGTACAAATCATTCAACTCTAGTGAGAAGCACTATCAATTTTTTCAAGCTGGGAAACAAGACAACCTGAGTTACAGTATATTAGTTCCAAGTGGCCTGCTGTGGCAAGCCTAAACGTAGTTCAGACTCTCTACCAATGTGAGGAACCAGAGTGACTGGTGATATTTTATTTTTTTATTCTTGTCTGTGATTGTTTACAAAATTGAACCAAATAGTTAAGTAATTAGGTAATGAAGACAAACACTTATCCTTTTATTAAATCATAAATATCATAGTAAATTTCTGTAGATAAGTAGATTGATACAGTCACCTTGAGTATGAAAATGCTTTTAGCTTGATAGTGAATGTTTTCCCCAGCCACTCTTTCTATCACATATCAGCTTGGAAAAACAGAAGAGCCTACTGACTGTGCGCATAATGCATTTGGTAACCTGTTCCTGTTTCCTGATACGGTAACTTAATGGAAGGTCATGGAAAGACTCATTATAATAATGCTGAGTGACCTTTGAGAATTGACAGATTATGCTTCATGTGTTTATGTTGGTAAGATACTCATACATGACACAGATTATCTAAAATGTATAGCTACGCATATATCTTAGTGCTCAGGTTATTGGAGTTGAATATTTTGAATAGCTGAAAAAAATTGTAAAAACTCAGTTTTTTAATTCATATTTTCTATTGGTAAAAAAAAAGGTGAAAAATTAAAATAAGCCATTTGGTTTTATTTTACCTGTGACATTGTTGTGAAATTTTCTGGTAATAGTTTTCATGTAAGGTAAACTTTCTGAATTTTCATTTGCAGCTGTTCTGTGATACAGATATAAATGCGTGTGTTAAATACAGTTACTGTGCCTGTGCAATAACCGTTGGCTTTGGGGAGCTCCTCTTTATCTCCTCAGACAACATGAAAGGAGAAAGAGGAGTTCATAAAGGATTGTTGTTTTCCTTTGATACAACTTGCTCCAGGGAGCAGAGAGGAATGTAAAAAACAGGTGTCTCACAGATTTCACCAGACATTCTCGTTATATTCTTTGTGGCTCAACAGATGAGTTCCAGATATCTATAAAGCTTAACTCTGTTCGGCTGGGATCTAGCTCAGAGAGACCATTGCACTGAATAAGACAATATTCTATGCAGAATGAGTCTGAACATAGTAGCATGAGATGTTTAGAAATACTGGATTTCTTCTTGCATTGGAAAGGTTGAATATTCCAGTCCAGAGTAGCTTTTTATTTAATATTTTCTTATGTGTGTAACCTCTTAATGAGAAAAGAAAAATAGCTGTAATCTGTTGAGGAGACTATTGTGATAGCAGTTTGATTTTTAAGCTGCACTTTGCAGAAGTGAAGTCTTGTGCAGGTTTTTCATGCATGACATAAAGGCAGTAGTGGAGGAGATGATGAGCAGCTTTGAAAAAAATAGAGGGTTTCTCTGGGAATTGCTTCCTATATGGACCTTAGAGTTTCTTAAATCCTTAAATAGAGTTCCTTCAATCTTTTTATTACACTATAAAGTAAACTGAGTCTATATGAAACATACAATCCACATACACCATAGGGGAAAAAGAGGCCACTGGAAATAAATCAGTAGCAGAAGTGTCAGTTCATTGCCAGCCCATCAGTAAAATGAGTGCTTTGAGTTCTGGTATGGGTTGAAAAAAAATCTATTTTGTTCCTTGGATATGAGACCAAAATTGCTATCTCCAGTCCAAACTGAGTAATATATAGTACAATTGTTCTTGTGTTTATTTTGTTTTTACTGCAAGTATGGAATGCATAAGGATCTCACAAGAACGTTGTTTCAGGTACAATGGTTATCTTGGCCAACCAGTGTGCAAAAAACGAATCGTGTACCCTACCCGTGTGGATACCGTAAGTCACAGAGTGTGGACCCTACTTTTGAGCAGTTCTCTTCCAATAAAATAGTGTGGTCCCTTGAGGACTGCAGTTTGGAGCGCAGTAAACTGCTTATTGTCAGCATGCTGCTGTTCTACACCTCCAGTCGGACCTGATGCAACAGTTGTTCCCCCTTTGCTTATGCATGTTTTTTACTGAAGGGGATACAAGCACACACTTAAAAGCTGTAAGGAGCTGCCACACTTGTCAGAAATTCCACCGTGTCCAATTACTATGTAAAACACCAGTATCCAGCAATATGCTATTGAATAACATGCAACCACAGGCAATGGAAAAAACAACAAATCAGTGCTGTCAGAATCCTGTATAGTCAGTAAATATTCAGTATTTGATTTTGTCCACCCCTGTCAAAATATAATATATTTTTAATTTGGTTATTCAGAAGAGTTTGTTGGACTGCACTTTTGGTTAATCTGATGTTTCACTTAGAGTTACTGCTCCCCACATCACTAATTTTAGGTTATGCATTTAATGATTTAACATTTATTTAATAGTATTGTTATATGTTCCATGAATTACTTTTGGGAGAAAGTGTTTGTGGGTGTGAGAAGTATGTGGGTGCTTCCATGTGTGAGGTCAAGATTGCTACTGAGATTAGTTACATCTATTGCATATGGATGTCGTGCATGCAAAGCTGAAATGTGGGGGTGTGTGACAGTTAAAAATCTGTCTGCTTTCAGAGGCTGATAGCTGCACTCAGCAAAACCCACTGGTTTCTGGTTCTCTGGGCAGTGTGGAAATTGCATCTGAGCTTAGTTTTCCATATGTTTAGTTCTTCATTTGCGACTTAGATTAACTCCAAAATTCTAATGTACCTCAAAACAGCCATAGCTTTGTTCACGCAATACTCAAAGCTTTGCATGATTTCTGTAATTAGCTCAAAATCATTAAAAGTTTGACTCTAGTTCATTCAGGTTGGTCAATATCTGTGACTTCAGCTTTATGATGATGCATACAAGGAAGAGAAGTAGTATGGTTACAGATGCCATAGAATATCACTCAGTTCCAGTTTTGAGTTCATTTAAATTAATTGCCATTTTATACTTGCAACACAACTTTATTCTGTACATAGTGTGCTTGACTCTCATTCGGGCTTTATAGAAGGGGGAGCTTTGAAGCTTACTATAGATAAAGAACCAGAGTCCGACAGATTGATTCACATTGAAAGCACATACTCATCTCCTGAAACTGAAATGCTGCAGAGGCAACTGCAGATCATAGCACGCTGCCACCAAGACGCCAGCTCAACACTAACAGTCAAGGAAATGAATGGTTAGTGGCCTTAAATGTCTTACCAGATTCCCTTTTCTTCTGCTAGTTACTTCATATGTGATTATAGTTTTATTTTTATTCTTTATTACTGAGCACCTGGTGTAAATTTTACAGGGAAATTCTTGTAGCTGGTTGTAACTCATCCAATTAGACTTGTAGCCTTTTATAGAGTGTGGAAGTATCTCATTTTATATGGTGTGCCTTTGCTTTATGGAAACCAAAGAAACCTAAGTGAAAAGGTTGGAGTCATGCCATATCTTAAGATCGTTGACTTTGCATTGAATGTGCCTAGACTACTGTAGGTGTCAGAGCTACAGTAAGTTCTAAGCATGGCTGAAAGCACCTGACCTTTAAAGCTGAAGCTAATGGCCAAGGTTGTGGTATAGTGACCTTTGGTCTAAAGTGGGTTGCAGTTGTTCATTCTGGGTGTTATGATTTGGGCTTTTTATTCTTTGCTGTGTTTGTTGTTTTGGGGTGTTTTTTTGTGCGGTTTGGTTTGGGGTTTTTTTTTTTTTTTTGGTAAATGGCAAGAGTATACTTTGGGAATCACTTTCACTCCCAACTTCAGTTACTGTGTTAGTAGCATGAAAATGTCTGAGAGTTATAACTGATGTTATAAATGAGCTTGCTGCCAAGATGGTTGCAGACCTTTAAATCTGCCCTTGTCGCAGGTATATGGAAATAAATAACTTGGCTTAATCATCAGCAGTTACTATAACAAATGAGCCCTAGTTGTGTGACACTTACACTTTTTCTCAGGTGTAAGCTCAAATGAAGGGCGGATTGATTTTGTTATCAGATATGTTGTCTATTCAGATTATCATTTGCTTTTGCCTTTCTGAGGTTTTAGCCTTCTCTACTGTTTTCCGGGTTTTGTTGTACTTTGAATTTTTAAACCCACAGATTATCCAGTACTCATCAACCCTTGTTACTCTACCACAACTCCGTGCTCCACCCCCCACCCCCCGCTTTCCCCCCACAAGGAGTGGAAAAGAAATCTAGACTGTTTTTGTCCTGGTGATTAGTTTCAGGCTTATAGATAAATATACATCTTAAGAAAAACAATGAATAGTAGGACACTGATTTTTAAAAATGCTTTCATGCTTTATGGAATAAATAATGACCAAATCTGTAAGAAAAGCCAGAGTTGATACGATGTCGAATTGCAGATCTGACCATGTGTAGTATGGCCGGAGGAAGGGAGCTCATTTTCCTCTGAAGCATTTGATGCAAACCTCAGTAAGACATGATACCTGACTTAAGTTATCCTGTCATTTTACAGTAGAATAGATAATGTAATATTTTCAAATTAAATCTAATTTTTTGAGAATTGCTCATAAGCAAAGATAGCTAAATAAACGTCGTATCTCTATCTTTCTCCTGGAAGAAAGGTCAAATCCTATCTCGTGGTAAGAGCCATGTTTGTCCTATTAGATCATCACATGCTGTCCTGTGTCCTTGCTTCTCTTTTACCTTGCTGACTACTAATTTTTAATGACAGCTTTTTCCTAGATGTTCATACCAGTTTATTGCATCCCAAGAGAATCTGAAACTTTCCTAAAAATGAGAACTTCTGAAATTCTGGCAAACACTGACTTAGCTTTTTTTTTCAGGAGTGCAGTGTTTCTTTTAGTCTATCAATTTCTTCAACCAAACGGCAGAATTATCTGAGTAGCTGATTCTAGTGGCCATGTAGCTGATTGTGATTCTGCAACTGGCTTTTTGAAGGCTTGTGATGCTTGAGAAGGAGTAAGAGAAAGAAATACCTCTTATAATGCACCTATATTGTAACTGAATCTCTGTCATGACAGAAACACAAGGCTGATGTGCGAGCTGTAAAAGTGTGGAGCAGATAGTGGGGGGGATTCATCCCCATGGACCTTTGGATGCCAGCATTGAAAACATTTACATTTGAACTGCTTATATAAATTTTCCTTGTAGTCAGCAGAAACAAGTAAGTACTTCTAGACCATAATTAATTTATTGCATTGGTAGACATTTCGAATAAGTCAGTATATCATGTTCCGGAAGCCCCCATGTTACTGGAGCTACATCAGATTAAGCCTTGAAGACTGGTAAATGAAAGCATTGTAAACTTCAAACCTTATTTTTTTGGTCTGCATTTACTTCTGCACAACAGTTTTGCAAAAAAAATGCTAGAACTGTGTTCTGTAGCAAAACTGGAAGTTCCCGTACAGTTTTGGTACAGGCACACTATAAATGCTGATGGCAAAGATAGATTACTCATCTGTGTTACGGATTGTTTGCTGGCATAGCTTTGCCACCAAACCCATCTGGGATAAACCCCATTTACACAACAAAAAAAGTGCTTTTGATGATGCAGCTTCTGTCTGTTCCCTGAATACAGTAAGCTACAGAAGTGAAAACACTCACGGTGGTAGAATTGCCTCTGTGCTACAGTTCTCGCTGGTATAGTACCATTGCAAAATAAAAAGGAAAAAATCACACTTCTAACCAGCAGTGCTATATGGGCAAAAGTTTCTCAAGTAAGCCTGGACTCATTCGGGAATAGATGTAATAGAAATCTTACAGTATTAGTCATTCTTCAGCTCTTTCAACCTAAATTGAATAATGTGAAAGTAACTAGATGTATTTCCACTACTCATGGTCTAAATCTGGCTGGAACAGTTTATGATGATTTTACATCATGCACACAGAGAGCTTTGGTCAAATCAAAACATAAATCCTTTTCCTCATTTCCAAACTAATCTACACCACATCTAGCTATGATTTCTTCAGCCTTCTTGCAAGCGTCTTTCAGTTTAAATATGTGTCTTTTCCTGCTATCCTTAAAAGCAAATCAGAGGGTTGCACATGAACTGTATAACCCCTGAACATTTGCTTGTACTGGTACATGCTATCCACAAAACGGTAATGACTCTTCCAATATTGCTTTGATACTGCACAGTTTAGGTTAGTTGTGGGTGGCAGTTTTTATGATAGAGCTCTATAACAGTTATATCCATGGGAGTTTTGTTTTGTGCTTGTCAGAAGAGAACTATTGGAAGGGATAAATGTGTCAAAACCATCATAATTCATTAATATGTTTTTCTCCCTTTATCTGTTCTGTTATCATTGCAAACTGATTCAAAAAAGAGCCCAACTCAGACAGAGATACTGACAAAGAAAAGACCCCATCTAGATTTTTCTGAAGTGCTTAGCAGCCAGGAGGTGGCACAGACACAATCTTGGTGATATGTTCAACAGTATGTGAGTAGATCACATTAAAGTGCTTGCTTCCAAAAATTTGGCTAAAAGGCCAAATTGAAGCTGAGAATTATGACATTTGTAGCCGTTTCAGTTTGAAAGCAAATACTGATCTAAAATGATACTTCTGATATTGACAAAATGTTACTTAACTATTTAACCAAAAATTTCTACTGGTTTGTTTCAGCTGAGTTTTCACTGCCCATACGTGACTATAGTAAAAATGGTGTTCTGCTGTTTTCTGAGCCTGCCTGGTTCCTGCAATTACACTTAAATGCTATCTGATCAGCTTTTCAGCCACACACTGTTCAATAAAACAAAAACTTTATGGTGTGTATAGTATACTAAGGTATACTTCATGATAGACAATCATGCTTTCTCTAAAAGCTGTCAATCATAGCTACATGGGAATTCCAACTGCAGCAGAAAGAAGATTCTAAAATCTTATTTTAACATGTCAAATGAATAAAATGTAACTGTGGCTAAGTTTAAAATGAGTTTTTCAGGGTGCTCGCTTTTGCCACATTACGACGTGATGCAGATGCAGCTCATTGATCTTATCGGTGTTGCAGAGTCCTGCGATCAGTTGTACAGTCCTGCAGAACAGCACTAAACTCCTATATGTTGTTTTATTTGTATTGGAAGACACTCCTGGAGTGCGGGTCAAGGAACACTTCTTTTTTCCCCACTGCTTGTCAGCTATCTGATGCCAATGTCATTGTGCTAGAAATCTGGTAGAAACAGCTAAGCTTTCACAAAGATGTTTCTCAAAAAAATGTTTATCTGACCATATTGTTATCAGTTTCATTATGACATTTGGTTTGTGGTTTCAGGGTCTTATACCAAAAAGCAAGTAAAGGAGCTTTGTATTTTTTCCTGTGTTCAAATTCAGTAGCTGAAAAATCTGTTGTTACACTTGGAAATTTCCTCAAAGGCCAAAAAAAGAAAAAAGAAAAAAAAAAAGAAAGAAAAAACCCCAGAGCAGTAGAGAAATTTGAAGTTAACATTCCTCTTAATTAATTTCCACAGTAAACGTTTTAAACTCAACTTTAGGTATTACTTTGGTTTTATCAAAGGAATGCCTGTTTGCTTTAATAATCTGACTAGCTAGAGTTGGAAGTACCTTATGACTGTTTATGTGTATTTTGGCATTTCAGTGGAAGTGTAGAAAAGTGTAAGCCTAAACCCTTCACTTCGTCTTCAGTGCAGTTTACATACAGGAGATGATGCTGATATTCTAATCACCAGTTGCTTAGGATAGAGTGGAGATTAAATGGTGACAACATGCAAAACTTCAGAAAATTCGGAAGGCTTGTGTAGGAATCAGAAATTCCTACTCTTTTTTTCCCCAGATCCAAATAATCTGTACAGTTATGTGTAATTGTTACGCTAACAGTTTGAAGCAGCGTTCTGGTTCATCCCATCAGACTAGCCCTGCCTAAAACATGGTGAAGCTGTGTTACTGAAGGTAAGCGCAAAGTTGGTTTGTTCATTTTCAGAATACTTAGATCTCTAGTGTTAATCTTACTAATACCACCAGGAGGTTTTGTGAGGTAATGATTTAACATTTAAAGAAAACAAAACAGTCTCAATTAGCAATTTGCCTTCTCCCACACACAAAGCCAGTAGAAAAGCAAGATTTAAGCCCTCGAGCTTTCCAAACACACTCCACCTTTGTTTTTTTTTTTCTTCCCCCAACTATTCAGTCCTACAGAAAAAAAATTCACCTGCATTCTTCCTCAAGCAGTAAAGAAAGTCAACAGTAGTTGGATTGTTTACTGTGCCTTAAAAGTTTTCTCAGAACATATAATGGTTCACCAAAGTGATTTGTTTTTGAGTTGTAGTTTTACTTCCATCTAATGTATTCTGCTTTTATTATTTATTTATCAAGACCAAGTTTGTAGTGTGGTAAGCACTGCAGACATACGAAAAAGGGAGTTCTGTTTTATAGAAATCACTATTAAATATGCTAGGCAGCTTGGAAAAGACAGTAACTTTGTCCCAGCCTGAGAGAAGGGAAGTAGCAGGAAAAAGCCCGTGTATTCATATGCTGACTGGTACTTCCTGGATGGTGATACCTCTGGGACAATTGTATTGATGCTTATATATTTTACCCATTGAATCATACATGAAAAATAACTATCCCATCTGTATTCCCTACATTATAGCCTATTTAAAGTTGATAAAATGCATGTTGAATGACAGCTGATTTATGCACATATAAGGACAAACATTCTTCTGTGGTGGTATTGTTTTTTGGGGTTTGTTTTATTGCTTTGGTTTGGGTTTGTTGTTTGGGGTTTTTTTTTGATGGTGGGTTTTTTGGGTTGGTTTTTTTTTTTTTGCATTAATATCAGTTGACGCTAGACTTCTTGTAATAATGGTAATTCAAATGTTAGGGAAAGTTTCCGATCATTTTTTGAGACTTGTGGTGCTTGGCTCTTTGGTTTTGTTTATGAAGATAAAAGCGTTAAAGAAGCTGTGACATTTACCCTGTTTCTTGAACAGACGTGTATTCTGGCAAATCATGGTTAGCCCCCAACACAAGAAAAAATGAGCTGAAATTTCAGTGCCATTAGTGTTACTTAATTCCATTTTTAGAGTCGAATTGGGAGTAACAGAATTTTGGCAGCTTCACAGTAGTTGTCTGTTTACAGTTCAAAAACAGTCACAAGGAACTCGGTTGTACACTTCTGTTTTTTCTTCTACTGCTGTGCAAAACCCAAAAGATGCGACAACTCTTAAATGTTCTGATCAGCACATAATCACACAATTACATGGGAGGAATTAGTTTCATGATTTTTCTAGTATTTCTTGATGGTAACAAACAGATTGGGAAGCAGGCAGATATCCGAAAATGTGTAAGAGTGGACTATCCTATTTTAATTTTGAAAGTCTTTATTTCTTTTTTAAATTTACTTGTAGAGCTGAATGAAGTCTTTTTGTCAATTTTTATTTTACCAGAACATGTCTTCTACTCTGTTTGTCACGGTGAAAAATGAAGTTAACGTTTCTTTTCAAAGATGGCAGTATTACAAAGGCTGTGACTGGGATCTGTTGACTAACAATAAAGGATCTAGACCATAAATTCAGGGCTCACACCACACTGGCTTGAAATATTTTTAATTGTGAGGATGACAAGCAAAGGATCTGAGTTAAGGTAGAACTCATGCTCAAAGGTCACATTGTATGGAGTGTACTCTCAAGTATTCATTTCTATTAGCCTTTGGTCCCACAGAAAGTTTTTGATGACTGTCTTATATAATCTTTGAAAACTTTTTAAGGGCAACAGGAAAGACTAAAACTTAAACACCCATGTGTTTAAAAGATTAGCATTTCTAATGTGTTTGGCATTTTGAAGCTTTAGATTTACATTTTCAGATATTTTTATGTAATGAGGTAAGAATATGAAACTATATGCTAAGATAGCATAAAAATTTCATTAGCAGTCATAAACCTTATCTGGTTTTCCCCAACTGAAACTAACAATGCTAACCTTCTCCCTCGTATCTTGGCAACGAATATCTACAGGTAGTATGGGAACCAGTGAGTTTTTCCTTTGTGTCTCCCTGCCATAGAGGAAACATAAATGCTTTTTACCTGTCTCCTGGTGGTCTTCAAACTGCCAGCAGCTCTTAAAGTCTATTCCGCGTTTAAGGCAGAAGCAAAGCTGTAAAAGCTGCTGGCTATTTTTCATTACGCATATCACATATATGTGAGTGAATAAGTTTTGTTTCTTTCTCTCTCTCTCTTCATAGTTTTGGCTTGTGATCCCAGACTGCTTTTCAAACACAAAAACACCAACAGGAGGTTGTTAGGCTTCTTTTAGTACTATCGCACAGCACTAGGAAGCAAACTCAAATACCTGTGGAGGAATGAGTAAACTCTGTCAAAGCTTGAAATGGGCTTTGCAGTGCCATAGACACACACAAATTAGCAATTTTTACCTTCACTCTCCGCAAAGACTAAGATCAGTAATGAATCACTTCACGTTTGGTAAGCTGCTTTCCTCCCCCTTTTTTTTTTTTTTTTTTTTTTTTTTTTTTTTTTTTTTAAATCCTTTGGTTTTCTTTGAATTTTTGGCACTGTTGCAAGGTCTGGTTGGGTGGGTTCAGGGTTTTTTGGGAGGTGGGGGAGTTTGGATTGGATGATACCATAAAGATATTTCTCTTTGGTCTTAGAAAATGCAACAAGTGTAAACTTAAAAACATCACATTGCCCTCCCCCTTTTAAGAATTGTGTTTAATTATACTTACTACACAGATCGGATCATTTTCAGAGGTAGGCGATCTTGCATTCTGCAGTTTCTTCTTAGAAGATGGGTTGCATGTTTTCTTTCATGTTTGTTCACTGCCTGGCACTGTGGATACAAATACTAATCAGTTGAAAACAATTTAAAAATGGAACAATGTTGCACATTCTTAAGACAGTGTCTGAAAGGGAGGAAAGACAACCTGCTTTTAATTCAGTACAGTAAAATACCTTCTAAAATGTCTGTCTCGATGCTGTACAGTAGCCCGCTCTGAAGAGGGAGTCTGTCACGGTTAACCCTGCCAGAACTGTGGGCTGCTGACAAGGAGAACATGTTGCAGTGGCAACTCTGCCATCTAGCAAGAATAAAATATGCTCGCTTTCTGTCCTTATGGTTGGCTTTATGCCTGTGTCTTGGACAGCTTTGCTAAATCTTTAGAGAAGTCTTGTTGCTTACCCAGAATTTCTGATGAAAATTTGTGACTGGTTCCACTGGGGTAAGTGGATTGTGGAAGCGAACAAGGATTTCTTTGACCTGTTTGTTCATCAAGCTATCAAGAAGTCCCTAAAATTCTAAAGCAATCTAGTGTCGTATCTATGAGCTACCTATGAGATCCAGCCCTAGGCAATGCACTTCCAGCCGCAGTATTCCCATATTCTATCCAGCACATACTGAAAATGAGGGAAGCTACTTACACTTTCTTTACATACCCTTGTTTTTAAGTATTTTGGCTCTAAATCTACTTAGGAACTTATTAGTTAAACAGGAAGTGCAGGATTCATCTCTGTGTGTTTGAAAGCCTGGGCTTCATTCTCAAGGTATTAATATAAATTGAAAGGTTTTCCAGAAACTCAAAGATACATTCCAGACTTTAGAGACTATGAAAGATTCCTGAATTTGACCTATGTGGGTTGTTTAGCAACTGTTTCTTTAACAAGGCTTCTTAGAAGGATTGTGTAATTTTAGTGCAGTTTGACACCTAGAAAAGTTATTCTTCTGGTGGGATAATTGATCGAACTTGATTTATCACAGTTGAAATTCCTAATTCAATATATTCAGGATCAAATGTGCTTTGCTTTTGTGGCTATTTACTTTAGCTAGCTGAGATTTATTAGCCAGCATCTGGAGATGCAGAAAGGCCATTGCAGTTGTAGCCTCTGCACAGATTTTTTGTTGCTTTTTTAGCTCATTTGTGATTTTATATTACGAATTGAGGAATGTGAGATGGCTTTTAAGGTCAATTAAGCAGTAAGTGCCATTCCATCTTCATCTCTTAAAACTCAGTGCATGACTAGGTCCTTGCATTCAGTGGGGCTGTTTATAATTGTTTTTTGTAAATGCTCTAATGGCTGAGGCCAGGTAGCCCAGATCCTGTAGTAAAGAATCCCTAGGCTTTGGATTTTCTAGCCTGGACTTGGTTCTGTTTGCATTCACACTGGCATGACTCCAGTGAAAAAAAACAGAAATGTATAGGAATCAAAACAACTTCTCCCCCCCCCGCCCCCCCCCCCCCCCCCCCCGCTTTCATCTCAACTACCTCTAATCTGTAGTATTAATAAGAATTCAGTATTATTCTTTTTATAATGGATGAGTGACTCAGTTGTACTAAATCATTGTGGGCTGAAAAATCCACATCCAAAATCTAATTAAGTATTTTGTGTTTGATTCTGATTGTACTTACATGATGTCAATCTGACTCCATGGAGATGAATTAACTTACTCTGGTTTTGAGGCCAGAGACTCTGGCCCATTGTTTGGGGGAGTGGAAGGATGGTTATAGAGAGAGCCTGTACTTCCAGATTCATGGGTGTTGGTGCTTGCTAAGCCACTGGCATGTTGGTTGGCATTGGAAAGTCACTTAATCCCTTTTCCATTATAAAGCAAGGATGATGATATAGTAAAACCTGAGAGAACTGCAGGTTGTAATGAATTAATCTGTAGTGAATGTGTTTGATCTGTGGATCAAAAGCATTGTAAGGGTTAAATGACATATTCAAGTGAAGAGTAATGCCTGTGTAATGTGTAACGTGAAGAAAAGATTATATTGTTTTTTTAAAAGTTATCGTCTCCGAGCCAGGAAAGTATCAGTCGGTTTTCAATAAATTACACCCTTCTCAACGGGGAGCAGGAGTAACGGAAAGAGAAAAATCCTACTCCGTGTTAACTCTCCCTTTGGCATTTCTGTCAAATGAGGTTTAGTATCAAGAGTTGTTAAAAATAGAAGCCAATTTTTTTCCTTTCAATATAATGCAACAAAAAAAAAATGTTTTGGAACACATAGCTGGGTCGGGGTTTAAAAAAACCTTTGTGCTGTTCCTGTCCAGGTCAGAATTGTTAGAGTTAACGAACCAGAGCCCTCACTAGTCTGGGTTGTGATTTCTACAACTATAGCTGGGAGTTTGCACTACTTAGTCTCCTAGTACTAGCCTAGAGAGAATTCCTTTCCTAGCTTTTCTCTTGAGAGCCTGGGGGATGGAGGGGGAGTTAAACAAATCTCCAGGTAGTCCTCATGTCATGATCAGTATTCTGCTGTTATTTCTACTTGTCAGGCACTATTTGAGTTGCACAATTTGGAATGTTAAGCATCTGCTTTGTAAGTGTTTAGACATCAGAATCATTACAGATTTTTTTATGGAGATATATCCTGCCTCTTCAGATTTGCATATGAATTGAGGGGCAGACAAGAGTTTATGCTTTCTGTAAGAATTGTAGGAACACCTTTAAGAGTAAGCAAGCAATACAAAGTCATAAGAAAATAAAGGGATAAATATAGTACTTAGACAATTCCAGGAAAAAAACTAGTCATTTATTAAATCATGTTTAGTGAACAGAAGTCTTAAAAATGCATCGCTATTTGTTAATTTTCTACAAAATAATCAAATGGAATTGGTGCCATTACATTTCCTCACTGATGATTTCTATTTCAATAATTCAGCTATGATAATATATGATATAATAATTGTAACAATGTCTTCATTAATCATGTTTACTGAGATATGTTTTTTTATAGGTATGGTTTTTTAGAAGTTTTATTAAATTGTAGTTATATGTATAAGTTTCAAGTTTAACATTTTGTGCACATTAATATGGGAGTAAAGTAACTAGTAACTTTTTTGGTACGTACAGTTAGATGAGCTTTGCTTTGTTCTTGCTTTGGTGTATGTGGGAGACATAGACTAGTTACTTTTTGACGTAGTAGTGTTGCGTGCAAAGGTACGTGTGAAGAAACATGCATATGAAGAAGTTTGCAGGACAACCGTTCTCTTTTCAGACATAACACCAGACTTGGACAGTGTCTTGATATCTGACCATCACGTCTTTAAATACAAAAAAAAATGGATATGTCCCTCTCTGAAGCTCTCCAGCTCTTTTACTGTGAATGGATACTTCTGACCCTGTTAATTTGCAAGTAACATAGAAAATTCTGCGTTTCATCTGTATGCGGAATGGATTTCTTTATATGAGTTCGTTATCTGGTTGCCAAAGCCATTCAGGTTCAAGGCCCAGCCCCGCTTCAATGAGATTAGGGCTTAGAACTGCGTGTTTTAGCAGCTGGGGGAACCCTGGACCAACGGGCAACTGGCTGTTCGGCATTAGAGCCCCTCTCAGGCTGCCTCAGTGCAGCTCTTTCACTTTGTGTAAATAATTAATCTCTGGACTAGGGCCTGTTATATGCCAGTCTTGAATCCTGTGCCTTGAGCATTTAGTCTCTCTTCCAAATGGGCATGTTTCAGTTTGTGTGTTTAATCAGTCACTATTTCATAGGAATTGCAGTACTTGTCTTGTATGCCTTTCTGAAAATCTCGTCCCCTGTACATTAGTAGGCTGGGGCAGTATTGTTGTTCCACTTATGCTGAAGTCCCTTTAATGCTTTTCTTAATCAGAGAGACCAAGCTCTGTGGTACTGTTAAGTGCAATATGGTCTATTTGTAGAGAGATGCTTATGTGTGGTTTTGTACAAATTGCTGGGTGCCAGAGTTCCTCATTGCAATTTCAATAGAGACACGATAAGCAGGAAGCTGTATATAATATGAGAAAATTAGAAGTTCATCAGATAGTTTACCATAAATGCAAGCTGCAGGAAGACTGTAATATCTTAATGCATTTTGTCAAACAGTGGGAAACTGAAATATGGTGACTTGATATTACATACAAGCTTTTCTGTATAATCCATGGTAGTGTGTGCTTTTACAGTGCTGAAAAGAACCTGACACATTTTTCATCTTCCATGTTAACATATCACTGGTGTAAACTATTGCAAAGGCAGGATGCTGGTGGTGTGTTTGCTTGTATTAACAGAACCCCCTCCTTTGGTTGTTAGGCGGGGTTTCCCGAGTACTCATTCTAATTCTCAGCCAAATTAATCTGGCTTCTATAAAAACAGCTTAATGCTCATTGCACGCATTAGATCTTAACAGTTTCTTCAGCTCATCAGTCTCTCACCAAATGCCATGGAAAGGGACAGTATGGACAGCTAAGAGAAGGAATAGAGTGAAGAAAACAGGGAGACGTTATTTTATTCTTATCTCAGTCTGCATGCAAAGTCAGTTTCTTTGTGAACTGCAGTAAAATGTAATCAGCAGAAGAAAACAGTTGCTTTGACCATAGCTTTAAATTCAATGTTAAATAAAGTCAAGTCACTTAAGTTTGAGTGTTAAATAAACTATTATTTATCAGATTATTATTACTTTGGAAGGCTAAATGTAAGATTCTGTAATTCTATTGCTTCCTGAAGCTTGCCATCCTTTGAGGTGTTCAGAATTAAATTAAAAATGAAATGTCTCCCCAGCTGGGGCATCTGTACCCAGCAGAGAGTACAAACTGACAAGGAGGCCTTATAGAATGGTATAGAATCACAGAAGACAAAGTCAGTGACTTAAGAAAATACCTCTGTGCCAGGACATTCTGTAAATTTCTCTGGAGAAATCCTACAACCCTTCAAGAAAGTTGACCTCATTTGCATGTTTTGATTAGATTGCTGTCAGGCTGCTTCTGACTTCCTATGAAGAAGAGAAAAGTAGTTTTCTGAACAAGTCTTGGGAACTTCTTCATGTCAGAATACATTCCTTACAATTAAATTTATAACTGAAGAGTAAGATTTTTGTGTACTGTGTCTAAGTCTCTAGGGGAAACATGTCCAGAATATGTTTTATCATAAGGAGGAATGCTCTCCATCTATATTCTACGTTCCAGTTTAATGAAAGGGTGATCAATAGCCACAGTAAATTCCTGAAGTATTTAACTGGAGGTTACCTAAACCTCTGATGTTGTCACAGCTGGGAAATAATTTCATTAAAGATCCGTAAGTGAAAGCATAATTTAGGGGCATGTTTCATAGAGATACAAAACTGTATGACAAATATGCACCTATACAACATAAAACTATATGCTGGAGAATCTTTAAAAAGTGGGGGTAAAGAAAGAAAGAAAAATCATATGCCCCCAAGCAAGAGGAAATTAAATTTTAGAGGTAGAAAAATGAAATGTGAAACCACTGATATATTTAGGTACAAGATAGTGATCTACCCAGCAGAATTTAGCCATTGTGAAGACTGCAGTGTTCACTGCCCTTTAATAGGTGTCATGAGTGTCTTGAATAAGGATTAGGAGAGTGTGTACATGAAAATATTTAATACGCATACAAGCCTGAAGAGAAAAAGGACAGACTGTACTCAAAAGTATGCTGTCTCAACTGCAGTAGCCTTTCTTCTGGATATTTTTATTCACAATGTTATGGTCTCCATCACAGCAATGGCAATGAGCAATCTTGAGACTTGCGTCTGTAGCAATGGAAGTCAGAATAGTGCCCTAACCACAATCTAGCATCTAGCATGAAATGGGAAGTTTAACAGCTCTCACCCTGTTTGCATTTCTGCGTGCTATCTAGAAATATGTAACAGACGACAGCTCCTCTCTGGATTAAACCATGGAAGCATAAGTAGAATGCAGGAGGAATGGACGTAAAGAGGGGGAAGACTGTATAACCATTACGTAATAACTAATCCATTACTTTCAGACTGTTTGCGTATTGGGTTTGACACAGGCATGCAGCTGATACTGTAGTTATTACATATTGCCTCAGTAATTCCAGTGAATGTTTCATATAGCTATAAAAATGGGCATATTAACAAATAATTTTTCATTTAAGTACTATATCTGTTTCAAAAATAGTATTGAAATGTGCGAGATAGGTTTAGTCAGTGTTGACTTAGGTACTTTTTTTTCCTTTCTTTATTGTATTTTATTTCATAGATTTGCATTTTCTAAAATACAGCATTGAGACACTGATAAATATGAGACAGCTCTCATAGTGTTAGTTTAATGCAATAGCAGGAAGGAGATATTAAATATGAGAGGTAAAATTAGCTGAATTCACGCTTCCTGCTTTATATTGAAAGGTAACCAAAATTCTTGGCCACTAGGTTTAATATGTTGAGCTTTTTATATAGAGATACAGAACAAATTGATTTTACTAGGTTTTAGTGATACATTTCTCTTAAACCTTAAACTTTAAAAATTGTCTCATTTGCGGCTACATAGAACAATAATGAAGTTCTAGTATTCTCACTTGCCATGGTAGCATTGCTCTACTGAAACTACTGGGCAGGAAGAGCATTGCTTGGTTTGTAGCTCAGGTTGATGTATTCCAGATAAAGCTTTATCACTCATTAGTCAGTTGGCATTTTCCATTAGAGAAGCAATGATCTCAGTTACTTCTGACTTTGAAATCAGTACATACAGAGAGGGGGGTTTCTATTTTTTCCTTTAATTTTTTAAATTTCAATCAAAAGTCTTCAGCTCTTCGTTAAGACACAACTTCAGAGCTAATCGTAGAAGAATGATTTTGCCCTATTCAGAAATTCTAGTCGTTTCTTTGAAAACTCTGAGTACCAAGGCTTACACAATTGGTACCGTGATTGACCTTTTACTATTGCTGTAAAATGTAACTAAATTGTTTATAAAACTGGATGGGGTTTAGACAATTTATTTTTCACATTTCTTAATCTTTCATTTCTTGAAATTGCCACTTGAAAATAGCCTGTTAACATGGAAAGTCTTGTGTGTTTGCTTCTGGTTCCTTGCATTATTTTGGTGAGGGAAGATGAAGTTATAAAAACATACAATGAGTTAGGCACTGTTTTCAACTTGATGATGGGTGTTTCCTTTTCTTAAGTGCCTTAAAAATAGAGAAAGAATGAGCAGAAAATTTAGACTTCTAACAGCCTTGACTTTTCTAAGAAAAGGGAAAGGTTTTCAAGCAGTATTTCACCAACCAAAATGCATAGTAAAGATGCATTGGCTGTACCCCAGGCTCTTTAGAGATGAGCTATAAAGCTCATAGTTGAAATACTTGTGTAAGTGAAGGTAAATGAATTATGCTGCTTTCTGCTCTCAGTATTAGATGGTGCTATGGTTTATTTTGGCCTTCTACCATAAAAAGGTGGAAATCTTATGGAATATAGAATTATTTTGTCTTCTGCTTCCTAAGTCACTTACTCTTCTGCTTTAGTACTACACAGGGTTTTGGGGGGGGGGGAGGGGGTGGTGGTGGTGTTTGGTTTGTAGTAAGGGTTTTTGGGGGGGGGGGAGGATTTGGTGTGTTTTTAACAGGGGAGGGTCTGCATTTACTTCTATAAGGTGTAATACTGGTTGTTGGATTGGGCTAAGAAATAACTGGTCGTTTACAATTGAAGATCCTGTTGCTTTCTTTGGGAGTGAGGTATCTTTGAGTTGTCAACATAACTCGGAGCAATGAAGTAATTCACATGGTGGTGGATGTTCCCTGGGCTACTGGAGGTAGAGTTTAACTGTATGAGGAAAAGTGAGTAAGTTTGAATCTTGTGGGCAGGAGGACAGCCTCACTTGCATGTTAGGCTGTAGATTATGTTGAAGTAATCGTAATTTGGATGAAATCACAACTCAAGCCATGTCTTAGTTTTCACAGCCAGGCAAAAAGTATTTTCTGCCAAAACCATTTACTTGACTGCAAGTAGTCTGCTGCTCCCACTTGTCCCCAAAATACATACGTAGATGAAAACTCACAGAGAAGCTCTACTGGTGGAGGGAGAAGGGGATTGCTGGTCAGTTTTACTGCTTTTTGCAATTAGAGATCAGTTTAAACCTCACATTTTTGTAAAGTGTTGGAAGATTTGACTGTTCAGTCTCGCCTTAGTTTCACCAATGTGAAAGCAGCAGTGAGGAAAGCGTAAGGCATCCTGTGGCTAGTCATTACTAAGAACAAATGGAGCCAGGGATGTTCCAGAGCTGCAGAACACATTCCTAAGGACTCAGACCAGCTTTTAAAAGGGTCGTATCCTACGTTGTCCTTTTTCAGTGTGAGGTAGAACTGTCTATGCCATGCATTCAGTCATGCATACTATACATTCAGAGCTGGAGTCTCCATTCACTGTCAGTTGGAAAGAAGGATCAAATCACACAAAAAATCCTATGGAAGTGAGTCAGGCTATAGTAGTATATAGCTTTCTTTGCACTCCTAGAGGTTCAGGGGGCAGAGATTGAATTTCTGTCCTTGCATAGTTTTGTTTGGCATGCAGAGCAGTATTTTGAAGCATCAAGTCAGGGAAACCTTTAGAACATTAGATATTGTTTGGAGCAAAAAAGTGATAAATTTCCACCAGTGCACCACACTGCATTCAGAAGTAAATTGTATTGATCTCCTCTGGAATGGGCAAAGAGAGAGAGAATGATGAAGTGATATAATTGTAAAGACAAATTTTTTACTTTATTGCTATTAAAACAATGACAACCAATTGCCTTGGTTTTCTGCTAACCTCAGTGATAACCCTTCCATTAAACAAAATAAAACCAACATTGTTCAGGGAAACAAGCAATGGAATACCAGGAATTTTATAAAGGTAGCACACAATAACTCCAAGAGCTATGGGGTGTTTTGTTCTTTTGTAACTTCAAAGCTGAGTTACACCACTGGAAGTCTTTATCTGTCTTCCCTCCTTATGCCCTCTCATATGGCAAGTGTCCGCAGTAGTAAACAAGGAAGGACATCCTGAAAGATTTTCTGTCTCTTTCTTTTTTTATCAACAGAAGTGTTTGTTGTGGGTTTTTTTTGTTTGTTTCTTTTTTTATCAGCTGTCAGTGAATGGTTCTTTGAATTTTAATGGCTGGGGGAAGACGCTGACATGTTGCAACAAGCTCTTGTATTCCACTGGGGGTATTGATTTGTATGTGCCTGTTGGTCACTTGTTCCTCTCAAATGCTGTACCTTTTGTAGAGAAAAGTTGGCAAGGATTTTAGAAATCTTACCTATTTGTAACACATGCAGTGGACTCAATTGCATGGAGGAGCAATTTTAGATTCTTTTTATAAGATTTCTGTGAATGCTTATCATCACTTCCAGTCAGTCCAAGCATAAAAGTAAACTATAAGAAACAAACACAAGACCTTTAAACAGGTTGAGAATAAGGACATTTAAGGTCACTCTGTTTCACATCTTTATGCCATTAGTCTTTAGAGACATCTGTAATTCAGACGGTCCTAATATCCTCTGTGTTTTTCAATTTTACATTTTGGCATCATATTCTTTAAATGTTCCAGAACATTTAAAGAGAGGAAAATAAGACGTTTGGAAACACTACTACAGTTTTGCTGAACTCCAGGGTCCCATTTGCTTTGAGAAATATTTAAGCAGCTAAAATTGTTTCCTCTTTTAATGGCCTAATTCAATTTTAGAACAAGCCAATGAGAGTTTTTTCTTCCTACAATTTGTATAACATTCAGAACTTCAACATCCATCAGTTAAAAGGAAGCCTCTGACTTTTGTTGGTCATTATGTATGTAGCAGAGTACGTCAACAGAAGATTGTTAGAAATTAAAAAGCAAATCTTCTGGGTTTTTTTCATTAACTTCACATGGCCTTAAATGAGAACATTTCTATCCTTAGAACTTAAGAAATTGCAGAAGTTGAAATGTATGTAACATGGGGAAGGTTGGTTTGTTTGGTTTGTTTTTTTTTTTCCAAAAGTGGTGGGCACCTTCTGCTGTATAATGAAAATGTATTCCTTCTATTTATCTAAGCTACTGAATCTATCTAATATATTACTTCTATTCTATGTTGGGTTGGGTTTTTTTGTCATTTATTCCGGTATGTTTTTGTCAAAGAATTTGAATTTCTTGTTAAAATGCAAAGAATAAAAGGAGTTGTATTTCCACAGAACTAGCCTGTTTTCCAGCAACTTTGCGAAGGCAGTTCATTCACTAGATTGCAGTCCTAAAGGCCTAGCAAGCAGTGAGGTTTTCACACAAAAATTTTTCAACATGAATTTAACAAATTAGAGGTCTCACTGAAAGTTTCATGTGATTTTTTTTTTCCCATATCCAGAGCAATTATGAGTGTACCTGCAATTCAAGAAGGTTGAGTTGGCAGTATGTGCTTTTATATAGACCCTACTGTGTCCTGACACTCAGTCTTATGAATTCTTCCCTCTGTCTCTTTGAACACTGTGTTTATCACGGGTGGGCTTGTTGGTTTAGTCAGCGATGGGCTGGAGCCTCACTGTAAAAGCAGAATGATAAAAAGTCCCATCTTAAATGTACCTTGAGCTGCAGCTCTGTCCTGACCCCATTCATAGCTCTCAAAGCTGAACAAAAGTTTTAGCTTAGTTTCCTGACCCTCTATTCTACTTGCAGGAGAGCACAAGGAGTCTCTGCCCGGCTCCAAATGTGCATTTGTTTAGCTGTACCATTAACCTGACCCCAGTTGAAGTCAGACCTCTCTAGGCTGAGCAGGACAACAGAAGAATGCCAGCTTTAAAGGCCTTCAATTCACTAACCCTAGCATCTACAAAGAAAGTGTGTGCACTAATATTCAAAGGCTAATATTCTTCCTAGAGAGGCTAAAAGCTGACTGACAGTTATAGTGGCTACAATCTTTGGAAAGACTTGTGATTCTTGCTTGAGAGTCCAGGGTATCCAAGCTAGAGAGTCCAACCCATCAGGCAGGTTATCGCATCGATCTTGTTTTCTGGTGGTTGTGTTCTCTTATGACATTTCATATATTAATGGATCTGATACATTTTGAAAAGTTTTCAGTATACCACACAGAAGGGTCAATTTACTTGTCAGCACAGGCAGCGCCAGCTAAACTGATTTGTAGATACTGTAAACTTCTTTAATTGATAGCAGTCATATTTCATGATAACTATCTAAGCATCAAAAGAAACAATGGAGAAAGGAGGCTTCTTTGCCAAACATAAATACGGAGATGTTGTATACACAGAATGTCAGAGAAGAAAAAAAGCATGTTTCCTTTATATGCTACATGAATATTTCTTAATCTAAAAAGGCTGACTTCTAGCCATGAAGAGTTAACATTCATGAGGAATGTGTGGAAACCTTACATAACTCATTCAGTCTCATCTCATGGGTGTTTCTCTGTACACTCTGCCAGAACTAATTTCACGGTTTTAAAACAACTCATGGTACAAAAAGAATACGTAATGAGTTGCCGTGAGATATGATTGTTTCCCATTTGAGAGATAGAGAGACCTGTAGCTCTCCAGGACTTATTAAGAATCATTTCTCAATTAAGCATGGGATGTATAGCTTAACAAAGGCTATGTGGTTCATCTTGAATACATCAGGGTTTGGCTGTGGAAAGCATACCTATCGCAAGAATTTGAGATACTCTTCCCCCTCCTTTTCCCCAGCATCTTTTTCTCTGCTAGCTTAGAAATTCAAAGAGACCGTAAGCTTGTGTAGACGAAAACACTGACCTGGCATGGTCTGTCTTATCCTGCATTCTGAGTCCCTGTCATATCTTAGAGTTTGAAAACAGACAAAGCTTTCTGGTGCTGTCAAAAAAGTCATCTTTGAGAAAGGAAGCAGCATCCAAACTGTCAAGACCAATACTTGCTCCCTCTCAGCCAGTGACGTTTCACTCCTGAAGCCTGCATAGCAATAAACTACTTATTTGAGTTATCAAGAGACATGGTCTACACAAAATGCTGGCAAAAGCAGAGTCCAGGGTAAGAAAGTTGGATGGAATGGGATGGTGAAAAGGAATCTGTTCATTTTAAGATGAAATATTTGTGGATAGATAAGTTAGGTTCCCCCATTCTGGGAAAGGCAGAAAATAATGTTATACAAAAACAATGTTACACAAAATAGGGGAATGCTTCAGAAAATGTGCCTAGGGTGCAAGCCAACAGTTCATGGCACATCTAGTCTTAGTTTGAAAAACACCTTTTTGGCGAGTGAAACCAAAAAAACCATATGAAAAGAGGTTTGATTAGTTTGCTGTTGCAGAGACAGTGCAATGTGGACCGTAACACAACTCTTCCCATCTGCATTTCAGGTGGATTTGAAGCAGAGTTAAAGTTCCATTTGATAGCCCTGGCAAGGCCTTGAATCACTTTTTGAGGCAGGAAGTCAAAGGGGAATTAACTGGCTAATATTTGCCCAGCTCTTTCCAAGCCATAAAGCGAGATTTATTTCAAAGTATCAGAGCCACTTCAGTTCAAATGAGTTAGTGCAGCCTTAGATGCTAAGAGAAATTTATGAGGATCTTTGGACCTCCAGAATACTTTAGTAAAGCAGCTGGGATTACTAGTAAAATTTCACTGCCGTAAAAACGTGATTTAAAACAGAAACGTGAATGGATTGAGAGGGATCTCCTCCAACATAGTACATGGTGTTACTGTGCAGCTGTGAGATCTATCGTTTCAGTCAGCAGTCTTGAATGGAAAATTCAGTGTGATGACTCACTGCTTTCTGCCTCCTTGTGTGCTAGAAAGATAGAAACAAGGCAAAGATTCCTTGATCTGTCCCCTTACTTTCCCTGCTGTTCTCTAGGGAGAGTCATTATGGATGTCCCTTTTGTGGCTTGGAAAGAGAGGAGGGTTTGGGGGGATGGTGCATGAATGCATCGTTTCTGTACCACCAGGGCCCCGTCCTAGGCACAAGGTGAGGCTTAAGGAAGGGTTATACTGTTCTGTCTGCTGGGCAGAGGTGGTGACATGACAGATGATGCGGTGGCAGGATGCATTAAATAATTTAGATTAACCTCTCAAATTTTCTGTAACAGCAGTGCTGGAAGTCCTGCAAGTTCTTGGAAGAACTCCAAGAACAAATTTCTATGCTTCTTATCCCAAACGCACTAGTGAGGAAGGAGATTTTACTTCAGTAAAAATCATTTGTGTCCCAATAGGAAATCGTACCTTTTTATAGGAAAATTGTTTTTTCACCTGAAAAACCTGTCGTCTTTAATGTGAGGAAGAACCAGAAGATGTGAGGCACAAACACATGTTGATTCTCTTTTTAGAAAACCAGTGAGAATAGGGATGCAAATTAGTTCACTGTACAGATCTAATTAATCAGCCTCTCTTTTCTTTATTCCAGTTACCTTGAATTAGAAGTCATGTTATCCTTTGGGCTCCGACTGACTTAATGTTTTAGAAAACTGCCTGCTACTAATCTGACAAGGAAGTCAGAAAGGGTTAATACTCTTTGTATTGTAGTTACTCTGAAACAATGACTGATTTTAGTTAGAATGGTATTCTGGGGCTATTTTGCTTCTCATATTTCAAAGCACAGCTGAAAATAAAGTGAGTGCGCCCTGAGACACTAACTATAACATATGTTGAAGGAATGTTCTATAAAGATACACCAAACAGTTCCCCAGCATTATCTGAAGGTAGAATCTAGATTTTATTATGATTTTTGACCCATCCAAGATTCAGAGATGTCTGAGCCTGGGTTTTTTCTTTATGGTCTGTTTTTCAGGGAAAGGAGGAGAAGGAAAGATTGTGGTAGAGTAAGCAGAAGATTATTCAGCCATTCCCTGTTACGTTTATTAAGAGGGCAGAGTTAGGCACTGAACTGTTATTTCAGTCAAATCTTAATTTCATTTATGTCAGTATTTTGTAAATAATTAATATGACATTTTAAGTTGATTTCCTTCCCCAAATAGCTGGAATACAATAATAAACTGCACTGCAGTCAAGAGAAATAGCTGTAATACCATGTCCTGTTTTGAAATGATTTTTCACTTACCAGTCAAGCTGAATATTAGTGCTTCTAGGTAGGAGGTTATTAACTATATTTGCTCTTTGAAGAGAAAAGAGCTCCTCATAAAGGTGACTTTGACAGCAAAAAGATTTCATATCAGTAGCCAGTTTCCTCAGGGAACAATTCCATGATTGCCCAGTCCAGTGTAGCTTTACTCTTCTACCCACTTGGAGGTAGGTGCAGGGAAGCACATGAGGCCATTGAGACGGGGACAGCAAAAATTTCCAATGTCATAGAGACTTTTAACTGCATCAATGCTAATAGCAGTTTTTCGGGACAGAGAAGCCAGAAGACCATGCAACTGAATGGGGCCTAAATCCTAGCAAGTCACTGAAGAAAACTCTTGAAGTTTTATAAAAACTTTTTCATTATTTTTCCTTCAGGAGAGGAACACTGAACATTAGCTATTCAGTCCTCCTCTAGGACATACGAGCTTTATTCCTTGCCTGTTTTCATGGGAGCTGCTTGTGCTGATGACCTGTGAGCAAAAACCTTCTTAGTACAGTAGAGTCATTGCTTAATGGTTGGAATGGCTGAGGAACTGTGAAAAAAGCATTAAAAGATCGCTCATACACTCAATGGCACTAGCTCCAAGTGTATACAGGCAGGAGTGGAAAAGCACTAGTTTATTAATTTTGCTCATTTGCTAAACTTCTGTGAGATTTTTGCAATGCAGCCCAGTTGGACTTGCCTAATTTTTTGTTTTAACTTCAAACTTAAGACTAGGTAAAGCCCAAAGGAGCATGTATACTGTAGTACTTAAATGGTGTGCAATTCGTAATTAACTTTAGTGAAGATTTGACTTTGGCCAGTTGAGGAGAAGGCAGGATATTTTTATTTTTGGAGCTAAGGTCTTTATCTGACTGCTGTTGTGCAACATTCTGAAAAGCTGGGAATGATTGGTCTACATGGCCAGCTTTTATGTATTCAGATTAACTCAGATGAACACTTCACAGTATCACAGTATCGTCAGGGTTGGAAGGGACCTCTGGAGATCATCTAAGTCCAACCCCCCTGCCACAGCAGGGACACCTACAGCACATTGCACAGGACGGCATCCAGGCGGGGTTTGAATGTCTCCAGTGTGGGAGACTCCACAACCTCCCTGGGCAGCCTGTGCCAGTGCTCTGCCACCCTCAGAGTAAAGAAGTTCCTCCTCATGTTAAGATGGAACTTCCTGTGCTCCAGTTTGTGCCCGTTACCTCTAGTCCTATCACTGGGCACCACTGAAAAAAGGCTATTCTCATCTACCTGGCACCCTCCCCTTAAGTACTTATAAGTATTGATAAGATCCCCCCTGAGTCTTCTTTTTTCTAGACTAAAAAGCCCCAAGTCCCTGAGCCTTTCTTCATAAGAAAGATGCTCCAATCCCCTAATCATCTTTGTAGCTCTTTGCTGGACCCTCTCCAGCAGTTCCCTGTCCTTCTTGAACCGGGGAGCCCAGAACTGGACACAGTACTCCAGATGCGGCCTCACCAGGGCAGAGTAGAGGGGGAGGATGACCTCCCTCGACCTGCTGGCCACACTCTTCTTGATACACCCCAGGATGCCATTGGCCTTCTTGGCCACCAGGGCACATTGCTGGCTCATGGTCATCCTGTTGTCCACCAGGACTCCCCAAGTACACTTGTTGTGTACTGTGGGGTCACAGATACTTTTAAAAAGCACTGAATGGTCACTGCTAGACTGAATAAAATCCCAGGCTCCCAGAATTTTTCTTCTGTAGTTTTATTCATATACTGGAATTCTAGGGTTCACACATCCTACCTTCAAATTTGACTTACAGCCGTAGTCCACAAAAAGAGGACTGCTCAGCTAAATTTAGCCCAGTGAAGAGAGCAGGAAAATTTTTTAAGATGTCTTCTCTAACACAGTTGTCATGTGTCACCCCTCCCCGCCCCCTTTTTTCTTTTCTTTCTAAATCATGAGAAATGTTGCGACCACCTCTAACTTTTCTTGGCCAATCAGAGAATAAGTTTTAATACCCCTGTCAAGCTATTAGATTTAAGGCAATACTGGTTACAAAATGTGTATTTTTTTTCTAGTGCTGACAGGGGAAAGTAATTTCTCATTCTCTTTTTCTTTTCCTCTTTTTCACTTTGGGATGCCAGTCTTGCAAATCAATATTTCATTTTGAAGGAGCCATGTTTGATGCCAGTTCTACTTATTTGCTTTGCAGTCACTGCAGTAATGCTTTGTAGCTCTGTCAGTATGTAAATTAAACCAAGCATAGATAGCTTTGTGTTGCTTAATGTTCAGCTGATAAAAATTAATGTGGTGTGAAATGAGCATTTTATCTGACTGCAGATACAGTGCCGGAGTTAATTAGACTGGCAGAGCAAAATGTTATTAAACATACAGGCCCCTGATCATCAAGAGCTGGGTGAACCTCAAAAATGTGGGTTTGGGTGGGCAGTGTAATGTAAATTGACTGAGGCAGGCTCAAAGCAAACATACTGAGAATGGTGCGCTACTTCAGCAATAAGACATGACAGACTGAGCAGTAGTGCTGATGAATGCATGCCTTGGGTGCACAGTGTAAGGTACAAGGCAAGCCAAATGCTTCCAGCACGCTTGGGAAGTGCATTAATCAGCATTAACACATGATCTACAGTGTCTTATTGTCATTAAACATTGCCACTTCTTAAGTTCAGAATTTGGTGACAGTTAAATGATCAGTAAGCCAAATCAAATAAAGCGGCAAAACATTTAATTCAGCATAAGTTATTTCAGTAAAAGTATTTTCATACATTTAGTTAGTTCTCTTGGCAGATTGCCTTGCAGCACTGGTGTAGTACGTTGCTGTTTTCTGTAATTAAAACGAAAAAGCACTAACAATGACATATTTTATTCTATAAACTAAATATATTCCATAAATATTGGCTCATTTCTTCAGTTGTCTGAATATGGACCGTATTTTCATATTCTCTGCTTATGCAGCTGGGTAAATTTTTGAAGAGAATCAGATACATTAGAATGTTGACATGAAAAGCTGTGTTGGATACAATGAAGCACGCCTCTTTGCTTTTGATGCTGTGGGTAGGTGAATTTGAGAGGCTAGTTCCCAACTTTCCCAGTATCACTGCCTAGGCAAGATGCAATGAGTCTAATGGTTTTAGCCAGTGAAACCCACAACAATTTATGCTTTTTGGAGCACAATGTTTGTTAACATATAATTGAAGATTTCAGGCCGTGGTGTTCATATTCAGAGATGGGAAGCTGTAAGTCATGTTTAAACATACAAGCCAACACTCAGAATTTTAGGTGTCTCTGTGGATGCTTAGGCAGTCAAGTTTAAAGGACTGTAGAGACAGAACAGAAGATCACCTGATTGAAACATATGCTGGAAAGTTTTCCAAAAGGGCCAGCTGGCATTGGGGGCTGAGGCGTGCAGAGGACATTGCTGGGCAGTGAGAGTTCAGAGCATGCTTTTCTGCCTTCTTGTATCCTGTGAGCCCTAGAATATTTCTGAACAACCTGTTTTACTTCCTAGCAACCTCCCTCTTAAATAACCTCTCTTGGTAAGCCTAGGAGTCTAACATATTTTTACCTAGGACTTTGTCCTCTCAGTACTCTGATAAATAGTATTTCCATAAATCTAATGTTTATCTGTAATCCGGGTGATCCATTTTGTGCATTTTATCTGTTTATCTTTTGCTGCCTTTTACTTTGCTTTTGATGGTACTACATAGGTTTATGCTCCAGTACTCAGCTTTGAAAGAACAGGCCTTTTGTTTTCCAGTTGTTAGTTCATTTGTCTTGTGCTGCTCTGATGTCCAAGTAGTCCTCCAAGTTGGTGGTACTGTTTACCTCTCAGCCCTGTCATATTGCAAATCACTTCCCTGGGGCTTGCAAACTCATTACAGTATGGCGTAGTGCCGTGTTCTTGTTGTGGTTGTCTGCAGCAGGTAAGATGGGTGAACTCTACCTGTGAGCTTTTTTAGGAAGAGCCCCTCATGCTTTTGCATTACATAGTACTGGTCAGTGAGAGTCCTACTGTACTGCTGTGGAGTGTTTCTGAGCAGCGCAGGCAGGAGAGACAAAATACTGCAAGCGGACAGCAGGACCTCAGTGGCTGTTCACAAAACTATTAAAAAGGAGCAGAGGGTGGTCAGTACTTACATGTTTGCACAAATTGATATCCCCTATTAACTGCATAATTTGCTTGACACTAACTGGAACTTCCAGGCAGACTTGAAGAATTTGAGATTTTTGGCTCAGTGTCAAAGGATCTGTGAAGGTGACCAAAGAATCCCCTGAATGTTACTACAGAAACCTCCCAAGGGAAGGACTCAGGATGCTGCTTTTACTACACATGCCTGTTACATCTAGGTGTGTTTGTGAGAAAGAGAGAGAGGGGATGATCTAAAGTGGTCTCAGTATTTGCATGCACTGCTTTGGCTTCTTTATGCCTTAGTGATTTTCAGATAAAATACAAATCTCCACTCCATTTACTTATTCATTTATTTAAAGTATTTACCACTTGAAAGAAACGCTGTAAATTTCCTTCCTATTTTCAACAGAGTTGAAATGCTCAGGAAGCTAAAAGATTGTATTGGTTTCAAAACCCACGCCATTGCCCTCTCCCCTTCAAATGTCATAATTTTGTGTTGCGCATCTATTAGATCTTTTAGAGAGAGCACATTGCTGTTAGCTTCTTACATGCATGCAGCTGAAGACAAAGAGTTTACTACTGGTTCAGAATGTCAGGTATGCTCTCTAAAATTCATTCAT
This sequence comes from Pluvialis apricaria, assembly GCA_017639485.1. Classification (NCBI taxonomy): domain Eukaryota; kingdom Metazoa; phylum Chordata; class Aves; order Charadriiformes; family Charadriidae; genus Pluvialis; species Pluvialis apricaria. Next base: position 19,185,014 of record CM030015.1, on the reverse strand, counting down.
CTCTCAGGTATACAGAAATATAACAAAAACAGTATTAATTACTGTCCTAACCATGAATTAAGTAATTTGCAGAATTAGCAACATCTATATGCTGGATCCTATCAAGTTACTCCGTTCCGTTTTTCACCATATTGAGAGCTACTCAGTTCTTTGTGGAGTTGCATTTTACTTAGCAGTTTTCTTTATGATTCATTCTGTCCTGTACAGGGTCTTCAGTGCATCTAGGAAGATGTCCAGTTGTTCCGAACATTATTGTCATCTAACCTAAGAGGTCAAACTTATAGCCTTAAAGCTACTGTGTTGATTGCTTTTGTTTTTAGTGTTTCCTTACCAGGAGCTAAAAATTAGCCCCCTTCCTCTATAGTAATCTGTATTTGCTGCCTTTTGCTGCTGTAATGTCCCAGGCATAATTTTCAGGTATACTGGGTTTTGCATATTTATCACTTTTCATACAGATGTCCAGACTTAACTGACACAAGTTACGAGTTACTAGGGCCCCAGTTTGTTTGGAATTTTGAAAAGATACCAAAAAATACAGAAGCTTATCTTTTTTGGAACTGGAATTCTCTATTGAGAAGAGTCTCTTGCAGATTTTCCAGACTTTTCTTTATCTCGCATTAGACAAACCAAAAAAGCAAACCATACAAAAGCCAAAAAACCAACCACCACCCTCACCCCTCCAAAAGAAGGTAACTTCCCATGGTCCTCACAGTACCTGTTTCTGGTTTTGATCAAAAGAGATGCGAACTAAAATAAGTGATTTCTTTTACTTCGGCTTTAAAGGTCAGATTTAATAATGGACTGAAGTTACAATTTGAGGGTTTTTTACTTAAAATTATTAAGATAGCTCCTACAGTGATTTGTGGGATTTGCAGCTAAGATCACTGTTAAATGAAATCATGATATGGAAGGTTCTGACCATCACCTAACTGGCAGAAAAAAACATCTCTAATTAAATTAGGTGCTATATTTTTTTCATGTAGTCACCTTATAGTATCTGTATCTTTGCTGAATTAAAAAGATGGAATATTCTGCCCTGAAAGGAAATCGTATTTATTTTTGTAGCTTCCAAAACAATGGAAATTAGTATAGTGGACCAAGCTGTTGTCAGTGTTCTGCAAAGGTATTTATAAAGCTCCTATCTCAGAACTATATTTTAATTTTTAGACTTATTCATCCTTTTGATTCAAAAGAAGAATCTCAAATCTTGCCCTTACTTTGAGAAGTCTGAATAAGGCTCAACAGAAGTAATTTAGGTACAAGAAACAGATTGTGAGATGCCATATTTTTGAGGCACTGATTTTCCTTCCACTTATCCACCCCTTCATTTCTTACAGTTACTTAAATAGCAACCTACATTAGTAGTGACAGAATTTTGTTACACTGTAAACTATCTGTGGTATGAAATAAGTTACTTATCTTAAATCTGGCATTTAGGTGGTGCTATCAAAATCCCTCCAAGCTGAGACAGTTTTGGGAAGAGAGAGTGAGGATTAATTTAATTCTCATTTTTGTTATTTTTGAACTGGTTTAGTGTCAAGGATTCATAGGGCCAGATCTCAAACTGGAATAAATTAATAGGATTCTGCTTGCAGCAGTTCACTTGTACTATCTCAGGACCTGACTTTGTCCCATAACAGAGTTGGAGGGGGTGTGTGGAAAAAATACTGTTTGGTGGGGTCATCTGAGAAATGTTTGGTCATCTGTTATGTGTTGCTATCCTGCTTGAAGTGGTTGGTGTGCTGTAGCAAAAATCTACCATCATGATAGAAATAAAGCTATCATTTAATTTTACTTATTCAATCATGGTAGGGACTCTAGATGAAAGACTTAACCATTCAGGGCTTCCATCAGTTATATAGATGTCAGAGACTTGGTCTTGCAACAATCCTTTAATTCATACACGCCTGCTCATTAAGTTTAGTTGAGGAATGCAGATAATAGCACTCAGTATCATTTGCCTTTAGACTACAGCCTAAGTGTATATGCAAGTGGCTGAGATTAATTCACTTCACTGCTTTCTCTAATTGTGTAGATTCAAACTATGCAATGTTCTACACTGGGGAAAAAAAAAAAAGAAACAAACTTCTACAAAATCTACAGTCCATTAGGAGATTAGAAATTCAGGTTTTGTAATTTTCAGAACCATAACGCCTTTGAAATGTGGGTTCCTGCTTCTTTTTGCCTTTGTGCACTCGCCTCCCAGCTCGGGGAGGCGTTCAGCTCAGCAGGTTATACAACTGTGACCTGACACCACAGCCAAGTTACCAGTAGCTCTAGAGTTCAGCTTACTGAACTGTAGCAAAGTGCGAATTCTCCTTAGTACACTTGGCAGTGGTGCTAACTGCATGAAGGAGCACACTTAGAGGATAAATGGATGACTTAGTGTTACAGATCAGCTGTATTTAATGCACTAAGCTGTCGGTTACTGACTTCATGCTGTTTGAGTATTGGTAAACGTGCTGAGCAGAGTACAGAACCTGATCAGTGAAATTAATAGCTCTGGTTTGCCAAACTGCATTTAGACCGTGCCACATTAACTTGGAGTTACTGTACTCAGTATTCACCTCATGGAAGCAGCAGCCTCTTCCAACAATGAAACAGTCAACAGCATGTGGCCACACAGTGATTGGATTGCAGACTGAGGTTTTGTTTTGTTTCACTTGTTCTTCCAAAGCCTTAAACTCCGAAGTTGTTTAGTTCAGCCTCATTCAACTGAATTGCTCTAAATGGAAGGGATTTGTACAGTCAGGATTGTGGCACACGCGTATGTGCGTGGATAAATCCGAAATAAATGTTAATAATGGTGTATTTTTATAGATATTTGGTGAGTAGTTAGTATTTGCTAATATTTGAAAAGCTTATTTTGAAAACAAGGGCTGTGGCTGCTATAACAAAGGATTGTGCCAATTTTCATAGGTATCCCGGGAAAAGAGCATTAATTTCACTGTACCTTGCTTTACCTATCTAGAACATCATGACTTATTTTTCTGTACAATATTTGTAGTAAAATACCTAAGTGAAAACTGCCTTTTTAGAAATATAGTTAACCTAAATATTGGGCCTCATCAACTTTATCAGGCCAGTCTAAATAGAAAACACTTCAGTTTACAGGAAAAACTGCTTAAAAGAAAAAATCTGCAGATATGGGAAAGGTAAGTAGGTCTGTGTTTCAGTAGCTCAGTGTTCCTTTGACTGTCAGTCATAACCCAGAGAGTCAGAGGAAGTTCAGAAGAGACCATAAAGTTTGTACTAGCCAGGGTTCAGCTAACTACTTTTCATTTCCAGCAGTGGCTCAGCTCCTCCACTGTTCACGTAGGCACCTGATAAACACAGCCTGCATAGCTCGCTCTCACTCCTTGCTGGTGCAGAAAGCATCAGTCGCCAAGAGCAGCCAGAAGTCGCTCTGTGCTCTACATGGAAATGGTCACAGCAAGTCATTTCAGGTGGGCACAGACCAATGGGCCCAAAAGGGCTATGTCTACAAAGAACTCAAAGTTTTCAGACACATAAGGCTGTGTCTGAAAGTTCTCTAACCTATTGCCATGGAGAGAGCGCTGTCCGCATTTTGTGTGGATTTAAATATCTCCAGAAGTCATACAGTACTAAATGTGGTAAGTGGGGAGAGCAAAACTAAAGGCTTTACTCATTGTAAGGCAGCTCCCTTCCCCCTCTGTCATGTGCATTGAAATTAGAGATGGGGTAAGTGACAGCACTTGACAGCAGTGCAAACCCAAAGATGTATGTGAGTTTACATCTCAGTATTAGCATGGGTAGTCATTTCTGTGTCTAACAATTACATGTGAAAATTCTGGTACTACTTTAGCATTCTTTTTGTGTAGTTTTCTTTACCATTTTCTGTAAAAAAAATAAATAATCCAGAAACACAAAATTATTTCCTATCAGGAAATCCCAATTTGCTAAAGCCAAAGCTTTTTGTGTAATCAGATGTACCACTTTGTGCAGAGAGGCTGTTTCCAGTCAAGATTTTAGAGCCAGACCCCTGACTCACTAGTTACTGCTACTAAGCAAGATTCAGAACGGAACTGGAACTTGAATTTTTCGTATCCCTGATGAGTAGATATAGGCTAGGTACATCCTAGTGTCTCTTTAGTCAGAGCTGGTTTACTTAGCAGAAAAAATTAATGATTCAAAACCTTAGGAAATGTATGCTCTAATTCTGCCTTAACAAGCAACGAGTGATCTGATAGGGCCCTAACGTTGCGAGCTTCAAAGTATCCTTTTGTCCTTTTAATTTCACCTGGGGATAAGGCTTCTTAGAACACCAAGGAGGCACCAGAAGTTGCAGGATAAGATACAAATTCTGAAAATATGGGTTCAATTGGGATAAGCTCACGACTATTTGGATGCTGATCTGAGATTGGATCTGCAAGCCAAAACTATGAAACTTTAAAGCACAAGCTTTATCATCAGATTTCCAGGACCACCACCTTTGATTCACACTAAGATGTTGTAAGTGAGCTTCAGTATGGCCGCCTTTTGCTTTCCAGCTTGAAGCCTCATCAAAGTCCAGAAATGCAAAGACGGGCAGCATGAGGGATCCAGTTTCAATAATATGGCTGTGGCTTTTTTTTTTGGTTAGTTGTCACCCTCAGCTGAAGCTACAGCTTAGAGTTTATGTGGAAAGAATCCAACCTATTTTTCATTAATGCAAACTTCTAGTCATTTCTATTGCCGGCTGCGAGAACACATCACTTGTAGCAGTCCCAGAACAATGATACGTATGCCTGTACTTGTACTGGGCTTGTATATATCCCAAAACTGTGGTATTCTGCAGTGCTAACTTAGGAGTGAGGAGATTTCTTTAAAGATGACAACAAACAGGAAAGACACTCCTCATTTGGTTTGCTCAAGTGAAATGAAGGATTTCCCTGAGCCTTGGCACGTTTAAACTGTGCAGCAGAGTTTGGTGCAGAGTTCCATCAGCTAGCCCTGACTGCTCTAACTCTAGGACCAGAAGCTGTGTATTTTCATCAGCGTGACCCTGCAAACCAGCTAACTGAATGACCTGGGAAGCAGATTATCAGTCTGGCCACAACTGTTCCTTTGGCGACGGAGCTAGTATTTCTGCGGGCTTCTGTGCTACCAGAATGGTCAGGCAAGAGAACGCTGAAAGGTTTTTTTCTGCACTATGCTCCAATTGAGTCCAATTCTTACCTCTCTTACCAAAACAGTAGATAGGCTGATGTCAGATGGTATTGAGAATTTAATGAGTTTAACAGGTAGAATAAGCTTGTTAACAAGTTGATGATGTACTTTGAGTGGCTCCACCTTCTTTAGGAAATGTGTGCCATCATTTCAAGGGTCACTGAGGGTCTGTTTTGTCCATTTTGGAAGAAATTTTTTATCACTTCCCCCCTCGTTTCAGTCTTCTGAACAGCTTGTGGAATTAACTGTATCAACCAATAAGTTTCATAATTTGCCAGCCTGGTGTTTTTTTGTTGTTTTGGTTTGGTTTTTGTTTGTTTGGGTTTTTTTAAATACCCATTCTGTAGTCCTTTTTATTGCCACTGTTCGTGGTAAACAGCAAAATTTACCGTTTGTTTCTCACAAGGCCTAAAGATAAGCAGGAAGCTGTGGCTCATGGGCTGTTTTGTAGACAAGAAATGGCTCTTGACATTTTTGAAGTTTATATACCCTATCAGGTGAGCTTTTGATTCTCTTTTCTCACTTTGAAGCAAGATATTTATAATGAATTAAGCTAAAATATGCTATACTACTGGATGACATGACTGATGTGGTTGGCGTGACAGGTAATCACTCCACTGAAACGTTGAAGATGGCTTTTAAATAAATGAAACTGACACGGTATGAAGGTTGTAGCCTGTGTATTCTGTGGAACTGTCTGTTATCCTACATTCTTCCATTTTCTTTTGCCTCCCTATAACTTTAGGGGTAGCAAAATTTGGAAATTGTGTACATTGTACGTTTCTTATGAATTCTGTAGGGCAGAGTTCCAAGTCAGAAGCATTATAGTCTTTTTTTCTCTTTGTTCTTTTTTTTTTCCCCAGTTTCCTTCTCTGCTGAATAATTCTGATTATCAGTTCTAGAAAACAGCAAGCTGCAAATGCATGTCTGCAGGTAGATGACTGTGTACTACCAGCTTTGCTAAGTTCAATCTAATTTTGCAAAGTCACAGATCTGTTTTTGAATTAGTACTTGAAAAATTTGTCAGTGCAGATTAAAAGAAACATTGTTTGAATAAATTTTGTTATATCCAGTTATATCCTTTGCAACTAATAAAGAGCAAAGAGGCAGAACGACTTTTCTTTGTGTTTGGGAAAGTGTAGCTCTTCTAGTTGCGTTTGGAAGAGGCTTTCCTGGAAGGAAAAACAAACAAACCAACCCTCCCCAAAACAAAACCAAAGCCACCCATGGAGCATAATCCTTTCTGTTACAGAAACTTTGAGACATGCCTAAGTTAACAAGCTGGTATTAGTTGAGCTGTAAAACAGACTTTAAAAAAATCCTTGAGAAATCTGAGTTGATCTCTGGATTACATTTGTTCCCACAAAATGCACTCCTCGATAATTGTTCCGTACTGAAGGAACAAACTCCTGTGATATCCATCAATACAGCTTTGCAGTGCAGTATGCGTGTTTGTGTTAGGCACCCCTTGCTGGAGGCTATCCTTGAGCTCTGTGTCAATAGAGTCTCCACAACAGAAGCTCGTATTGACTCTTGGATTAAATTTAAGTCACTTTCTATTTCTGAGCTCAAATTCAAGAATGTGTAAGAGTGATGTGACACTCCAGGTGTGCTTTTGTTAGATTGTGTTAAACTGTTCCTGTTTTCATACTTTTAAAGCCATTTTAATAGAATGTAAGCATTGCCAGATAGAGATTTGTGGTATATTTGTGTATTTTGTGCATATGAGATTGCAGTTTGAGTTCCACTCCTCCAAACTATTTTAAAAGAACAGGCAGAGAGATGAGCCTCCGGAATTTACACCCTGCTTGTTTTTGCTTTATTTCTAGGGAAGTGTTTGTCTGCTCAGCAAAGGAAAATAGTGTTTACAAAAGGGTTGTTAACCCTTGCCAACTTGAGTAGCAATAGAGAAGCAGTTGTTGAGTTTGTTTTATACGGACTTTATGTGACACGATTTTTGGATTTTGGTGATCACTACTTGTTTTCCAGAGTGGATTAAAAACACTGCTCTATATAATGCTCATTGTGAATTGCAAGTTTTAGCCTCTAGCTGAAACTAAGAGCATTTATTAAATAAATATATCCAAACCTGCAATAAGCTTTATATGAGGGCTGAAGTATATTGATATTAGTGGACTCAGAAAATGAGTCCACCTGCATGAGGTCAAATGAGCTCCAAATGTAATTTATTGGTTTTTTAAAAAGAAAAATTATTAAAACTCTGTGTTGAAGCTAAGTATTTATTTTTTTTTAGTCAAACTGAGCCAATTTATCTTTAATTCAGGTAAAACAGGATATAACTTTAAAAATACACATTCCAATGCAAAAGAATCAAACTAAGCAAAGGCACAAGAATTAGTTATAAAATTAAATTTCATTTTTCATGTCTGCGTTGCCACAGTGGATAAGGTTTGAAAGGGTAGGGAGTAGCGCTCAATTCACTGAAGTGTGACAATTCTTCCATGTCAGTGATTTCAAGCCTAAAGGGGATGACATCCCGTAAGCACATTCATCCATTTGTGTTTATTAAATTAAAGCCTACATGAATTTGCAACAACAGACTGTTCATTAACAGGGAAAGAGACTATTGCTTTTCTCTTGGGACTGTTTTGGCTTTGATCCATTGATCCATTCTTGCATTGACATAAATATTAGGGGTTTGTTTATATTTCCTTTGTTTTCTTCCTGTGAAAGATGAGTCAATAAGCAGCAGAAAATGATTTTGTGCTGGTCAGTTTCATATCTGCTGTATACCATAACTAGAAAAATTAGTTATAAGGTATAATAAAATAAATAGCACACAGTGCACTATCCTGAGGGGAAAAAAAGAATCCTGATTTTTTTTTTTTCTCAGATATCTCTACTAGAATTGTGCAATATTTTGCTTGTTATACAGGTGTTGGGTGGAAGGGAAAGAAGCAAACACTGACAAGGCAATGCTATGTGATGTATTGTTTAACACACGTTTCAACAGCACCCAAAGATTCCCAGGCAAAACCAGTATCTTTATCGTGCAGCACCCTGAACAGAGACATGAAAATAACAGCTATACCTCAAAGGGTGTACTATGATGCTAAATGTCAGAAAAGGGGAGAGAGTAAATCTAAGTTGCAGTTTTTCAAAAGCTCCCAGTTCCCTTCTCCCTCTTTTAACAGTAATGCATATTTCAAATAATTGGGAAATACCTGAGTTATCAAGTCATTATCTGTCTCTGTAGAACAGGGTAGAGGATTACAGGAAAAGGGTTACAGTCTTTCTGACCAGTTGATGAAGTTTCTGAGAAAGGGCAGAAAGGAGAAAGCATTCAGATGTTTTTCACAAGAAGCTACAAACAGTTACGCAGTACAGGATAGTAGGTATAGGGGTCCTAAAACTAGTTCAGCAGAGAATATGATATAGGTGAAAGATGAGGGTATAATTGGAGGGATTCAGAAAGGATTGCTCTAGTTCTTCTGGCTGAAAAAATTGTCTGAGTGTAAGAGAGAGAGAGAGCAAAGATTGGTTTTGGCATATAAATTTTGCAGCAAGAATAAAACAGTGAATCCAAAGAAGAGAGGAATGAAGTGGTGGAGCAATCATGCACAAGGGGGGTTTTTTAAGGCGTTGGAAGTATCACCTGGAACTGGCTCATGCTGAAGAGCAGGTGTGGTATTCTGCATGGGAGGGTCAGATACAAATCAGTATTTTGCTGAGGTAAAAAATGGTAATGGTAATGGGCTGATTATTGAAGTCGAAGCTGCAGAGAATGAGTGTGTGGGATAATATGACAGTATAGCCAGCAATGAGTCAGAGAAGAGGGCAGAGCCAACAGAAAACAAAAGCCACATAAAAAGGAGGGTGCGTCAAGCTATAGAAAGCATAGTTTGGTCAAGTTAATGGGGCTTCCTGGCTGTGGTTAGTATTAGAGGACCTCCTGGGTAGTTTAATGTAAATTGAAAAAAAAAACACCAGAAGCCCATCAACGTCTGTAAACATGTCTGTTAGCACTGAAACTAGCATATCTAAAATGGGTGAACTGAATACTCCCAAACTGAGTATTAACCTGTCTTTTTCTATCTCTTTTCATAAGTACAGGTAAAAGTATGTTTCAATTTCAAATGTGAATTTTTGTGCCTTCTAGTTAAAACTCAAATTGAACTAAGATATGTGCTGGAGAAAAAGGGTTTGAGGTACAGTAGGGTTTGTCAGATTATTCCTACGTATTCTGTCTTGGGTTTGGCATTAAATAGAAGTTAGAAGTATTGAAGCAGTTTGAAAAACATCAGTCTGCTACCAAAAAAAGGAAAATAAGCACAGAAAATTGTATTGATACAAGATGCCTCTTAATTATAACTGTTATTTACGCTGCTCAAATATAGCTGTTCCCAAATGTGAAGTTGGGAGCCTGAATTCTGTATCAGCTGTAATTTTATAAGACTGTCTTTCACACTATTTTTCTCAAGTTTTCTGGATTATTCCCCCCCACCCCGTTATGTAAGGAGGAGTCACAAACGGTGCTCACTATACGCCAGGATTCAACCTTAGATGTACACAAGGTCTGAATCGCTCTCTGGAGGTCCCTGTGTGTCTTCATTGGTTGTAGCGGCAGCTCAGGCTGGCTGATGCAGGTTTGAAATGGCTCACACCCTGTAGGGGTGGGGTGCCTGTGTCTCTGCTGTGAGCTGTGCGGGGAGCTAAGGAAATGTTTTGGTGTGAGTACCTTGGTTAGGTGCCTGGTGTTTGGGGGACACTGTGTGTATAAATCTGGGCCACGTCTCTTCTATGATATGAGTGAAAGCCAATGTATTCTGGCAGTACTGTGTTTGTGCAGCCTTTTTTGCTATTGACTGTTAGGCTAAAGCCCCGTTAGATCAGCTGGCTCCACAGTGAGCAAGAGGACAGCACAGAATCCATCCAGAGATGTGCAAGCTGTTGATTGCAGTGGAAGTTCATATGCTGAGACCTGGGAATTTCCAGGTGAGAAATTGATTTGTAGCAGGTTTTTCAGCGTAAATCAAAAGGTAGCAAAAGCCTTGCACGTAGCTCTTGATGATGAGCCATAGCAAAGCTTGCCTTTTTGCCTCTGAAGACAATTATATAACTTTAACCTATTACAAAGAAATTCTGGGAGTTAATAAAAGGGAACACCTTTGATATACAAAGGCTATGCCCAAAATGGGAAGCTTATGGCAACCACAAGAACAAGTGGCTGGTCTCAGATTTGAAATTCTAAGGCTTTGAACTTCATCTGTCAGCTATCAGCCTATTTCCCGACCAGCCTTGCTGAGTTACTTGTCCTGAGTCTTGTAACACGTTTGCACTAGATACAGAACAGCTAAATCACTCTAAGGAGACCAGTAGCGCTTCTTTGTCATTTAATGGTGTCCTCTATTTCACAATGCTAGGCTGAAAAGTCAGGGAGCTAGAAATCCTAACTTTGTTGTTCTTTGGTATTCGTGTAACCTCCTCTCTGGTTTAAAAAGAGGGGAGGAAAAGACCTTTGCTTTGAGGTGGTGATGACATGCATCCCACGGTTATCTCATTTTTCTAAGGTAAACTTGGCTTTGCAATGCCATTATTAGTTAATTGTTTTGGAAGTGATACATCTTGGACACAGGCTATATTGTTGTGTGTTAAACCCTGTAGTTATTCAGGTTTTGGGCTCCGCTGCAATTGCGTTTCTTTTTTCTTAATTATAAATGTTAATGCCAGTTTACGTGATGCTTATTTATAAGTTATAGTAAGAATACCTTTCTTCATGACTGTTTTTCTAATGCATTGAATTTGCATGATTGGCAATGACTTTATTTTAGCAATCCATACATCAAATAAAATAAGCATGATGATTTTGCAATTGTTTTTATTACTAACTCGCAAAGCCATGTTGAAAGTAAAGTATAAAAATGAGGCTTTCTTAATAACTTCCTTAGGCTTTCATAATAAACGGAGAGTTTAGGTTATCAGAGCTAAGGAAGTTAGTACTTCACTGTCTTTACTGGCTTTCTTCAAAGTGTTAAAGAGGTTGGTTCGGTTGTTAAAGGGCCTTTTTAGAAAATGGGATTGTGGTTCACATTCCAGACCTCCCCTAAAGCTTCAGAAAGGCTTGGATATGGGATTTGAGATTTAAATGTACTCATAAAGCATAGTTTCACATGAAAAGAGGAGAACTATGTGGGTTAAAGACAGAAGTGTGGATACCTCGGGTATTTAAGGACACACGACAAGGAACTCTAATATAAATGAATCAGTTTAGGTATTAGTGGTCTCTGAGAAAAGGAAAGCAGATATTTATTTTTTTTACAAGTTGGAAAAGCTTTTGGGGACCTTCTCAACCTGGTGCCCTACAGTAGCTTTTGATGTGAGTCAGGTATGAATGTTTATTTGCCAAGAAAGAACTGACATACTAAAATGGGGAAAGGAAGAAAGAGAATATGCCACAAAAATACCATTTCAATTTACTGTTTTTTTTCCCTTTCCATGATGGGCTGAGGCTTTGCAGTTACCACTTAGAAACAATAACACACAACCTGGAAAAAAATAAGGTTCATTCTAAACATATTTGTGTTGGTGTTAGAGAGCTGACTGTTTTTATCCCAGTGCCTGTAGTAAGGCACACTTCTACCCAGTCAAACCATGAAAACAAAATTGATGCTGTGTCAGCATCTTGGCTGCAAATAACACTCAAAACAGATTATAGGACATGCTAGGAATACAAAATAAGGTTAGAAATAATGCTTCAGCTGTGAGTTCTTCAGGCTGTGGAAATAATAGAGCATAATTTAGTAGAAGAGGAACTAGGGAGTCAGCATACACAGGAAAAAAATGAAGGGAGCAAGAAAAATGAAGGGAAATGGAAATAGATGTAGGGGAAGTTTGGCAAGTCCTGTCAGTGGTAAATTATTACGCTGACTATATGGAAGGACCAGAAGGGATTTAAAGAAGAGCTACAGGTCGGTCTCAAATAAAGAGGGCAGGGACAGATCTTTGTGAGAGTTGCACTGGAAGTCCTGAAGAAGATATGAAAGTATACATACAATCTGAGTATATTTTTTAGCAACTTACAAATGAGCCCGGGACAGTGCAGGCAAGCGCTGCAAGCTGTTTACAAACTGCCCCTCCCTTTAGTGCGGGCAGAGAAGAGGGGCCTGCAGTCGCTCATTAAATTATATATTCTTTTTCAGCAGAGGTCTTGACTTACCATTAACTGTCAAAATACTTTTTAATTCTAAAAAATTAACTTCAAATACTTAATTAAATTGTGCCTTTTTTTTAGTTTATTTGATATATTAAAGATACTTTCTTCAATGTGACCCTCCTCACTACTGTGGGAGGCTATATGGTGAACTAGCACAGCACTGTGTATATTGTGTAAGTGCTGGCTTTTCAGCTGCCACAGACCTCATTTCTACATATTAAGTGAGATTAGAACCCATTGTTTCAGACAACATTTTGTTTCAGAAAAGGGCTGTAAACATATGCAGCACAGTTTAGGTTCTCTGTGGCTATTCTCTCTGCACTTCTCTGCTGAGTGTCTTCTCTTTTGAACTGAAGGCAGCAAGCTCAGTGAGGTGGATAAACATATACTTGACTTTACACCACTTGTTGAAATGCCGTAATGAAAAATGAAGCTGAAAACACGACGTGGAACAGAATAATGACAGCTGTAACTACTGCTTTGAAAAACTGTTACTGGAAGTCTGGGTGCTTAGTGTCTTTCTTCACCATCATATCTGAGCTTTTCTACTATATATTTCACCACGACCAAAACAACTACCTCAGCAGCTTTCCTCTGTTTAGAGCAGTGTGGGGATATGAATTTTTAACAGCAGATTATTGCTTCCTATTAAAGCAAACGTAAGTTGAACTACATTTTCAAGAAGCTTTAAAGACAAGGCACTGTATGCACAGCCCTACCCTTTCTTCATTACAGGTTTCCTATCTGAGGAGCATTTCGCACTTCAGTTCGAGTCCTGCCAATATGAAATAGAGAAGACAACAAATTGAAAGGGAGATGTAAACTCAGCCTTCAAACAATGCAGTCTCTCAGCAGCCATCAAGTTAAGTTTAGAATACCTAAAGTCAGTAAGAAGCCTGGTTGGGAGCACTGACATTTCAGAGTAGGTTCCGTCTGTGAGGAGCAGAGTCTTGCAATCTATTAAACAACGTGTTACAATAGTCAAGTCTAGGTATCGCAAAGGGAGGGATTAATGTACACACATCCACGCAGGAATCTTTGATGCTTTCAAATGCTCCTCGTCATCTGAAAACCAGTCAGCAGGTATCGCCTACGTATTTCACAGCGGTCTACCTATCTGGGCATTTCAGTATGACAGTAGGAAGCCTTTTTGAAATGATAGTGAGACATCTCAGTGTAGCTTGCATTCTGAGTTCTGATATCTATGGTTTGGGCTTTGTTTATGTGGGCATATATATGTATGTACATACATCTACAGACCCTGAGCTGATCAAGTTAAAGCTAGCTAATTTAGGATCAAATTTTGAACTTTAATGTCACAAGTAAATAATGTGGCCAAAATCTCCATAGTACTTTGTATAATGATAATACTCTCTAGCAACAACTGCATAATAGAAAGAGGAGTTGATACATTCATAGGTAGTAACAACAACAAAACTACGACAACATTTTTTTTAAAATGTAAAAAAAAATTCTGACTGTGTAACTGCTCTCCAGCTTTTTTTTTCCCCAAAGGAAGTTTGATTAATTTTCTGGATGCAGACAATTTTGGGGTAGAGAAAAAATTAAACTTGGATTTATTTTGGACGTGTTCAAGGCTGGGTTGGATGGGGTTTTGAGCAACCTGGGCTAGTGGAAGGTGTCCCTGCCCATGGCAGGAGGGTTGGAACTAGGTGGTCTTTAAGGTCCCTTCCAACTCTAACCGTTCTATGTTTGCCCGCCCAGCATCTATCACTAGCATGAGGAATAGTGATCTAATTCTGTTTGATTTTTATATTTAGTTTTTAGTATAGAGTAAGAAATAGAGAATGCGTGAGCCTAAGGTAAACATTAACCAAAAAATTATTGCAAAATATTTGGGCTCATAAACTTAGTCTTGCAGTTGTTCAAATGAGGGGTAAAGTGAAAGGTAAAGTAAATTTAATTTCATCCTCGTTCTGTTCTTGCCCGTTAAGAAACATTCACCCCTTTGGTGCAGCAGTGGTGCAGAAAGTTTAAAGCATGCCTGTCCAAATTAAGTGACTTATTATTCTTTTGTACTCTTCCCTGAGCATTAAATTTATTCAAATATGAAAAGAGTAAGGAAATGCCCACTAAAATCAGTAAGGTTTTCCTTATATGTAAGGCAAACATGCACTGGTCCTTAAATGAGGTTTGACATTGATCCAAATCCATCTAGGTAATGATTAACTGACAATTCCACTACACTATTCAATTGGCATATAGCTGGAAAATCTTTAAATGCACGCGGCAAGAGAAATCTTTCTTGATCCCCTTTCTTGAAGGCTGTGCTGCTGTGGTAGAGGAGACCCTTTTGGTATCTTTGCACGTAACCTGCTGGTATCATGAGTACAACACAAGCTGTCATCTTGTGGTTCTGGAAGTTCACTGTATTACTGCTACTCCATTATTAAAATATAAAATTGTAAGCATAAAATGTAAATTGTTAAAGTGACGTATAAGAATATAACATGTAAAATATTCAGATTTAAAGAGCATAAAATAGAAAAATGGGAGATAGAAATAGGAAAAGGATAAAGCGTAACAAACGGTGATGCTGGCAAATACAATGTGATTGGGAGTCAAGAGGTGGCTCATTTCAGAGAATGAGCAACTGCGGAGCTGTGTCGAGTGAATGACTCTCCCTGTATGCAGTATAAGTAAATGAATTAATAATCAAGGGAAAGTCTTTTAAAAATATGTTTCAGATGATAGCTTTAAGTGAGTTTGATCTCTTTTAGCCAGTGAAGTCTGGTCTCTAATTAGGTTTCTATTCTTACAGTGATGGATATGAAGTACTTTCTGAATCTATTTGACCTTCTCAGCCTGGGGAGCAAAATTATTTCCATACTCCTTAATTTCACAGGAGTTTTGCATTTGTTGCCACAGAGAACTCTCACAAACAGGGAAGAAAGTTTAAATGGTTGAGAGACCTGGTTAACTCTGCGCACTAGGCACGGGTTTTATTACTGCTTGTTTGCCTGTGGAGTTCCTCTCCACCCTGTACATCTGTTTCAGTATGCGTGTTATCTCTTTGAATTGGGCTTGGTTACTCGCAGGGAGCCTCTGCACTTGCATCTATCTTCTGCATTTCTTAATTTCTTTTGGAAATACTCTATTCTCTCACCTTATTAATGTTAAAACAAAAAAAAAGAAGGGGATTTTATTGCTAAAGGCAGCAGAATAGTGAACTTCTTGGTGGAGCACTGTGTCTTCCCCTGCGAGTGAAAGCTAAATTAGTTCTGAGGTGCTTTCACTCAGTGGAAGCGTAATGAGAGACACCAGCCACCTCTTCATTAATAACATGCCAGTCACATTGGGAGCGGCGTACAAAGCCTGCTGGGAGAGCAGTACCACCATCAGAAGCAGGTAGGAGGCAAAAATAGGCTTAAGAGAAAGGAAACACAGGTGAAGATCAGGGCTGTAACATTGCAGGGTGTAAAGTCATTTCTGGCTGACGAGCAAGAGTGACTCAGCCTGGCTGGAAGGGCGAAGTCAGTGCTAACTTATGAATTGCCACTGCTGCAACATTACAACAATAGTTACTGCTCAGGAAGAGTTGGCAACAGTTTAGGACACAGAGTAATTTTTCTAAATGGCCTGTTTCTTTTTATTAGCTGTGCGCAGTTTATTACGTGTTGTACTTCCTTAACAAAACTGGGATGGTTCTGAGTTCTGCAGCCCAGTTCCAGAGGTTTATGTGTGATACTGCTGTATTTGTCAAACATGAGGTGTTGGAAGAACCTGAGTACGAACTCTGCTTTTATGACATTCCCGTAGTATTTCTGCTTCCTTACTATCCTGAATTCATTCTTACATTGAACTCTTAAGGGTTAAGTTTCACATAGCAGCCAGGTAAAAGCACAGCTGGTTGGTTCCTGCACTTTCTTCTTTCCACCTCTCCGAACCAGACAAGCAGCAGACTGAAAATCTCATAGCCACAACTGTAATATTAGTATTTAGGCTTGTATGTTAAACTCCAAGGAGCTGTGGACATGGCTAAGGTAACCCTGATGTTCTGCTGAACTACAATGAAAAAACAGAGGAGGACAAAGTGCTCCTGCTGGTACAGGAGCAGGAATAGACTTTATATTCTATTGGTCCTCCTGAAACATCTACTGGTGTCAGCTGGCAGGAAGTCTCATGGCTACTTAACCAAAAGTCTCACTCCTTTGCATGGGAAGCTAGCTCTAATTTTCTCTCTGATTTTTCTAGTTTCTAGCTTTATCTGTTTCCATAGAAAACTGACTGCATTAGATCTTTGAAGAAAAGAGTAAGCTGAATCAGTTTACAGATGCAGACTGTGCCATAGAAGATTACCTTGCACTTTTGTTTCCCTGTGTCTCCACAGATATTTCTGAATCTGTGTCATCAATCTTCAAACTCTGTGATTGGTCCTAAAATTTTTGGATTTCTAGGTTAGTTGTCCAGTGTTACATACATAGGTTGAAAAAATTGGGTAAATTCAGGAAAGAACTCTTTTTCAGATTCTGTGGTCCAGAAACTCAGATAAAACTGGTTTTGCTCAAAATCAGATGCATCAAAATGGCTGCTATTGCCTCTGTGGATGTGGATTATTTGTTACAGGGTGTGTTTTTCTAAACGGTCTTTGACTCTCTGAAGGTTTAAATACTTAAAACACAAGAAGCAGAGACCACAACTTAATAAAATGTCTGCACATACAGTTAGGCGTGGCTGTGTCCTTCAAGAATCAGGTAGTGACAATTCTAATTGGCAAAACAGCATCTTGAATGTAATTTTCTGAACTCATCAGACGATATCTAGTAGAGAGAGAAGAAATAGCCATCGTTTATAACACCTTAATGTTTTCTTTTTTGGAGACAAAATCTTAGGTCAGCTCCTACAGAAGTTGCAGAGACTAAGGAATGAAGTAGGTTTATTATTATAAACAGAAGCAGCATCAGATAAAATGACATTCATTAGATTCATTTGGCTCCTGCTGTCTGAGGATATAAATACATGGCTCCTTGAACTGGCAAGTACATGTACACATTAAAGGATCCGTGTTGTCTGCCTGCTCAGACAAACCCCGATTTAAGTCAATAGGGATTTGTCTTGGGTGTCTTCAGTGTGTGGAAGCAAATCCCATGAGTGGTAAAGTTGCTGAGCAGCTATTTTATTAAATAATTCTTCTTTATTTCTATTAAAAATACTCCTAAAATCACAAGTCTAATAAAATAATTCCGTCTTTTAGGATGTTTCTTATTGTGCACAGTCCTTAGCACTATTGTAGTCAAAAGAGGTTTGAGTAGTATGAAGATTCAGGCATATAAATAGTTGGTTTATAAAAGCTCTGCCTTTTTCAGTCAGGTATCCAAATTACGCCGATTTCCTGTTACTTTTGGTGCTGTCTGTGGTACTTGATAAAATGCTTTCAAGTGGTGGAAGTACTGGTATATATTTTATGATTTCTCCATTAGCTTCTAATGCCTTAGAACAGATTAGAGACACAAATTGCGTATTACAGCACAGTGCCCTCAGCTGTCACCTTAAAGTACTATCATCCATCTTAAATACGTAGGAGTCTGAGGCTGGAGTTTCTCCTGTGCGGAAATTCAAAATGGGTAAAGCTAGAACTTGGCATTGTCTTCTGCTCATAAATGAGAAAGAGTAAATATACAGTGTTGCAGTGGTTACTATTAAGGAGTCGATCCCTAAATGCAGATTGGAGTGTCTGGGAACAGGTAGTGTCTCTGAACGCAAGCCTAATGAAAGTATTGCTCAAAGTACCTTGTTGAAATCTCTGGCATTTTAGTTAAGCTCACCCATAACCATCCATATGGCCCTGCAGACCTTTCTGCAATAGAATCTATTCTTCCCCGCTTCCTCCACTGCCTTCTCCCCCCAAGAAAAGATAGAGGCATGATCTCTGCTTCCCTTTGTGGTGTGAAACAATAGGAAGATTTAAAGTTTGTGACAGAAGCAGTAGGGCTCTGGATTGGTAGATCTTTGTTGTCTATTTCTAAAATTGTCTTCACAGCTACTAGAATTAACTCTTCAGTCCATGATAACGCAATATAGATAGCCATCTGAAACCAGCCTTTCTGCCTGATTTCTTGCTTTTTATCTTCAGCAGCTGTTTGTCATAGATTTCATGGCTACTGTCATAGATTAGACTGTATATTCTGGCTTTACATACAAAGAAATGAGTTATGAAAGCTTCTTATGACTTGATTGAATCAGTATCAGCCAGCTGTAGCCAATACTGTGAACGCCAAGTTTTAAAAATCATGAGTATTTGGCCCAGGAAAGTTTTTGGATTGAGAGCTCTAACAACAGTTTAACCAGAATTTCTCGAGGTACTACCAGTTCCTGCTATCCACTCTGCAGGCAAAAGTCACAAACCAGAACTGGTGTTGTCTGATCCACTGCTGCTCTTTCCAGCCCAGCCTACCAAAGAAGACAGTAGTCTCTTTTTCTAGTTTTCAGTTTGTAGTATAGTACTAAGCTGAGAAGTATGGCAGTTTGAGAACTGGTTTAAGAGTTACTAATAATCCCTGCCTAAATTTCCATGATCTTCACAGGAAGAATGGGACAGTAGCATGCAGATACAGATGTCCTGTTTGAATCCACCCCTGAGACTGTCAGAGCCCTGAAAAAAAACAGGATTTTGATTTAGGATTTCAAGGCAATTATTAAGGCAATCTGTGAACTTAAATGATATTTAATGCTAAATATAATTAAGTGTTCATGACATCCATGGGAGCAGCAACTGCTACAGATTTGGGGGGAAGGGGTGCTCCCTTCTGTAGTATTGTGTTAATTGCTAGAGGTAGCATCAGGCTTGACATTAGAGTAAACTTGGGGCAAGGGCTTTTGCTAGTAGCATTGATACTAGTGTGAGGATCAGAAGACTGCAGTGTAATGTCTTCTCAATGTTGAAAAAGTAAAAGTGTTTCATCAGCATGTGGGAGGAATCTGGTGCACTGTTGAAGGTGAAGTTGGAGGACTTCATAAGTTCTGCACATAAAATTGTTCTGTATCAAGAAACTTAATAATTTTGTAAGGTATTCTTCAGCCTGACTAGTAGTTTGTGGTGTTTTGATTATAGGGTGCCCAAGCAGGGGCTGAGAGTAAATTTATAGAATTTTAAATGTCTGTCTTTCTAAATTATTAATCATTTGGCACTGGTTAGATATCCAACAGTACAGACATGAAAAAATAACATGTTCTCTTAAGAAAACCTTGGTGACAGATCAGTCTGGGTAGCATCTTGGCTGTGTTGCAGATGTGAGTACTTCATTGACAGCATTGAAGACTTCGTTGACAGCCAATTTATGAATACTACAATCCTTCCTCCACTCTTCCCCCATAAAAGTCCGTTTCATTTTATACAGAGAAATTATGTAAGAGGAGAGTTTTTAGGGCAATGTTAAAGATCTTGCACATAGAGAGCAGCATAGAATAGTATGTGCGATGTTGAGGGAGTCAAATTTAGGATATCCAAAGTTTCTAATGTTTACTGTTTTCTCCTTAGCGTATGAAATATAAATATCTGTGAGCAGACTGAACATCTAATAAAGGTGACCACAGGTTAGACTTCTGTAATCCAGTAACACGATGGGCAAGTTTCATGATTATATGGTTTAAAGGAACAAAGTAATGTGTTTCTTCTTATGTGTAAATCAGATTAATACTAACAAGTTGTCTTAGTTATGTAGAAATTACAGACATGGGGGAAGGAAAAGCACAACAAATTACAGTATGTCTATGTATTCATGCTTGCATTTCATCAAAGCATTATAATGTTGATAGAGAAGAAAAACAAACAGGAAGGAGCAGGAAAAGTAGGCTTAGATTATACTTCCACCCTATGTTGTGTTTACGACACTTCAGGAAAGAACTGCGTAGTACTTGCCTTTGTGTGATCTTCATCATTTTTCATCATGATCACTGATAAAATTTTTTACATGGAGAGTTTCTGTCATTTCATATGCTCTAGAAACAAGGAAAAACCTGTCTCTTTACCTTGGTGAAGAGACTAAATCCATCAACATATTATGACACTGCACACTTCATCAAGTATAGTAAGTAGGTGCCATACCAGAGAACTTCCAGCCGTGCAGAATTATTTTGAGAGCTGAACAGATGTATGAACCTACCCATATAAGAGGAGGCTGAATTTAGTGATATTGGAAATCTACATGCTTGACATTGTAAATCTAATATAAAGCATAAATATATGATGGAGTTGCCAGTAGAGCACAAGGAAGAATTAAATAACTAATGGTGTTAGGCCTAGATTTCCTTGTCATGATAAAATTTGAATGTTTGAGAGCTTAGATACCTTTTTGAAATACTGCCTTTTTCAAAGTGCAGAAAGTGTCATTGTCTCAGTACAGCCTGCAACAGTGGCATGCAAATGCACACCACTCCTAGTTATTGTGCTTACCTCAGCTTATGAAGCTGGCAGAGCACAAAGGATGCTGCTATGGCATGTCAAGGTGTAAAAACGAAGCTCTTGTTAAACCAGAAGAAGTTATGTTAATTTACCTCCATTAAAATATTTGTGACGGAAAGTAGGTGTCAGCATTGGAAGGATGCAAAGACAAACAGATAGTAAAAGGAGTCATTTGGATATTTCTGAGAAGTTGGACCCGGGCCCAAATTTTATTTATCCAGCCAGCTTTAAGGAGGAGCTGTTGAAGAAGCATCTGTTTTTCCAAAAGAAAGGCAAATATTTTGTGGGTGCCCTGTACATAAAGGTTTAGCAGCGATCACAAACCAGCTGTGCCGGCTGTGCAGTGTGGTAGACCTGGTTAATGGTTGCTTTCCTGTGCCAAGCCAATTGTCAACAATCAGTATAAATCTGCTAGTTACAGACACCGTCTTTGTACACCTATGGGAAGACTGTCTTCAGTGCTAAAAAATTATATGGATATAAGCCTATAACATGATCTCAGCATGCCAGCAGTAGGAAATTGTTTGTACAGGAAGCGAGAGAGGAACCATCCAGAGCTACTGAGTGCCAGAGAACTGAGATGTATAATGTCAGGCCTCTTGTACCCTACACAGGTAG
Organism: Pluvialis apricaria; assembly: GCA_017639485.1. Classification (NCBI taxonomy): domain Eukaryota; kingdom Metazoa; phylum Chordata; class Aves; order Charadriiformes; family Charadriidae; genus Pluvialis; species Pluvialis apricaria. The sequence goes on along the minus strand of CM030015.1, from coordinate 19,163,631 downwards.
GTTTATTTAATGCCCCTGCCTTGGTTAAAAGTAGCAGGAACTTATTACTTTTATTACTGTTGGCATTAAGTCATCCTCTAACAGAAAGTAAAACTCCAAATAAGCCTGTGCTGCATATTTTTGGAAAAGTATTCCCAAAATGCCTTTCTACTGAAAAACAGTGTGCAATGTGGTTTTACCTGCCCTCCTCTGTCAGCTTTCAGATGGAGATAGGTGTTCAGGAAACTAATTCACCTTGATGGCTCTTCTTACAGAACATGCTATAAACGGCTTGCTTTGTTTGCAGTCTCTCACTCTCGTTTACAAGGTCAGGACTGATGTTTTGGTTGTTTTCCCAGCAGTGTTCTACTGACCCATTTTGCCTTAATCCCCTGATGTCACTGAAATAAACTGGGGAGGGGGAGATTTCAGAACTCGAAACAATTTCCTCTGCTGTTGTGCTCTGCTGCAAATTAATTTGATACTATTATGTAAGCGTAATCATCTACTCTAATCACATCACAAGATTGGGAACAGACAGAAATAACAGAAGGGAACATTCTGGATAACAAAAGGGAGTCAGTGGAATAGGCTGTTGGTCAGGACCTGAGCTGGAACACTTCTGAGATTCAGGGTTACCAATACTCGCTTGTGCCAGTTGTCTCTCCTCACACTGTTGAAGACATTGTAGCTGTCTAAGAGTCGGAGCCTTTTGCTCACTACTGACTACTAATACTATTCATGAGTTTTATATTTCTGTTCTGGATGGAAAGCTGCAAAGAGATGGATTTTCTAGTGGAAATTGTTAGAAAAAAAACCCCAGCATTGTTTGATCTTGTTCTTCGTATATTTATATGCATTTGTATGAATTGAATATGAGATGTCGTGCTAACACTCTGTATCCCAGTGGTCATCTTTCTCAGAGAGTGAACAAATTCATAAATGTGAGTAAATAGGCATACGGGCCTATACTCCTCTCTCGAAAATGTCTCTTTGATTAATGTTACTATCAGGAGCTTACTGGCAGATGTTTCATTAAATCTTCCCTGAGTGCAGTTAGCTCCTTCGTCTGAAATGTAACCTCCACATCTTTCATTCAAGCAGAGATCAGAGAAAAGATAGCATTTTTCCTTGCAGTTGAGTTTGACATTTATAGGTTTTTCTTCTGCCAGTGATACTCAGCTGTGCGTAATGTTTCCCTTTTTGCAGCCAGTAGCGGAACAATCCAGTGTGAATTGCTCAGGCAGCATTTGGGGAACTTTTACAGGGAGCTTTGTGTGTACAAAGTGCGCAGACTTGGAACCCCACTTTGGTTGTTGTCTCTTTTTGGTTTTGATGTAACAAAAGTTAATGTTGTGTAAATGCAATGCAATCTGCGTTCCAGCTTGGCCTCAAAGTGAGTGAACGCAGATGTTCTCTGCAGCATGCTTTGACCTCCTTAGCATAACTTCCTCTGGAAAAGTAAATGGAAGAGGAGGGATTACAAAACACAACAATATGTTTGAAGGCCTGATGGAACCTAGTCTGAGCTGTGAGGCCTTTGCTTTTGTTCCTGATACTGATTAGCACTGTAGCATCACATAAACCACCCCACTGACGTATTTGGTTTTTTGATCCTCATATGCAATCATCCCCATCACCCTCAGCCCATTGAAGATGAAGCCCCTGAAAACCCATGGAATTTCTCAGATATTTAAGAGCAGAATCTGGCTTTGGGACTGGATTACAAACCTTTCTACTTTTGACCCCTTTGTTAGAGCTGACTGAACACCATTTACCTTGCCAAGTCATTGTGGCAGTCTAAACAACATTTTGGAGTCACTTAACATCATATTCCACTTTTTGCTGCATGTGATTTTTATTATTTTTTTTTAAGTCAGGTTGGGAGTATGACACATAGTACACAGAAGAAAGAAAGCACAGGTGCTTAGAGTTACGTGAGTTTTTATTGGTATTTTTAAGAGCCAAGCTATGTATTAGAGTAGAAAGATTGTCTGTTGCATTAAGCAGTGTAATGTGTCATGGAATGCATAAATAAAGAGTTATAAATGTAATTGTCTAGGATGTTGCCCAGTTTAATGCCCCAAAAATCATTACTGCCTAATGGTGGCCTAGTTTTTCAGAAATGAATTGGTGATGGAAAACCAATATCTTTTAGAAGATTTAACCATGAACTGACCTTGAAAACACCTGCTATTAAATCTGAAAGAACTTTCTGGAAGAGGCAGAGCATGACAAGGGGGAAGACAACAGATGACCTTACTACCATAGGTACACAAACGATGCAGACTTTCTTTGCATGTGCAAGAATGTCACGTTTGAGTGAGATGTGGAAAACAGATGTGCTTGATGGACAAAGGAAAAGCTTCCTTGTGAATCAGTATCTTGTCAAGTCAAAACAGGATTAGCAAACATTGGCTACCTTGTGGGTAGCCTTCAAAACAAGAGCAGCGGAAGGTGAAGAGACATAGTGGAGCTAACTTGAAAATAGAGCTGTTGGGGAAAATAGATGTATCTGTTCAAAGAATATCAATTTCTGTGCAACAAGATTCTTCATTTACTAGGTTTCCACTGTACAGTGAAGAACATTACCATTTCAAAGGCCCGAGTAAGCTTCTGGCTAGCAGAACCACCAGCATTATTTCATTACAGTCTGTTTGCTGAAATTGAGTCTTCCTGCCGTGGTTTTGACTTTTACTCTGCGTAAGTATGAAAAGCTTTATTTCTGGCAAGCAGTCTAACAAAGCAATTACTGTTATTTACCTCTGTTCACGCAAAGAGAACCTATTCACAGAGGCTGTGCTGCATTTGACAAAGTCTAACACTATTGTTACTGCTGCCTTTAATGATTTCTCAGGCTCCAGTTCATATCAAGGAATATGACAAAACTGTAGGCCTTGACAGAATGAGAGTTTTGCATTTTAAATGGACAGTCAAAGCTCTTGCGCAAGATCAGTTTTTACTTTACATGCCTCTCAAGCTATTTTATTAGTCTGCTTCTTGTGTAAGATGATTTTGCTTTTGAATTTATAGTTTATGTGATGTGGTTTCCACCTCCACTGGGAAGTTGAGCGTTTAGCGACCCTTGTTTGAAAGCCTGATGGTAATTTATAAAATAGACCCTCCAGAATGGAGTACTTACTGATCTCAAGTGTTTCCCTACCCAAAAAAGCCTGTGGGGACAGTAATTGATTCTTTGTTTTTTCTTTTCTTTTTTTTTTCTTTTTCCATCTTAACCTTTGTTCTCAGACAGAGTTTCACTTTCAGATCTGTGTTTTGACTGGACGATCAGTAAATACTCAGGAATAAATTACACCTACCTGCGGAAAAACATACCTAATGTCAGCGTAACTGAAGGCAAAAACACTGAAAGAAGGCAGTCACGTGGATATCATGGGCTTGAAAATAAGGCAACTGGTTTCTCTTTACCCAAATACGTGAAAATCTCATACGCTCATTGACAGAACGTGCTATAAAGCTTATACGTATACCCATTTGTGGAGGCTGTTTTGAAATGAGTGCTTTAAAGCAACAAAGGGCGTCTTTTGCAGATTATAGTCATTACAGATACAGTCTCATGGCTAACTTGTAACAAAATAGATGATGAGCAGAGGATGACCTGAGATTAGGCAACCAAAGAGACAGCACAGACTATGCAAGTGAAGAATTACATCACAGTGAGATTTCTCTTGAATATTTAAACACGTACAATGCCAAGTGGATTAGTACAAGTCCTGCAGGATGATTTGGTATGCAGTCTGTCTGACACATGAAGCCTGTGTGGGAGAAATGGGCCAAACCTTGACTTCCTGTGTTTATGTTGAAGCTCAAGGGGCAGAGGTGTTTAACTTCTTCTCTCACTCTGCCTCTTGGGGGGGCTGTGTTCCTGATAGCTTGTGTTAGTCTTTCGCTCATTGTAAAAGCTTTGAGAAACAGGGAGTAACTGGGCTTGTCTTGGAACCATTAGGTAGTGCGAAAGAGAATCAGTGCAACAGACTATTCAAATGAAATGGCTTCCTGTATAATTTTGAAAAGCATGGGGCTTTTAAAATTATTTTGGCCAGGAAGCTGTTTTTGTGTCAATTTTTTTCCCAACAAATCCCTGAAATGCTTTTACTTTTTTCTGTTCTCATCCATGTTAGATAAGTGGTTGAGAAGTTGGCGAAGAGAAAGTTACAAGACACAATTAACAAGCCTTGGTCCCAGACTTAGCTCTAGTGGGTTTCCTGTTTGCTATGAACATTAAGGGTAAGATGATATAGACTGTATAGCAGCCTAAGCAGGCTTGAGCCTCGCTCCCAAATTGTTAAATAGTCTCTAGGTGAGACGAATAGCACACCACCCAACGCCAGAATTTGGCTCAGTAAATGATTACAGTTGAGGAGGTTGGCTGTCCCCTGAATATGAGAGATTGTGCACCCTCCTACATTCACTTTAAAACTGGCTCTGGTGTGTATTAAAAAGGGGTCAGTCTTTTCCAGTGGTCAAATTTCAATCATTTTGTAAAAGTGTCTATTCTAGCTGAGAGTATTATTGTTAACTCGATACTATATTTATTCCTAAAAGAAACAACGATCCTCAGCCATCAGCTCTATCCTGCAGCATTCCTTTTTAATTACAAATGTACCTGTAACCAATCAGGGAGCAGAACCCTCATGATTAAATAACCAAGTACATGGCTGCGATCTGTGAGACTGGATCCTGACTGTGTAATGGCAATGGCTTGCTAATTTACTTTTTCTTCTGAATAGATCAAATTCTTTTAAATCACAAGTGAATTCATGAGCGTCAAAGCCTATTCATAACTAGGAAAAAGGGAGAATTTGCCACAAAGATTATTCTCTAGGAATAGTTCACTCTGGTCTACTTTGCATGTTACAGATTCTGTGGCTAAAATGGTTTTTCTCCTCTCCAGAGATTTTGATGAGTCTCGGTTGTTTATAGCTCACGCTGATTTGCTTTTGTAAACGGAGTGGCTGAAGAGCATACCTGATGACATTAAGTAGCTCTCTTCTTCAAATCTAGCAATGCTACTTAGTAGTCCCTGAAGCTGAAGTTGGGTCTGAAAGCGTCTCCAAAAGCAAATGAGCCAATTACAGCTGGATCAGAAGAAAATCAGCTGAAATTGGAAATGCATGAAAACAGTTTAGTCATCTGCAGGTAGCATGCTGGGAAAAAAATGTGGTTATGGGTGGTCAGTTGCTCTCAAGGCAACTGCATCATAGGATTAGACTGCCTGTAGCTTGTCTGTTTGTGGCCCACAGAGATACAGCAGGTGTGAGTATTTTTATTAGTTATCCAACTGCCCGTACCTGCCTTCGGTATCTTTTTGACAGAGAAACCTGGTTTGAAAGCAGTGTCAATTACTTATTGCTAATCTCATTTAAATTCCTTCGGAATATTCACCAACTAGTATCTTTCAGTCTTCCTGCCTGTCTTTCTCTCTTGCCAATTTTTGAGTAGTTATGTCACAGGATTGCCAATGAAATGTAAATCTGAGTAGCCCGCTCTGTCTTGCAGTGTCATTTGTGTTAGTTCAGAACTCTTTCTAAACAGGGAAAAATGTTTCAGCTATAGTAACAAAGCCTACATTTTCACAGGCCCACATTTTGAGTGTGTACTGCCCAAGACAGCATTGTTTTTGAGTTCACGCATAGGGGTGGGGGTCTTCGGAGGAAAGAAGAGTGTCTTCTGTATGGGCTCTTGTCTGTCTTGCATAGCAGTGTGCTTGGAGGAGAAGCAGAATGGTCTCAAGAAAATATATAAATCCTCTGAGCTTTGATAGTCTTGCCCTGCACTGGAAAGAGTGTCTTATGCGGTTTCTTTGGGTTTTTTTTGTCCCTTGAACAACTTCAGGGCAACTTTAGTAAACTGAAATTCTAAGAACAGCAAGTTTGTTTGCCGGGCAAAAAGTAGGTGAACTGTAGTTCAGTGGTTGAAAAACCCCACAAACCTTAGAAGTTAAATTTGATTGCAAAGCAGCTTTATGCCAGGGGGTAATTTCATTATCAGCCTATCGGTAATGCAGGTAACAGGCTTGCTTAGCTTTGCATAGCCAGTAACAAAGCAAAGGGAGCTGTGGTGGGCCTATGCTTAGGTTGCCTAACATTTTAAATTAGGTTTTTGCAGGCTCCTTTTTTTTTTTTTCCCCCCCTTAGAATAACACCTCCATTGTTTGCAGAATGCCTTTGGGATTCAGCAGGGAGAAAACTCATGTAAAGAAACGTTTCATCTGTATTCTATTTGGTTTTATTTGAGTTAGTGTTAAAACCATTGCCTCCCATTTTTATTTTGTGCTATGCAAGAAGGAGTTGGGAGCATGCTTATTTAGCCAACAAGTGAAAGCAGAATTGGGTTCTAGCTGCCATTGGCATTCAGTACGTGCTGAAGGCTGCAGGAAGACAACCAGGGAGCTGCCATAGTATCTATGAAGATCAATATACCATCTCAAAAGTCCCTGAAGATGCAAGTCCCACCATGCATGATTCTTGGGGAAGAAACAAAAAAGGGGTTCTATATGTTCTCTGAAAGAGGAAGAGAAAACCAAAAAGTTAATGTACCTACAAATCTCCCACCTCTGATTTCTAGGCTAACGTTTTTTTATTCTTGAGGTTCCTTCATACCCTTAGCATAAATTTAGCCTATATTTAGGTCACTAGTACTTTAGGCTTATTTCTTAGATAATTCCTGACACTGTTAGCCATATCGTAAAAATTTCTTTTGCCTTGAACTGGAAGATATATATTGCACCCCTTTGGAATCTGAGGAAGGACAAGATTTGACAATGAATGGTCCCTGGGCAGGAGATAACATCATCCTACAAGAGCCTTGTTGCTGAGCTCTTGTAGCCTGGCAGGGCAGCCTAGCAGTAGCCTCGAGAAGCATGAGCTGGTCAGGGGATGTGTGGCAGGGCACCCCACACACACCCCGAAATGTTCTTAAATGTTTAAGAACATTTCCAACAAGGAATACTTTTTTCCAGATCAGCCAGCCCATCTCTGTATGGTAGAACTCACTTGTACAGTGGACTCAGTATAATTCTTTTCTTAAAGGGTAGCCATTTAATTGAGTAAGCAATTGCTTATATGCATACACAAAAAACTATCTGGTAACTCCTTTCATTGTTGTTTCTTATGCAAACTGATGTCCTAACAAACATTGTTATTTTCTAGTTATTACCGAATGTATTTATATTTTTTCAAAGTCTCTAACTGGAATTGATACCTGTTACTATGATGGAGGTACTTTCCTTCTGGAATGTACTCTAACTGGAATTGATACCTGTTCATTATAATGGAGGTACTTTTTTGGTAGCTGTGATTAAAAAAAAAATAAATAGAAAAAAAATCAATAGCAGGTAGTCTCTGCTGGTGGCTATTGCCCTTACCCTTATTTTTCTTACATTCATAAAAGCAATAGCTTAAAACAGGTGAGGTAATCTTTATTTGGTTCTGTCAAGTCACCAAAATATTTCAATGTCAGGCTTCTGGCAATATAAAAGGGCTCTGTTTAGCCACAGAGGCAGAAAATTCCTTGATATTTAGTCTGACTGTAGAGTCTGCAGCTGCTTAAGCAGGCACCGCCTTGAGTTATCCAGGGCAAAAGCGTGCTGCAAACTGGTAATGTAACTGCTCAAGTTTTAATAAGGAAAACTTTCAAAATCATTAGTTGCATGCTGTGAGTGCACAGCTTGGGTGGGCATAACAGGGCATGCTTGCTCAACATTCAAAGCTGACCTAAAGTTCATTTACAAGATGGCAATTTTTGCCATTTTCTGATGTTTCCAAGTGTTAGCTGTTTACTGTGTTTGCTCTTAATTATTTTTTCGACTATGAAAAGAGGAAGGCATTAGGAATGACAGGTCATTAATGAGATGATTCTGTGCTTCATTTCACCGCTGTCTGCGTTGCTACCTTGTAATATAAACCAGGAAAACCAAAAAACACTGACAAGTGTGGCAATTTCCTATGACAAAATCACTACAGCTGCAGTCAGTATTTCTGAATAAGATAGAGGAGGTGATACTTCAAATAATAATTACTCTCTAATTTCATACCTCTAGTTTCAGCTGCCTGATGGTGCAGGCTGCAGTAGAAGCTTAAAGTGGCTTCAAGTTTAGTTTCTAGTATTATCTGAGGAGTGCAACCATCAATTCAAGTGATTCAGTGGCTGTATTAAATCTTATCACATTGAAAATAATAGGAATAGGAGAATATTGAATGCCTCAGGGTGATGTGGCCTTTGTATTATGAAACATTGATTGAGAATGTGCATTTAGGTTAAGATAGGGTTTCAAAAAGAACAAAGAAGGATTGAGTTTTTCAGACAGGCCTGCTCACATTTTAGGATGTTCTATTGTCACTCATTTTCCAGGGAGGTAGCATTCCTCTTTCCCAAGGTCTTAGTTGATACGGGAAGAAATCCTGACATCGTCTGCTCTCTGCAAACTGTTACCATGTCTAGATAAAATTTCTTGATGCAGTACTATAAAGTCTGTTATTTAAGAAGTAAAGTTCGGTGTTTGCCTTTTAATCAGGGTTAAATTCTTGCTTTTGCAATAATACTTTCTTTGGTTAATCAGAAGGAAATTAGTGTTAATGGCATAGATTGCCTTTTGTTTTTTTCTGTTGTTCTGTTCTCCAAAGGAGTAATGTGTTTGTCCAGAGAGTACATGCTGCTGACCACATAGTGTAGTCTCCAGATTTCTGTGAAGCTGATGTTTCCCATACCGTGTAAGCCAAAGCCCTCAGGCCCTATCTTTCTGAAGTAAAGAGATTGTTAAAATATTAAAAAACACGCTTCTTCCCATGACACACACTATGGTGGAAGCCTGAGAGACTACCGTCCTTAGATTGGCCCTGACTTGGAAATAATGCCCTCCAAAAGTTAATTATCTGAGAATCTAGTGACCATTAAGAACTAATTAGCAACGTGCCTTACAGATACATGAAGGAAGTATAGAAAATAAGAGGATAACTTCATATCACACTACAAAAATTCCTTTAGAAGTTATTTCTGTTGTTACATACGCTTATTCATACATCCGAATCTAAGAGGGCAGCACATCTGCTTTTATATCTGCAGAGAGTATGTATGGCTAGAATGAATCCAAAAAATCGAGGGAAAAAAATAAGTGATGTCTGTAGATGTCTTCCTTCGAGGGCAGACTTCAGAAAGGCTTATTTCTGGATCTTTTTATTCCTCCAGATTGGTTGCAGAGTCCACTTTTTAGACAGTCTCGCTGCCAGATTTTCTTGTGAAATCATTGCATCTGTCAACATCTCAGGTTAGTTTGGGACGGAGTTTTGGCTTCGTACATAAATGACTAGCCTTCATCCAAGGGAAAGCCCCTTCTTTGGGGGCTTTTGGGGCTTTTTCTGCAGCTTGGCAAAAACTCAGACTTGTTTGTAAGTCATTAGAAATATCATAGCAATGTGTGCCCAGTTGCATAAGAATGTAGGTGAGCCCATGCAGGGGTTTGCTATGGAATGAAGGTATGTTGAGAATTTAGTTTGCTGGCTACAATAATATCCCACATTTATTAAATGAAATATGAAATACAGATGGAAGCCATCACAAAGATGTATGGCCAAGTTTGACTGCTGAAGTGGGTGCAACACACTGATTTATATCAGAGATTAATTTCACTCCTAAATAGAAGAGATTTTTGGGGAAAGAAGAGCGTACCACCCAGCACTGTCAGAATGAAAGGAAACCAGTGTGTTAATTGGAATGACTGATGACAAAATAATTCAAATATCTAAATATTTTGTCTTATTTCTTTATAAATGAGAGTTAAACTGCTATGTAAAAAGTAGCTACCAAAACTAAAATAGCTGTTCAAGAAAGACTGGCAAGAATTAGCAATCAAATCATTGTACATGTGAAAGTTATTACAGCTAAAATAAAAAAAAAAAAATTAGATCAGGGTTAATTATAAGATGATGCAGTAGTATAATTAGTATTCTTCCTATGGAGGATTATGGGTCCTTCTAAATGCCCTTTTTGATTGCCTTCTTCCCTTTTTTAATTTCCTCCTTGTCCTTTTTGATTATCTACCCCATGACCCTCAGGGCTCCTAAATGTAATACAATTGAAATAACATTTTTGTTAGAGGTGTTTTTTTTATATAGGCTATTAACCTCTTGCTTACCAAGCACTAAGAAATACTTGGCTGTGAGAGCTCCACTAACCGCAGAGGAACTCTCTAGTATCCCGGGAGTTTTTATGTCGTGCAGCTTTTTGCCTGTCCTGAAGCAGTCTCTAAGGATCTCAGGAACCGATCTGCATGAGAATGAGCAGAGAGAGAAAAGAGAACTTCCTTTGAGTGTATTTTACAGCTTGGTGAGATAAGATCTAGTGGATCTTTGATACCTCCATGCTGCTTCAGTGGTCTAACTATGAGCATTAGAGTTTAATATTAAGGACTATTGTCAATTATCTGGTGATACAATTTTTAGATTTTTTTTTTTTATTATTACCTTTAAGAGAAATAGACTGAGATTTTTTTCCAGAGAGTATGTGGGATTCAGGTACTCACTTTGGAATCTTTAAGAGGACCTAATGCTTCAATCAGGTTTGGATTCCATGAGAAACAAGGATTTTTACTTTTCCTTTTTACTTTTCCTCCAGATGAACTAATGAATTGTATTTTGATGCTCAACTAACATACCTATTTTGTATGTTTCTCTTAGGGCTAAAGTTTTTTTTTGTAAGTTGACTCTGTTGGGAAGAACCATTGTTTGTACCTGGGCAATCAGATATTGTTAACTTCCTGAGATGCCTTTCGGTTAATATTCTTCAGTGCATAGTTATAAAACCAATGTGTGAGGGCACCTCAAAATACAGAGTGCTGGATGTTAATTAAATTAAGTACATTTTGCTTGTTTTCATTTAATGTCCTTTACTAAAGTTTAACAAAGCGACGTCTATCTCTGTTTATAAATTCATGTCTGTTTCGGGCATGAGTTTTAGGCTAGAGCTGCAGTAGTTTGAGATACAGTTTAAGACTGTAGATAGACCCTTTGTCTATTTTTCCAAGCTTGAATAAACTCGCATTACATTTCAGGCATGCAAGAAGAATGAGATCTTGTTTTTACTTGGCCAATAACTGGTCATAACCTTTCTGTGCAAACCTGAATGCATAAACAAGGAAAGCACATTGTGCTCTGTTTAAAATTATCCGGTTTGTAACCGATAGAGTCTAATATTGATAATTCCTTGTTTGCATGAGACTTGTTGAATCGGGTAAGCCGAGGTTCCTATCTTCTCAGACAATATCCCTTCCTCTAGCTAGTCTGTTGAATAAAAGCATCACGTGCATACCTTTCGCTTCAGTTTTTTTGCATGGCTAAAAAGATAATACTTAATATCAGTAAGTTTTCTCTTCAGGATGATTAACATTTTAATGCTTAATGGAAAGGTCATTGTTTTTTGCTTTGCCAGTGGTGCAAGTGAACTGAATTATACTAGTTCTCAATGCATCCCAAATGGAGTATTACAGCTGATAAGAGATTTGTAAACAGATGAAATATTTAGACTCTCTTTATAACAAAGACTGGACTAAGACTTTCACTGAAACATTCACTGTTCAGTCTTTGTATAAAGGCAGTTTCTGTTGTATTTCTGTGCAGGTGTTTTGCTAAACAGATGCTTCGAAGTGGTCACACAGGTGGATTTTAGCACAGTGGTGCTAATATGGTGGCGTTAAAACAGATTCATTAGCATTGGTAGAGAATATAGCGAATCAGAGAGTACTTTTAAGAAGAGAGAGTTTTCTATTCTGTTAACTTGTGTCAAATATTGGTCAAAAATTTCCTGACCCATTGTCATTTTAAAAAGTGAGACTCAAAAGGAATTAGATGTGAAAACACAGTTAAGTAATAGTAAATAAAGTGTGATTGCTTTATCATCTTCTGCGGTGGTTGCTTTAACTAAACAAATACAAATGTTAGCATGGAATCGGGTGTGCAGTACATCATGGATACCTGGAGCTGAGCTGTCTGATGAATGTGGAAAGTGATTCTTTGTTTTCTGAAGTAGGGCTACTGTTATGTTCCAAGTTTTTCAGTGATGTTGAGGCCTGTATGCTTTTCATTGTTGGCAGAGAAAAACATTGAGTAGATACTAGGAAAACCATATGTTATTAGACATAAGGGTGGGGCCAGGAGAGGAGAAATTAAAATCCAGTTAAAAAGCACCAGCTGTTTTATGTGTTCAGAGAGCTGGATGTAAGAATAGATCGTCATTCCCTATTTTATGCCAATGTGGAGGAGTTCATACAAGCTCATCCGAAGAAGACAAACCAGCGACAAACAGCTCTTAAAAATTTTCTGTACAAAAGTAGTATTAGGTGAGGTGTTGGTGTTGAATGGTTCTGATGAAAGCAATCCTAGCCAAAGATAGAAGAAACTGCATAGAGTTACTTTACTGGGTGCAAAAAGATACTGATGATATTTTTTAAAAAGTGTCACAAGTTAAAATTAATAATTTTTGGAACAAGAGTAGGTGTATGTTATATTGTGTCTTTTGATATTTGATACATTTTTTTTTTGAGAAAGAAATTGCCTTTTTTTTTTTTTTTTTTTTAGCCTAGGACTTTCATGCCAATAGAATATTTGTGTCTCGTTGCTCTGGGAATGACAACATGCATTTGGTATAATTCATTGGATGCCACACTTAAAACATTCTTGGGTGTCTGTACTCATTTTGAAGTGTTTTAGAATGAAAAGACCAGTTTTTCAGGCTGTCAAACCTGGAAGCCTAGGTAGGAAGACTGCTGGGAAGTTTTCCAGTGCTGCATCTCGGCAGAGATCTGGGGAGTGCTGAAAATTAGTAACTTGGCAATGACAGTGGGAGACTATAAAACCTCTCTATTGGCACTTCACAGTTAGAGATAGTTGAACTATGAAGTTCGTGATTACAGTTTACCTACAGTCTGAGTTTAGTTCCATCGCTTATCCTATCCTCTCCCTGGTTTTGTCTCAGAATGATGTAGTACGTTTGGTCGGTTTGCATTATGTTTTTGAAACTGAAAGAAGGAAAAGGAACAAACTGCATGTTGTTCCTGGAATACACTAGCAACTTGCTTTTGAGATGAAACAGCTGTGTGTGCAGAGCTCGCAGCTTGTGTTTCTTGCGACTAGGACGCCCTTGCCTTGCTTTACTGGATTCTCTCCTTGATTCCAAAATAAGGGGTTGCCATTTCCATTTTTCTTACCTATAAAAAACGCCTACAGCAAAAGAGCAAGAAAAAGGAAATATGGAAACAAAAGCACAACTTAAATTCTGCATTTTTATTAGCACAAACGGGGAAACAGTGGGTATTCTCATCATTTTAAGACTTTCTTTTTATTCTCTGTTAACCAGAACACTGGGTTTTATTTTCTCACAAGATTGTGGACAGGTAGAGTCTCTCTTGGTCTCAAATACAGATACGTGTTGTCATGCAAATCGACAGAATTAGAGGTTAGGTCTAGACTGTGCATACTCTGTCTTGGTTAGCCAGTGCTGACCGTGGATTTAAGTTTGTCATGTGGATTACATCTACGATGCCTGGAAAAGGGGCGAGGTTGGGAGGCTACGTTCCAGCTCTGTGGCTGAATTTTTGGGTTTGGCAAGTGGGATAACCGACTCAAGACTTGAAGAGGATGTTTGGTAGCATGGGTGATTGAGGGGCTGACTTGAAAATACAGGTGGAAGAGATCCACCTGAACTGTCTCCCGAGGTAGTTCTGCAACCCGATTCTGCCTTTCCGCACTGTTCTAAGGCCTGATATCCTGCATGTCAGCTGATGTATCGCCAGCCTCCGATTCAGTAAGAAATTGGCCTTTTGCTGTTCTTTGAGAAGATGCTCACAATGAATATTAATTAAACCTGTTTTTAAAGGTTGGGGGGTTGGTTTAGTTTTCTGGTTTTGTGATTTTGGTTTTGGTTTGGTTTGTGGGGTTTTCTGTGTTCGTTTGTGGTTTTTTTTTTTCAATTGAAACATTTAAACCCCCATGTTCTGGACTTGAAAGAATAGTGAAAATGTGATGGCGATTGGCCTATACTCCTTTAAATCTGCACTTTTAATTTCTTTGCTAATATGTAGGTATAACTCAAATGTTTTTTGTGCTTTCTAGTTTGTTGTTAAATAAATGACCTGCAGTGGAGCTTTATGACACTTGAGGAGTATTGGGAGGAGGGAACACATACATAGTTACTCATCTTCTAAGATGTAGTTCAAAAGAAAGATTAGCATTTCACAGGAAAACCGATCCTTCCCTGTATCTTATCTTAGCAATCTGTGCAGAGGTCATGAAGTTAGGGCAGGCTAGGCCCAGAGTTTCCTTGTGACCTGTACTGTCACCACCTGTTTTCCAAGGGTTATGCAGCAGAGGAGCTAAGTTACAGCTTGGAAAGCAGATGAGGATCAAGGTCTTCAAAAAGCCCAAGTCAGCTGCTTGTTGTGCATCTAAAAGGAAGGATTTAATGTATGCCAGGACTGAAAATGAATACCAAGTGTTCCTTTTGGCAGGGACACTGCAGAGTGTGTGCTTTGAAAAGAAAAGCCTTTCTCAGGGGCGGAGGGAAGTGGTGTTTCCTGTTGTTGGTACCTGTCTTCATGGTTCGGTCTCAGAATTTGAAAGATAGTTCGATTCCAGCATGCTTTGCTTGACCAACACCGGCAGATAATGTTTCTGATACCTGGGCTGTTTGCAGCCTTATCAAAACAAAAAAAGTCTCAATCGCCATGTTTGTCGGCGTACTTGTAATCTACACTGTAGTTAGGACCCAGAAGGTGTTAACTTGACACGAAATGGGAAAAAAATATTGTATAAAAGACAATTTTCCCCAAATTGAAACTGTCAAAAGATAAGGAACGCTGCTTAAAACAGAAACCACAAAAGCTGGGAAATTACAAATTACAGTTATTAGTCATTCTTTACTGGCAAGAGGAGGCAATAAAAACCCCCACATGTTCAAATATGGTGTGGCAAATAAAGTGACTTCTTAATAGAGGAGGCAGTAGTGCTAGGATCCGTTCATCTCGAAAATGTCGTATACAGTGAGCAGACAGCAGTGGACTGCCATTTTGAGAAGGTTTTGGCATGTACAAAATTCTTTTTTCCTTTGATAATAACTTATTATAACAGTAGAGTTGCTCTCCGTCTCTAAATTTGCTCTTGCTACACCCTGGGTATGAGAAGTGGTCTGTCTTTGTGGCTTTCAAATATTCAAGACCTTAATTACGGTAACACTGTTACCCGTAAGAAAAAGTTGGGCAAACCTTGAGGTCTGCCCAATTTAACAGAAGATGTGACATTTTAGCAAGAAGATTTGCTTGTACTCTGGATATAATGAGGAAGAGTATTCCCCTGAATGAGGTTAAGTTACTGCACTGTTTAAACAATTTTTAAAAATTATTAAAAACCTTGATAAGCAGAATGATCTCTCTTCAGGCTACGGAAACATTCCAGACAGAAAGAAAGGTAGGAGGCTGCTAGATGAATCTGTTAACAAGCTGATTTTTCAGAGATTTTTTTTTTTTTTTTTTTCCACCAAAGAACATGAAAGCCATGTTTAAAAATTTAAAGCCTTGATATGTTCCGGTTCTGTGGAGCAGCAGAAGGAAGAAGCTTTTTACAGTGCTATAATTCCCTATCCAGCAGCTCTTTAAATTAAGATGTTTATGACAGCTGTTTGTACTTAATGGAATGCACATAGACTTGGTCATTAATTATTGCTTTTTTTTCCCAGTTATTATTTGTATTCAGTGGGTCGGGTGGTTGTGATCCTGCTGTTGTCAGTGAAGTAAATGCGCTTTAACTTCAAAAAAAAAAAAAGAAGGAAAAAGTAACCTTTCCCCCTCCCTATTTATCTTCCCAGTGGCTGAGAATTTTGTAGGAAAAATATTCAACAACAGTCAGTTATGGAGCTTTTTTTGTAATGCAGTCATTTAACAGCTTCAAGTTGGCAGTGATCCCATCCATCTTAATCCTCTTCACAGTTTGCAAGCAGTCAGCCGAGAGCAAGAGTGCACTAGGACTTAATAGACTCTAGTGTTTGAACTATGGCATTTGCGTTTAGCTTCCAGAACTGGTCTTAAGTGCCTAGTAAAACCCTACAGCTTTGGTTTCATTAATTAGATACTCCCTTCCACTGATTTGTGGAAAACATTGGCTAACATGTTCTTTCAGCTCAGTAAATATTTATACAACTTGTGTATGATTTTTAGTAATGAATACTGCTCATTTTCAGTGTGTCCAAAAGAGGCTCTTTCCACATATTAAAAAATTCCTTGTCTGACCCCTGCTAAGCATGGCAATTCAGGTTAGGAAAAGGTAAATTTAAATCTTGTCGGTTTTTGAAGTTGGTTGTTTTGTGTTTTGGTTTTTTTTCCTGAACTGTGCTTTGCCATATCATTATTTTTCATCACATTTGCCAGGAGTTTGAGTGGAAAATGAAAAAAAAACCCAACCAAACAGTGGATAGCAATTACTAATTTAAACCAACTGGCCAATACCCTCACTGAGTATCTGTCAGATAACTGAATGTTTTGCTGTGGTGATATTAGTTAGGAACCTATCAGGATATATTTATATGAGCTTTCTGGCATGTATTAGCACCTTTCAAACTTAATCCTATTTATCCTCACCCACAGAATCCCTGTGAGGCAATATTATTCCTGTATCACAGATAGGGAACGGAGATTGAATCCCTGACTCAAGGACACATTCAAAATCCTTGCCTTAGATGTATTGACAAAATTGCCCATCTGTATGGGAAAATACACATCCAGCTATTCACACGTACACATTTAGCTGCATATGCAAATATCTGTTTTCTGTGCGCGCAAATGAAAGTGGGCACCAAAGCATTGAATTCCTTTATGGAAACATCACAAGAGCTGCTTGGAGAATTTTTCCAGTGTTTTTAATTAGTTGTTAGTGGATTCTTTCAAAATTGCCCCAAATTACCTTCCCCCCCCCCCCCCTTACTTCAGTTGTCTCTCGTGTGTCCTTTTGTGTTTTGGTTCAAGTACTACTCTTGGCTGCATTTATGCAGTGCTACTGCTGTTACAAAGTGATGCGTTATTTTTATGTGATGTGTCTTAGGCAGTAGTTTTTCTAGGTTTTTCATTTTTTAATGTACGTGGTTCAGGGAAATAGAAAAACAAAAATACGTTAGCTGTTTAAGGATTGATGGAATGCTGGGTGCACATCTTCCTGAGGGTACTTGGATTATCATAAATATTTGGACCACAAGAGAATGCTAAACTAACTCTGTCCAGTTTTCTGCGTTGTGGTGAGATAGAGCCATAGTAATATGTCTTAAAAAGTAATTTCTAAGGTAACAACTCTCATGTTTAAGACTGTAGAACACAAGAGCTGCTTGGAGACACCCTGTCATTTTTTAATGCATACAGTAACCTTGATATAACTCTAATAAGCATGAGTAACTCATTTGCTTTTAGTGGAGCTCATCCTACAGTTTTTTGTTCAGTTTATTATGTATATTAACTAGTAGAGGCATTTACCTAAAAGTGTTTTTTACAGGCAGGCTGTATTATCTCAAAAGTGCGCATGATAAACCATGCTGTCTGGCTTAAGGCACATGCCAAATTACATAGTTCTTGCCCAGTGGGTCAAAGTATGGTATTCCATCCCATACTGGTCATGCTGAAGTTAATGGGAGTTTTGTTTGTGTGTGGTGGGTGTGGCGGCCCCACAGAACCTTGGAATGCCTCAACTGTAAAGTCCTCTTTGAAAGCAGTTTAAAAAAAAATAAACCCATCTCTTTCATTAGTTGGTGCCAAATCTGATAGCAGACAAGTTTAAAAGAGGGAAGAATGCTAGGCTGGTTGTACTAAGTATGCACAGTAGTGGCAACTTGAATTTTCTCAGAAACAAATATAGAATGGAAAGTGAATCTTCAACTATTATCAATTTCTTGACGTACAGAGGGAGCATTCGCACTTTCTATCTGCATGGAAGTGTATTCCCTAAACGCAAGGTTATAGGAACTCTAGGCACCTTAATTAAGTGCCTAAGGTTAAAGTAAGTTGCAATTCCTTTCTTTATGCGCCAAGGCAGCTCTGGGTTAGTTGATGTGGATGAGCATGGCTGATTTCCATGCTGTGGAGATCAGATCCAGTCTGGGAATCGGCAGTGCTGAGCGACCCCAGCTGATGATGACCCAAGCAGGAGCTGCTAGGGGATCCTCCTGCTGTGAGGATCTGGCTGTGATTTGGCAATCTCCATCACATTCCAGCCAATCTGACTTTGGGGGTTTAGTTACTAAATTTTCTGTATTCTGCAAAGGATCATGAGTCTACCTGTAAGCATGGTCATCAGTAATTTCAAATCCTTAAAACTGAAAGCTTAAATGACTTTCTATATTTTGTCTTTTTAGGAATAATTCTGTGGGTATCACTGCTGCCTAGGGATAATTGTATAGCTGTGTCGTGTGCAAATACAGTAATAAATTAAATGCAAAAAGTATAATCTTATACAAAAAGTTTACAAATATTATTCTGTATCATTTTCAAGAGGAATAGCTTTGTTTAAATTAACTGCTGTTAGGCAATATCTTAAATAAACTCAGTGTTTTAGTGCAGGGAATCTGAGAAATTTTCTGAAGCAGATGTCATTTTCTTACCGGCTTTTCATCTGTGTACCAAATAGCTCCATTCAGAGCTTCTTTTGAGTATAGTTGGCAGTCATCTTGGCCCTTTCAGCAGAGACTAGTACTTCACTGCTTGAAATGTAGGAAGTCATTTAAGCACTTCGAATGTTTGGATGAGAGTTTTCTTTAAATCAGGGAGACAGCTTATGAGTTAAAAGTAAGTTTTCTTGATGAATGAGCCTGAAGAGCTAAGCTCTCTCTCACCCCCTCTTTAGATGTAGTTCATCCTACTGTGAGATAAAGAGCAGTGGCAGAAGAGACATTTGCCCTGCTGCAGCTTGTTGGATTAAAGAGAACCCTTTGGTATCGAGTGTTGTCAATGCAGCAACTTTTGCGAGCACTAAATTTACTTATAAAAAGTTCTTCTTTAATTGCCCCAGGACAAACCCTTGCATGTCATGCTTTTGCCTGGAGAAAGTTTTTATATGAAAATAATTTTTTTTTTTTTAAAGATGATATAGAGGATGTCTAGAGTTTGTCAAGCCAATTGATCCTCCAGGGAATGTGCTGACTTTCAGTATGTATGGAGGATTTTTAAAGTAGCTGAGCAAAATCCCTTCTCAGATAAGATGCTTTCTATTTTGTCAGTTAAGAGCATCCTCAAATCGAAATAGCTCAAACATAATCAAATCTTCCTTCCTCAATCCCTTGCCTTCTCATCCCAACCCCCTACACAAGCCATCTCCAAAAGGATAATCCTGGCAGTGATGTCATTAGAATGAATTTACAGACCAGTGCTCAATTTTCTTGTCTTGAACTTCAATTGCTAATGCTGTAAATTTGAGCTGTGTATGTAAAGGAGTCAGGTTATGCCTTTTTCCCACCCTTGTTTAATTTCCCTGGAGCCCTGAGAATAACTAATGTGGGATTATTTGGATATTTTCATGCCTTTTTTTTTTCTTTTTTTTTTACTGCTACACAGCTTCATATTGCTTCCAAGCATTTGTAAAAGCTCTTGCTGTGTTCCTGAGGGAACTATTGTCTTCAGGGAGCAGAAAGTTTAAGGAAAGAATTTTGCTGGCTAAATGTGGTTAGAGATAGTTACAGTTTCTGGGAGGTGTTGTGGATGGTGATATAAAGTACAGAATAGACTGAAAAATCATTGGCTTTAATCAAATTTTTCTGGTTTCCCAAAAAAAAATAAATCTTTCCATTGCAATGATTCTCAGTGATTTGGACCTCTAGAGAATATTTTTAGTAGTTAAGGAGCACCAATGAATAAAGTTGATCTGAACTTATATCAAGAATCAGGACCCATCTTAAGAAGATTATCGTATGAACCGACTAGGCAAAGAGAGGAAGAAGCAGACTGAATTTACCTATTTTGTTGGTAGGAGATTGTAATACATAGAAATTATGTGAATTTTGCACAGTCACTGGAGGAATTGGTGGCAAACCCAGAATGTGAGTATAGGTCCCTCAAGTCTTAGTGCACACTGTTGAAATCTTAACCACATAACTTCAGCCTGGCAGGTTCAACCACGCCGTGTCAATCGTATCAGCTCACTGAAGTCATAGAACGGTTCTCTTTCCACGGGTTTATGTATAAGAAGAGAGATACATGACACTGATAGCTTCCATGAGTTCAGTGCACAGAAGGGAAAAAAAGACTAAAGTCAGTCTGAAACGTGTGTTGGAAGCAGGATTTTTGCTTGGGGCTTATATCTAAAATTAACTTTCTTTTTTCTGTGCCAAGATGATGTGCATATTGAAAGTGGTAAATACTTGTTTGATGTACTCTGCTGCATTTCAACTGTGATGTATAATGTTTAATGTATAATAAACAAGAAACCTTTCAGATCTGAAAGAACGAATGGACAAGACTAACCCAGCCAGGGTGATTTGAGAGTTGGTAGGCAGTAGGCTGCTTTGCAAATCGCATCCAACAAATGAATGGGTGAAGCCCATGTGCATTGCAGCAGGAGGTCTTGGAATGGTGGATGCAACACACAGATTTACTGTCATACACTGTAAACAGGAACACACATTTGCCTATTAACAGAGCTGCCAGAAGACGGGAATAGTAAGTGCAGAGTCCTGACTGTACTTTTCAGGTGGTTATAGCTGTGATGTGATCATTGTGATATCATGATATCAGGGCTATCATCTCCGTGCCCTGTAGGGCTGAAGGGACGGAAGGCAGAGGCCTACCGAAAAATGATGAATGGAGGCAAGTCTGCGGTAGGCGCAGCAAGCGAGCCCCCTCCTTGCCCACCTCCCCTCCCTTAGTACCAATATCCAACAGGTACGAGGCCCTGGGCATGGTAGAACAGCCGAAGGACAACAAGGCTGGCAGTCCTAGTACATCACAGGAGACGCCAGGACTGGAAAGGCCCACTCACAACATTAAGACCACTGCTACAAGGAAGAAAAGGAGGGCTATAGTCATGAGCGACTCAGCACTGAGGGGGACTGAGGGCCCAATATGTAGGGCAGACCCCGCTCTCAGGGAAGCCTGCTGTCTCCCGGGGGCACGGGTTAGGGACATCACTAAGAGACTCCCTAGCCTGGTGCAGCCCTCGGACTACTATCCACTGCTCCTGTTCCATGTGGGGGGCGATGAATGTGCAGATCGGGGTGGAAGGATGATTAAAAGGGATATCAGGGCCTTGGGTCACAGATCACTACGGGGGATCTGGAGCACAGGTGATTTTCTCATCCCTACTTCCTGTTGCGGGCAATGACATTGAAAGGAACAGATGAGCTCAATCTGTTAATACATGGCTCCGTGGCTGGTGTCAACGCCACAGCTTTGGGTTTTTTAACAATGGAATGACCTATGCGGCATCAGGCCTGCTGGCATCAGATGGGGGCTGGCTCACCCAAAGAGGGAGAAGGGTTTTTGCCCAAAAATTGGCAGGGCTCGTTAACAGGGCTTTAAACTAGATTCGACGGGGGAAGGGGGTATTATCAGGGTTGCCCATGACCAGCCAAGGGATGTTACATCAAGGAAAGGGGAACAGCGTGCTGGTGAGGGCCTGTAGCCATTAGCTCCAAGATGTGCCAGCTACGCTGCAGTATGCTCAAACCCTCGCGTAGATGAGCTAGGAGCTCCTGGACCAACGGGAGTCAATCGGGAGGCACTGTTAATACAGGGCAAAGGAATGCTGCCTGGAGAGCAGCACAAAGTAATTACAGCTGCACCAACCAAATCGGCCTCAATGAAGACACGGCTGAAGTGCCTCTACACAAATGCGCGGAGCATGGGGAACAAACAGGAGGAATTAGAGATGTGTACACACCTCCAAGGCTACGATCTCATCGGCATCGTAGAAACTTGGTGGGACGTCTCCTGTGACTGGAGCATCGGCATGAAAGGGTACAGGCTCTTCAGGAGAGACAGGCAAGGGAAACGAGGAGGCGGTGTTGCCTTATATGTTGACGAGCAGCTGGAATGTATGGAGCTCAACCTGGGGGAGGATACAGAGCCAACTGAGAGCCTATGGGTCAAGATTACAGGGAAATCGGGAGCAGGGGACGTTACAGTGGGGGTATGCTACAGGCCACCCGACCAAGAAGACCAAGTGGATGAAGCCCTCTATAGACAGATAGGGGCAGCATCACGTTCACAGACCTTGGTTCTCATGGGTGACTTCAACCACCCTGACATCAGTTGGAAGGATAACACAGCCAGGCACAGGCAATCCAGGAGGTTCCTGGATTACAGGAGTGCCAGACCCCTAATGTGAGCGAAAAATACATTGAGGTGGTATCTGTGCTCTGTAATTGAATAGTTAGAGCAACCAAAACCTTATCTTACAATAATAAAAAGGGCCTTTGTACTGCAAAGTAACTATGTCACTTTTGGGGCATCGATTCAGCATGTACTTTTTGACTTATTTTCCTGAGATGGTAAATACCACTTTTTAGTATCTGTTATAAAAAGCAAATGGACTTCATTCTAATTTGTTTTATGGCTTTATCCAGTGTAATTCAGATATCTCATAAGCATTTTTATTATATAAATTCTAAAATATACTTTAGGTCAAGGGTATATTAACACCTCATTCCATTTCTTAAAACTTACAAATATATTATGAGCTGCATTCAAATTCTGGAGCATAATAATCTCTGTGAAGGAATTAATCTTTTCCACTAGTGCCTGAGTACAGGGATCTGCTGAGGTTTTGACTGTACTGTGCATCACCAACCATCGCAGCAGTGCAGCGAGCACTGCAAAACAGCTGGCATCCTAAACACATGGAAGCAAAAACAGCAATGGTCTTTAATGAGAAGGAGAAAAGAAATACTCTGGAAAGTGAGTGTCCAACCAAATTTGGGCTGCAATTATGCTAGATGAATGTAGTTAGATGAAAAATAAATTTCACTAATTCTGTTTAGATTTGTGGCGCATAGGAGACAAGACAACCAGCGCCCACGGATCGTTAAAAATGCATAATGCTATGGAGTTTTTATTTGAGATCTGTTTCAATTTATTAACTCTGATTTCTTCAAACAAAAACTGTCTAGTAAGGATTAAACTTTTTTTTTTCTGTACATGAACGTGATAAAGGAGGCAAGAGTAGGCTGCCCTTTTTGACAGACGTTGAGGAAGGTCATAGTTTTCCTTTATCACTTATAACTGGCACTGAAAGTGCACGGTGAGTGAAACTTTGCAATTTTTATCACTTCTATTGTGCTGTAGTATTAAACAACTGCTAAAAAGGAGCAACAAGTGCAGTATTCACAAGCTAGCTAAGAGGGAATTAGAAATTTGTCAAACTCCTGTCAAGAAATGTAGTTCACATCAGGAGCAACCAGTTTATTAATTTTGCTGGAGTCGACAGACTTTTCTCCAGAGTGTTCTCCCCTTTCCTGAAATAAGTGTAGTGATTTAAACTCAACTCTCCAGGGGTCTCGGCACTGAAGGAGTCTGAAGTGTTGAAGTGCTACTTGTGCTATATTCAAGTCTCAAATTTTGCATGAACTTCTAGCACAAATCCTTCCCTCTCCCTATTTTCCCCTCATTCATCAGAGCTGATGAAGACGACATAATAGAATCTTATTTCTTTTCCTCAGGAGAGCAAAGCAATGAAAAGTTGAGATTCAACCTCAGTATATTTTGAAATAAAAAAAAAAGTTACCATGATAGGAGACTGCTTGAAAAAAGTGTAATTTTTGCCACAGTCAGTCTCAGAAGAATACTGAAAGGCAAATGTACAAGCACATTGCAGCTAAGTATTCAGTTGGGATAAATGAAGTAACGTGTAAGGAATCCGTTTTTCTGGATCAAAAATGTTACCTTATAAATACTTTGCAGAACAACTGAGCAGAGAAAATATGCTCCTTATTAAAAATATCGATGACCTTTCAATTAAACTTAAAATAATTCTCCAGTTATAGTAAGATTCTGATATCCAAAGTTGGCTTCATTTGATGCACAATGGGCCAAACTCATCCAAGGTGTTAAGTAGATGAAAGTCATTGGGGTGAACCAAGGAATTCAGTCAGCCTGATAAACTTGCTTCATGATTTTAAAAGGGCTCGGATGGCAGAGAAACAGCTACCTTATGAGACAGCTGTCATTTTAAATACTGTAGAAATCCACAAAACTAAATTCTCTGTAGTCAGTGTAGAATTATCTATTCCACGCTATAGGATGATTTGAAAAAGCTTTAGAAAACATTTATTTTCTGTGTATTCATGGTGAGATCTTAGCACCTATACATACAATAATGTGACTGTAGCACATTATTACATGAAGTACTTTTAGAATAGAGGCCCCAATTTCATTTCTAAAATATATGTGGGTTACACTATGAAACGCAGCATTAAAACTGTGTTCCTCAGACACATTATACCGCTTATCTTGTGATATCTCGGTCGTCTTGATGAAGTCATGAACTGATTGTGAAAGATGCAGTGAGAAAATCCTTGCTTGAGGAGTTTTGAATGAAGATTGCTGCTATGAGCCAGGCAACCCAGTTTACAAATACGTGACTTGTAGTTACGTAACTACTTAGCTTCTGTTTCTTTGTCTGTAAACTGCAGAGAGTGTTTGGTTTTTGAGGATGTATAAGCACTAAATTGATGATGTGAAGTACTGCAAAAAAGCCAACCTGGTAACACCAAGGAAAACACAAAAAGTACCTACGGTAGAGTTGCCTCCTTTTTGGTCTGGGATAAATCTTAGCATTTTGGGGTTTACCTGAATGTATTTGCCATATTTTTTTCACTGAGTTGCTCACATCTTAGCAAACATTACAACTCTACATATAGTCAGTCACAGAAGTGACTCGGTAAAGTGCTGTTGCACAGGTTGATTGTACATCGGAGAAGGAATTGACCAAAAGAAAAGTGCTTGTAGCTTGCAAGCATATCACCTTGTATGATATTCCTGCTTGTTCTCAGAAGTTAACTTGGACTTTATTGTGGCTATATTTGGATCGGAGATCTCCCAGGGCGACTTGTATGTCAGAGCAAATGGGGTTGATAAATCGCTTGATAGTGTCCTTCCCCCGCGCCAGTTCTTCCAGCTCAGCAGAGAAGCCATATCTGTGTTGTATCAGGGGGGATTGTGCTAGTCAAAATGCCATCTTTCACATAAAATATATAGCAAGTTCCAATTACTTTGTAACTTTGCTATATCCTTTTTCATCCTAATTTTACAACCTGGCCAGCTCCTTTCCACTGCCATCAGAGTTGTACGTCTGAATAGTCCATGGATGTGTCTGTTCTTTATTAGAAGTGACCATCGCCACAGAGTTGACCAAGCAGTGTTTGTGGTAGGGCAGTAGGAACTGCTTAAAGGCATTGCAATGTGGTGCAGGCAAAACTTACTAGCAAGGTGCTCTTCGCATTGGTGTCATTGTGACACTGATAGTAATATTTGTCCCTTTTCCTCACTTTATCCAGCAGTTAAAATTCTATGAAGCTGAAATTTTGTTTTGATGTGGATTAAGAGCATACTTAGTGCTCTAATACTGGGTTTCTGTGAGGACTCCACAGAAATTGCCTGCCATATACAATCGCCACTGGCTTTAATGGGCAAAAACAAGTAGCGTTTGTATTTGGCCGTGCAAAAGAATTACTGTGCTTTGAATACATGAATAAATTGTAGGTGGTTATCTCTTTTACCGATGAGTGTACAAATTTTACTTCTTGTAGAAAGGTGTTAGAAGAATTGTTATATATATTTTTTAATTAGGTAGATTTTTGCTTATTTGAAAGAACTCATCTGTGAACACTCTCTCTTTTCATGGTTATTCCTGAGAACCAGGCAGTTAAGACTGACATTTGAATTGGTAATGAGCTTTTGAAATTTTGAAATGTCAGAAATCTTGATGATCTCTTAATTTCAAGAGAAGTGAACATATCTGACTAAGACCAAAAGGAAGGAGAATACTTCGATGTAACTAACCGGCAAGGCATGTTGCAGCATACCTACATAACAAGTATTTTGGATGCTAGCTTTGATTTAAGCTCTTGTAAAAAAGAGGGTAGATGCATAGATGTAGATTTGAAGTTCCTGAAGTTCAAAAAAGTTCTGCCCTTCTCATTTATTTTTAGATTTGTTTTAATTTTTAAAAAAGAGGTACATACATGCAATTATTTAAAACCATGTATTCCTGTGAAAGTATACTTCAGAACATGGTGCTATGTCATTTGTTTGCTTTCACCTGAAGAATCCTTGGGGTTTGGTGTCAGACTGACACAGAGAGCCTACCTCATGCTGACAAGTCACTCCCATCTCAAGCGATGTAATATTAAATGAGTTTTAAGGCACATAGTTATACTAAGTGGAAACCTGGATGATGGAAAGAGTTGACGTTGCAACTGCTGATACTTCTCTGAAAGAAATACAAAGAAATGCTACGTAATTGTATGAGACAGAACTGGACAGAGATAATACCAGAGTGTGTACAGACACATGTGAGTGATGACTTTTAATTGTTTAAATTAGACTAGAATGTAAGCTACAGAAAGGGCAGCTGGGTGAGAAGTGTGTAGCTAGTGCAGAAGACTGTTTTCTGGAATGTACGTGCATTCTGTAAAATTTAGAGAATCTTATGTGGCATATTAATGCTATTTCAAATAGATTCTGCCGTATCAAACCGTGTATGGTACAATATACCATGAATGGCTTAATGTTCAACAAGACTGGGATCCATGATTGGCAAATATTTGTCACTTGTATTACTGAATGCTGGAGGCCTAAATCTTAAACGGTTAATTTTGCAGATGCAAACACTATATGTAAAAGCAGGTAGCCCACTGCAGCACCAACATTCGCCAGACGTGGTTTCACAAAACTGAGTGGATCAGTAATGCATTAATTAAGGAAATGTGTTTCTTTTGTTGTATTTTACAAATGTATACAGCTTCCAGAGTTCTGTGATCATATTCTACTTATGGAAAACTCATGAACAGTTTTTGTTTTTTTCTGGTCATAGAAATACTGAGAGAATTTCATTGGTTATTTCCTGTAGCATCAGTGAGAGCATAGAAGATAAAAGGATATATTCTTAAATACAACAGATCTTTTTGAAAGATATTATAGGGTAGGGTAAGAAGAAAAATAATTTACAATTATATCTTAATGTGTTCTAAATAGAACCCCATTATTTTCCGGTCCCTGACATAATGATAATATCCATCAGATCATTTAAATCATAACCCAATGTATTTAACTTAGCAATATTTTTAAATAATAAATTCCTATTGCACGAAATGTAACAAACAAGGACGACAGCTACACATTTGATAGTTGTTTGGTTTTGTTTCATTTTGTTTTGGTTTATGTATGTGAAATAGCTTTAGCAGCCTGTGTGAAAATGAAGTCCTAGCTACCTGAAGGCACAGAATTGGGGCATTGAGGCTTCTTTTATCTCCCATCTTGAAGAACTGCCTCTAGGTGAGAATTGGTGTAATGAGGACCGCTGCAGCCTTGTGGTTGCTATCTCAGCCAATATCTCAGCTCCTGGGCCTCTCTGTGAGAATTGCAGTTTTGCTCTAAGGACAGTTAGATTTCCATGCACCTGGAGAAATGACTGAAATAGCTCCCACCCTCAATTTTTATTTGTAGTTTGATAATTCTCTGGATTTTATGAAAGTACCATGAACTCTCTGAGGCCTGGCTCGTGCTCTCAAATGTTAAGTTGCCAGTAGCCTTGAACAAGGTAGTCTGAAAGTCTTGTGTGAGACTGGAGAGTCCATTGTTTAAGTAAAATGTTGCTTTGAAATTACCTCAAAAGTATTCTTGGGATGAGGTGCCTGATATGGTGCGTCTGGGAGAGCAGCCAAGTAAAATGTAATTTTATGCTTCAAACTGGCGGACGAAAGCTATACTCCTACCTGTACAATAGTATGATGTACTAGGACTGTGGGGTGTCCCGCACACGTACATGTGTGCGCGTGCACTTGCCAAACTTGCTGCTTTTACAGATGGTGCTGTTCGACTCTCCCTAATATCAACAGGCAGGCGGTTTGCAAAAATGGTGCTAATCATTTAATGGTTCGCATCTGCTGGGATATTTTCTTTCTCCAAGATCACACTAAGTGGAAGGAAAGTAGAACTGCAGTCAGTGAATCAAATGGTAGGGAGGGCCAGCTGTGAGGATTGATTCCCCTCAGGAAACTGTGCACATTACAGAGCTTCTTGCCTGTATATCTAGTGCAAGTTAAACGGATTGTTCCCATTAGTGTGCTGATAGGACAGAGCCTGCAGCTGAAGGAGACTCTGTTCTTTGAATGTCACCGGGAGGAAAAAGTATAGTGCTTACAGTGGTGGTGTCTGCCATGCTCGTGGCAATGATCTCCTGTCACTGTTAAAACTATGTAAAACGGTGATTTGCAGTAAGGCTCACAGTTTAAGTATAAATATACAATACTAAGAAAGTCTGTGGCAGTTTTTAAGAAATGTTGGTTTTCCTTACGCTTTGTAGTCTATTTCAAGAACTGTTGGGGCTTGCTTGGGTTTATGCAACTTTGTACATTTGGCTGGATTCTATCAGTGTAACTGTGTGGCTCCGCAAGACTATTTTGAAATCCTTACTTTGTGATTTGCTTGGTCAATTGTGTAACTAATAGTCATTAAAACAAAGCTAATTCATGGTTTTCCTATAACGACTCCTGCTGGAAATACACTCTTAAATACAGTTCTGAACTATCTTTGACTTTAAATGTGTGAAATACACTACAAATGTGGAACAGATATTTAGCTGGTGCTCTGGCTGTACGTTTTGTGGCGACATTTGTCATGTAAGAACATAATAGCTATTTAATGAAGATTCTTCATTTAATTTCTCCCACTCTAAGGTACTCTTTATTTGTGAGGACAAAAGAAACATTAAAGCTCAAAGGGACCTTCAGTGAAGTTGTACAAGAATGAAGTGGTTAAAGATCATCGTCTTTACAATTAAGAGTTTTGTTTGTAATTTTCCCAGATTTCTTCAGTATTTAATCTCACATCAGAGAAAAAAGGTCATCACTCTATTCCAGCAGTCACATATGATGCCAGCACCTAGTAACTATTGGAGTGTGAGAGATCCACACATAAAAAGATGACTCTTTGGTCCAGCATCAAATAAGTATTAATCCGAGGTTTTCATACCAGCTATGAACAGGCTGTTTATAGAAAGATTTGAAACAAGGAGTTGCGTGTGGTCAGTTGTCCAGAATGATATTAGGGGTAAATGGTTTGTTTGATATTAATCACAAATGAGAAGTTAGTATTTTAATTTTGCGCTAACAGTAAGTCCATCTATAATAACAACAGTATCGTCATCTCAGCCTTAAACACAGACACTTGGATCTTGAATTTGTTTCTTGTTCTTTTGGAGCAGCTTTGGCATCAGAGGTTTGCAATCAGTTTTGGGGTCTGTTAAGAATTTTTTATTTGGGAAAAATCTAGAACAGGGAATTTTTTTAACTGAGAATTACACAGATGACAAGTCAGGATAGTGGTGTTTTCTTTCTGATGAACACTCTGTAACTTTGAAACAACTACAGTCATTTGTATTCACGTTTTCACAGGGGCAACTATCATTTTAAGGGGTATTGGGCAGGGGAGGATGTCAGCTACTGAAAAATGAAGTCATAAAATGCCTAGATGATGCAGTAAGTCACTCTCGGAATCAGGAAGCCAGTCTGAGTTGCAAGGGCTAAAAAGGTCATCTATCTCAATAAAATAAGGTCAAAACATTTTTTTTTAAAATCCTTGTTTCTTTTAATCTGTCTCAAACATCTTGCATCCGTATTTGAGTAGAAAGTAAAACCATTGTGTTGTGGAATTTTTTTTGTAGCTAATTCTGATATAACCATGTGATTTTAGGAGTAAGACTAAAGTAACACCTCAAAAATAAAACTCTGAATAATGCTCTGGTAGAATTTATGTGTAAGAAACAGCTGTGAATCTTAGGAGAGCAAGGTTGGGTTTTTCAGTACTGAAGCATTGAGGCCAATCTTGATTCCTGGGACTTTGGTATATGCCTATGGACTTGAGAACAAAAGAATGATCTAGACCAGCTGAAAAACCCTTGTTTCCCATGGTGAGCTCTTTTCAGTAAAAGCTGTGAACGAGTCTGGGAAAAACTGCAATATTATATTAAAGATTTAGTCATCAGACTTGAAGGGGGTTTTTTTATATTTAAAAAAAAGAGCTTTTTTTCTTCCGTTTTTCTTTTTTTTTTTTTTTTCATAATTATGGAAAGTTTGCATGTTCTTCCATGCCTAGTGGATGTTGTCCTTGATCCTTGCCACCCTAGCACATAATTTATTTCTCTTTTGAGTGAACTATAAGCATTAGTGTCCATTAGCAATTTTTGAAACAAAATACTAAAATTACTTGGAGCACTTTCAGTAATGTGTGCTGATCATCATTAGCAGCTCTTCTGTCCTAGACAAGGACACTGTTTTGCAACATCATTTTGTTTGGTTAAATTCACTGAAGTTGTATTTACAGTACTTCCATGTATGTTATTTTTACCTTGGTCACCATAAACAGTGTTCTGCAAAGATCACAAAATTCCTTCA
Organism: Pluvialis apricaria; assembly: GCA_017639485.1. Lineage (NCBI taxonomy): Eukaryota > Metazoa > Chordata > Aves > Charadriiformes > Charadriidae > Pluvialis > Pluvialis apricaria. The sequence goes on along the minus strand of CM030015.1, from coordinate 19,133,010 downwards.
AGCCAGAGTTCCTTACAGACTTCAATATAAACCATTACTAAAGTTTCTAAAAGAATTAACTCCTTTCTGAATACAGGCAAATCTACTGTTCTGCTTTGATAGGTTCTCTGCAAGTGCCCGAGTGTTACATATAATCTTCCACCTTAATTTCTAGCTTTGTGTAGTGACAGAGTAAAAAAGCAGCAGAGTGACAGGATGAAACACAGTAGGATCCAAGCTCGTAATACATTTTCTTTCTGATTTTACACAATACGTCAGGAAGGAGGCTTAGAGTTTAAAATTTTAACTTTTTTTTTTCCCCCCCAAGATTTCCAATCCATCATAAAATGACTAAGTTCCAGAACACACTAAAGCTCTCATGCTGGCTTGAGGGGAGGGTAGAAAAAAGTAAAATAGATAGATAGATAGATAGATGCACACACCCACATGAGCAAAGTATCATATGCAGACACCATCTACATAGATACACCGTCATCAGACCAATGTTAATCACCTGATTTTGGCACAAAAAGCAAAGCAAAGGGAACACAATGGTGCTTAACAGAAGTCCTGGAGATTAGTTATGAGCTTTGCCAGTGATGCACGTGTTTATCCATACAGACTTCTGAGGAAGTTTTCTTGGAGGTTTAAGAAAATTGCATTCAAGAATATCCTCCTTTGATATTTTGCAGAGTAATGTATTCTGCCAGACAGGGGACTTTTTTCTTATCTTTCTGTACATCAAAGTATGTTTTCCCCTTGAAATATGGGAAGTTGACAACTGTACAACAGCAGCAGGGATCTGGATTCACAGAGTAAGCAGTGTTTCATTATGCTTCTTTATTTGGATGGGCAACTGTGAGAAATAGCTTATGATGTATAAAATATCTGAGTCTCTTTTTGTACTTGAAGACATTGTTATCTCTATTTGAAGTTGACTAGTGAAGGTCAGTCAGGCTAACCGCTTGCAAAAGAATATCCTGTCTCTGTTGGTAGATACTCTTTTCAAAGTTCATTGCATCCAAAAAGCTATTTTTGTAAATACCACCCATCATGGCAAATTACATATTGTTAGTGGGAGGGGGAAAAGGAATAGTGTATGAATTTTTTTCATTTAAAAAAATCAATTGTTATTGCAGAGAGCATTGCATAGCAACAATGAAAAGTCTAAGAAGTTAATTTGTTTAAGATTTGGTGTTGATCAGGAATGTCAAATTGCACTGCTGAAGTGATAAATTCTGTGATAACTGTAATACTGAAACTTTCACTCACTGATAACCATGGCAGTGATATATTGTGGTATTTTCATGACATTTCCTTTGCTTTACTTTGAAGTCTAGTTGGTTAAGTCAGGAAGTCTTTTTGTATTAGCAACGCTGAAGTTAGGGTTGTTTCTTCCTTTCTTTCTTTTTTTTTTTTTTTTTATTTGTTAACTAAGAAGGGAAAGCTGGCTGTTTAGGATAGTGCTAATAGTGACAAGTGGTCACGTATTACTCCAGTCTGTCACATTTTGAAATGAAGCCCATTAAAAAATGGGATTTTACATTAAGTAACATTCTGAAAGGAATCAGTAGGTTCTTTGTGCTCCACTTATTAAAAATAAATAAATCTTTGTCTTTCCGTGGTGTATTAGGTTTAGGTTTTATCATATAGTGTCTACACAAATCTATGTAAACTGATGGTCCAGTCCCAGATCATGCCTAATCTTGTGAAGAAAATTACTGATGTATGTTGGAACTGCAGAATTAGTTTCTCAAGAGATCCTGTTGATTTCAAAAGAACTGATGTGTAAGTCTATGTAAGACTTCTAGGATAAGGCTAGTAAAGGCATTCAAACATATATGCGAGTGGGAGTTAGCACTGGACCAAACAAAGGCAAAGATCTTGTAACTCCCTTTTTTACATTAAGTAGTTTTCAGGCTGATTTTTTTTTTTTTTTTTGTCATAGTACACTCATTTCTAGGAAACTATTATAGTTCTTGACTATTCTGAATAGCGAAGTCATTGGCTTCCTGCATTAAAACTAAAACTGATCACAATGATGTAGGAGTATGTTGCATACTTAAAATGTATAGTTAAAGCACGAGTTATAATGTATCTAACCTAAGTAACTGTTTGGATATGCTGGTACATTTTTTTGCTTAGTTTTTCTAGCCACTTAGAGTTACTGGTCTGAAAGGGAAGGCTTCTTAAAAATTCACAACTCATTTTAACATAAGTAAAGATTCCTGATTAATTTAAATCTAATCCTGTTGAACTCACTGGCACCATTTATCCTTGTTCCATGAGATTGCAGTTAGTCATTGCACTGTTAGTTCAAAGCAAAATACTTTGGTTTCACTGCAACTAGCAGTGTAATTATGAAGAAGATGCAAAAAAACCTACCTCTAAGCTGTTTTTAAAAAAGGTTATCTAAAAATATCTGCATAAAACAGCTAAAAGGCCTTACCAGATGGTAATCAGTAATTATTGTGGAAACATCTAATTGGAAAAACCCACCACTCATCTCATATATATAAAAAAAAAAGGTAGAAAAATATAAGCACTAATATTTCCATCACTGTTTCATGTATCAGGGGAAAGTAGGCCCTCAGTCAGCGAATACAGCTAAGTCTGTTTTGTGCTGTGGCAAATCCCATTGTGAAGAGGCTGTGAGTAATCAGAAGTGACAGCATAAGCACTTTCTGTTCAAAGTGATTTTACAGAAAGCATTATTTTCTGAGAAAAGTACACATATGGCTCCCATAATGCTGAAAGAGCACTGATGTTTCCATTTATTAGCTCTAGTGTTGGGAGAGGGAGTTTTGCAAATGGTGTTCAGATTTAAGACCTTTTTCTCTGCGTTTCCCATTCCGTAAAGCATCCTTAAAATTGTAGGAGCTGGCCAGATAGGCAAGGACGGGGCGAGTACTTCTGCCACAGGAATGTTAGGACAGTTCGTGATGATGAAGACTGTCAGGAGCTGTACACGCTGTTCAGTGGTCACTCTAGAAGTCAAACAGCAGCAAAAATGTTCTTCCTTGGTGGAAGAACAAGAGTTCTAATGACAGCTGGAATGTCAAATTCCAAGGGTAAGGCAGACCTTTGGAAAAAGCAAGAGAGAGGGGGGGTTTGCACTCATACCAAAGAGTGCACAAGATACTGTTCGTGCATTTTCATGTAGATGCTTCAGATCTCTCTGCTGCTTCTCACTCTGCCACTCTTCTTGCCCTAAGCTATCGTTCCTATAACGCTCACCTCCTTGACACGGGCAGCTGTCCTGTCCTGTTCACCTACTCTGAGCCAACCAGTAATGATTGGACTGGAATGAAAATTCGCAAAAGCTGGCTCTTACAAAATACAAATTTAAAGGATGAATTTGCCCCCTGTAGTAGCTACTTATGTAACTAAAAGGTTTTTTCTTGTGCTTTTTTTTGTTTTGTTCTTATTGCTTACCCTGGCTCTGCAGTTTGAGGCTACAACCCTAAATCCTAGCATAAGGAATGTGCAGATTTGGCCAGGACCTTTCAATTTAAGTATGTACACAAACATAATCAAGTTCTAGTATTCTGATTTTTGCAAATTGCTTACCAATGTCTCACATTTACAAAATTATTCAAACGAATTGCTCAAAACTTCTCTTCCCAAAGTCTGGAGCCTCTCAGCTTTTCTTTTTTGGGGAAAAGAAAGCCTCCAGTGCTCACACTTGTAGAACTCAGTGATTCAAAACCAAAAGGCCAATAGCAACACAAGTGCAATTAAAAAAATATCCTCATGACATTTATGTCAGACTTGATAGCTACATATTTGGGGTTGGCATTGTGGATTTATGTATCTACCAAAAACATGAACAGTTTGAAAACTGTTGGCTTTGGAAGTTGCTTCTAAATTTGCAAATAAGGTATTTATATTTTTGTGAATTATTATAACCTACTGCCTTCCTGAGATGTTCCACAACAAAGAAGCCTGAAATAAAAGCCTGTTTTTTTCATAGTAATTTGTTTTTGGAAGAGGTGGTTAAAGGAATAGGAGGGTAGCTAAGGAGATTCAGGTCTGTCTGTCTTTCATGAATAGTAAGGCAAACAATTCCAATTCCAAAATTTCATTGCAGGCCTTAATCACAAATGAAATGTTTCAAATACTTGTACCGCTTCCAGTAACCTCTTTCTTTTCTCATAAAATTCCCCCCAAGGAGAGTGAAGCTTAAGTACTGAGGGGTCCGAGTACAGCACCATTTATCTACTAAAGTGGAGACAATATTGTTCGTATTCAAGCATGAATTCCGATGACATTTAACAGAGTTAATTTTATCTTTATTTGGTATTATGAATTTTGCCTCATTCTGTTCACTCTGTTGCTTTTTTTTAAAATGCCTCTCAAATTTCCCTGGAACTGGACCATCGTTGGTGATTGCCGCCACATGTCTGTCTAGCATAAAAACATCTTTATTACTTCACAAACTATACATTTAACAGCTTGGAGATATTTGCATCTGGCTTGGAATTGTGGCAAGTAATACTCATATTGAGAGGGCTGTTCATTTGGTTTTAATGAGCATAAGCTACAGCTTGCAGTCAAGGAACTACTTGAACTTAATAACATAGCAACTGAGTTGTTGTACGGCTCAAATCTGTTCTGTCTGGGTAGTTTGATGTGCACTAGTTAATATGAGTGTGGGAAAATTTTGAACCATGGAAAATAAAAGGGGACTTCCATAGTAGTGTTGGTATCTTCTGTTCGCATCAGCTGCAGTTTTAAAAAAGCAGCATGTAGATACGCATTCCAACAACAAAATTTAGGCAATGTACGGTGAAATATTTATTGATGAGGTGTAAGGAGAGAATATACCATTAAAGTCTGCATGCAAAGAAGGGAGATCCCTCCACCTCTAACGTACAGATCATTGCATTTTTCATTCCTCTTTTATAATGGCCACTGTGTGTCTGAAATAAAATAGTTTAATGATGAAATACACGTCAAAAGAATTTACTCAGTGGTTGCTTTGCTAACATTGGTATCATTTCTTCCCTACAGGTATTTCTGTAACAAAGAAGACTCATACATGTAAGTAATACCTTTTGATTTGGCCTTCTCTTACAAATGGAATTCATGTAAGGCTGTGCTGTGGCACTCAGACTATTACACGTCGGTCTGGTCTGAGAAGGCTCCATTTTAAAAATTGTGGTGGGTTTTCTGCGGTTCCAGTCCTCACCTGAAATGTTGTCTAAATGGATATATGATGTGTGTGTGTGTCTGTGTGTTTTCATATGTGTTAAGTCAGAGGGCAGAGAAAGTTGTGAAGAAAGGCAGAATTCCTTATTCTAGTATGTATACCTTGCAGCCAGCTGATAAGTAACGTATCCAGAAAATACAGGTGAGGAGAATGGTTGTACTTTTATATGTCTGTTTTATATGCAGTATGATTAAAATACAAATAAATTATTTAACTGAAAGTCTTCTGTCCCTTCCTATGCATTAATCTGTAAGGTAAATCATTCTGTGCTTGTGCTTAAGGAGCTCTTGATGAAAATGAGGAGGTTATTGTTTTGCTCTCAACTGTATAAACAAACAGTGCTCATAAATGGCAACCTTGGAAATGGATGTGGATGCGTGCATTTACTTATGCATACATTTATTCCAAATCTTTTTGGAAGGCATCGTTATTGGGGATCAACTCATCTACTCTGCAGTGAGTTAAAAGCACAATTCCAAGAAAGTGTTACAATGTAACATTTGTAATTGAAGGAGATACCTTGAGATTCTTCTGATACTGTGGAGGTTTGGAAATCTGGTAGTGCAGGAATTGTACTTGCCCAGGATCTGAAACCGGAGGAGCCTGAAGCTGGGGCTATTAGTCTCATGAAAGCCTTGTAACAAAACAGGTAGTAGGCTGAACAATATTTACAAAGATATATGCATTTTAATAGGGTTATGCATTTGAAGTATGTTCACCGCAGCTTCTAGGGTTAAAGTGGTGTCATAAAGTGTCTTACACTAATTTCATTCTTATTTCATTCCTGGTTTTAAAATATTCATGTAATGAAAAAAATCTGACTTGAGATTATGAGTTCTCACTGTATAGAGTTACAAAATACAGTTGCTTGATTTGAGAATTTCAAATGAGACGCTGATTTTTATGAGTTTTGAGGTAAATGTTAAATGTCACAAACTCGTATAGTGTGATGGTCCTCCTCTGCTTAGGTGGGCTTGCCGCTTAGTGCATTCTTAGGCTCAGATCCTCTTTGGCTGAATGCATATATGGTTTCCATTGAACTTAATGGGAGCTACAGCTAGGCATCTGAGGGCAGAATTTGAGCCGTTTTGGTGAATATTTGAGCTCATGCTGACGGAGGTTGACAGTACAGGAGACTGAAGTCCTCTGTATATCCGCAGGCCAGGCATTGTACAGACAGCTTCCTTGCACAGCCTTGCCCATGAGCTCAACCCTGGCCTGGAGCGACCACCCTCTCTAGAGGTGGTAAGTAATTCGGTATTTATGCTAGCTCAGTCTTGGGCCTCTCTTGTATAGAGGCTGTACATGACTGTACATGGTGGTTTGTAACAATCCACCTGGAAAACAGCTGAAATCGCCCTATATATTTTGTATACAGCAGTGCCGTGTACTGACCTGCTAGAGGAGTCACATCTCCAGCTCCAGTACCTGACCCTTTTTCTAGGGAAGATTAAGTAGTAACCACAGACCTAAAGAGTGTAGGAAATACGCTCTTAAGCCATGCCAGACTGATAAAGAGTTGTCATCATTTACATCTCAGTGGATGCCGTGTTTGGCCTATGATGAAAAAAAGGCAGGTTCATCAACTGTGTTAGATGATTAGCTGCTGTTCACCATATATGGCCTTTAATCTAGTTAAGACCGAAATTAGGGTCCCAGCATATTCCGTGTTGAGAACTCTGTTTGTGCTATTCTAAGAGAACTGTCAGAGAGTAGTTCCCCGATTTTTTAATCAGTTGTCATGCAATTGCTGAAGCATGAACAAAAAAAGTTCCCTGAATAATGGGAAGATAAGCTTGCCCATTAAGAAAGGATTAAAATAGAAGGAGCAATATGCTGTAATTGGCATGATGAAAATGCAGGCTACGTTTGCTAGCAAATACGTATGCGTTTTCATTCAGTTTTGGTTGAAGTTCTTTTAGAATTCTTTCCTGTTACAACAAATTCTCATAGAGCAGGAATTAATGTAAACTGTGCATCTTTGGCATTTCAGCATCACGCACAATAAGCATTTTTTTTTCCTTATTGCGTAGAATTTTTTTTGTTATTGAATAGAAGAAGTCTACATGAAAATTCAGAGTTTTGGAATGACTCAGAAAAAAATAATTTTATATAAACAACTAAATGCAAAAATTACAACTCAAATCTGAGTTGATATCAACTAAAAATGACAAGGAGTTTTTGTGTATCAAGTTGATCTAGGATTTGCCTATCGCTCTGTATCAGTATATATAGCATATCCAAATTAAGTTGCATAGAGTAGGATTTCTGCAAAGAAATTTCAAAAAACCATTCTCGCAAACACTTTGTGAAGTGTATATACATTGTCTGCACTGCTGTTTAGAAATATGGATGAAGTCGACTTGTTCCAAGTTTACAATGTATGGCATATGAGGGTGTTGCCTGACTGTAAACTAGCACTTATTTCTAGTAAAATTTTGACTTAATTGGTGGAGTATAGTACCAGAAAGTTTGACACGTTATGCATTTGAAACATCAGATTAATCCTTTTCAGACTTCATCCTAATAGCAATTTTAATCGTGCAGGTTTTGAAATCAGTGGTGGCCTGTCTCCACTACTTCGTTCTTCCTGGTTTTATTGGTTGAGATTTTGGGTATACTTTACCCCCTTCTTGGCATTAGACTGTGACAAAAATGTTCTGTCAGTTGAAATGGAAGTATCGTGCTGATGATAGGTGCTTATGCCGTTTCTGAATCAAATGGTAGTTCAGTATTCGTACACATGCAATATGGTGTTGAAGAAATATATGTCTCCCATAATGTAACTAACTGAATTAAACCTGAGAGATTCTCACTTTTCTTGATACAACCATTTTTATCCAAGTATTCTGTTTCATTAGCTGCTTCTCCACATCTTCTCTTTATCGGAGTTTGAGCATTACAAACCCTGCCATTATTAAACACCGAGTGTAATACTCTTCCAAGCAGCACTAAGGGAATAAATTTTGTCCACGCCAAAATGCAGTTGTTCCCTCAGTAAATTGAACAGGCTTTTGAAGAAAACAATTCATGCCTTTTGTCTATCTGTAGAACTGTTCTCACTGGGGCTCACATGGCGATATGTAACCATCACTTTATTATATAACCTTTAGTGTAACAAAGTCAGATGGTGGAAGCCAGGTCCTCTCATCTTCCATACGAAGTGGGACTTTTGGTGTTTCAGTTCTTTTTTGACTCAAGAAAGATACGACTGACACTTAGATTCTTTTCTGGTCGTTTAATGTGCACTAATATTTGTAATACAGCCCTCTTCCTCTCGTATTTCGTGCTCTGAATAGAAAAGTACTCAAAGTGAATGGTAACTGATGCACAGCTTCAGCCTTTTTGTGAATTCAGACAGACATCGTTGTATCAGTGATAACAAAGATCTGAAATTCTGGGGAATGGAAGGCTGCAAAGGACCTGGCATTACTGACTTTGGTTTATGCTCAATCCTGAAGTGTGTAGTATTTCGTTTCTGTAGTATTTCATTGCATTTAACTTTCCAGTGACAGTGCACCTACAGATCACTGTCAACACACAGTGTGGATGGTGGCTCTTTGTGAGCTGAGTCCAAAGCTGTTTGACAGCTGCCTAGTTCATGCGCTTAGACTAAATTATCACCATTTGGAGAGAATGTTTCTTTGGGCAGTCCCAGTGATGGATAGCCAAGTACCTCACTTCCTATACTTGGACCAGCTCAGTTTTCAGGGAAATTTAAGATTAAGACCTACCAGCCCTGTTTGTTCTCTGATGCCTTTATGATAAGAATTTCCCTTATTGGTAGTGGAACTTTTTAGCTGTACTACTTTGCCACCATTCTTTCCTAAATCTCTGACTCAGGAGAGTCAGACATTAAAGGCTGCTGCAAAATGGTCTTCAAAACGTGCATCTTGTTCTCCATTCAGAGAAATCTGATCAGTTAAGCTGTTGGGAAGTTCAGCTTCATAGAATCATAGAATGGTTTGGGTTGGAAGGGACCTTAAAGATTACCTAGTTCCAGCCCCCCTGCCATGGGCAGGGACACCTTCCACTAGACCAGGGTGCTCAAAGGCCCATCCAGCCTGGCCTTGAACACCTCCAGGGATGGGGCCTCCACAGCTTCCCTGGGCAACCTGTTCCAGTGCCTCGCCACCCTCAGAGTAAAGAATTTCTTCCTTATATCTAATCTAAATTTCCCTTCTTTCAGCTTAAAACCGTCATCCCTCATCCTATTGCTACACTCCCTGATAAAGAGTCCTTCTCCAGCTTTCCTGTAGCCCCCCTTTAGGTACTGGAAGGGGCTCTAAGGGCTCCCCAGAGCCTTCTCTTCTCCAGGCTGTAGAACCCTAACTCTCTCAGCCTGTTTTCATAGGAGAGGTGCTCCAGCACCTCTTTCCTGAGGTAGAATTAGGCCAGAGCAGCTATACCTTCTCAGTACCTGGGCAGGTTTGGTGTGGACTGTCATATTTCAGCATCCTAGCACTTGTTACCCACTCCCTGAACTACCGCAGGTTTTGACACTTACTTCTTTATTCTGTGTCACTGCCTGATAGCATGTGATATGGGCAGAAATGGTGTCTGTGCTTCGTATATTGTATAGTGGTAGGTACAACCATGAGAAAGCCACTATTAGTGATCTGTGGGCTAGTTTTGTTCATCCTTTATTATCTCTGTTTGCTTGTAATGCAAATAGATGTACCTGGGTATTGCATTGAGCACTGTGTATTTTATGATTTCATAACCTAAGATACATCCAGATTTAACAGAAACTAATTATACCAAAACCCTCTATAGATGAAGACTCCTTTGTAACTCTAAGATATTTGCCCTTTGTTTCAGATTTGGGACTTCTCTGCTTTTTGTGATTTACTGAAATAGTTATTCTAAAGTAATTTTTCTTAAAGAGTTGTCATGTCTGTATGAATTCCCTAATTTTGGATGAAATTCCTTACTTACACTGAAATTATCCTTTTGGTTAACTTCTGTAAAATAAGAAATGCTTCCAAACCTAGGTGCTGATTTTGATGACCTGAGCTCCTGCTGGAAAACTAAGTGGGGACTGCGTTCTTTTAATTTTTGTCACTAAATAAAAGCATTTGCTGGCAGCTTTGTTGGCAAAGGGTGGAAGTAAACGCACCCCTTCTGCTCTCTGCGATCCCACACCAAACACCTATCCCAACCCCTTCCCTCCCTCCCACGTCAAGCTCTGGGACTACTCCTACACTCGTCTTGTAGTAGGTGTTGGTCTAGAGAAGTATCTTGACTCTGTGTACTTCAAGGGGACTTACCTTTGGGATAAGTGGTCAATTGATGTTTCAAGTTTACACGGCAGTTGGAAGGCTTGATTATACCAACATGATTATAGCATGTTGTTCACCAAAGTTCTAGAAGCATACTAAGGTTTGCAGCTTAATTGAATTCAAGACCTGGATTTCTCTTTTTCTCTGATTTTACTTTCCACATTCTATTTATAGCCACCTCTAAAGACTTCTCAAAGTTTGTTAGTTATTTTGCTTAATGATATTAAAGGTAAAATAACTGTGATTTTCTTTTTTAATCAGATTTATAATTACTTAGTGTGTCTGCTGTGCTTTGTACTGTCTACTTCACCTCGTGTGTTTCATGTGCCGGCTAAAGTAAATAAGCGATACTTTTCCCTCACAAAATAGGAGCCTGCAGAAAACTGATGGTTAACAGGATCTGCTGCTAGCACCAAGGCCTAAAGAGAACAGGTGAAAACTAAACCCTGTCCCCTGAGGCCAATAAAATAGCTGTTTTGTCCCCTGTGTGTAACCTCCTAATAACTTTACTGGGCAGCCTTAAAGATCCCTTGGGGGCTTCTCTGCAAGAGCACTCCCTCTCTTTGTTCAGATTGCTTATTAAAAATGATTTTATAATGAAGTTGCCTCAAATAGAAGCTACTTTCCTACTTGTCCTTGAAGCACTGTTTGCCCTGGTGAAGAATCTGAAGACAACTATCTAGGGCTTTTCTCTTGTTCAAAACTTTTACTGAACTACTGCTACACTTGATTTTTTTCTTTTTTTTCTTTTTTCCTGTGAGCCAAAGAAAACCTCTTCACTGGATATTGTACCTTTAATCCTACTTTGAAGCCATCCACGTAAAAAGTTTGTTTTGGGTGCCAGCATCATCAATCGATCAGTTTTGTTCCCTGCCACACAAAACACTCTGTCAGTGACTTGTTTGTTGCCTGAGAGAGAATGAATGTTGCCTTAGTGGTGTGGTGGCCAAGTTATTGAGTACAGAGGCAAAGATGAAGGCATTGTCAAATAATGAGGAGAGGAGAGAACATTTTTAAAATCAGAAAATGTTTCTGGCTGGCTCAGGAGAAAGAGTACGCAGAGTAACAATGCTGTCTGTGAATGTGTGATTTTCATTACATGGATATAGGTGGAAATCTCTGGATGCTCTGGCTCTTCATGGTAGGTCTATAGCAGCAAAACATTTTCTCTGTGAAAGTTCTGATACTTTTGAGGGAGAGACTGGCCCTTTGCCCATGTGGAAGCAGCTGTGGGTAAAGCGTCAGGAGAACTTTTTATTAATGCATGTTTTATGCCCTCACAGAATAACTGGTCAGAAGTGAGACAAATCTGGTGCCTCTAATCTTCTATTAGCTACCCAAAAGCTTGGCTTCTGCCTGGGCCCCAACCCTTTGGCACAGTTGGAAGGAACATTTCATTTTCTCTAAGGCTGATAGAACAGGCAATTAAATGCACTGCCCTGGAAGCCCATGGGGAACTCTGTCTATTAGCTGCACTTGAAGCTAATGTCAGGTCTCTTCTCTGGTTCGGTTCTGAGTATATGGAGCAGCTTCTATCTACATTGGATTTTTGGCTGTAACCATTAATTATGGACTTGTTTTACTGTGAGTTTTCTGGTAAATACCTTAAGATAGGTTTTTCTGTGCCTTTATGGGAAAGTAGCATGCAAACTGCAGCAAGGTTAAAAACTGCAAACAGGTGAAAACTAATTTTGGTAAATGAAGACTCATAAGCATTTGCGAAATGTTAATCATCCAGTATTAAAATGTATGTGTGTGTATGTTGGATTATAGTTCAGATACTTCTAAATTACAGTTACCTAGCAAACTTAATTAGACAAGGCAGAAGAAAGGAAGCTGTCTTAAATTTTGCAAGTCTTTATCTGGGGGTAAGTACTGACCCTTTCCATGCCTCTAATTCATATTAATAGAGGTTAAAAATCAATGAATTTCTATTCTGCTCACATTCGTTTCTTTTTATGGTCTGTCCTGTGGAAATATAAAAGATGGGCAGAGACATTCTCTTTCATGTTTAAAAAATGATTTGGAGGCCCATGTTTTAAGGAATGATGAAATGCTGGGAGAGCATATGGGGGATTCTGACATTAGACACCTAAATTCTGTCAGTGTGATTGACGGATATTAAGAGATTGTGGATAGGACTCAAAAATACATTTAAACTGTTTGTGGATGTAGGCAGTACATACGTTGGGAACATCTGCAGTGTTCTCTTATACCCAAGTCTTGCCTTATAATTCCCTGGAAAGTTACTCTAACACCTCTTTTGCCCTTCTTTTCTATTTATTAATTCCTAAGGACATTTGTCTGAAGTTAGAAATACTGAATTAAGTCATGAACACCCCTTGTGCCTTGTGCAAAGTACTGTAACAGAGAAAGTGTAGGACTGATCTGACTCCTATTGCAGCTGCTTTAAGGATTCCTAATGGCTGAAACATGCTTTGATCAGCCCTTAAAACATATAGTCTTTTGTTGTTGTTGTTGTTTTTAAAGTGTCCTGTTGTTAGAACTCTCACAGCTGTTACATGAAGTTAACCTTTCCAGCTTGACAAGAGCAGCCATACACAATTTTGGTATGGTCATTGGTTACAGAAGAGAACTGTGTTATGGGCTGAATGTAAGCTTCAAAATAGGTGATACTTTCCACACTCTAGGACTTTAATCCAACTCTGAGAGTGGTAGAAGTTACTCTTGGCAAAGTCCTGAAGGTAAATTTTTTTTGCAGTTTTTGAGTGGCTTGGTGTCATGGTTTAGGCCTCAAACCAGTGTCCTCAAACCAGGACACTTGGGCACCAGAAAACTGACAGATGAGACTTTTCCAAACGTGTTTTGCATTCCAGATATTTTTGAATGCAAACAATGTGCAGACAAATAGGAAGTGTTACTGCTCATGACTTTTTTCTTTAATATATGGGTCGCATATTTTGGCTGTGAATAGTCTGAGTCTAGGCAGCTCTAATACAGAGGAATACCGATACCCCTTTTGACTACATCATTTGGAATAGTTTCCTAAGAGATAATTGTACTTACTAAACAAGACTTGTGCAAGTCTGCATCAGTTTGACTTGAACAGTTTCTTAAAGTCACCTCAATCTTTACAGAAACGTAAGTCTTTGACTCTGAATGGATTGCTCCCAAATACAGCAAAGCGTTGGGATTAAATTAGGATTAAAACATGATCTTTAGGCCTGGTCGCTCGTTTGTTCAAAGGTCAAAAGTTAGTGTTTTCCTGTAGATGGTTTATTCCCATGGACATAGCACTGTTACCTTTTTCCACACATTGAGAGGAATCTGTCCTTAGAGCTTTCTGCTCACATTCATTTGCCTTCATGACATTGTTTCTTATAACACAATACTGCATTTTTGTTGTAGTAGGGCTGAATTCTAATGATTCTAAAGCAAGCTCAGTCATATGGACTTCTCCAAGGTTGGTATCTGAACCAAAAAAAGCACATTTTATTATCTGAATTCTGAAACCAGGGACTGATTCCATCATTCCTAATAGACTCATTTATTTGACAGTGCATTGCTAGACTTGTGCAGTTACCATTCTGAAACAGGTATTGAACCTGAAAAGGGTTTTTTAATGTATGTTGAAGGCTAACCTTATTAGGACTGTAAAAATATTGGAAGCTTTCGCAGCCTTTCTCTGTGAACATTGCCCTGAAATTATTTAAATGTTGACCCCAGCCCGGAACAGTTTCATGCAGACGACATATAAGGCAGCTCCTTATGGCAGGTCAGGTAGTCACGCTAACTCATACTGAATACCTTGTTCTTAGTCTTGTGACCAAATGATGGTATTTGTAAAGCTCTTATTTTAAAAACAATTTTGCTGGTCAGGATTTTTCTCCCTCAGTCTGCTAACATGATGAATTATAGTAATTAATGCTCACCTAAAAAGGACAAAAAGTCTCAAAGGGCTGTGTGGGTCAGTCTGAAGAACTAAAATTTGCAGTTGAAATGTAGAAATGGAAACAGATTAGCCCAAAATTAAATAGAATCCCCATGGAATTTGGGATACAGACTCTTGAAAATTCAACTTTCTTTTTCTTTTTTTGTAACAGTTGAATAGTTTTGAGTATATTGACAAAATACTATGTCTTTGTGTATATTGGTTAATTGGGGAGTAGGGAGAACAGTGCAGACAGCTTTTCAGAAATCTTGCCAGATAGGAGTTACAGTTAAGTAGGAGTACAGGTGATTCTTGGTTTTTGTATGGATCAAAAAGTAGTGACATACTTCAGATTGAGTTTCTGAGTACATAAATGCCACCTGTATTTGTGTTTGTAATTTGCACGAGGAGTGGGAAGATGGTCATCTGCTTACCTAAACTACGCTTACATACAAATTGCTTATGCAAAGTTCTTCATTAAACTGAAAGGCTCAGAAATCATGGTGCCTGGTGTTATTTTAGTATAGGGGAAGTAGTTTAATTTCCTGTTGTATATTTAATAGTTGTGTTTCAGTTTAAAACAGGAGAAGTAGTATACCGCTTTCATGATACAACAAAACACAATTTTTCTGTAACGCCATAATGATTTCCTTTCAATCAACTGTACGTGCACTATAAAAGCATAGTTAAAATATGCATGATTTGGCATACACAGATGAGCTTATTAGCACACCTTAAAATAAGCATCACAATATTGAAATAACTTTTTCCTAATTATGTTTTATACAGACAGACAGACAGGGAAAGAGTCAGTATTAGTAAGTACCAAAATTACATCCCCCAGTCTGAATACCTTTGAATTCCTGTGTGAATATCCTTTGCTACTTTATCGCTTGCTATTATGAGTTGTAGAACCTCAATTTGGTCTTTGACCCCAATGCAGTCACTTTGCCTTAAATTACTGTGTTGCCTGGTTTTGGATTGAAACGAATAGATCTCACCTAAACAGAATTTACTGTTTTAAGGGATTGCAACTGGGACTTCAGGAATCTTCCTGTCTTAACCTGACTACCATTAATGGTAAAATCCTTGACTTGAATGGAAATAGAACTGAACCTTCAATAAGTTATTGTAAAAATTATGAACAGTAGATTAAACTGGAAGCCTTGACAAAGAGGATGATGACTTTGCTGCAAAAAATAAGACTGTTGTGAGACCTTTCTGCTATCTGGCTTAGCTTCCCCTGTGTGTATGATAGATTCTTGTTTAAGGTTAACATAAACTATCAGTTGCGAGTTGTAGCAGTGTGACTTGCTGAACAAAAGACTAGGCACACCCTCAAAGCAATTTCCTCTCCCCCCCCCCCCCCCCCCTTTTTTTTTTCTTGATGTGTTTACCACCAACTTCAAAAGCCAGTTCACAACAGTGGTGGTATTCTTGCAGTTTTCTGGAAATTCAAATTAGGCTTTATTTAATCTCTGTGCAACAGAGGGTAGGGAAACCTCTGGTTTCAGAAAGCCAGTATGTGACCAAAGCCATTTAGTGATTTCCTTTTAGATATAGTCATCAGTTGATAACCATCCTTCCCACCAATGTTTGTCTGAAGAACTGTTTCCTTATCTTTGTTACTGTTACCTAACTGATATGTAGGTGTGATACTTGCTGGCTGCAAAGACAACTTTTACAGATAAGGCAAGTTTCCTGTTTAAACTCTTAACATTTCTTTCTGACCCGTTTTTCCTTTTCCCTCCCTGTGTTGCTGGCTTACTCCAGAGTTATGGTCCTTGAAGTAAAAGTGGAAGGGGTCATCCAAAAAGATGATTTTAGATGCTGTTTAAGGACATAAGTGTACTAAAGGCTGGCTGAAAATAATTTTCATGTTAAACAGAGCTTTTGGTATTTGGTATTTCCCTGAAATAGTCTCAGTTTTTTTCTACAGTTTGCAGGAGGATGGAAAGAAAACGCCTTGTTGACTCAGAACAGGGTGAGTAGTCCTTCACATGGGATGATGGTGATGTGACTTTAAGAGCTGGCCTAGAAACAAGGTAGTTCAGGTACTTCAACCTTAAATTCCCATGTCCTGTTAACATGACTTCACCACCAGCTGTTTTGAGAGTGATTTTAGTATGAAATCCCGTCTTTGATGAAGCGGTAATGTATGTTTCTCTGGAATATATATCTTTGACAAGCAAACAATGTTGTCACCAGAAATTCCTCAGCCATTTCTAACAGGGAGCCTTAGAAAAGAGACACAGAGAACCTTGGCTTGGGAACAAATAGTTTGCGAACTTACTAATATTCTTTGTGAAACTAATACCTGGCAATCTCGGTTTGCCAAGAGAATTCCCCTTACTGCATGTTAATTTGCTGCTTTTCACTGACATTGGATGGGAGGTTGTATGACAGTCACTCTAGGTAGGAACCTATTATTGTTTTGCAGATAGACTGATTTCCGCACTCCGGGGTTAAATCTACAGTTAGACTATGGGTCCAGCCTAGTAAGTGGTATTGTATTCTGATAACTGCAAAATTGAGAAGGCTTGCATGGAGCTACTTACTTTATTGACTCAAGGTATTGCATTCCTGGTCTTGAAATCACAAAGCTGAGCATATGAATGTGATTGACATCTGACTATATGTTCTGGGTAAGCAACAAAAGCCTATCTACTTATCTATTTCTAATGTATTGTGGGTGGGTATATGTTGTCCGGTAAGTCTTACGTGTTCTGTTGTGTCACATTTGGCTTGCGAATACAAAATGACTTAATCGCACTAGCATAGTAAGCCTCCATGATGCTTCTCTCCAAATCAAACTTGATAGTGCGCTTTTTGACAACCAAAAGGTCTATTCAGCAGTTGTAAATTGAATGAGTAAGTGTTAGTTTGACATGGACCCCTCTCGCTGGTGGGATTTGGGCAATTTTTGAGAGACTTTAATATCCACTACACAAGTTTGTAGCACCTGTATCATTCTATTCTCCTTCTTCCCTTTCCTGTCCCTTTGCTAATCCCCAGGCAAAATCTTTCTTGTAGGCACTTGTCATTAAAAAATGGCTCTATTTCTAAATAGATAAATTACCAAAGTGCACATATAATTTGCCCAAAGCCAAAAAAAAAAAAAAATTAATTCAGTAAGCTACTTCTGAGTGACATACCCGAAAATAACCATTCCCTTTAATAGGTTAGTTCATTGCTGGATAATAAATCCAGAAAAAGTTTTTAATTGACTATTTAAGTATATTTAGCTCAAGTTAGTCTTTTCTGCTTTTAGTTTCTATTGTTTTCCAGTTTGCGATCACTGAACACAGTTAAATCGACAGCCCTTTTGATGGGTTTTATGTGCTTTCTACACATTTTCTTCCAAATAGTTTTGAGGTTATATTTCTATTATGATTTTTGTTATTCTTAGGGCTGTAGAGAGACAGAAGGAAAAGGGAAGGAGAAGCAAAAAGAAAGAGGAAAGGACGTAGTTACTATTTACCTAAAAGTTGTGTGCTGATTCAGTATATTTGCACCTATTAAGTAAGAAGACAAACAGAAGCTACAGCTGAAGCAGGTGGTCAGATTCTGTATAAAGGAATGGCACCAAGAACTAAATGATGGGAAAATTTGTATTTGATCCATTAAAGCTCTTAAACTTCTATTTCCTTCCAGTGAGATCATAACTCATCACACCACTGCCTACACGCATCAAGCTAAGCATGCCCCGATCACAAGATTAGACCAAAAGTGCTTATCCTCTTTCAAAAAAGCACTTCTAGGATACCTCCTATAGGAATCTGCATGTAACGGCAACTACTAATTAAATCCCTGAACATAATCATAGTCATAAAAATATCCCTTTTCTTCACTATGTGAAGCCTTTGCTGTTTAACTGTTGCACTCTTGATTTTCCTCATGAGACTTTTCCCATCAGAGAAAAGAGATGGTAAAAGACGGGTGCAGTGACACAAAGAAAAGAGGAAAGTTGTGTACCTTTTGAAACCAGTAGAAAAACTGCCCTTGGTTTAAGAGCCAGAAGATCCTGTTCATTACAAAGTAGTATAGCTTCTCCTTTAAACCCCCAGTGGTACAGCATACTGTATTTAGATGTTTTTCCCTCTGTTATAAAGGTATTAACTTCAGTAAGGAAAGAAACTAGGATCTTAGCAGACTATGCCAACTTGTGTCCTTTGGTGCTTTTAAATGAATTTCCAAAAACCATCTTTATTCCAAAGTTTAAAACAGGTAAAAATAAGTGTATTAGCTGTTGTATTTGACCCTTCATTGGTTATTTAATATTAATGTGAATCCTAAGCTTCTTGATTTTTAGTTTATGTTTCCCAGATGATTTTTTTTTTTGTGTGCTTAGTGTTGAGAAAAGTATTTCCATTTCATTTCTGACCATGTGTTTTCATGGAAACAAACCATCTATAACACATTGTATTTCTATGAAAACACAAGCTTATTAAATGTCAAACAGTTTATGTTTTCATGGCAGTCATCTTGAAATTGGCACATTCACTGTGTCAGTGTTTTATGATGTAAGCTTAAAACTGTCAGATTGTCAATGTTCAGACATGAAAAGGTCTGAAGTCTCACACATGGAGGAGGAGAAATTAGGCTCTTGTCAATTAGCAGGTGGTGGTAATTTAGGCATGTGTGTTCGAGGCTTGGATTAAGATAATAGAAACACGTTAGTCTAAGTATCCTCAAATATTTAAGCTGATAAAGAAGTGGCGTCAGTGTCAAGTCAGAGTCATTTGTGCTTACTAAGGGCTGACTATAAATATCAGGGTTGCTGGTGGAGCTTGAAGCGTCTTTGCACATTTAACTTTATCACTCAGCTCATGCATTACAGAAATTGCTTTAAAAAGCAAGGAAGCTGGAAGAAACGGCTCCACACAGCTGTACATACCCTATGCTACTGGAGCTGACAGATCTTAAGGACTATATAGCAGGGGGTTTGGCATTGCCTAACCATTTGGGAATTGTAACTGCAGGTTCATGGGTCACATTGTACCAGGCTGAAAAATTACTTTCAAAGGAGGCTGGCTCCTGGAAGAGAGAGCAGAGCCTACTGGGTAAGCTTGTAGCAAAAAAAGTCCTGTGCTGGTAAGGTAGGGCATGCTGAATGAGCTGTCATTTGTCAGTAAGTGATCCTTGTTACATGGAAACTGCACTCACATCAAGGTCTGTCACTGCTCTACTGAGAGGTGAGGTGGGCATCAGGCTGTTAAAAGATTAAGAAAGTATGTGATGCGTATGGAACAAAGACAATGCAAAGGTCATAGTAAAGAGAATTTTATCTTTACTGACTAAGATAGGAGATACTTGTACGAGAAAAGCCCTTTTAGCCCTTCCGCCCCCATCGTTCCTACGCTTTACAAAAACCACGACGCTGTTGCCCTACTGATCTTGACATTTCCAGTATATATGGGTTAAAAGGCAGTAAAATCAATTTTGCTTCTAGCATGGTGTGCTATATTTTGTAGTATAAATGGATCTTGATCATATGTTTTAATTGAATATGACTCCACTTAGAAATGGCTCATTCTTCACATGCAAATGTCTTCAGGAGTAATTTGCAAGTACAAGTGCAGTTGCATATATTACCCTATCACATTATGCAGAGAAAATAGCTATTTAGTTTATTTATTATCTCTATAGGGAAAATGTACACATATTTTTACGTGCACATTTCAACTATATTTTCTTTTCTTGTGATTGTAGAAAAGCCTTTAATACATTTCTCTACAATGAATTTTAAGTTTCACAGTGGAATTAACTAAATGGTTTGGTTTGTTTTGAACCCTAATGGATGGGATTTAAATCCAGTTCTAACATCACACAGGAAATGTTTTTCAATATCTTTTTGACTCTGTTCTGTGGTTGTCTCTTCTGTGCAGTGAAACCAAAGACAATTTCTCATGGTTGGAAAAAATTGTAGCACTCAAAGAGGTACGGATGCTCTTAAGTTCCTTACACAGAGTTTGTCTAGCACTTGCTCATCTTTCAAACTATGAGGGTTATTTGTCCACACTCGTGCCTCTGGGGAGCTGTGAGAAAACCCAGTTTCCTAGCCAGCCTTCCATGGCTGCTGGGATATCTGTGCGAGACCATGGTTCTTCCCTTCACAGATCAAATTGCAGAACTTGATTCTTTCATGAGCATCACTTACACATAACTTTCTCAGGTCTGTCCTTACACGTATCTCCTACCAGTTCAAACTGTAGTTAATGACAGACATCCACCTGGTGACAAGTTTAATGATTCGTGAAATCCTAGCCCTGGGGGCACATGCTGGTTATTTATTGTTGCAGGCAAACACAAAGCAGGATAGTAAATGTGTCGCTTTCAGATTTAGGTGACTGAAATGGGTGTTTGATTATCTGAAAGAGGTAGTGAATGTTTATAGACATTTGCATAACAGGCATTTTTGAATTCATCTTACTGCTAGACACAGTGGATATGCGAGACCAGCTATAATTTTGCTGCAATTGACAATATTTTTTTGAGTGTTCACCTATGCGTGTAACTGTCATAGGTATTGTATCACATATCAGAATACAGACGTGTTGGTATGAAGCTGTCATTTAATTTTAAAGGAAGGATGAAAACTATATAAGTGGTGCTGAGCCATGCTGTCATAAACTTTGTACTGCTTATAGTCTGTATTTGTACTGTCATTTTTCACCATGTAGTAGCAGAATAATTTTCTGGTTTTTTTCCCTAGGTTTTCTATGTTCTCTCTTACATTAACCGTGTAACAGAAAGAAATTATAAATCCTTAACCTCACCCACAAGCCAGAAGATTTATTGGAGATGTATCAATATCTGGTTTTGTTAACGTTGATACACTCTGTGCAAACTTCTCAGTACATGCTTATAATTTATTCATAGCTGAACGTGGGATAGACCGAGCGTAAAGACTGCGGTCTGGAACACTAAAGGCATGTCTACTTTAGCAAGTCGTGCAGATGAAAGGGAGCAGATCTATACGGCAGAGCACTCGACACAGAGGATCTGACAGCCACACTATACCTGTTTCAGGGTTGGTCTGTTTGTTGACTTCAGAGTAGGTCTAGTCTGGTCTCGTGAAGCCTGTTGCAGCTGGAGTGAATTACATATTGTCTGGGAGTGCATCTTTCAGTTCAGTTTCATCGGAAAGGAATCCTGTTCATGCGCTCTGAGGCCACTCTATGATGCAAACCAAAATGTAGTGAAGCGATGGGGAGAGCTGCTTCAAAAGCACACTCCCGAGCTGAACTAAAATGCTGTTGGAGACACACACTAAACAGCTGCGAGTACAATTTCTGAATGGGACTAGAAATTTCCTAGCAAAGTAGTGTTTGCAGTACCAACTCTGCTAAACTGGCTGCAGCAAGTCTCCTTGCTTTCCTTCAGCCGTTCGTTCTCTCTGAAGTGGTCCCCATGACTGCTGCCCATTTCAGTCACAGCATGGGGACAGCTGACCCCTCCGCTTCTCCAGAAGCCGCCCATATGCACAGATGCATCGTAAAGTGAATAGGTTTGTGAAAGGACCTGATTTTCTATAAATAGGAAATATTCCTTCATTACTCTATGTAATAGCTGCTGAAGTTTAATCATATGAATCTCTTAGCATTGCCTCTGTTCAGAACTAACTGATGGTTGGAGAATGCTCCTCATATTGTTCTTCAGTTTGTAAAGAGAAGTCAGGCTGATCTTGTGTTTTTTCTTTCTATTTCTATTGTATAGCATATCCAGTATAAGAACCTGAAGTTCACTCCAGTATGTAAGGAAGTGCTGGAATTCAATATTGGTAATATTATCATATACAGAGAAAACATTTATTGGGGTAGAGGGGAGAGAGGATGTTGCGTCCCCTGCACATCATAAAAATGATCACTGAAATGCAGCTTTTAATGTATTATTTTTGTATGGATTTCAGGCTCAAAAGCTACATTGCTCATTATGGCATAAGTTGCTTCCATTGCTCACAGCAATGGAGATCCATGAAGAGAAGAGGAAAACAAGGAGGTGTTCTATAAAGAAAAGTTTTCCACACAGAACCCAATTCTTTTGCAGGTGTATTGGTGCGACCTTTTTCTTGTCATTGTCTATGCACATGTAGTCTCCAATTCAGAATTTTTTTTGGCAGTTTAATGTACTGCAGTGAAGCTTTCACTGCCTTCGCTTACTCACTCGAAATTAGCCCTAGTAACTTGGTGTGATTTGTTACAGTGCTGACAATGTGTTGCTTGGCTGAGTAACTTGTAAAAAGACGGTGATAATTAGCTCCTGCAAGATAATGTTTTCTTTCATATTTGAATATATGGATTGTCATTTGCTGCCAGGCTCTGCGTAAGTGTATCAGTAGTTCCTCACAGTTGCCTCTATGGTACTTTGAACAGCTCAGCAATCTCTAGTGCCTACATCCATCTGCCTGTTCCCGGTGAGCTAAAAAATCATGTTCCTACCTTTTTTTTTTATAGTGTTATATAGAAATGGGGCTCCAGAATCTCCTCAGATTCTAGGAGGATACATTTTCCCCTGAGTCACTGTTTTGGTTCTGCATTGGTGCCAGTTCATTCCCTACAGTCAGTCAACTTTATTTCTTCACCCCAAAAGTATCTAATTGTATTAGGCATTGGTTATTTATGTTTAGGTCACCATAACTCTGGTGTTTCTTTTGAAGGTTTAATCTGAACATTGTCATCCTTTTCTGTCATTACTTTAATAGTTTTATTTGTTGGCACTGGTAAGCGTTTCCTTTTCCTCCAAGTTTTCATTCTCAATGGAAATAGGAAGCCCAAGCAGAGAATGTGTCAGTTTTTTTCTCAGAATTCCAATATATTATATTTATTTAGCTTTCATCTTGTTTTTCCATGTTCTTTTGCAGACATGTTGTTATTAATGTGAATGAGAGGGAGTCATGGAGAATGACCCTATTGTGGCTCATGTGTAAATGGGGTAGTCTGTGTTTTTATTTCTTTACATTTGCATTTTTAATGTCATATTTCTTTTTTGTTTACATTTTAAAGAATTTTAAAATTTAAAAAAAAAAACACCCTCACACTGGAAGTGCGATGATTTGGCTGGGAGGGCACTAACTATGATGGTTGGTGCAACCCAGAAGTTTGTTTTTCAGTCCTTCACTTACACAAGCCACTACTGACAGACCTTTAATTTACGTTGCTAACATAGAGGTATAGCCACAAGAACTGCTCTGTAATATCCTTTTAAGCAGTATTTTTTGTCCACCTATAATGAAAGGTGTCTGTTTTATATTGCTGCCCATTCATCATTCCTCAAACACCTGCTGCCTCAGTCAGTTACTTCTTAAATCTGAGTTAACCTTCTAATGTGATCCTGCTCTCCTTTCTTCCTTGCTCAAACCTATTATTCCATAAACCAAGCTGTCCAACATGAGTCCAGCCACCTGTGAGCACACAGTGTAGGATTTTAACATCTACCGCTTATGCCTGCTGTTCCTTGGAGCAGTGGATTTTCACCACATCTCTATGAACAGAAGAGCAAAGTACCTAACTAACCTGAACTATTCATTATGTGCTCATGGGTTCGCTTTATGTTTTCCTTCCATGGCTTAGTACTGCACATTGTTCTCTAATTCATTCTGCAGTCAAGAATGGAACAATTAGCCACAAACTCTCAAGCTCTGGCAGATGATTAATCAAAAAAAAAAAAAAATTAACTTTGGCTGATAATGCTACTCTATGAATTATGAGCTGGCTACAAGCCAGAGAATACTCCTATTGTCCGCTGCACAGGCGGCCCATCCTTCCTTGACTCAAGTGCACCAGAAATAGTAAGATTTTTCATCTAATAGAATTTTAACCATTATGTTATTAAGGTTTTTAACTCCTTAGTGCAGCACTTCTGAATCTTTTTTAGCCAGCTACGGTGTAATCCTCAGGAAAAAAAAAATCCAGAGTTCCTTTGTATTTCAGTATAATTT
Organism: Pluvialis apricaria; assembly: GCA_017639485.1. Classification (NCBI taxonomy): domain Eukaryota; kingdom Metazoa; phylum Chordata; class Aves; order Charadriiformes; family Charadriidae; genus Pluvialis; species Pluvialis apricaria. The sequence goes on along the minus strand of CM030015.1, from coordinate 19,108,705 downwards.
GGTAGTTAAAGAAGAAGGTGGTAAATAAAGTTTAAAGCATTTAGGTAAACAGCTGCATTGCAAAATCTTATTGTTATAATTACAAAGATTTTAATTAAAAATGCTGGCCACAAATAATTCTGTTGTAGGCTCCTGGCAGTGATTGCAAATCAGTTCCCAACTGTGCTTTGGTATTGACACATACCCAAGTTTCTGTGAAATGTATATTTATTTTACTTTTACTATTAGTACTCTTTTTCGTAATGTTTTCATAGGCCACTGTCCTATGGCTTACCATGGTCCCTAGCCAGCAGGCTGAGTAACACTTAGGCAATAAGGTTTTTTTGGTTGTAGAGTATTAGTGATTCCAAAAGAACTTGAATGACATTAACAATTACCTGCTGCAAATGTATTTATTTCTGGGGGAAAGAATATCAGCTTTGCTTACTAAATACAGTCTGCTTTGCTTACTAATAAGTATTATAAACCACTGCTCTGAACTTGGATCTGTCAGCTCAGATCTCTAAAAGTCTTTCTGAATGACAATGCAAATCTGTAGTTCTGCTAACTGGAAGCAAGTATGATTTCCATGATGAGCCTAGACAGAATTTTTTTTTCCTAAAAAACACTGTAATGAAACCCAAGCTACATAAAACCTGTTTTCGCTCTGAGGAGAAACATTACCGCGCCTGCTTCTAATAATTACTTAGCTGTACTGGCACACACATGCAATTGTTTTTCATCGGTCGGTGAAAGGATTGCTAGAAAAGTGCTCTACCCCTAGTATAGGGGAGAAGTGGAGGCATCACACAGGGGCAAGAGCCTGGGTCTGACTTGTGTGCTTTTCAACTCTTTACTGCATGATTGCTGATTCCAAGATTGTCATTTTCAAATTAAATCTTTAAAAAATAAAAATAAAAATTGCTACTATAGGCAAATGGGAAAATAAGACATACAGCGAATCTCTGGGGTACTAGTAATTAAAGCTGTTGCCAAGACTTTCCAGTGTTCTGAAATTATGATTAACATTTTATTTCATTTCTGATCAGTACATACTGTTTAGCCCATTTCAAGACTGATTTGGTGGGCTTCCAATACAGGAGCCATAGCTTAGATGAATACTCATTGTGAAGAGAGGTTCATGTAGGTCCCACTTAGTGTTTAAATTGACTTTCCAACTCATACTTCATGTTAACAATTGAAATGATTAATTTAAAGGACTCTATAGTGACTGTCCGGGAAAAAAAGTAGTCAAATTAAGTATGAAAAGATATGTTGTAGTAACTTGATCAGTCTTGGCATCAGCTTAGCTGTTGTTATCTGTAGCTAAGTTAGGGTAACTGATGATGGGGTTTTCCAAACATGACCTTTCATGCACATTTCTCAGCATACAGAAACAAATCCCATGAAAACACAAGTTTGTCTGAAAAATGACAAATACCAAATTTTGAGCAGAATCTGTCCATCTGTGTAATCATATCTAGGGTTGCCCTCATTACCATCAGAGCCAAGTACTTCACAGTTTTTAATATCTCAAAATCTGAACAGGGCAGAGAAGCGGTCTCATCTATAGAAGAACCAAGACACACAGAAACTGAAGTGATAAAAATCCTTTTCTGGCTCCCAGCTGTGGTATTGTGTGAATGTGCCCTAGTCCCCTTCTGGCAAAATCAGCCTAATTAGCCCTGGCCAGCATTTCTGACTGCTTAATTTTTTTTCCATTGTAGATTAGGGAGTGGATACTTAAACTGCCTCAGAAGCTGTCCTACAAACAGAAATTGAGGGATGTGTTACTGCTGTGTGCTGCTGATCTGAGGGTAAACATTGATCCAGGCCTCAGAGCTAATCTGCATCTACCACTGTAGCACTTGGCTGTCCCACAGTCCGAGTGGCATGTGAGCTTTTCCTCCTGCAGCTTTGAAAAGCTTTGAAAGCCTTTTACATTATTCTTTATATGGAAGAACATAGTAGTATTTATAATTACTATTAAGAAAAATATTTTCCATGCAGAAGGCCAGGCCCTGCCAGTGCCAAAAGAAGCGCGCTCTGGTATTTAGGAAGGAGTCTCGTGGGAATGGCAGACCATGCTTTGTAACAGAAAAAAAGTCAACTATCTGAAACATTCACTGCTGCCAAGGAGACCTTTGTCAAGTTGTTGAAGACTTGCTGAATTGGGATTGCTTATCACTTTGTGAAAGTTGCCCCCTGAACTTTTATATACTAGTGATACATGTCCTTTTTCTTAAATTGCTGCATCTTTGCTTGCCCTTGTCCTACCGCTTTCCTTAGCGGTAGGCTGTGGTGGGCCAATATTATTCACCACTGCAGCTGGTGGCATTCTGTAATTACTAACGAGGAAACTACTTAAGGAACACTAAAATAAAGTATAACAATTGGCAGTATTCTGGGCCAAGGTAGTATCACGGGCTTAGAAAGTTTGTATTGTAACAAAAAGCAACTAGCATAGGTAGCAATAGCAGCAACCTCACAACAGCACAAGCTTAGTATGTTCCAGCAACCAGATTAATAACCTGCCAGTGGCCTTACCTATGCACTTCGATCACTGGTAAATACTGTGCTACCATATCTTTACTGCTATTTTAAGTTATGTTACCTGGATGCGTGGTAACATGTGCTAAAGTTTTAGTGAAACAGAGCTGAAGACTGTGATTTATCATTGATAACAGAACTGACCTTCTGAATAAAGAACACACGGAGTGGCCATGCTGTATTTGTCCATCTGGATGGGAGAGCTGACAGTATAGAGCCTCTGAAATCTGTGAGTGTCCCACCAAAATCTGCTTTGGCAATGCAAAATTTTTAGACTATAAATGAAGTATAACTCTTTCTTTAAATCCGGGCTTTCTTTGTACAGCACCAAGTGGCAAAATAGGCCTGATTGTTTTTTCATTTCTTTTTTTTTTTTAAAACCTTCAGCAGTCACCTTTAAGAATCTGACCCTTATTCTTTCTGCTAGGGAGATAATTACTCACTCTCAATTGCTATCCCTAGAACCAGTTAATGAATGCTACATAATAAACAGAAGTAGGGCAGCTGGTTGAGAACAATGCACAGGTGGGTAAGAAGACTTCATTTGGTGAGGAGATAATGAGCATGAGAACTTGTGGTTTGTCTAAATACCACCCTCACCTCTTCCCGCATTGTTACTGTTCTTCCTCAATCAGTTTTTCTACTTGCTAAGTGGCAAGAGAGGTTTCCTCAGCAGAGAGAGATTCAAGAGATTCCCTCTTTCCCAGACCCATCCTGAACATATTTACTTCCTTAGGTGTTCTTGTGCACCTTTCCAGAGGAGGCTGATTCTGCAGGCAGAATAATCACTGCTTTGCTGTGCCTGGTTTTATTATCTCTCTGCGAGACTTACCCCTTCCCTTATCCCTTCCTTCTTTAACAAAACTGTGCCAAATCTAACCTTTGGAACTGAAGACGGGATTGATGCTTGATATATCAGTTTATATGATGTTAGCACTGAGAGTGAAAGCAACTGTCCTAGCCCCACCACTACTGGTCTTGCTATCTGTATTGAACAGCTGCATTTTCTAGCCAGGTTTTACTGTATACCTTAGTAATACAAATCTGTCACAATGAAGTTTCAATGCCAGTACACACACAAAAAGGTAAGTAACGCTGCTATCCAACTGAAGAATATCAATGCATAATACAAATAAGTATTTCCTTTGCCTGACAGCCTCTCCATAACTGCAGTTTCAGACATATAGTGCATGTGTATTTTTTAAGCCAGCGCTAGGTCATTATGAGATTGGTGTTGTGTAAAGTCAGAGCAGTAGAGGCAGATGACTCAGTGACAGGAACTATTGAAGATGAACAGAGAGCCAGGCAATACATTCTTTCTATTCTGTGTTTTGTTAACCTGGCTGACACACAAAAAGGAAACGGGGTCTGAAGGTTTCTGGCTTGTTAACCAAAGTATTAATCATTTAGAAATTGCAAAATTTAAGTTAGTAATGTGGTTTCTGATATTCTGAACATGACTTGACTTTTTATAATGTCCTGTTTGAACTGGAACCAAAATTAGTTAAGGTAGAATTTCAGAAGCTAAACTCCACTGACTTCCATTATGATCTGAGCACCTGTCTTCCTTAGATGCTTTTGAAAATTTCCACCTTAATCTTCCAAAGGCATGTTTAATACTCAAAATGGCAGAAGTCGTAGCCAGAACAGCTTCCAGCTAGAGATGTGGTAGGAACATTATGCACAACATTTGCTAATACAGGCACGTACAGGCCAGCAATAGTTCCAGTATCTCTGCCAGAAAGCTAATGAGAACATATTTGGCCATAAACTTTCCTCTGACTTGGGCAAGGGCATATCTAAATTCCAGTTGTCTCGTGTCCACTAGCTGTAAAATGGAGGTATCAAAGCAACAGTGCCAGAATAAAGTGTGATTTCTTTAGGGTTTGCAGTGAGAGACCGAGACATGATAATTGAACAAACCTGTCCTGGGCTGTATTTGCATAGGCGGGTATATGTTTTTCTTGAGTGAATGGGCTGGTTGTGTGTGCCAAGTGCTCGCCACGTATGTGATAGGCCAATGAGGAAACGCAGCTCTGTATGTTCCATTCAGAGCATGTTTGGAGGGGAAAAACTTAATGCAAAGTGCTGTCTTTTCTATAATAGTCCAGGGAGAAATGGTCTCTCACCCAAACCCTCGAAACACAGTGAACCTGTCAAAGGGTGCACCTCCACTGTTCTTGTGGCCCTTGTTCATCCAAAACTAGAAGCCTTTTTTCTTGCATAACATCCTTTTGCCCTAGGCAAGTGATGGAATTAGAATGGGAGTTAATTTATCTCACTAAGGATCTTGGAAAAGCATGCCTCTTTCCTGATGCTCTCCTGGCTTGTGATCTATCGGACCTTGACCTGTGAAGATAGGGAGCCAAAATGGGAGGTGTTGTTCAAGAACTCCCTGAATGGGGAAAACTTGCTCTCCTGCTTTTGAGCTCTAACCCCCTTCCTTCCCAGGCCCTCTGCCGATATATTTTAAGATGACCTTTAGAACCTGTGTTTCAACTCTGGCAAATCTCCACCAGGAGTCAGCATTGCCAGATTAAATGTTGCGGGATGTATAACTACTCTGTAAAAATCAAAATGCAGTATGCAGTGATGATCAGCTATTAAAGGCTTTCTTACAGATGCCTGGTCTCCTGCGAAGCCTGTGGAGTGTGTTATCTGGGCCCATGCTACCTGGGAGACAAGAGGTGCTTGGAAATTAATGGGTGCCTGGAGTTCTTTCCCGGCTGAAATGTAGGTCTCTTAAATTGCCAGAGCTTCTCCATGTTGCCCGGGCGCACTCCCAAGGCTGCTGCTAGAGTGAAGAGGAGAGAATGGCTGTTGCCCTTCTGCTGTGAAGAAACCATTATCTTCTGCAGTTTCGCAGCTGCACAAGGGACAAAGCAGAAGTTTTGTGATGCACCTTTACAAGGCCAATGTTTCAGAAAGCTGACAGGCAGCCTAAAATAATATTGTCCATCAGACCGATTACAGTAATACTGTAGCAGCTGGAAACGTTTGCTTTCATTCTTGATACAGTATGCCCAAAAGATGCTTTCTGCCAGCTTTATTGCCGTATGTCCCATGGCTGACAGGAGAGACAAGAAAGGAGACTTTTTCATAAAACCTTCAGATCATGATGACCGGTTCTTTAGAAGAATTACATTTAGAAAGAGGTAGATGTAAATATTAAAATGTAGAATTACCCAACTTCATGGAGAAGCAACCTTGTCATCCTGTTATTCTCCCTGCTGTATTGCTTGTTAGTTTTCATTGGTGAATGGCTAAGTCATTAACAGCTTAGAGGGGAAACTCTTCAGATCAGGGATATTTTTTCATTTGCAGCATACTTAAATGTCTGGAAAGACTTCCATCAACTGCTATAAGACTTAAGTAAAGTTTTGATGAGTGGAATGTAGTACTGTAGATGCGCCAGTGCAAAATGCTCTCATCTGATGTGCCAGTCTCCCAGTCAGCTGAAACTACTCAGTAGATTTCAATTATCTGCTTTTTGAATTAAAACTACAGGAATATCTAAATGGCACCATTCAGTGCTGTGCAAAAATAGCTGCACAGCCAGTTTTGGGTAGCAGAATAAGCATAATTGTATTCTGATGCAATTGTGTGTGCTTTGGGGCAGTCAAAGGGTTTGAAAAGTTATCATTTTCACCTATGGTTTGCTGACCCTTAGCTGGACGTGGTTACTGGTGTGTAAGCGCGCCTGTATGTACCTGACCTGTTTTGTCTGTCATTGAAGTGGACAAGTCACCTTCCTAGTGTGGCAATCGTAGGCCTCTCAAACTCTGTGTGTCACAGTATCTTTGACTGTTTTCTTGGTGTTCCAGCTGAAACCTTACTCATAAGTGGGCTAGAGGTGCTTTTTGTAGTGTATGTATAAGCATGTTTAGAACTTGCCTGAATGTTCATACCTGATACTGGCTTTTAAGGTCTGCATGGACTTAATTGGTTGGAGGTGTTTGAAGAATTATAAACCTTGGATTTATAGGAATGGTTATTATGTTGTTCCCCTACACTGGTGTTTGATTTATATCTGCAAGAGTCATTCCCAGAAGGGATTCAACTAGATTTCTCTCCCGGATTTTTAATTTAATTGACGATTGTTTACACGAGTGTCCTTGCCAAAGTGAGGTGATTTGGCAGTCCTCTGGAATGTAAAGGTTAAGTATATTGATGTAATCTTTTCCCAAAGGAGCTGTTCTTTCCGAGGCAAAGCATCATTGTTTTTGTTCTTGTGTCTGCAACTTTGTTTACATGGGTTTAATTGAATTTTGTCTATACTGTACTGTGAGTGGGAGATGGCAGTTTCATATAGTTCTTCCTTCCTGGAGTACGGATTTTTGGACTCTCAGTTTGTTTATGAATCCTGAATTTCCCTGAGCAGTAATTCTTCAGAGCTTTCAATGTGGTAAGTACTGAAAATAGGGAGAATCTGTTCTGCCATTATGCACACAGTCTATAGGAGCTATTCATAGTGATGGTAGGATCTTATACCCTTGTCTTCATGTGATTAGTGCTGTACTTAGCTTACAAATAAGCATATCTGAATTGTTAACTTACAAACAAAGTATATAAACCGTATTTATTTTAACATGCAAACAAGCTTGTAACAGTCTCAGCTTTAAAATCATACATTCCTGGAGCAATGTGAATATAAAACCAGAATCTGTAACTTTGTTTTCAGAAATCATAATTTTTTGTAACATAAATTTTTTTGTATTTTTTTTCCCACTTATGCAATAAGTTTGGGGTTTGGACCTGTAATTTTTGAGTAAGCTTTTTGTTGCCACTTGGGAATTGAACAGCAATTGGAACACGGTAACTGAAGTGTTCTTTCATCTGTTTCAGCGTGGATGGGCCTTGATCAGAACAGCAGGTCTGGATGGGTCTCTGAGCTGCTGAATAGCTTGCTGAGGATCTAAACTTCACAGCTTCTTCTGAACTGTGTGCTGGCCCTGCCGATAGGCTGGAGCCCAGTACACCCCAAAGAGATGATTTTGTAATTGCAAATGAAATTGGTGATATGAGTCTATCCATTTATTTGTCTGGTCACATCTTTTATTGGCTATTGTGTTTCTATTTTCTGTAAATTCATCAACAATTTTTCTCACTCATCCTTTTTGTGATCCATATCCAGACAAAGTGATCCATAGAGCAGAGAATGACAGCTGTATTCTCGTTCTGCTTAGTAATTTATCTCCCTTGTGTCCATTCTGCTGGTCTTAGTTGCAGAGATGATGATGATAAAGCAGGTGCCTGTCCCTGGGCTTCTAATCATACACCTGCAGAATCCGATCTGATGGTTCAGAGGCAAAGTAGCTCCTACTGTAAAGTGCAATTATAATGGAGATAAATCAGAAATTAATGTGATCCTCATAAACTTAAATTAAAAATACCTTCTGCTATTTCTTCTCCTGGCAAAGTGCTTCTTCCTGATATACCTGCCCAACACATGGACTCAGTGTTAACAAGTGAGGCTTCTTTTTAGATATTTCTCATTCCTTCTTATAATGTCAAAGTTAGCAACAGATTTCCTGTTATTTTGTTTTTCTTTTCCCTCATTCCTGCAGGACTCAAGTCTTAACTCAAGGATTTCTTTTGATCCATATAGACCTTTAGGAAATTAATTTCAAATATTTGATGTTCCAAATATTTTGTGACTCCTAAGAGTGTATTGTTGGACATATTGCTGATAGTTAAAAAAGCCAAGACCCAGCAGCCACAGGAATTTATGCCCGTTATGGAAAATCTAGCATGATTTCTTTGGTATGGCAATACCAAAAAGTTTGCTGGCATACCCAACTAAAGTACTTATAACCATATAAAGGGAATGCCTTTTAGGAATTGGATTAAAACACAGACATAATATTTTCCATCAATTAAACGCTGAGAAATCCCAGACATACAGTGCTGCAAGTGAAATTAGATACCTTGGGAAACCTATTCCAAATGGAAATCTAATATGTGGGATCCTGACTCAGTCACCACTCCCTCAGTTTTTTACCCTCCCAAAAATATATTTGGATACACTAGTAATGTAAATATAGTAACATTATACCCAGTAAATATGCACAGATTGGATCATACCGGCTGCACTAAATGTAGCTGTAGACAAACTACAAACTTGCCTATAGGTATTTTAAAAACCTGCCAATAATGCAGATTTACCTGTTTTCCTATGTTGCTGCAGATGTGCAGCGCTACTATTTGTGGAATCATTTTAGCAAAGTGTGTATTATTTATAAATGGAAAATGACGGAGTTTATGGTGAGCCTGCTGTCACAGTTGTTTGCCATATGGGAATTATAAATAGGACGGGGTAATCATTGATGTGCTATGCTTTTGGCACTGTGGTCGTTTCTGACCCAAAGAGAAGCCACAAGAGATAAATATATGAAGGTCCCTACTGGCTTTTTTGTGTGTAGAAATATTTTGTGTTTTGGTTCACTCCCTGCTTAAGCTGCAAGCTAAATAGAGTATTTTTAACAACGTCCTTTACATGCTTCCACAGCATGGCTCTTTTCAAAACAGTTTGCCCCTAAGTGTTTTGGGCAGTTCTTCGTTAGGGTAGTAAAATTAGCACGTAATTATCAGTACTGCTTGCCAAATGCATTTGAGAGCCCTCCTCTAGAATATCCAGGTGAAGAACCGAACACCCAAAGTTTTAGGCCTGTGGTGCCACTTGTTTTAGATGTAATCTGAAATAACTGCTTCTGAGCGCACAATGAAGTCTTCTGCAAATCATGTGCAAGAGGAAGTGGTTTCTGAACTACATGGACAGTATGCAGGCTTGGTTTGCAGTAATACCAGGTACAAAACAGCCATCCAAAAGGTACCGTTTACCTTCTGCTGTCCTAGTGGAGGTGGGAAAGAACAAGTAATGTTACTGAAGGAGCCATTGTTCTGTTTGACAACTCAGTGCAGCATTTTTGTTTTCCTAATTTTCACATTTAATTGATTCAATTTGAAAGTCATTCTGATTCTTTTTTTAACTTTTTAAACGCGATCTGTGATCTAGTTACATCCAGTTCTGCCTTTCCTTTGACTTTTGCTGTTTTCAACGATAACTGGTTTCTTCATTTGAATTTAGTTGGCAGCTCTATTGATTGATGTTCTTGGTAGAATAGAATCCAGCTGTCTTCACTTAACAGTATTATAATACAGAACAAACATTTTAGTCTGTGTCATCCGTGTAAACAGTCTGTGGTTCCAAAGCTGCGTAAGTTCATGAAGAAAATGCCAGTCCGTGCTTCTCTTTTGCTACGCTTACGATGTGGGCAGAAGACGGCTCTGGGTTTTCTTTTCCCTAAATCATTGCAGTAAGCTAGTAGGGTGATATGCCAGTTAATACTTTAATGAAGTATACATTAATGTTGCCAAATAAACAGCTTTTGAGGCGTATGCATATTATTATTGTGGGAAATGTTTCTACTGGTATATTAGATAATAGGTGCAATTTGAAGAAGGAACATGTAGTTCTGTTCGTCTCCACTCCCTGTGCATCCTTTGGGTGTGGGCATATAATATTGAAGTGTGTAGCTCAGCACATTTTCAATTCACCTGGTTGACAAGAAGTTGCAAAGCAGCATAGATTTTCTTTTGCTTTCCATCTAGTTCTGATGAACAAACCCAAGAGATTGTTTTTCTTAAGTGGGCTTTTTTCCCCCCTCCTCCTTCTTATTCTTCATAAAAGGTTTGTTTTAACACTGTACTTATGGGTAGTGCACCTTTGCAACCTTGTAACTATTGAACCTTTTGCACGAAGCTGTTTTTGCAGGTACAGAGAATATAGGAAATTAATACCTTCCAGGTGTGGGCATGAAAACACATTTCAGGTACGTATACAGTGTTGTTAGCTGAGGAGGGGAGTGCTTAGTGAGAGCCTGTGTATCCATGTTCTGATGCACCAGGATTTGAAAGATTGGATAGAACATGGGAGTTTAATCTGTAAATTTTGGGTTCCCAGAGGTGCAAGGCTTCTTGCTTTGTGGTCGTTTCCTGAGCTTGCACCAGGTCTGTACCACTTCACAGCAGAGTTTCTACTTTCCGTGCCCAATGGCTGATCCAGACATTCTTAGGCGGACCTGATTTTTTTTAGTTTCTATAATGTTGTTTCCAGCACTTCTCTATAGGGAGGTCAGCTAGGCAAATGATCAGTAGAGCTTACAATTCCCTATGATGAGTGAAAAAGCACTCTAAATGGCCCTGTCTTTTTAAAAATCCACTTTAATGAAATATTCTCAAACCAGGGAAATGCATATAGAGGAGGAGTGTAACAGCTTGCTCTTTATCTCTAAAAACTGCAGTCTTCAAGATAGGATACCAGACGTTGCTTTTGTTGAACAGGGATTTTTATCTTCCTATCCAATCACCCCCTACCACCAGGCTTTAAAATTCCTGTTTCCCTGGTCAGAAAGCTGGTTCAGACGCTATACCTGTGGTTTCCCTTGTATTCTGGATCTTTTCACAGAACTTGGTTTCCATAGTAAATGCTTTTCAAAAAAAGCTATGGTTCAGTAAAAGCACTCTGTAGTCCTTCATTTTATAAAGGAGTGCTCTCATTAACTCACTGTTGAATAACTCTTACAACCGTGGTTCTATTTGAATTCTACTCCAAATGTTCCATTACAGGCCACCTGACACCTCATGAAACACATTATAAGCTCCATTGCTGAGTTTCTGATCTCAAGTCTTAGTCCTCAAACTATTTTATCATACTTATATTTGAACAAAATATGCTAACTGAGACAGCAAATGAGGGCCCGCATTTAGCCACATAGTCTAGAAACCAGGAGAAAGGATTAGGAAATATTTACTGTTCAAAAAACTAGTGTTTTCCAAACTTTCTGGAACAATGTGATGTGAAGCTTTTGTTTTCTCTGTGTTGCCTCTTTTAATTTTGAAAAGCTTCCTGTTTTGTCGAGACACCACCACATTTGTTATCAGAATTAGAGAGGGGAAGATGCGCGCACCACCCTGATTCAGGGAGACCTTCATTCCTGTCTGTCTAACCTAAACAGCAACCATCAGACAGCATTGGGATTGGTTTCACAGATACGGAGGAAAACTCCCCAAACCCAGTAATCCCAGTTTAGGAACAGTAACTCAGTTAGCGAGAGACCTGAAGACATACGGCATTGTCAGTGACAATCCTGTCCCTCTTTTGTGCATGTGCCTTTTGCGTAGTGATCTTGAACATTGCTTCCCTGCAAACCCCACGGCTACAAATACAGCTCTCGAAGGAATGTAGCTGACATGCACAAGTAGGAGTGCTGTGCAGACAGCACGGTGTCATATCCTGCAGCGCATAATCCTAAGTCTTGTAAACCCTCTGTACACCATCGGTAGTATTGTGTTGCCTTTGCCACCCCTTTCCTATTTATTTATTTGTCTTCCTCAGTTTGGAAACCAATTAGGTCTTTCTCTAGTGAGATTTTTCACCTTACTTAGCAGAGTGAGAAGTGTACAGGCATTCAGCTGCTCAAGCTACCAGTGTCTTTGCTAGATTTTGGATCATATCAGTAATCTGTCACATTTCCAGCAACAAGCACATGAAATGTGGCAGAACATTATCTCACAATTTTGAATTATTGTATCCTACTCAGTATCATGGTACATGAGATAATTACAAACTGAGATGTTACCGTGGTATTGGTAGGACCAATTAATGCCAAGGTGGTGCTTCCTTAGGTTCCCCTTCTATTTTCACGAGAAAATGAAAGCGAAAAGGAGCGAGGTGGCTGGGTGTGAAATAACTTGAATCGGCACTGCAAGTGGTGAGAACAAGTGTTTGAGCCTTTAAAGGAGAAACGAACAGCCTGAAAGTTTTCACCTGACATAAGATCTCTACAAACAGTGATTTTTTACCCTTGCTGCATGGTCATCAATGTTCTTAAAGTATTTGTGATACACCTCTAAAGTTATATCAGACCTGAGGATTTGTTGTAGCAGTACGAAACATATTCTGATTTTTCTCCTGACAAAGATAGCATCCTTTTCACTTAGGAAAATGACAGACCTGCCTACCGTTACTGTGCCAGCTGAAACCCCCGTGCGAACCCCAGCTGCTCCGTCTTTCATACAGGAAGACCACTGATCCTGCATGGATTTTTGGGGCCAGATTTGAGATCTAGTTCTTGTGTCAGAGAATCTGGGTCTTTTTTTATAGGCTTTATAATTTTTCCCTTTCAATTTCATCATACAAAAATTCAGTGTATTTCTTCCTTCTTAATACTGTTAAACATTTTGCAGGCTTAATTTAAACATAATGATTGCTTGAAAACATTTGTTTTCTTATTTGGTTGACAAAACCAATGAAGCATTTATATTGCAATGTCTTGGCATGTTTTCAGTTTGGGATCACTAGACAACTAAAGAGGGAAGGGCTAGAGTTTGTAAGGCAAAAATAATGTGCTTATTTCCCCTTATGAAACTACGCATATTGCTCTTTGCAGAGTACCAGCCTTAAATGGAAATGAAGTCTAACATAGAATAAATGCTTTTGTCTAGCTTTGAATGCTGTATGGCAAGGCTAACATTTATATAGATGAAACAATTGAGAAGGGAAGATTAGGTAGAAAGAAGTAAAATGTCTAGGGCTTTGGAATGGTGTCTCTTTCCTGTAACAGGTCAGTGCCCATCTGAAAGCTTGCTGTGGGTTGGGAGGGTCTGGGGGGCTGCCCTCAGAGGCTGTTTCAAGGAGGTCATTCCTTCTAAACAAAGTGGCTTGCAGCCCTGAGGAACACAAGGCACTCCATCCCCAGGAGTGGTTACTCCTCCCTTCTCTTAACCATTCTCCTCAGAGATCTTTAGGAGTTTCTAGAGGCTAGTTCATATGTGTAATTTCTCTCCTTTTCCCAGGCGACTTTAAGATGCTGACTGTAAGCATGCAAAGATAACAGAGGACCCAGAATTACCTCCGTTTTTCCCTCCTTGTATTGCGGAAAAATGCCCAGTTCCAAATTCAAATACAGTTAATGTCACTTAATAGGCTGGCCCTACCAGCAAGCTGTGGGGACCCTTGCTATGGGATCTATAGCATACTGCAGAATGTTAGCAGACTGTCTTTACCACAGGCACTGATAACATTCCTAACTTTGAGGGCAACTGCGTATACTTGCTAGTTTTTGGAAATGGCTCTTCTGTCCTGTGCGTTGTTGACCGTTCCTGTGGTATGCTTGATTTTGAGTACAGAGCTTTCAAGGTTCTGTTAGCACCAGGTCCCATTTGCTACTTGTCTCCTTCTCACTTCAATACTGGGTGGAAATAGAGCAGATGTATCATAGCTACTGAGGAGAGTCGAGAAGCTGTTGTGGAGAATGCTGTATTTTCTCATTCTCTCAAAAGCGAGGCTCAGGAAGATTTGTCTAGTGGTTTATATTGTTTGGAAACATGCTACAGGAAAATGTAATCTTTCAGTAATTGCTTCTATCAGAATACCCTGTGATTTTTACCATACATATCTTCTGGATGATTTTTCAAAATTATTAATCAGAAGGTTGTGAAGCAAAAATCATGATGATTTTCTGGGTAAAAATAGTATGAGTCCTCTCCGTTTTTCACATTGAGGTAGGTTGCCCTACCTTAGCAATTTCACATTGGTAGTTCTCCTCCTATTTGATAGTAACTTCTGTGCATTTTGTATTGTATTAACTATCTTTAGCAGTGCTTCAGAAGCTTCCTCCCTCAGCATTTTGGTACAGATCTCATCAATATCTCTGAACTTCGTATCTTCTTCACCTCCTTTTGAAGTTTTCTTCAGTTCTTCTATTAGAAGTGATCCAGCTTCCATTCGTCTCAGATTTGTTAAAAAATGCTGTCATCTGTTCATTCAGCACGTTGCAGCCATTTAGTCACCTGCACAAGAGCTCGTTTCCATCCCTCATCTGGTGTTATCTTAGCAGTGGGCAGTCTGTCACTTTGTCTTTGATCGGTGAATTGTAGAGGTTCTTCTCTCTGCTATAATTCTGGTGATGACATAGAGAAACTTAACATACCTTGGTCTTGTACAGTCTTTTTCATCTTTCCCTTTTGATTGATATACCTCCTATTTCTTTTAGTAATTATTTTCTCGAGGTTTTTATTCTTTGGCATGGGAATTTTTCATTGTTTCATACCCCACCTCACGCACCTCTCAGTTTCACTTGACAATTACCCATCTGTCCCAGGTATTGCAGAACACCTGGTTCTTTTATACGCAGGCCACAAAAGAGCAATGCTCCAACATGCTGGATTAGGGCTGTTTGCCCCAAAACTGTGAGCGACCCCATTGGTTTCACCAGGACTGCTCAGCTGTGGACAGGAGGCATGGTTTGGCCCAATGTACGCGGTGTATCTTACCTGCTGCTATCATGCAACTTTTTGTGGATTGTGTAATTGTAATAGGCTTGTTGAACAGATGTAAAGTGTAACAGTTCTGATGATGCACTTCAATGCAAAATACAAATCAATTTCAGTTGTTCATGCTAGAGAGCAGATAAATTACTCTATTAAAATAGAAAAAATACTATTTTGGGGAAGCAGTTTCCAGTCAGTAAAAAAAAACCAAAAAAACCAAACTCTGTCCTTCAGCTAAAATGAATAGAATTATTAAAAGCAGCAGATACCTTTTTAAATTATTGGACACTTAAAAAAAAAAACAATCAACAAACAAACAAAAAAGCAATAACCTGTATTGAAATTCAAGTGTCTCTGTTTGTTGTAGCTTGTAAAATACATGCTTGCAATATATTTGCTGTGGAGTCAAGAAGTTTGTGTTTTAATAACTGGGGTATGTGTTAGAACCCGACTACAGATGTGCACTGAAGAACAGCTGCTATGTACTAGAGGTAACCTCCCCAGCTATAGCAGCCTTAAAGTAAAGATTAACGATGTCTTAAATTAGCCTTGATTCTATTAGAAATGTCCCTCATATTTCATGCTCTGGAAAGGGATATGGGGAAAGGATGTCATAATGTTTCCCTGTTCTTTGACAAGCCTTTCAGTAGCCCTGTCACAGATCCTTTAAAATTGAATTGAAATAATCAGAAATGATGTGCCTATGTGAAAAATGCTTGACGGATTCTTTTCTGTAAGATGGGTGTATGCTAATGAGTTTTAAATTATGAGTTTAAAATTATTCTTATCAAGCAAGTGGTAGTAGCTCAGATTAATTTACTAAGATAGAAAATGAGAAGGTTTCTAAATCCTTTACCTGTTTTGCTTTCTAAATAGGATAAAAAAAATGCTGTCTCGAGCTAAATTAATACAAATACAGGTTATAAAACCGGGTTTTATATGAAGCAATAGATCATTCCCTATAGGTGGTCTGCCCTATATGCTTTGCTTTGTAATCAAATTCATCAGCTTAGAATCCTGCTCTTCCCCCTTTTAAAGTAAAAGATGGTACTGTGCAGGTGTTCTCCTGTGAACTTGGTGATTATTAGTAAAACAATGCTCTCAAATAATTATCTTCCTTTGTGAGTGAATCATCTTCTTATTTTGCTTCTGTTAAAGTCTAATATCCTTCAACAGTGTCACTTTATCATGTCTGATAATCAAAATTATGCAAAGGAATTATCTGTGTGGATTTCATGCCCAGGAACTGTATCATCGTTTATTTATCCCTCTGAGCAGGTATGCCGTGGTTTGTTTGTTTGAAGTACAATAGTTGAGGCTGTATTGACTTTTGAAAATAGATCATTAAAGTTTATGTTATCCTTAAAGTTCAAGCCTTAAAAGCCATAATCAGCTGCCATTTATTTGTCACTAACAGCATCAAAAGTAATGAATTTTCTTTGATAATTTTAAGAATGTAATGGTGCCGTGGGGGAGGACATCTGGAGTGAAGGCTGCCGGAGTGACTCTTAGTTTCATTAGAACAATAGCATTTGAGCTGTAAAAAACAGTTTGCCAGCTACCGTCAGAATACCAAGAAGTGAGAAATGGGACAAATTAACATCAATCTACTAGTACGTGATCAGAGGGTGTGTTAGACTCGCCAATATTGCTGTTCTGGAGCTCAGTATTAATCTGAGAAGGAACTGGAGAAAATGCGATATGCACAGTATTTAGGAGCTGTCTGTTAAATACTGTGCTGGAAAAGAGGGAGCCAGACAGGCTTAGAAGCCCATGTAAGCTGTGGCTTCAAGACTCATTCTGGAGAGAGGCCTAACACGGAACTTTAATTGTCTTAGAAAGCACGTCTGGTTCTAAGCTTGTATTTCCCATTGAGACATAGAAAACATGCCAGATCTTAAAATTTTTCTCGTAATAGCACAAATACTCACCAGTGCAAAGCTGTATAAATAATGTATACACTCACAGGAGCAGGAAATATGCTGCTGATCAGACAATGTCAACTTAGATGAATCCTGTCCTGAAAGCTGTACTTTAAATGTGAGCAATAAAACCACTATTGACATGTGGCACTACTGACTGAAATGTCAATAGTTATAAAAAGAATATTTCATAACACAGAATCATTGCTTGGTTTGCTTGACTGGACAGATGCTTCTCTTTCCCATGAAGGAAAAATAATTTCCATATTAGTTCTCTGAATGCCCAGCACAGTTTATTTGTCTCACTGAAGCTCACATTCTTAATCTTCATCATATTCTTGAAACTAGGGAAAATTTGTTTGCTGGTCTTGTATAGCGTAAGAGGGGGTTTTGACACTGGGCATGACCTCAGACGATTTAAATGTTGGCATACTTACAGTTTGCTCAATCTGGAAGTGAGTGTGGGGCAAATTCAATACATGAAGCATCCTCAGCCTTACGCCTTAGCTCCGTACGTGTGACTGCTTCAGTTGTTCTCTGGCAACTATGACTTAGACACAGCTTCCAGAGTTTATAGGCAGAAGGGACAATTTTGTTTGGCTTGCAGAGTATTACATTTCCCCGGTTATTCTTAAGCATAGTTGAAGCGTTCTGTTTCTCAACAGATTAGAGCATGTGCCGTAAGCAGAGAGAAAATAAAAGAGGCTAAAGTGCTATTAATGCCCTGGGCATATGGAGTGGCAGAGGATCCACTCTGATATGCCCATATCATCTCGACTGTGTTGAACCATTCCTCAGGAAAGAGCCAGAAAACCACTAGGTTCCTTCCTGAGGCTGCTTCTGGCCAGACACATTTGTGAGGAAGATTCTGAGCCAGAAATCTGTCTTGCTTCATCTCACGCACTGCTCACTACTACCCTTTCTTCTGCCTTGGCCACCCCTGATGATTCAAAAGAGGGCAGAAAGAGAAACCCAAGGATTAAAGAAACAGAACGCCACCATTTGATCAATGTGCCTCAGGAAAAAACTGTTACTTATCCCTGGTACATAACTAGCTAAAGGCCTGAAGCCACTGGTCGCGTCAGTCATAAATTTGCTGGGGGAAGCACGGAGGCTTGGAGCATTCTTATTAGTTCTCATTTTGCTTTTCTGTGGCAATGCATGAAAACAGGGCATCCCTGTGAGCAGCGCAATTCTTCTGCAAATGACTATATGCACTAAATTTTAGGAACTGGACCCAATACTCTGTGCAACTCAGTTGTTGCCCCATAAAACTGACTAAAAAGGCTACAGGCCAACAGCTTTTTAGACAAGTAAGAACTTTTCCAGTACTACTAAGGGATTTTTCAGAAAGGGACTAATGCGCTTACACAGTTCTGTCTACTCTCAGCAGGCCTCCAAACGGCACCAGCACCTGTCCAGCTGGCAGCCGGCGTCCCTGCATCCAGGCGGTTGTTTTCATTTGTCACCAGCAGGATGTTCAGTTGTTAACTGAGCAACTTCACAAGGGCTGTTTCTGTGCTACTGAAGCCCGAACATCAAGCTGATAAGGAGCAAAAGGACTTTTGAAGATTCCAAAATATGCTCAAGATGTTGCACTACAACCAATGCGATTCTCCTTGAGTTAGGTTTACAGGAAAAGGCAGTTCTTTGGGGAGCCTGTTTATACCAAAAAAAGATTATACGATGATGATCCTTAAACAATTGCTTCTTTGAGGATAACTGATATCTTGCTGGTTTTTGTGCTACTGAGAACCATCTAAACAGTAAGTTTTACACCATCCATTGACATTTCCCTGCCAAAAGGGATATACTGAACAATACAGAGCTGCAGGTTTTGGTAAGCAACACGGGCCAAAAATAGCCAGGTAAGGTTATGCATGAAAAAAGAGAGCTCTAACAGCTTTCAAACAGTTCCTGCTTTCTGGCAACATTAATGTTAGGACATTGTAGAAAGATCTGATGCTGTGATCTAAGGCAACTTCAAAACTGTATAGATTAGAATCTCCGAGATCAAACAGGGACTCGGCAGTGGCAGCGTGATCAGTAATCCGATGTCAGTCACTTCATAACCCCATTTTAGGTGTAGAGAAAAGAGGGATGCTGCTAAGTCCAGTTCGATCTATTTCTTGATAACCCTGTAATCTTTTCATGGACCCACTTGAAGTTGGTGGCAGGTGATTAATTGGCCGTAATCTCATCTTTCTAATCACTTCAATTTTAAAATGTCCTGATGTTACCTTACACTTTGAAAAGCAGCAAATATTATATCCTTTCAAGGGATTTCAAGGTCAGAGGAAACTGGGTGACAATCCAGTTGACTACATCTTTAAAATCTTTTACTGCCAACGGCATACCTAGCTGATGATAATGACTTTGGACTTACCTTTCATCCAGATGAACCCCAAAACATTTTGTCAACTTGTACTTCATTTTGCCAGGTGCAGAACAGTAGCAGCTGTTTGGCAAAGCACAGAAACCAGTTCAACAGTTGTGGATAGTAATGTACTTAATTGGAAGTTGTGGGGTAGTTTATAAAATGGCTTGATTAAGACGTATAGCTGCAGGCCCGCACTGCACAAAAGCACACCTCCTCAGCAAGAATTTAGGAAGGTATTTTGTCTGAAGCAAACTGGTATGATTGCAGGGTCAGCATAGTAGCAGTTTTAAATAGATGAAAAAGAGGCAGCTTAATGAGGACAGCCTCCGTTAGATTCATCTTCGACAGTGTGCTACTTGGAGGGCTAGAAATAAATGAAGATTAAAATACTGCTAAATCTAGAGGGGGAAATGTGTTAAGGAACAGTAATTTTCTTTTTGTGGGTGTTGCGTATACCAATTAGAAACCCCTTAAAAAGTGATTGTCAATAGGGTGGACAGAACTGTGATTTGTATTTTAAAGATTATTTAGAGTTGCATTCTTCCTGCACTTTTTTTTGGATGTATTTGGTAAACAAGGCTGTTGTGACTGCTGCACCCGCATGGTTTCACGTATGGTTATTGTTGTGTAAGAAGCCAAAAAGGCAACAGTGCAGCTTTCCGACACTCGGAACTTGTGTGTTTTAAACTCTTGTTGCATCTAGAGCTGCAGCCCTAGTATGAGCTGGGAGCTGAACACTTCACCTGCCGTTAGGAGATGTGATTGGGTTGCAACTGGAGAAAGGCTTGGCTTTCAGTACCACCTGCTTTTTCCCATTTACCAGGTAGCTTCTGTCACCTTCTCTGGGCAGGGCTTAACTCCTCAGAGGAGCTACTTAAATGTTGATAAGAAATGAATTTTCTATAGGTGTTTGAAGTACTGAAAAATGCTTGAACCTTTCTAAATGTTACTGTTATCTATTTGAATCAACACAAGGTTTCCTAAACATTTTAAAGAACTTCTTTCATTAAAAGCATATGAAAACTTCAGAAAAAAAACAATTAAAATATGCATGATTATGTAAATTTACACTGACAGTCTAAGCCCATTTTTTAAGCAAAAACATATGTGGAAAACTTAGCTCTGGGTCGTTTTAACAAAGTGAAGAAGCTGTCTCTGCTAAAACTGAAAAGGCCCTGGACGATTTATTGAAGTGGTTTTATATCGCGTTTCTTTTCCAGTAAGTAAAGTTTTCATCTCCATGGGAGAATGCAGCATGCAGTCATTTCCCTGCAAGAGGATTTGCATGCAGTTGTGTATGTGACAGCGACAGAGCAGTGGGTAAAGGCCGTGCCTTGTAGTGGTTTGACAACTTCAGCTTCATAACAACCCTCTGTGGTTATACCTCCTTCAGACAGGGGGTAATTACATGACACATTTTCTTCTTTTAAGAGCATTTTTTCCTCTCTGCTATATAGGGAAGGAAGGTGGTGGTTACATCCTATATTTATTATTCAAATCTTAAATTTTGGCGATAAGCAGGTCTCAAAATTCTTCCTGAATTAAACCTAGCCATGCAGCTTCACTTAGGCAAGAATGCAAAACATGACCCAACAGTCTGCAGAAATGCTCCACACTGACATCCCAAGTTAGGACAACATAAACACCCTTTTTTAATTAGTTACATTTAAACTGCTTCTGTTTGGGGGTGTCTTTGAACAAGTAGTTAGGAGTAGTTATTGGTTCATCTTGGAAGCTGAATTTATTACTTTGCTCTGTAGGTTTAAAAAGAGGTGGTAGAGGAGAGCTTTTCAATGTTTTCTGTCCTGTGCTTAGAATACTCAGTTAAATACTGGTTCCCCGATTACTGGTGCTAATAGCCATCATGGGTGTTTTCCCTTTCTCTCTTAGCAATTTAACACACTTTTTTTTTTTTTTTTTTTTTTTTTTTTTTTTTTGCCTAGCGGAGGTTGAAAAGGTTGCTAGAAACAGTTGTTTCCCACCGATTGTTGCAGAGGCTTGTGGTTAGGCTAACAAGTTGAACACCTTTTATATCGATGCAACACAGAACGGTACCTGATAAGGTTACACAATATGTTAGCGTCTTTAAAACTAGCAATCTACCATTTATAGTTCCTGGATGTTTGAGTGTGGTTAGCATTCAAGTTTACGCTGTAGCAGACCCTTCGTGCTCACAGCTTCCCTCGGTTGTGGGGGGCCTCAGGGCTGGCACATCAAAGGCAGGTGAGAGCGCAACTGCCCTGGCTCGTTCTTATCTGTCGCGAAAGGGCCGGGGCGCATCTCGCGTCCTGCCGGTCCCCGGGCAGGGCCAGCTGTTCCAGCAGTGCTCTACCGCAAGGAGGAGCACACCGCTGCCCCGCACCGGGGGCTGCCCCGCACCGGCGGCGGTGGGGTCAGGGCCGGGCCCTCTGCGCTCCCCACCAGCGCCGAGGCTGAAATACAAATTTCCATTTTGCCAAAATGGCCACATTCCGGAGCCGCTGACACGCTGCAGTGCGGTTTTGGAACCACCCGCCTTTGGGGCACGTGTGCGGTCCCTGGGAAGGGAGGGCTGGTGGCTTTGCATGTTGAGTAGCAGGCCCAGCCATTGCCCGGGACCCACTCCTGGCTGTTCCCAAGAAAATGTGGCATGAAGGATGAATGCACCCTGTGGTCAGGGTCTACTTTGCAGGCCACTACTGAGTCTGAACCATTAATACATAAATTTGACACCTTCTGTAGGTCCTTGGACGCAGAAATTGAGGAAAGACTTGCCTGTAACCTGAGGTGTAGTTTCTCGCTCCTGTGAAGAGTATACAGTCTTGCGATGTTTTACAGGTATTTATCAAATGCTTAGTATCATAGAGCTTCTGGAAAATAGGAAGCATCCACATAAATCAAATTAAACCCTGCTGTACAAACCAGTGAGAGCAATTGCGCCTCAAGTAAACTGTAATACTGAGCTAAGTATTATCAGACTGGCGCATTGTCTTTGTGTTGTCATCAATATGGTGTCTGAACTCGAGTGAGACTTCCAGTATTGTGATAGTTTGGTAAGTTGGGAGGAAACGGATTTTGAATTGAGTTTTTATAATGAGGTCAAACCAAGACAGAAAACTAAAGTGCGAATGGATGTGTTTATACATCCACAAGTCAGTTAGCAGATGGCTTTAGATGGGGTATTGGTAACAAATAATAGACTATTTGAAGTATGCTCTTCTCACTTAAAATGTCTGATGACCAATCTTCTATAATTTTGTGTTGCAACCGTTGTAAGGCATTTATTTGTAAGAATGCAAAATCTGTGTCGCCTGCTTATTATTGAAGCCGTTTAGCACATCAGATGTCATTGCAGATTACCAGTTGCATTTCAGTTGGACTGGAAACAAATACAGATCAGTAATAATGTAATGCTCTGTACCTTAAGGTTAAATGTCTGACAAGACAACTAGCGCTAATGGACTGTGACATTTTTCAAGCCATAGGTCTGACATTACTTGCTGTGTCAGAGTGAAATGTTTACAACAGTCTAACTCCACAGTACAAAATATTAAGACATCATTCTTTTCTCCTGTGCGTGCTGCAAGTTTTCTGACTGCATAAATTCCGCAGCAGCAGCAGCTGCCCCAGGTGTAAAAGCAGCGTTTCCCAGGTTCCAAAGAGCCCTGAACAGCACAGTTAGTGGTATTTGATTCGGTCCAGGGTGTCCTGTAAGGTTTCTGTACGTTGCAACTTTAAAACGTGTGCGGTGGATAAAACTCCATGAACACAAGCCCATCTGTCCTGACAACTGCTGGGACCACGTCTGCCACTGTAACTTTTCTGAGCAGTATCTCACTATACATGTCGTCCTACTGGTAGGAATGGCTTAATGTACGTAAGGATGGCCATCCCAGATCAAAAACTTTGTGCCAGGGATACCTGCAGAATTTACACTACTGCACCAGATTAGCACTTGGATTTCTTTTTAAATAAGGAAGACTTAAAACAATATTTTACATTAATGGGGCTTGAATGACTAGACTGATAAATGGTAAGTACACCTGGATGGCTTCTAATCATGTTTAAATAATATCATACTGTATTAAGAACTCATTAAAGAAATAGGTAAGAATTAGCCATTAGGGGCCGTTTAATAACAGACTGTTTCAGTGTCCTCATCTCACAAAGGCTCTTTCTAAATATAGGGCTTTGTTTCAAATATTAAGATGCTTCCTCTGGCTTCTGTTTATCTGTTTTCCCTTGTCTTATTTTCATTAAATGCTTATATTTCTGATTAATTTATTATGAAATGTTATGTTCTGTCCCCTATTGAACAGCTTGTAATGCATCGATGCTTTTCTGCAGTTTTATATTTTGTGACACTCTCTTCCAGTGGCTAAGATAGGAAGTAGAAAAAATACTGGGTTTGTTAATGCAATTTTCACCAGTGTGAGGTTGGTTTTTTTCATAGGTTGGGGTTTTTTTCATAGGTTGGATTTTTTTCTGTCTTGCACTATCCCTCTTGTAACGTGGATGAGTGTGTATCAATGATGCAAAACTTCATCTCGCAAGCTGACAGTACGTTGACAGCTGATGCTATGGAGTATATGAGAATAACTGCGGCAGTGGTATAATGCTTCATACGTTCCAAGTAAATCCTGAGAGAATATGAACCCATCACCAGACAGATTTAAAATGTAAATGCTGTTCAGCTTGATTGTCAAGTCAACGACTATTAAGTGTATAGTCGTGTTATGCCAAGATGTAGCTTCAATACGGTTATTTTTTACTTAAAACAACACTTACAAATCCTTTGGGGGGGGGGGGGGGGGGGGGGGAAGGTGAACTTCACCAGCGGACGGGGAAAAGAAGGGAAGCGAGCTGACGATGCTATCGGCTATTTCAGAAGCGATGATGGTTATCGCCCCGCTCAGTTACGCGTGTGGCTGCCAGCCCCGACACCACAGCGCAGCCCCGCCGTTCCCTTCCCTCCGCTTCCCCTCCTCTCGAATTCACTCACCCCGAGCCGGGTCCCTGCGCGCCCCGTCTCCCCGGGCCAGCGCCACCCGCCCCGGCCGGGCTGCGGGGCCCTGCCCCCGCCGGGGCCGCACCTGCCCTGCCCTGCCCTGCCCGGGCCGCCGCCTCCCCGCGGCCGCCGCGGGCCCCCCGCTGACAGCGGGCTCCGGCGGAGCGAAAGGCCCCGGGGCGGCGGCAGCCGGCGGCGGGGGGCGGTGCTGCCGGGCCGGGCTCGCCCCGTGACCGACCGACCGCGCCGCCCCTCGGCGGCGGCAGGGGAGGGGAGGGGAGGGGAGGGAGCGAGCGGTGTAAACAAGGCGGGGGGCCGGGGCTGGCTTGATGTCAGCGGGTCACATGGAGCCTCATATGGGCCGGGGGATGGCGGCGCGGCGCGGCTCTCCGCTGGCAGGCGGCGGCGGCTGCTGCTGAGGCGGCGGCGGCGGTGGTGGTGGCGGTTCACGCCGAGGGCCCGGCCCGGCCCGGCCCGGCCCGCCTCCCCTCCCCGCCTCCCTGCCCGCCGCGCTCCGCTCCCCGCCGCTTCGCCCCTGACAAATGATGTGTTTTGTGCTCGCCGCGATGAAAGGTAGGCGCAGCCCGCGGGGAAGGCGGGGGGAAGCCCGGCCCGGGAGCGGCGGGGCCGGCTGGAGCGACGGTGCTCCGTGGCCTCCCCTCTCCCTCCGCCGGTGCCACCGCTCGGCGTCCCGCTGATGCGGGGCGGCCCCGGGCGGCCTGCGGGGAGCCGCGGGCCGGGGGCGGCGCTGCCGGTGCCCGTCCCGCCCGCCCGGTGCGGGGACCCGGCCGGGCGGCCCCCGGAGCAGGGGGAGGTTTTTAGGAGCTCTCGGAGGGATGGGGCGGCTCAGCCCTTCCCGCGAGCGGCGGGCAGCGCCCGGGACCGCCGCTGCCGTTCGGTGCGGGCGGGGAGCGGAGCGGTAACCCGGCGGAGCCGCTGCACTTTACACTGTCGCCTATAAGTTAGAGCATAAGAGATAGCTTATCTGCCGGCACGGCTCTTCGGAGGGAGAGGTTATCGTTAACGTGGTTGGGGTTGCATAAAGCGCAGCCGAGCTGTCGGATCTTTCGGCAAACCCTTGTAGAAAATACCTGCGGTAAAATCTGTCTCTGGCAAAGGCGAAAGAAAAGAACGTGGCAGCATCCTGTAGGTAGCCGATGGGGCCGAAATGGCATTTTAAGAGAGAGCTGCTCGTTTTTGAAAGGCTTTGGAATAAAAGAAAAAATCGGAGCTGCGTAGTGATTGTTTTTTTTAAACCTGAAGTTTTCCCTGCTGGCCGATCCGAGTCCTTAATGAGGGGCAATGTCAGACTGAGGAGAGTCAAACGAAGTTTTTGACGAGAAATCAAAAGTTTAGAGGTATGTTTGCAGTCTGCCCTGTTTCCTAATAAAATGAGGTCCACAGTAGAACTTTGCATTGCAGCATTTTTAAAGTCATAGTTGTTTGGTGTTTTTTTTTAAAAAAAAAGTCTAAAACCAGTAACCATCTTACTTAAATACGATATTCTTTCATAGTGAAGAGTATTACTGTTGACATTTGAATTTAATCCCCCGCAGTAAAATACTAAATCTGTACCCTTTCGAATATTTTCATGGACTTTGTAGGTAAAGTTTCTCTTTAAAAAAAAAAAGGTTATTTGGAAAAAGAAGATTGAATCCTGCTTCAGCTCGAGACCATTTCCTTTTTTTTTTTTTTTCCCACTTTGCAGGAGCAGGAGGTAATGGGCACCAATAGCAGCATAGTGTTTGAGGCACGGTAATTTTCAATTACTAGGCTTCCTTTTCTTCTTGGAGAGAAGCCTATGTGAATCAAAAGAAAAGCACTATATTCATTAATCATTAGCCATGCTGAATGTATTTGGCAAGAAAATGTAATTGGGTTGATTCAAATAGTTGCATTTGTAACAAAAGGAAATGCATTTTTTTAAGTGCGAACTATATGGATATTTTAGCAGTCCCTTAGAATTCGACATATTCTGATAAGAGTTTTTCAGCATATCCCTCACAAGCGTGTTAGAACCATGAAATCAAATAAACAAATGTAGAAAAAAGAAAAGAAGGAAAGTACACAAGTTAAAAAAAATTGGAGGGTGTATTTGCCTTGTATGCTTCTGCACAGAGACTTAAGGTGTGTTGTAAAAGAACAGGCAGATGCTTTTCAGCAACTCAACTTTGAAATTTATTATTTTTTTTTTTACTCTTTTGGGAGTTTTGTTTAAAAAAATTTCCACACTGATGTAAAAACTTGTCGGAGCCCAGCTTTTGGGTTTATAAGTGTAATTCTTAATGGCTTTATTGTGAAAAAGACTTAGGTCTTTGTACTTTTTACAGAATACTTCTATGGTATGTTTCGCTCGTGTTTCATACCTTTTAGTTTTCTAGTGCTTTGAAAAACTTTCTTGGTTCCTTGTCCTTTCTCTAATTTGCTGGATGAGGTTCAGCTGGAGGAAATGTGTTGTCGTTTGTCTTAAAGTGACCTCTAACTGCCATGAAATAATAGATCCACAATCCAGTATTGTGATTTGAGAGAAGTAGACCAGTAGCATAGGGAACACAATTTTATATAAGCTTGAAGGTACATGGGAAAAATGTAAAACGTGCAGGTGAATTGAATATTTTATTTATTCGCAGTGCTGTAATGGTATCTTTTGGTGCTTCTGATCTTTTACAGTTCTGAAGTGCAGAAAATTATGGTCTGCAAGAAAATACGGGATGTTACAGATTTCCCTATTGGATTTTTTTTTTTTTTAAGGGGAAAAAGAAGAGTATTAATTATTTCCCTGTTGCTGTTCAGTAGCCCACATTGACACCATGCAAAATTAATTCGCGAGTTGTCGTATCTTTCATGCAACATAATGTTCTGGCAAATGTGCTTGCTTTCGTTTTGAAAAGTCCTCAGTTTTCCAGACTATGTACAGGTTTGAGTAAAGATTTTGGCCAGCTGTCAGCACATTGATAGCTGCGCTGCTATGCTTAAAGAGCTGGAAAACAGACTAGACCAATGAAGAGGCTGGACATGTCCTTAAGACAGGTTGCGTGGTAAGAAATGTAACTTACTGGTTTCAACCAGAGAGGGAAGAGGGGGTTTTTCTATTTCTAAGAAAATAGGCAGTGGTGAAGCATCAAAGTTCATAATGACTAAGAAAGTATTTTGTAGACTGATGGGCTTTTAAAAATTATTTATCAAGTGTTGCGAGTCTGTGTAGAGGATTCAGGAAGCCTTGCATTCTTAGGTTATAATATATGCAGGCCAGTTAACCGGCTGATAGCTTTAAGGGAGAGTGCAGCTGTACATGCTTACCGGTAAAAGTTTGCAGAGAAATCAGATAATTTCGCCAGCATATTCATTGGTACAGATCTTATTCCCACAAGAGTCTTCACTGGCAGAAGCTTCAAGGTTGACTTCAAGGAGAATAGTACTAAGTGCTATGAATTGGTGAGCAAATATTCTGCGCTGGAGTAGAAACATGGATTCAGTTGGCATGCCAGTACATAACTGGAGGTGAGCCCAGGACGGGGGAGCTAGATTCAAAAGTGTGGTATTTTACCATGTTTTGGTACCTACTTTGTAGAGAGATGGGGGTGTATCAGGCCTGGTGTTGGTGAGAGCTGAAGTACTTGTCTTGTACTGTCATCAGACCCAGACAAAAGGGTTCAGTCTACTCGTGAGTTTATAATGCAAATGAACCTAGCAATAGTTTTACTATCCTTCATATGGACGTTTCTAAATAGAGATTGGTGGGAAGGTAGATGTAAACTTTTTAAGCTTTTTCTACCAGTGCATTTACTGTTAATGTAGAATGTAAGCTGCTAATCCTGATTTTTGCTGTGTGGACATCAACAAAGTTGAATCTGTTGCTGTTTTGTGGAGGATAACCCAGAGGAGTGGAACTAGTTGTTACTTGGTTGTAAGGAAAATTGTTTCACTCTGGGGGTCTCTACTTGGATTGTTGGGGTTGTAACTAGTTTTCCAACCGACACGATCTCTGAATGAAAACTCAGGCATTTAAAAATGCCTGTTTAAGGTAATAGACTGTTGTTTCCCTGATTAGTACACATGATTTTTGGATCTTACTGTATTTTTTCTGATGCCCCTCGCTGCGGTTGGGCAGATACGCAGGATTTCCCTTGCTGCCTGGCTGTAGCGCTGAAGGGAGCATGCTTTACGTGCAGCAACCTCCACGCTCTGCACTCGGCAGAGCCGGCTTGCTCGGAGGCCGGCCGGCTGGGGATTTATGCAGTACTGCTTACTGCGGGTGAGCTTTTCTGAGTCTGTCAAGCCTGACCTTTTGACGTGTTTTTTGTCATGTATCTTGGCACCAACCTGCCTGCATGGTGGTAATTACTCTGTGTTTTTCACCAGTAAACAACTGCCTGTGGAAAAATATCTTGCCATAGGTTTAAAAAACAGTTGCTTTACAAAGTGAAGTATGTTTAAATTTGCCTTCACTGTGGTGCTATTGAAAGTTAAATCCCATTTAGCAAATACCCTGGTACAGAACTTCTGTTGACTAAATATTAACAGAATCTGGCCTTTGGAATTGCTAGCTGAGAGGCTGGTTTTTTGCTGTTTTAATTTCATATGACTGATCTGAATGACTTACTTGTACCTAAGACATTTGTTGCATGACATTCACAGGATAAGATTGGTTTGAGGTTTATTGCTGAAATGTACTTTTCAGGCCCTTTGAAAGACTCTCAAGACTTGCAAATAAAAGAAGAGGAAATCTGTCTTTATGTCTCACCCTGTGATAATCAAAGGCAGTTGCATGCTCTGTACAAGTCTCACTTGGGGACACTCCTTTCGAGCACGGTGAATCTGTACGTCCTGTTTAAGTCAGCGAAAACTGTGGGTGCTGAACATCTCACTAGATCAAACTCTTTAAACTTACGTACAGCTCTTGCCTAGCTAAAACAGTGACCTTGGTCCAACTGGCTGGCAATACAATCTTAAAAGTAATTCTTCTATGATAATTCTGAATAATTGGGGCAAAACTGGAGTGGTCTGTGGACCCCACGCAAGGACTTCTGTGCCCTTTTTGGGAAGAAAAAAAAAGTCCCTGAAGGGATGAGGCGGTAGAGATGGGTAGTTCAGCATTGCTGGTGTTTGGGTTGTGGGCTCTGCACAAGTGTGAAATGTCATCATGTTTTATCCAGTGAGCTGATATGGGGGTCAGGGGGAGATGGCAGCTGGTTCAGCATGTGATGCACGGTAATGGCCCGCAGCTTCGCAGCTTGGCTCTGCAGTGGGGAGGTGAATGTTTGTATTGGCATTTATTAGTTTGGGGAATAGTGTCTAGAGACCTCGGTCAAGAACTGAGTCCTCTTTATATCGAGTGATCCCCAACGTGTATGGAAAAGACTGATTTCTTTACTTACTCCCCATTATAGAGAGCCCTGCATGTTTGTTGGGGGGTTTTTGTTTGTTTTTAGGATGATGTAGCACTCAATTTTAACCTTAAGGGGTTTTAAATCTTTCTTGCTTCTCTTGCCTACAGTACGGTATAGAAATGATAACTATCATGTACTAATTACTGGCATGGTTGTTAGTATTTCATCTTCACTGCACAACAGAATTCTAAATTGGTATATTTGTTTCTAAACTACACGTACTAAATCAAAACTGTCAAATCTTTGTGTCTCTCCTGAGTAGATACATGCAACTTTGTCTGACTTTGCAGTTCTCTATCTAGTATCACAGGAAGTTGAGATGCAGCATGTTCTTTTTTTTTTTTCTTTGCATCCCCATGAGATAAGTTTTTGTAGTGTGCAAAATAACTGCATGTGACAAGAATTAGTTATTAGAGTCAGACTTGATACATTTTAGAATGTTATTTTGGGGTGGTTTTTATTTGCAATGAGAGGAAAAGATAAATATTCACCTTTCTTGTGTTTATCTGTGAGCTGTAATTTGCAGTTACAGCTGATAACTCCTGAGATCAAGCAAGCAGTAGTTCTCTCCTTTTGTGATTTGTCTTTTCCTTGAGGACTGATATCTAAGGGATATGCACATAACTAATGGTGCATAAACTGTCTTCTAAACCTCTCCTTTCTTTTTGAAGATCAGTTTTTTCTCTTTTTTGCAGTAAACATTAACAGGGGAGGGGAGGATTCTGTTCTCCAAGAATAGCTATATTACGAGGAAAAGGTGACTCTATACAGCGCAAACCTCTCTGCTTTTTGGATGAAAAAACCCCCACAGACTGAAAAGTTGAAGCAGAAAGCCTTGTTAGGAGATCTGGCAGATGAACTACTTCTTCTGCTCCATACTGTTTTAAAGGGAGCCTTGCCTGTGGTTAGCAAAGTCCTTGGTTTGCCCAGTTTTTTTTTCACTTTTCTTGCTAGAGGCATTTAGGCGAAGAAGTTCTGCAAAATATAGGTTGGCAAGCTCGGTGCAGTTTCAGGCTGCTTCCCAGTTGCCTGCACCTTATGTTGAGAACACCAGGGAGTGACTCAGGGCGGCAGTGACTCACGGGGTGTCGCGCTGTTCCCCTCTTCAGAGTGGGGTTAGCTGCAGTAGGGAGCTTGCTGATGGGTTTGGAAAAGTCAGTGCGCTGGAGAGCCCCTTGCCGTACCAGCACTCTGCACTCAGTTTGCCTGCACAGGTTCGCGCACAGATTCCCATTTCTGTGGGAAAATGTAATTAAATTAGTGCTTGCTTCCCTTTTCCTTTTTGGTGTCAGGGGAAAGTGAAGCCTTCATGCTGATGGGAGCAAATGGATATCCAGGAAAATCTATGAGTCCAGTGTTGTGAACGTTAGGGCATCTCTCTTACATCTGCCGCCGCTTGCCTTGTGCAGGTGTACTGTCTGCTCAGAAGTACGGAGCTGAAGCTGTTACGAGCCATGCAGTTGCAGTCTCCGAAATGGCTAATGCTCCTTGCGTTCGCTGGATGCAGCCTAATGTGAATCTCTGACACTTAAAGCTCACACAAGTGCAAGAGTCCCCCCAAAGATGCCTGGGGCGTCCACAGCACTGTTAGGGGGGGGAGGTGGCCCACTGCCCTCACCATCAACCTTGGTCTGTGTGTTCACTGCTGTTTGTGACAGCACCTGGGTGCAGTTCGTCTTAGTGTGAGCTTGCAGTGGTCAGCAGCACCCACTGCTGCCCGCCTTTAACCTACAGCCTGGCTCCACTCCACTTAAGCAGTTGACTTCAGTAACGTCACGATTTCACTGCCTTTTTTTTTTTTTTTTTTTTAGATTTTTAAAACAATTACAGTTTTCTATGTGGTGGAAAGTGGTGCAGGACCCATAGCTTGTGGCTCTTCTGTTTGTGTGATTCCAGCCTTCGGGCCTTTTGTCATGCTGCATACATAGCCATCTAGGCTAAAATCAATGTTGAGAGAGGTATAATCATCCCAGCTTTCATTTTAAGAGCATTTATCTCAAAGCTTAATTAAAGCTACTTGGATGTAAATAAGTCTAACCTCTTCACTTCTGAACAATGCAAATAGAATAGTCAGCATACTTATAGGGTATCAGCCATGTAATTATTGTGTAATGTTTGTGTTCTTTGAAATACTGTGCTATTTATTGCCATTGAATCCTGGGACAAGGTGCTTCATAAAACCGACTGTATGACTCTTTATTTATGCACTTCAGAAGAAGTTGATCATTCTCAAACGAGGGGGAGGAAAAGTGACATTAAGTCTTTACATAGATGGATGCAGTGTGTGACAAAGCGTTTATCAGAGTGTTCTTTCAAACACAAGCTGGAGTCTTGTCTGGCTGACAGAGCACCATGGGCCACGTTCCTGCATGCCAAGGTTGCTTTTCCCTGGCTCTGGGTGGTGCTGCTTGGAGGCACTGTGGGTACCTGGCCCGGCAGGCTGTGCTTGGGCCTCCTGCCACCTCTGCTCCCACCTGGGATGTTGGGAATACTTTCTGCACTGTTGGTTAAAATTAAGGCAAAAGGTCCTGTCACCATTTGCACACTTCTTGTCTTCTGCAATGTGCGGTTTGTTTAGTAGTCTTGAAGTCCTAAAGGGTTGATTATTCTGGCTGTTACTTTGTTAACTGCACGAAATGGAAACCTGGGGAAGGGTGCAGTGTGGCCATGGCTTCTGCTTCCAGCTCTCACGGGTACTGAGAGCTGATGTATTTGGTTCTGCTGGTTTAGAGTTAGACAAGTGAGGTAGGGTGGTACTTTGAACTGCTTTAGTTAAATAATCCTAAAAGGGTGGGTGGCGTCCATGTGAAATGCAGTTGAAAGCTGTGTTTGCTTCAGCTGACTTTTATTTTGTACGGAGTTGTCTTAGTTTTAAATAGTGATTTCAGAATAGATGAATCGGAACAGTGGTAACAGGATTGTATGCAGGGCCTCAGGTTTTCAGTCTCCAGCGCAGTTTGAAAGGGGACAAAGCTGTGCTCGGGCATGTGTTTGTGGTATGGAATTTCTCCCTTTCCCCAAAGCACCATGAAAGTCAGGATTGGCTCAGCAATTTTCTCCCTTCATCCGAGTGTCATTTGCTGTTTAAGACCTAGTACAATTTACACGATCCAATTAGAAATCAAATTCTCATTGTATGTGACACTTAATTCACATCTCTTGTGAGGCTGCCAGGGGTCTTAGGAGCTGAGAGTGTGCCATGGGTTAAGCGTGCCTAGAACTCACATGAGCTGAAGTTTACCTGACTCCTAATTCTGAGGAGAGAAGCGCTGCCTTGTCCAGCCTCCTCTACTTGGCCCTGTGCCTAATGGGACATGATTGGAAGTGTCATCTATCTTCTTCTCACCCCAAAAGAAGGTTAAATTCTTTTTAAGCCCCAGGTACTCTTTGCCTGAGACCTTTAGTCTAGGTAGAGTGTAGAAAGCCAGCAAAAAGTCATCCCTGGTCATCAGAACATTTGGAGCTTCCTTTCTGCACATAGGCTTTTGCATGCTTTAATTCTGACTTGCATTTGAGTGGTATAAATTGCTCTGCTACTTGACGGGAGCAGCAGTAGCTGCTCTCTTCCTGCATCAACTGTAGTGTTACTCATGATGGGTCCATTTTTCCATCCAGCTAAATGAATTAGCTCATCTTTGTGTTTGATTTGGCAGAGTAGTTATTGTGGGAAAACACACTTTTTCTAGTAAATTTATAGTGATTTCTTGAAGCTCAATTTGGGAATTAATAAACCCATGTTCTGCACTGCAGAAAACTGCTTGTTGTAGATTGCCACTGTTTTTTCCCCATCTTGGACTAGCTCCTCCTCGTTTACTGTAGAAATGTTTGCACGCTGGCTGTCAGATTACTAACCAGTTTTGGAGAATATAAATGTCAGTGAAACTACCATTTGGTACTAGGCCTCATCCATCAGGCTGGGGCACCAGAGGCGTTTGGAGGTGTGTTTGCAACTCTTGCTGCAGGGTCACGCTCTGCCACGCAGAGAGGGGCAGGTTGTTAGTGATCGCCTGGAGTAGCTGAGTTTACACTCAGCGTTGTTTCCCTTCCAAGGGACACTCCCTGCAATTGTTAGATTCACGGAGGTGTATTGTGTTAAGCTTTGGGTAGAGTTTTTCTTGTACCATGGGTGCGTTATTGAATTAAAAGAAGTATTTGCTTAAAATATGAGTACATAGAGATGTTTATAACTGCTGAATAGATTCTTGTATCAACAGATAATAAAAAAACCAGACAGGTTAATTAAAGAGCCAGAGATGTTTCATTTGAGAAACCTCATATACGTAGGCGCCTTCTAAATGGCTGAGGAAAACAGGCCCAGAGCATTCCTCCCTTCCCAGATGCTCCCTGGTGATAGCAGGAGGAGCAGCAGTGGCTGGCAGCACCTCTGGCAGCCACCAGTCCAGAAAGGCACTGGGCTGGCAGGAAGGCGAGGGGCTGGAGTGGGGCTGGTGGAGGGTGCTACATAAAGCAATTGATTTTCCTATTGTTCTCTTCAAGGAGGATCAAAATTCTCTCTTCTGCCTCCTGCATGGGGTGCTTTGATGGCAACTCTGTGTGAAACCTCTCAGTAACACGAGCAGGATTTCACCCTCGCGTTTTTCTTGGTGGGTTATTTTACTGCACACGATAGAATTTGGGTGGGCGCTGAGAATTAACTTTCACCTGGACCTGAAAAGGCACTGAAAATGTGCTGTTTCTGGTATTGCTATGGCTGGCTCTGTTTAGCCAGATTTCTTAAAAGTCTGCTGGTATCTCTGGGAATAACTTAGCAGTTCCCAGCCAGGAAGGTGGAGCGCAGCACCTGGCTGCCTGGCACGGCTGGCGCTGGAGTGCTCCCTCCTTTCAGTACATCTAGCTCTTAACACGCGCTTTTCCTTCTTGAGCTGCTAGGTATTTTTGAAAAAGAGGAATCAGTATCTGTAACAAACTTGTTTCATTTTAGATTCTTTTTTCTCTCTTACTAAAAATTTCTAAGCTATGGTACGGTTTCCTCACTTTCACATTTTAACTTGAAATTAAACTGTTCAAAATAGTGCATTTCTCCGGCCACTACACTGACAATGTGTCTTTAAACTAGCTGGCTTGGAGAGGGGCATCAGTAGCAGTACTGATTTTGTTGTGGAAACCTAGAGCTTGGTATGGGGAAAGGTTCCCTCCTTGCTGTCACTGTTCCAAAATATTCTAATTTTCTACTGATGTTTTCCCTCTCAACCACAGTGTTTATACTTACAGAAGGGGAAAATAGCCGAACATAAAGGTCACTCTAAAGCAGAGACCTTTTGAATGGCAAAATCTCACTCCAAACAATTTCTGCGCTTAGGATTGATTTAAAAGCCCTCGCAAAAGTGCTTCAGAATGGAAATTCTTTTGTATATCTCACAGTGGCAGCTCTAGCATGTACTGGCGGTAAATTTGCACTTTGTAACATGTTATTCCTGTCAACGTTGATTAGTGTTTTGTCACAGAAGTAACTAACTTTGTAATTTAATCTGCCTTGGTATTGTCACTCTAAAATTTTATGTATACACTCTGCATTGTGAAAAACTGTACTGCAAAGGCTCCCTCTGGCTCTGGAAGTCCCTGAACTGTAAACTGCTGGAGGCTGGCAGAGAGCAGGAGAGGTACCACTACATGCTTGTATTGGCTTTGCGCTGTTCCCAATGCAGCTGCTGCTGGTCGCTGCTACAGTCTGGGCACCAGTCCGAATTAGCTAAAAGAAACTGAGGAAATGCATGCTTGACTAGGTAATTATACCTTATGTTGAATACATTCAGATATATTAGCTAATGCTTGTATTAATTTGTAATACTTGAAAAACCTGATCGGATCTTGGTTTTTAATCAAGTTATCATTCCAGAAGAGTAGCACAGTTCTTGTGGAAATTCTGAAAACAAGTTGCTAAGAAATCTGACTCATAAAGCAAGTGCCTCATGAAATTTGAATGTTTAGAAGGGAAAATGACTGGCAGCTCCTCTTGTAAGCACGCTAGTTGCAATAAAGTATAAAAGTTCAACATCAAAGAGATCACCGCTTAGTCTGTGGCGTACTTGTACATCAAAGAACAAATACAGGACAAAAGGAACTGTATAGAGATACAGTTCAGCCTTGCAGACAGGTCCCCGTGGAATGCTAGAGCGGGCTGCTTTCATAATGTGGAAATTATTTCTGGCACATCTTCATTTCTGATTTGGGGAATAGGTAAGATTAAGAATTAAAAGCAGTGTCTCGGAATCCAGTCTTGCCAGTATACTAGGTAAGAGCGTCTGAGCTTACATGATGTCATCAGTGCTGTTTCTGTGTGTGTTGTGACTCAAGTGTATAAACATGGGAGACAGACAGGAAGTACGTATGCAACCCTGCCACTTCACTGGGTGGGGGAGGGTGGGCAAAAGGTACGTAAAATGCATAAATGAAAGCCAAATGTCTATTTTCGGATATTTTTTTTTATATATATTATTATGCCTGTGGTCAAATACTGTATCCTGATGCTCAAAGACATTGTGGAGTCTCTGTGCTTGGAGATCTTCAAACCTCGACTGGATACAACCCTGAGCTGTAGTTGACCCTGCTTTGAGCAGGGGCTGCACCAAGCAACCTCCAGCGGTGCCTTCCAACATCAACTCTTCCGTGATTCTATGAGAATAACAATTTTATAGTAAGGCAGCCATCTACTTATATTTTTAGGTGTAACCCCTCCTAATACAAGACACAATTTGGCCAAAAACGTGACCAGCTCCAGCACAGTGAAAGTCTACCAAACTGATTTTTTTTTAGTGCTTTTTCTGAGCTTTTTTAGCGTGGAAGCTGGATATATTTTTGCTGATTTGGGGTTTTTGTAGTTTGTTGTGGTTTGGTTTGGTTTGGTTTTGGTTTGTTTTTTTAATCCTGAATTCTCCCTTAAATTAATGAGAAGGTTTGTGGATGTCTGCCTTAGAACTGAAGAAAAGCAATCTTGGGTATCTAGAGCACGTGTTCTCCTTCAGAACAAGTCAGGGCATGAGGAATTGATCACAGAAAATTGTTGGACTGCTGTTGACCAATTGGTGGTAGCATTGTGTTGAAGGCAATGGAGACTTTGCTATTAATGTAAATGTATCTGGTTTAATATTAAAATATAAAGTAGGTCACATCAGTTCTTCAGTTCCAGTCTTTCTTCTTCATTTGTTTCTTGTCTATAAATGCTGACTGCTTATGTGGTATATAAAAAATGTTAATCATAAAATCCAGACTAAATCTGAATTCTCCAATGTTCAAGTGTGCTTGGATCAACGGTTTTAATACCAGTTCCACCTTTTATGGAGATAGTATTGTCAGCAGACTCTCATTTCTTTTATTGCAGAACTAAAAATAGTTACAATCTCATGGCATCATTAAGAAATACAAAGGGTTTCTGTTAAAAACCCTGGGGAAACCTGATTAGGCATACTACTGTATAATTAATTGATGTGCTACTACACTTAGAGAAGTAGTGCATCAGTAGACAGAAGTCAGAATGTAAGAGGCTAAGAAGAACTCCTGGGAATTGTGTAAAGACATCAAGGCTTGAAAATAACAATTTGGGCACCTCAGGAGAGACCGGCATTTGCATTGGGTGGAAGGACAGAAAGCTTTCCAGAAGGCCCGGACAGGGGAACTGCGAAGTCTCAGGCTTGTGCTTAGCACTCTCTCTTGCCAATGAAACAGCTGTAAACGCCTCTGATATTACCAGTTGCAATAATCATTACTACCTTCAAGTTGATGTTCTGATAGTTCCCTAGAATATATTCTTATATTTTTAAAACAGTGTCAGGTTAACTGTTGTTAAAATGTTCCTTTTGTTAATACTGGGCTTCAAATAGATTCATTCTAATAATTAAGTTGTTGCTTGAGATATGAAATGGATCACTGATTCGTGCCATTGTTTGTTGTGTTTGCTTTGAGACGTAGAAATAATTGTCGGCAAGCAGTCTGTAATTATCTTTTCGGGAAAGTCAGGGTCTTCTATAATGTTACTGTAAAGAGGTGCAGTAGTTGTGTATGTGGAGATCAGGGTGGACATGATGATACGTGAACGAATTATTCTTCCAGAAATATGTATAAAACTTGTGTCAAATCCTTTGCTGCTACGCCATTGCAATAGAGTTACCTGAGAAATAATTCCATCCTGGGACAGCACGTGTACCGTGGCCAAGAAGGAAGAAGGAGCTATTACCACAAGCTTCCAGCATTTCAGAAACGTTAATTCTTGATCATTTGCAGAAGATGTTACAGGGAATATAGGTTGATATATTTCCATTTAGAGAAAAACATAACGTAGCTGTTTTTAAGGAGGCCTATTTCTCTATCTGTTGCCTCACCCTGTTGATGGGGAGAAATGAGCTGTACTTGAAGAGCTTTACCAACTAAGTGGCTTTACCTGGATCTTGCAACATGCCCGAGTCCTTCTAATAGCACTGCTTCCTTCTGCACACATGGGCATCGGGGAGAGTTGACAATGCTTAATGTGCTGAAATCAAGGCTTTGCTTAGGAAATTATAATAACTGGCTGTAAATAGTGACCAATGCTCTCAAGTAAATGTGGTGGCTGTGTGTGTGTACCTTGCTATGAGGAATTAACAGCAGACGTGTTTGTACTGTGCTGTTAAAAGAAGGTGGAGGCTTCTTCACTCGAGTGTGTCAAGTCCTGGCCTGCTAGCTGGCATAGACTGTGTTTGGAAGAGACAAGAGCTTTACATTTTAGAAAGACTAATCAAATGAATTCATTTTATATGCTAAATTGGAGGAATGTTTAAAAGAGTTTACTTTTGAATTAAAAAAAAGACCAAAACCAACTAACTCCTTAGAGACTGTTTTTCCCACCTTTACAATACCTGAACTGTCAAGTTAATAGTTTGTTATTTCAGAGAGTGTGTATACACACATGCACAGGGAGAGTTGCCAGCAACTCTTAAGATCAAAATCCCAAAACGATATCCTTCAATAATTCCCCCCCTCATTGAATTGAATTAAAAAATTTCTTAGGGAGGCGCCAACAAAAATAATGTGGGGTTGTGTAGCCTAAGTTCTTTTCTTGGATTATTGGTGCATTATTAACGATTTGGTAACTATGCTAAGTTCACATTTTGTATTAGCAGCGGGTGGGATCTCTTTACATGTGAATGAATATTCTGAATGGGCAACATGCGCAGATGTCCAACTTGTCTCCTTGGAGCCTAAAGTTGAAGTTCTAGGACCATGTCCAAAGCTGGCATAAAGCTATGTATCTCACATGGGAAGCACCGCTGCGCACAGGCCAAGGAATTATTTCTAAATGTGAGGAAGTTTTTGTTAGCCAAGCATATTTTCATTGGTGGAAGTTCCAGTTTTTGAGGACTCTTATCTACTTCTAGTGTAAAAGCACCTTAATAATTGAAATTACATAGCATGACTTCAAATGTAATCACCAAATATAATGTGGGAGAAGAATTAAACTTAATTATAATTAATTCCAGTTTTCAGAAAATGCTTTGAAAGTTGTATTAAGCTGGATACCAAAATTGTTATCACTTCGGAAAATGTTCCAAGTCTCCAAACATCTCAGTAAAGTGTCTGTTTCACAAAGGACTACTTTGATCCAGCTATCTAAGAGATTTATCCAAGGAGACAAAACCCAGATTGCTTGCTGCTAATCCGGTGCTTTACAAACAAGATTTTAATTTTTATTCCCTTTACTTGTTTTTCAAAAATTCAGGCAGATATACAATGGGATGGTTTCTTCCCATAAATAATTAAGCCCATTGTAAACAATGTCAGTGGAAAGTAGTCTTGAGATTCATTTAGCTTTAAGTACCTACCCATATTCCTTTTGAAAACAATGTTGTGTCCCAAGCAGTTTGAATGCTCATAAATCACGTTTTTAGAATGGGAGAAATTATTCCAAACCTACTCTCTGTTAGACTTATACATTTCTTCTTAAAACTTGTTTGGTTTCCCAAAGACTACTTAAAGAAAGGAGTTGTTCTTTAGCTTGTTTCATAGCAGGTAGCCATAAGGTTGGCGTAGCAGATCCTGTTTGTATTTCTCTTCACATCAGTGGAGTTGCTTACCCATGCAAGTGGTTACTGTCACCGAATGCAGGCAGGCTGAGCTGCTTGGCTGCAATGCCTCCCTGGTAACATTGCAGAAGAACTCTTCCCTCCTTTAATATGGGCCGGTAAGGAAGTTAAGTCTCCCAGTGAATCTGTGCTTATTATACTACTCAAAATGATACGCTTTTCATGATAAGATCAGGTAGTTGAACAACGTAATCAAAGAAGCTTTAGCATGGCCTGGAAGAATAAAAGGCATCCCCACCCAAAAAATAGTTGAGTGTAAATACTATGGTGTTTTTCAGGGAAAATAGTGTACAATAGTAGAACACAAGAAACTGAAGGACTGTGTTCTTAAGGAGAAAATACCTGTAGCACTGAAGGAATGAAAATAAGCTTGTGTTTGTTTACCTATCTGCTAATTCCATCACAGCAGTTCCAAGTACATTGTTGAGTTGAATTAAAGAACCCACCTAAATATTTTAAAGCATTGTTTATTAACAATAACTGGTTTTAAGGTCAGAAAAGGTAAATGAATTTGGTTACACAATTTATCAGATGCTGCTAAATGTTGTGGATGTTGTTAGTTATTAAGTAACCAACAGTTAGTCTGGCAATTTATTAAAACTCAGGACATTGCATGAATAGTCCTAGATGAGAAAAATAATCTCTGGTTTGGAAGGTGAGCGTCCAGTCCGACTCTCTGGACAGATGTCGTGCCACCGTCTGAAATGGGGCTGTGCCAGGCAGCCGTGCGCTCTGGATGTAGTGGTGAGACTTCACCCTGCCCTCTGCAAAAGCCCGCAGAAACAGGCTTTGTGGCAGGAGTTAAAGGAACAAAGCGGGCTGGAATCCACCCCCAAGCAGTGGGCACAGGACATATCACCGAGTGCTCTTCAGACTCCTGAACAGCCCGTAACAGTCACGGTTATGTCTTTTCACGTCCTTTCCAAATGATCTGATATTAAGCTGGCAAAGGGCTTAAGTCTGTCAAAAGTCAGACCTGTAGTAACTGTCTGCTCGCAGCTGGGCCGCCGCAGCTGGGGCTTTCCCTGCCGCTGGGCAGACTCTGCCTGTGCCCGGCGTAAGGCCCAGCCGGCACGCCGCCTGCCCGTCCGCGCTGCTGGAGAGCAGCAGCTCCTGCCCACCGTGCTGATTGCACGGCTCTTCTTTTCTTTGCCAGGGAAAGGGGGATTTGCACTTTGGTGGTTAGGTGAAGGTAATGTCTCTCTCGCTGCATTCAGGAAGTGATCCCTGTTTTCTTTATGAAGCTGAAGAGCACCGCAGAATAACATTAGCAGTAGGTAAATCTGTATAAATCCTCGCTTTTCTTTTTCCTCATTTCTTTCTTACTGACTGCTTTAAACAAATCTTCATTTAGTTTTTTTTAACGAAAACATATTTTTTTCTGTAGTGAATCTGTGAGACAAAGTAAATTGACATGTCATGTAAAGGCTTTGTGGTTTGCAGGGTTCTTTTTTCTTTGTTTTAAGTTGATGCAGAAGGTGTATTTTGATGCTGTTGCACTGTGATGGATGAAAAAACTGCACTGACTTTTATCCAGGAGAGGGAAGCGAGATGTTTTCTTTCAAGGGCTGTAGATCAATTGGTGTCTTACAGAAGTAATACCATGAAAGTGGGGAAGAACTCCTCTTTGATACTCGAGTCTTTCTATTTCAGTTGGTACAATAATGGGCTTTTGAATTAAAGGTTTGTTAAAGCTTGTATCTATTTCAGAGTATTGACAGCCGAAGCAGACTCCCTGAGCCAAAGTTTATATGTTTATCCAAGCCTGTTAAAGTCAGAATTTATGTTGACTGTACTAATGTCTAAGCTTTAATACCACTTTTATATAGAAGGCTGCTATTTGAATTTTCAGCGAAGTAAATTTCTTTACAATATGCCTTTGAGTTATGATTTATAACTGGATTCATATAAATAAATGCTTTCAGCCAAATGCTGTTGAACTAATTCCATTCTGAAGTCATTAATTATATTTAGCTCGTTGAAAAAAGGAGGGGGAAAGGCATCAACTAACCCTATATAAAAGTGACAACAGAATTGTTTTGTGAAAAGGCTTTTGGGCCTCTTAAGCTATGAAGAGTGAGTGGTTTGTTGGGTTGGTGGTTGTTTTTTTAATCAAAGAAGTGTGAACAGAAGCTAGATAATGCATTGCTATACTGCAAAGACAATTCATTTTGAACGGGCATTAATACACTTAATGCTTTTGCTTTTATCATGTTAAGGTCTTTGCCTTTGCAGTAAGATGTGGCTATGCAGTGTGCCTACTGGTTTGTGCACAAAAAAACCCAACTTGTTTTTTGATAGTAAATCCATTAACTCTTGTCAGATTGGTAAATTTTCAAGGTAAATTTCTTCTGATGTCTGTTCAATTGAATAATTGGTTTGCTACATTCAAACAACAATGTAAGAAAGAGATGGTACAGCTTTGACTTCTTATGACATACATTGCATGAAGCTTATGATAAAGTACTAACCGACCATCGAAACTAAAATCTAGATGCAACCAA
The DNA here is from genome assembly GCA_017639485.1 of Pluvialis apricaria. Taxonomy (NCBI): domain Eukaryota; kingdom Metazoa; phylum Chordata; class Aves; order Charadriiformes; family Charadriidae; genus Pluvialis; species Pluvialis apricaria. The sequence continues at coordinate 19,066,587 of CM030015.1, read as the reverse complement.
AACACAGTGGATCTTAATGCAGTTTTTGTGAGCCTGCTCATTACACCTTATTAATATGGTTCCTTTTTGTCTTTTCAGGAGTTTGAGAGAGAAAATAATAAACCTAAGCATTGCTGATTGCAGTTTCCCAAAGACAGATTAGGAAATACGTAGTGTATGTATTTTTAGACTGGAGCATGGTACTCCTGCCATTTCCATCTTTATCCTTCTATTTTGGCTGTTCCATTTAGGTGGATGTAATAATTCTCCTGCTTGGAATTCACATCGTCCTGGGATCGCATAGGCTGCACGCAGAACTGTCATCTCACTGAAGTGCTGTGTAATTGCCTGATCCTCTTTCCTTTGCTGTCTAGTTTCTCATTTCTTTCATTTCATTACTTTCATTTCTTCTCCTTCATGTTAAAGTTCTTCATCTCTAATTCACTTTCTTGTGTTCTTCTTTCACTCTCTTTTGAACGCAAACTGCCAGTGCCTTATTTAATCTCTTTATCAATGTAGTGAGGGGTAACAACACAACTATATGTTTTAGGCCCTTTATAGCCAGCTGTTTCAGATCATCATGAAAGAATGAAAGATAGAGCCCTCTAGGACACCTCTGTGCTTTACCTTTCTAACACTACATGCTCAGTTCTTGAAGAGATCTTTGTTCTTTTAGTAGCCTTCTGGAATAGTTCCAAGCGCACCAGAGGGTCATGACAACTGGAAGAAACCATCTCTCCAGATGGGCTTTAGTTGTCTTTGCATCTACCAAAATTCATGTCTTGTGTCTAAAGCCAGGCTCCCCACCCCCGAACCATTTCTGACTTTATTACTGCCTTTTTGGCAGTCTGTGCCAGGGACACCAGCAGACGCTCATTGGCATGCTCAGGAAATGTAATTTGTTCTTGCTTGGTGTTTTCCTTGGAGAGAAACTGCTGCGCTCAGGTTTGCGATGCTGGACGAAAGAGATGTGGAATTACCATGGCAAGCTGCTGCAGTATCTAAAACGTTTAATTTTGTATCAGGAGCTCCCTAAACATATACAAACTGTTGTGGTTACCAGCGTGATTAATAGTGATTCAACCACAGGCTAGATTTTAGGAAGGTGTCGATGAAACCTCTGCCTTGCTTGTAGATTGCCTAGTAAATTTGAGTGTATTAGTGTGAACTAGCACGAAGCAAGAAAGCTATATGCAATTACTCTTAAACAAATTGTTTTACAAAACACAGCAGTCGTCGTCTAAATCACATATGAGCTATACAAAACCAGAATTACAGTGAAGTGAACTAAGTAGTAGGGAGCAAGGAAAATGCAAAAGAATGTACAATTTTGTATTTCCATTAAAGATCCTTGGAACAGGGACCATCTTTTTGTCTGCATTTATACATATTAATTTTTGTGTGTATGAGGTCCTCATCCGAAACTATGGTTCCTCAGCTCTACTATAGTGACAGTGGTGAACAAGCTATCTGTCTGTCCTTCCCTTTTATTTAAGTCGGTTTCAAAACTGCTAACTTTATCTTCAAGAGGAGAACCTAATGCTGGTATATTTGTTAACACAGGTAGCCAGTAGACGTTATTGCTTGCGTATCAGGTTGCATAGAACAGTGGTCTCCAAACTTTTTTTATTACACACCCCTGTTGTTAAAATAAATAAATCTGAGCATGCACCCCCAATATATGTATATTTATATATAAATTATATCCATGTACTACTGTAGTAATGTTATGTACATTATAAAACATACACAAAATCAGAAATTAAAAAAGAATGCGATAGAGATTATAATTTTTGAAATTCATGTGCTAGAAGCATGTATGAACTGGACTGTGTGTAGTGAGATGTGCCTTTATATTCACTACCTAACTCTTCCTGTCAGAGTGAATGGATGTTGAGGTGGGGGAGTTCCCATGGCTAGTGGGCGATAGAATCACTACATCTAATAAAATCTACTAGCTAAATCAGTTGATCATCAATGTCTTGAACAGTTTTGGAAGACATTATTTCCAATTTTTATGAATTCATTGCAGTTTCTTGACAAACTACTGACTCATGATAACGTGTATTTTCCACTCATTCATGAGAAGCATAATTCATATTGGAAAATGCTTTCTTTTTGAAATTATGCGCTTTATAATGTGTTTCCATCTTCTGCCCTCCCTTTTCCTTTTGCCCAGCTCTGGCTTTTGGAAACAGATGGATATATAACTAATTCTCAGCTGTCATTTAAAAATATTCCTGATCTTTTTACTCATGGATATAGCTTGGAAATATATTGTGTTTCTAACCCATGCCTCCACTTGCATCTAACTCATGGCTTATCTAATTTCTGAAACAAAGGAATCTCCAGACTCGATTCAGAAACTACCTGTGGGTAATAGCAGGGAAGGCATATCCTCTGACTGCATCATTCCTTTCTGCTTCCTTCCCTTTCTAACGGCTTCATCGTTTCTCTCCCTCACAGGGCTGCCCTGTGAAATGCATACGCCACCAGGCAGGTCATATGTAGCTATCGTGTCTCTTATGATTCAAAGCTATATCAGAAGTCGAAGCGTGAATATAGCTTCTCTTTCAATGCTAATTAAAGCTAAAAGGAGCATCTGCTTGCACAGTGATCACACTGTATGGAAATACGTTTCTTTGTCACTAGCTGGTATGTGAAACCTGAGCGGGCTGCTTACAGAAACCTGTCACAGTTTTTTAAGCTTGATCACTACTTCCCCAGAGCTTCACTGCTAATCAAGTAACTGTTTCAATTCAAACAAGTCGTTGGCCTCTCTCCCCTTCCCTCCATTTCTCAGTTTCCAGAAGACCTCCAAGAAGAGCTTTGCCATGAACTATTGAAGCCGTTTGCTTCCTGACACAGAGTTAACTGGTTTTCTATTGGCATCTTGCTTCAGTTGGATGTAGTGATTATGGAGGGCTTCCCTCTGTTGTCTTTCACACCTGAAATTACTGAAGATAAACTAAAACCCAAATAGAACAGCTCAAATTTAGTTGTTAAAAATCTTAAGACTTTCTGTGTCTGTATGTGTGCTTGCTTCTTTCTTGTTTTGTACTTTTTTTTTATTAAATACTCAAGGGTTGGCAATGCTGTGAAGTAGAACGGTGAAACATAAATATTAATTGTGGTAGGAATATTGTCTAGAATCTCATCCTTGTTTTACTTGAAAATAATACTCAATTGTCTTGGCCATGCTGGAACAAAGACAAGACCTAAGGGATGTGCATTTGTTTGGCTGCAACTTTATTAACACATTTGGGAACAGTGCCCAGCAATAAATCATATAGTGTGAGTCATTGCTTATTTCTTGATGGTTCCTACCTCTTTGGGAGAGCTGCTGTCAGCCTTCCCCCTCCCAGCCTGGCACCCTCCTGTTGCAGGGCCACGGCAGCGTGCTTGTGTGTTAGGGCTAGGTGGGGAGATGGGGGAAAGGGGGGGTTGTTTCCCCACTGCACCAGATGGTAGGAGCCGCAACTGCTTTTTCCCAGCTTTCTCAGAGAACCATTGCTGGCTTTGCTTGGTTTATTTTTCCTCTCTGGCAATGTGAAGAACCGTGGGAATGTATTTAAGACGGGTACCACCTAGGAGTGGCAAGCCCTGTACCTTCCCACTGCTCTTCCTGGGTAACACCTAATTTCGGAGGATCACTGACATCAGATAAGGGGCTGCTAATCCTGTGTTTGCATAGGCTCCATTAAACTGCTGTCTTCAGTTTTGGGAAGACTTTAAATTTTAAGGGCAAAGATGAAAATTACAGCCCAGTTTGGTAATGCCTGTTTGCCAACTCCTCTTGCTGGGGCAGTCGCACACACAAGCAATCTGTCTGCCCTGTTACTCTGGATTATGACTGTAGTTTCTGCCTGGAATAGGTATTTGTCTCTGCTGCTGCCTCCACTTGCAATGTAAAAGTATATTCGTCAAAAAATTCCCCTTCATTAAATTCACTGAGGCAAGCACAAAATAGCTGAATGGTTTGAAAGGTTAGTATTGTTGCCTTACTGGGAGGATTCAGAGCTACACCGTCAGTAGCAAAATACTACTTTCATGCCCTAATACTGTATATACCAAAAATGGATAGTCTAATTTTGCAGTGGCATGTCTAGCTTCTTAGGGCGAGGAGCACGTCTCCCACCCTGACATAAAAAAGGGATTCCACATACTTAAAAGCTGCTGAATTGTAATGGTTGTATTTCCTCTGGAATAACTTGCGTTCTTTTCTGCGTGAAGATGCTAAACTACGCTCAGTGGGACTAAGATGCATGCAGGCTGGAACTCCACTGAAGCGTAGTGGTGGCAAAGTCCCAGTCACAGGGCTGTATGAAGGCATGCGGGAAGCCCTGCGTGTGCTTTAGCTCCGTATTGTCTGTTCTGGGACGGAAGCGTAAAGGAGCAGACAGGCCCTCCTCCCTTATGTAACGCTGTGCACAGCGTGGAGTTGAATATATGTTTTAGAAAATTAATGGTGTTGATTAGTTGGTCATGAAATCATAGGCAATTTATTTTTTTAAATAAACTTAATAACAATTTTTGTGCATGCTGATTTTGAATGTCATTAATGTTGCAACAGAGCTTTTGATGGATTAATTACATCACCTGTGAGCAAACACAAGACAAACAGAGATGAAGTTTACCTGAGCTTTGGCTGAGAAACTCAAAAACTGTAGGTTTTTACCTGTGTTCTGAGGATTGCCATCAGCTGCTCTTACTGCTAAGATTTGCATTATAGGGAGACCGTAATGTTGTTACATTTGCAATGAAGCAAGTGAATTCACTGGTGTGCAGCAACAGTGACAAATCCATTTTCCAGTACTGGATTATGGTCTTAAAATCAAAGGCAGAAATTATTATTTAGTTCCTGTAATCAGTAAGCTGCTGTGTTTCAAAGAAAACTAGAAATATTTGGTATGTGGGCTAGACGGTAACTTATGACAGAAGTTCAGCTGTTGTTTGAAAGCACGTTTCAGCTCCTACTTGTACAGTCATTTTTCAGTGGCTCCTGAAAACTGTAATTGCAGACTTAGTAGAAACTTTATCTTGTGTCTTTTAGTATTGACTATTTGAATTGATGTGTGTTTGAAAATGAGATGAGCTTAAAAGGTTTGATACTTTTAGGTTAAGTAAATTATGTGATAGTAAAGACCATAGATCTGTCAAGTTATATTCTACACCATTTAAAAAAAAAAAAAAGCTAAAATTCCTGGTTTAGTCTCTTCTCATTTTGTCAGTGTAGGCAGAACAAGGGTTAGTAATGTTCTGTCCTCTTTCTAGTCTATTTCTGGTCAACCTAGTGTAAAGACTGTGTTTTATTTAATATGTTTTGTACTTGAGTTTTGTGCTTAGATACTGTATTGGTGTATGAAAACTAGAAAATGAAGTTATTTGTAGACTTTATTCCATGTTCTAAGCATGGCCAGATACCAGGCACTGTATAAACACAGGGAAAATGTATTATCTACCATTACATCTGAAAATATATGGTAATCAACATGGCTTTTGTAGAACTGCCACAGAATCACGGAATTTTCAGAGTTGGAAGGGACCTCTAGAGATCATGTAGTCCAACTTCCCTGCTAAAGCAGGATTGCCTAGAGCACATTACTCAGGACTGCATCCAGGCAGGTCTTGAAAATCTCCAGAGAAGGGGACTCCACAACCTCCCTGGGCAGCCTGTTCCAACTGTCTTTGCATTCTCCAGCAACTTGTAAGTGTATATTTGTGGAAAACAGGGTGTCCAACGTTAAACTCTTTGTTCCAAGCTTACTAGATGTTTCAGACTTTCTCCAGTAAAATTTTGTCAAGATAACACGTACGGATTGTGCTGAAAACTGATGGTGGCATTTCATTCCAAATAAAACTAAATGTAGGAGATGGTATTAAATCCTTACGATATGTTACCAAGAAGTATACATTCTTAAAAAAAAAAAAAAAACCTTTGTGGAATTCAGTAAATTTGGTTTTCTGGAACTGTATGCAGATTCTATCATCACTTCTGGAATGTGCTTTTTCCCTGGGCCAGGGTTGCCAGACAGAGCCCTCTGACAATCTCTTTATCTATAGGGTTGTCTATAATGTTAATTAGTGAACTCTCTGAAAAACCGGCTTCCACAAGTTAATTTATGCAGAAAACATCACTGAGGGATGTGTTTTACCTGTTTCATAAGTAGGGGACTGAAGTATAGCATAAGAGACTTGGCTTGGGCCACACAAGAAGCCTGTGTCATAGCCAGGAATCAACAGATTCACATTTCATTGCCTAACCACAAGACTTCAGAAAATAAAAAGTTGAACAAAAGCAGATGCAACACTGAGGATTTGAGTCTTGGGTACAGTTTACAGGGTGCTTAACTCCCTGCTCATAAAACTGGAAGGATCTGTTTTGGAAGGCCAATAATGCTTATGCATTCCTAGTAATTTAATTGCAAACTGCCAAACCTGACTGCAGAGATGTCTGCCTGCCTTGTGTTTTGGTGGTCTTCAGTGCAAATCCAGATAGTGCGGGATTTTCACTTTCTACTGACAATTTTTTTTTAACCCACCGATACAACTTCATAATAGTGATTCTTTAGGGCTGATCCCCTGGCCCAGAGGACTGAGGAAAGGGCATTTCAGTGTTAGCCCTTTCCAGGGATGTCTCAAAATCATAAGGCAGGAGCTAAAATCCTGAGGTTGGTATTTCACCTTTAAAGCTGCCGTTGGCAAATTCTTATTTTCCTTATGTTTGTGTTTGTTTTTTCAGTATGTGCTGTCTAATCTTGCAAGGACATAATAAGCTCTTGAGACATAATAAGCTCAATAAGACTTGAAACACTAGTTACCTATTTAAGTATTTACGTGGCTTCTATTCCTATTTATGTGTCCAAGTACAATGCTGTAGTTAATGGATCCTCACAGATAGGAAGCCTCCGATCCTAATGTTCTACAGGTATAAACTGAATTGCAGAAAGGCATGTGCCCAGCTCCGTGAAGCTGTTTAATCGTGTGACTCCTGGTGTTTTCAGTGAGACCTGCGAGTCTTACAGAGGTTAGATACACACATAACTCTGTGGTAGTTACATGACTTGCCCTGGCTCACACACACACAGTCCTTGTGACGGCACAGGGGCTTGAAGTCAGACCTTCTCAGTCCTGTAGTAGCAATCCTGCGTTAGCCTGAGCGGAAGAAATGTTTCCCATATTCCTCTGAAAGAAAGCACGAAAATTCAGGCTAGAAGGAAAGGACAGGTTTTAACTGTGAGGAAAACAAGCTGTTGGAACAATTTCTTTTAGAAATTGGGGTGTGTTTTCTACTGCTTGATGGCCCTGCGTGCATAATAACGGCACTTTAAAAAGAAGTGCCTCCTAGTATCACCGGTGCGTGTGGGCATCATGCAAAACCCGCTGGGTGATAGTCCATCATTTCTATCACACAAAAGGTGAGATTTGATTATAACATTACCTGCCGCCATTATGTTTCTGTTCCTGTAAACTTTTCCTTAAACTGACCTCATCTTTCTGATGCTGGAAGCAGTGTGGTTACAGAATTTCTTTCAGTCCTAATCCTATGACATTTTGTATCATGCAGTTTTATCTCTTACGGTCATAAATTTTGGAATTGGGAATATGAGGAAGGAGAATGGGATACAGTCTATCCCTAAATGTTGTGCAGCTAAATTAACACATTGGTCAACTATCCTTCCAAAGTGTAATTATTTTTGCACGTACAGAAGACACCTCCCTGCAAATTCCTTGTGACACAAGGATTCTGACTAAAATTAGGTCATAGCTCTTTAATTGTTCAGGTGTCCACCCACGAGGGAGCTACAGAGAGCTCTTTCAATTCCTTGCAATCAAGTAAGTAGCAGTTACTCTCATTTATCCTCTAAGGAAATAGTCCGCCAAAAATAATACTTTGATTCCTTAGCCCCTCCCTGTCACTAATCACTCTGCTCTTGTAGCTACGTATGGACTTGGCCCTCAGCACCAGAGTGTCCAAGCACCTCAGTCATTAATTTTCAACTTACAACACTTTGGTGATGTAAGAAAGCGTTGTCCTCATTTCACAGCTGAGGAATTGACACATCAAATAAGTGACTTGCTTAAAGTTTCACAGCAACACTGCACATAGAAACCAATGACTTATTCACAGACTATTCTATTTCTTGGAAAACCATCCCTGTGTTCCTTGCTTCCTGCCTGCTACCCCAGATCTCCTCGTACCGATTTAGCAGACTAACAGTTTATTTCTGTGAGTATTTTAACCTCCCATAAGCTGGCATTGCCAAACAAATGCACCCCTCCCCTGTGCGAGCACAAGCAGCATCTCTGCAGTCACGTGGGGAATTAAGTCAGGAAACTGATTCAGGTTAAAGTTAATCCCCCAAAGAACAGTTTCAACCCGAGTGGTTCCCTCATTTGGCTCTCGCACTGCAGCTGTACAGGCAGCAGGAGAAGGGGGGGAGAGGGAGGGGAGGCCGGCTCCATTCAATGACTGGAGCTTTCTGCAGGCTAACATGCTTGTGGAGTTAGTGGGGTCGAGTTCTGTACCCTGCTTTCCCTGTTGGGCACGTAAACAAAATCAAAACCTTCACCAAAATCAGCTCTAGTTTCTTCTTTCTTTTGAATGCAGATTGCCCACTTTGAATTTTCCCCACGGCTGTAGAGCCCATCCAAAGCATGGTGCCAGGGCAGCTGAGAAGTCCAGAGTGCAGGGGAGTTCTACTGTGGTGACATTTTGGACCTTCCCTGCGTGGCAAGTTTTTCTTGTGTGGCTGCTATCATTAGAAATGCTTGGCTCTATATAAGCTTTTTCTGTTTGAAATGAAACTGTCTCTGGGGAGTTATAAATGCAACCAAAGAGCACTATTGCCAGGATAAGTACGTTCATAAAAGGAATCACATAGTTTAAGTGTTGCAGCTTAATGCCACATCTCACCTTGCACCACTTGGACCTACGTGGGCCCACGTTACTTTGCCTTTCTGCCTTGAGTGGTTCCATAGGAAACAAGACAAACTGGAATTGCGTGCGTGTTTTTTAGTCTTTTGCTGGAGTGTTATCTCCAGGAGCTTTGAGCTGTGACTTTTCATGCAAGAGTTATACATACAGGGAGAACCCTCTGTTCTCAAGAGTGGTATTCAGAGAGCTTCCAAATTGCTGGGCCGAGGTGTGCTTTCAGCTTTCAAAACAGAGTATGTATTGGATCCTGCTGTTTCACCTGAAGGACTGCAACGTAGGAGAACCTGTCAGTGTGGAACGATGCCCTCATCCTGACTACATCAGGAGTCCAGAAAACTTTAAGTAGGGCCCTTGGCATGCTAATAACTTGGTCGTTGATGAGTAAGGCAGGAAGAAGGGTGCCAATGACATTTAAAAGGAGACTGAAAGAAGGAGTTCTTGTACTTAAGAGATTGCTACAAAAGAGAACAAAACTTTTTTTTAACAACTGCTATTAACATTTTTTACAGGAGGAGGATATCTTTTCACCTGAACTGCCCTATGACCCCCTGAAAATCTTTTTTGCTGCCTGCCTGGCTGAATCCTGTCCCCCCACTTTCCTGCTTTTTCTTCTTCTGGCTGGAGCGTGAGGCCTCGCTGGGAGAGTGAGAGGGTGTTGCAGATGGTCCCCGGTGCCATAAACTTCTGTTGCGAAAAAACTCTGGCCTGTGTCAGCTGCCGCCACAGTCCCTGTTCCAACCCGGCCATCTCAGAAGCCTCAAAAGAAACGTGTGTGGGATTGTTGTATTCGGCTTTTTGTTCGGGCCTTGCTCAAAGGCTCAAGATTGGGACATAAATCAGTTTGGTTTTCCTCCTCTGCTGAATACAGATCGTAACATCACAGCACAGCCACTTTGTGTAGTAGGAACCTAACGAAAACCAGATTTTAACATAGTCACTAGTTCCTTTGAAGGAGGCAGTGTTAGCAATTATGATCTAGACTAGACATTGGTAAGAACTTACCAAATAATTACAGGCTTCCTAAAGTAGTATAGTATGAGTAATTGCAGGTTTAAAAATGTTATTATGAGGAGTAGTTTATACTGAAACTTCATCCTGCTCTTTGAAACCAGCATCCGTAACTCTCATCGTGCCACAGCAAATGCTTGTCCTTCTCCACAGAAGAATGTAGGCTTGCTTTATTGTACAGCAAATGTTCTGTGGTAGATTATTTAAATTAGCATATAATAGAAACCTAATTGCCCACTAGGGCCCAAAGCTTTAGCTGGTGGAGATCAATGTGGTTCCACTGAAGGCAGTGTAGCAATGTTGATTTTCACCCCTTGAGGATCTGGCTCAGCAGCTTGTTTCTATTCCAGGCATTGTTAAAGGAGATAGCGTGTTTAGAATATTAAACTATGGCATTGTCAGAGATAGTCAACTCAATTTATGTGGAAGTGAAGAGAAATAAAGCTGTAAAACCATTATTTTTTATCTGAGGATTTCAATTTACATTGTCGATTATTCATATTGACTGATCTGGTACAACAGGGAAATCGTGAGCGTGGGGTCATCTTGTTGTGGTTTTAATTTCCTACGTCTGTAGTTATCTAATCCTCTCAGTGTGAGCAAGCATGATTAGTATTTATTTCTATTCTGCGTGCCAGTGCCCTGGGCCAGGTTCTGTACTAAATCCAAAGTGACTCTCCTACTTAATTGGCATTAACTTGTGCTGCAATAGTATAAATAAAAACTTGTACTTTCTGTGTAAAGCACCCGCAACTCCCCAACAGATTTCTTCTACATGGATATTCTGCCCCGATGTTAAGGCTTCTGATATATCTGTTTGTATTTTTTATTCAGTTTGGAACTTTCCTAGCAATGTTTTCTGAATAGTACTTTGGGAAACACAGATTTGGAAAGAATCTGGCTGCTCGTTAACCGTTGAGATGCTACCAGGAGCGTTGTTACAGCTAGTTAATAGATCGCTACAGTAAGAACAACAGCTGTCTCTCTCTCTGCAGAGTCAGATACCAAAATGAACAATAATTCTTCACTTTGTCAAATGGTTTTTACAATCATTTGGAATGCTTGCTTAGAGGAGCTTATTTTACTTAATGAATGCTCCATTCAGGAATAGGGAAACTTCAGGGCTGAGCTGAGCCAAGGGTTCTTCTTTGTGGAGTTTGTTTCCTCTCCTTTCACTTCCATTATTCTCGGAAGACCTCTGGCTGCTCCCCTGCTTATCTCTGCTTCCATTTGTCCCCTGGGAGCTTTGGATAATCAAAGTTGTGCTGCAAGTATTCTTCTGAGAGTAGGAATGGGGGAGTTCTGGTTAAACGTTTTGGGTCTTTATCAAGGACAGTATAGTAACTGACTGCGTTGTGAGCCTTTTAAAATAGTTCGGTGTAAAAACTGTACAAATTTGGAGTTGCCTGGCATTTGTTCTTGTCTGTTTTCTGATGCATGCATAACACAGGCATAGAAAGAAACATCAGCAAGAATGATGGGTAAAGACCGTCTTGAAAGGGTTGAGAGATTATGTTCATCAAAGTTACTGTATGCCTTCATTCAGCTCTGGTTACAAGGTTATTTTCTTGTCCTGACAAAGTGATGAAGATTAGCTCATTAAATGGTTTGGATTGTCTTTGAATAAAATGATTGCAATAATGCAGGTGCTGTTTCTATTATTTTTCTCTAACTTTAATCAAGCCTCCTTTATGTGAGGAAACACAAATCCAATACATTCGCTACTTGCCAGCTTCTAGCTTTTGGGGAGAGTAGGCCTTTAGAACCTAGTGTTAACCACGTGAAGTGAGTTGAGTTTTTCCTTTTAATCTGTCAAATGCATTTAGCAATAGTTGACTCAGTCATTTTATGCTGTTTGTACTCGTATTCTACACAAAGCACGTATTCTGCCCGGTTCTGTGGGACATAGGATTGTCTTCTCATTATTGTACTGTCAGACTTGTTTGAAAAAGATGTCAGTATTCTCTGCCTGGGTTTTTTGGGTGGCCATTTTGCAGTTTGGTGATTTTTATAAACGGAAGTAATAAAGTATTAAGGCATTCGTATAGATGTTGATGGTAAGTCAGCACATCATCAAGTTCCTTTGTTTTCAGTATTGGGTTTTTCAGCTTCAATGTGGGGGGTTTTTTTCACTGAAAAACATGAGGACACATTGAGCACATGCGGCCAGAGACTTACCTAACATGAGTCATCCCATGTTGAGGTACGGAGGCTGTCTTAGAGCCAGGTGCCTGAGACCAGCTTTGTCATCTCCACTGCAAAGATAACAAACATTACAATTTTAGAGTCTGGTGGCCAAATGGCGCAACACCAAACATGATAGCTTTTCTTTTCCCTGAGTGGTAAATCATGTTAGATAATTCATGATGCAAACTGCTGCTATTTCTAGAGTATGTGAGCCTCCGCTGGCATAGCAGATTTTCTTACCTCTGTAGGTTAGATGAAAAGCTGAACGAACTTTGAGAGCAGCAAAATATGCCAGTAGCTCCTCTGCAGTAGATCAGCTGATACTTCTTTGCTTGTATCATTTTACTCCCCAGCGTGGTCAGAGTGGTACAGCTCTTACGCGTTGTGCCTATTGCCTTTTTGTTAGGAAGAGGCAGGATCGCAAAGATAATGGGTGAAGGCACTGGAGCATTCATGGCAATAATTTCTAAGAGCTGGAGATAAATAAGCAGGCAAAGTTGAAGACTTATCTGGGTGGGGGTATTAGCATTTTGAATACTGTCTGCACAGATGCAGTTATCACTTAATTGACTTTACCTTAGGGAACGCGAGAAAATCACTTCGCAGCCGTAAAGGAAAAACTTCTGCACGTAGTCCGTAATGGTTCTGTTCTGCTGTACAAGAAACTGAGGCCATTTTACTACTGATGTCACCACGGGGAAAGAGAACTGCCACAGACCTACCGCTACACAAGCTCAGTTGTGACAGTCAGCATCTTGTCTTGCCTTCATGTGTATCCTCGTGATTACCGTCATTAGCTTGAATCACAGCTGTCACCTCACCTTTCTCTTGGTACACCACCAAGCTGAGGGAGTGGGGCCTGTGGCCTCCAGAGGCTGGTTGCTCCCAGACTGGTCCCTTCCCCAGAAGGGCAGTGGCTGCTGTAGCTGCCGTCTCAGCACAAGGCCCAGCTCGTGGTGCACAAGATGAGGTCGCAGCGGTTGGTCCGTAGGTCTGTCTGCCATGCACCCCCCTCCTGTCTGACAGCTGGGGCCTGCTCAGCTGCCCTCCCTGTCAGCATGGAAGCCAGCGGAGAATTCTGCACTCAGGGCTGCAGCGATTTGTGCTACAAATGGGATTGTAATTGATGGCTCCCCTGAGAGGCAAGCGCCATGTGCGGCGTGCCCGTCTACCCGCTGCACACATGGCTGCCGACAAAGCTCCCAGCCGCCGGGCTGTCCCGCTCTGCAGTGGCCGGGGGGGAAGGCACGACTCCTTGATCAGATGGAGAGGGCAGGGACACAGCCACCTTCATTCCTGTCCCATTCTCTGTGTCATCTGTGGAGGCGAAGGAGCAACATAGGAACCGGGAGAAGACCCAATTTTTGGGGTTTTTTTCTAAACTTGCTTTTCAGTCTTCTGTCAGAAACAAAGAGGGTTGTTTTGAATTTTAAAGGATTTTTGTGGAAAAAGAGTTGATTGTATGATATTTAGAGAGGCTGCAGACAGACCTGTCATTTGCCATATTTTGCAAAGAGCGGTCTGGTCTCTGGCAAACAGTACTGTGCCTGTATGAGTCTAGAGAGTGAATTCTCACTGAGTCCGTTCCTCGGCTGAGATGCGTGTTTGGTGCTGGAGCACCTTTGGTTTCTTACCCTGCTGAATTGCTGAATGCAGTGCTATTGGCAGAGTTGCGCAGCTGATGTCAGTGACGCCCTCAGCTCAGTGGGGTCTTTTCCTGTAGAATAGTTTCTTCGTTTGCTTGTAGTCATTATTTTAAAATTTGCTATCTAAGCATGTTAGGGTTTTATTGGTATTATTCCTTCAATAGCAATATTAGTTACTCCAGGCATTGTTTAAAAGCTTATTTTTTTGCATTTCTTAAAGAGAGATTTGGCTTAGAGCAAAATCAGTAAAGGGAAAAGAATTAGGAAATCAAACCCTTGCTTTCCCTTTTCGAACCTCTCAGTTTTCCAACCTCAAGTAAGTACGTGAAAGGGGTTTAACAACTTTAAATTGGATTTTGGAATGTCAGATGACTCTAATAGCCTTTGTACACAAATAACAACAGAAGAGCTGATTATTGTTTCTGGGCTCTGCGACGCACTTATGTAATCATTAATCTTGGCACTTCTTTATCTCCAGCAGATTAGGAGGCCACTGTCATTTTGAAGACTGCCATTAAGTAGACTTTGTTAGTGTTTAAATATGTGAAGCTTAACTTTAAGCTTCCTTAATGTATGCAATGGAGGTATCCTGTGCATACAGCATTGCAATTGAGCTGTTGTAGTAAGTTTCAATCACATATCTGCTGCCACAGCCTGACCTCAGACATGGTTTTATGTACGACGTTAGTTAATCAGCATCTGAAGAAACTTTGAAAGCTTTTTAAGCGTAAAGCATTAATATATCTGTTTGAAACAGCAAGCAAACTTGCTTTATCTACTACCTTTCACTGGGTTTAATCACTGAGAGGCAGGAAATTAAATGCTATGAAATGAGTAGGCAAAAGAAAGGGTTTTACTGACGGTCGTAGCACCTAATCTAATTGTGGCAAAGGAAGAGCTTTTGCTAGACCTTTTTTCACAAGCTTATAATTTTCTGAAATGTTTTTGTGGGCAACTACATCTTTTTCTTTCATGATCCTTGTCATGAAATGGAGATGTTTTTCAAACCCTGAGGATAGCATATACAGACATCAAGATGATATAAAGAAGCACAGAAACATCTGAGTCCAGGGAGATGACATGAGCATGGTTGGTGGGGGACAACGCTGTAATACGTGGTTTGAAGAACATGTTGGGGAAGAAACTTTGTCTGGCAGGAGTGTTTTTGAGACTGTTTGATAGACTGATGGTGGTTTTATTTTGTTGTAAGCCAGACCCTATAAAATTTCCATCTCCTCTGATACCATTCTGCGTGTTCTCCCTCCTGGTGCCATTTCTGGGGACAGGTTTCCTCTTGTGCCCCTCTACAAGAGAACATCTGAGGGAAGAGAAACATGTGTGCCCAAATGCTGACAGGCAAAGCCGGCCAACAGGGTGGCCTCAGCCCGCTTCATAGAGATGAAGGACCATCATGTAACTTCGTGCAAGTCAATAAAGTACTGCTAAGATTACAAAGAAAAAAGTTCTGTCACCATGAAACCGAAGTGATGCAGTCAGTGGTCGAGAGAAGGGGAAGGGTGTCAGTTTGCAGTATGACAGGACTGCCTTGTGAAGCCTGTTCTAGGTAATGGGAGACTCTGGTACAAAAGCTGCAGGTAGGTAAAAATTGTCATTAGCAAGAAGCATGTATGGCCATACTTAGTGCGTTGTGTGCAGGCGTCTGTTTCTATAGACCTGCGTGGTCACAGGGTCTGGCGTGTGGGCATGCAACCTACCCCAGGTTGTCTTGAGCCGAACGGTCAAACTGTGGGGAGTGTGTAGATCTCCTCCTCAAAGCAGTATAATTAGGTGTTTGGAGAAGTTGTACAGGTGTTAGGGAAGAGCGTCAGCATCAGGTTTCCACTGTACAGGCTGTCTTCTAGGCAGTTGTTGTAGAAGTGATCTAGCCTTCCTCTTGATCCCACATATAGACTAATATCGCTCCCTCTGAGATGGGGCAGGGGCTGAAAGCAGCATCTTTCTTGGAGAGGAAAGCATGGTTATTTGTTCAGCAGAGATTTGACCTTTTATCACAAAAAAAGCTGTAAGCTCTTGATAATGTCTGTACTTTCTCGTGTCTTAATATGCATCAGGATACATATATCAGCTGTAAATCACTGATTACTTTTGGACTTCAGTGACTCTTTTTTTTAAATGGAGGAAACAAAGGTATAATTAATCTATTTTGTGCTCCCCCCTTCAAAACCTAGGGGAGTAGCTGAAGCTGCATTGGCTGAGCATGCGGCTTCTTCTGGAGTGTCCCGCAGTTTCTTTAATGCTTTAATGACCTCTGAAGAAGACTCGGGAAGAGGACCTGTAACGAAACAACACTAATAAAACAGTGGCAAGGGAAAGCATCCTTTGGTTAAAAAAAAAAAGTGACCCCGCAGCAGGTAGAAAAATGCAGGATACAGAGTTCAGAAGAACCTCTTTTGTGAGGTTTGAGGGAGTCTGGTTGTGGTTTGCTTCTAATAGCCATATATCGCAGAAGGAGTTGCAGAATTCATGCTCAGTCTTTGCTGCCATGCAAATCCAGAAAGGAGGTGTTGGAGGGAGTTAATAAATGAGTGAGTACAGCTAAAAGGCTTTTTTACTGTTTAGAGTTCTGAAGTTGGTTTTGGTTGTTATTGTTCATCTCTTAGATGAATCATTTGAAAATGAAAATTTAAACTAGACATTTAGAGCGCACCTTTGTGAGAAACTAATGATTCTACTTGGCATACAGCATCAAAGGAAGCCTTTTTAATGACATCAAATTCATGTACAGCCAAAAAGAAAAAGAAAATATCTTAAAAATGCAGATGTAGTCACTTTAGAATGATGGAGTTTTTAGTCTGGGTGAAAGACTTTTTTTTCCTGCAACTTTTTCTTCTAGAAGTAAATTCAGGTTTTGAGTGGTGTTTCATTAGAGCGCAGGTGTCTTGTGAGGAAGTGGGGTTTGCACCAGCCAGGTTTGCCTGGCTTTGACTTCATCGTACAAAGTCCCATTTCTCAATACAAGCGGTGTTACGTCCTGCAATTTCTGCAGAGGCCAAACCCTTCATAAAATTTGTGCAGCCTGGCAAAATGGCATGACAAACACTTTACTTAAAGGGACATTCACCTTATTGGGTTCCCACCTGCTTTCTTACCTCTTCTGCATTCATTCCATATTCCTTTTTTGAAACTGACTGTTGCTATCTCTAGGGAACTAAGTAACGGAATGGACCTTGACTTGGCCAAATCCTAAGTATAAAGGAAAGTGTGTGCATTGTGACATGTGGAGGTGATGGGTTGCTAATCGGAGACAACCTTCTAAGGAGTAGTATCAGGAATCATGAATGCTTGATCTGAAAGCTACGTGCATGTGAGTAGAAGGAATGAAATTGCAGCGTTATCCACAGTTAGCTGGTGCTGTAGTGTCATTGACCTAATGTTCCTTTAACAATTCAGGAGCCTGTCACCTTGTTAACGGGTTTAGTTGAAATTGTTAATAATTTTGACACTGTGTTGCAAGTGATTACCTTTCCTGGGTGTTTTTTTTTTTGAATCTCGTAACTGTAGGTGTCATTGGATTTGCGCTAGTAGATAGCCTAATGAGAGAGTTGAATTGAGATGTAATTTTGCAAATGGATAGCATGAATGTATGTAGCTTCTTAACTAAATCAAATGACTGAGGTTTCATATTGTATAAAAAGAAGTCTAAGACTCTCTAAGTACCCTTTTACCACTCTTCCAAAATATCCTTCCTTAATGAATGCTAGTGTCATTTAACTAGCAGCTAAGTTACTCTCATAATCCTGCATACAGTAGCTATACGCTTTGTAGCAGGGACTAAAATGATTGCCTTCAAAGTGTTGATCATTCAAGACTGTTTGCAGCCTATGAAAAATAATTCACGTAAAGGTTGTGTTGTGGTACTTCTATCTGACTTGCTGAAGTGGCGCTTAAAATTGACAAGTGGTTGGTAAGTTCTTTGTTTTCCTACTGCAAGCAAATAAACAGCAATGTGGAGATGTTCCCTCAAGCCAGTACATTTAATTAGGGAAAAGAAGGTGGGAGAGCAGTGTTGGAGTTAACAAATTCCAGTCTTCAGAAGGCCAGGTCCAAGACTTGACAGTAGGAAATTTCATATAAAAGGGGGTTCTGTGCATTAGTCCATGGAGCAAATGTCAAAGGTAATTTAGATTTTCACTCTGAAATGCTACATTAAAAGAGTTTCTTTATTCAAATCGAGTCTTTATTTGTTTCTTCCAGGGAATTGGGGAATTGGACAGAAGTACCAATATGTTTAAGCTTTTCAGTACAGGTTCCTTTTTGGTGGGAGAGGGGAGAATGCATTTAGTATTGTCCAGCTACCTCCAGCAAATAAATGCATTCTGAATTATGTTCTCCTGCAAATTTCACTGTCTTCCTCTCCATTAACACTGCAAAATGAAAGACCAACATACAGACACCAGGAAGGAGAAATTGATGTAGATTGGCTTTTCCCAATGTAAGAGAAAAAGAAAGTGCAACGACTATGAGAAACCTCAGTGTGATTGAGCGTATGAGGGCACTTTCCCAGCCTCAAAGTTGCACATGTGCCTTGGCCTACTAGCTCACTTCTTTTTTTATTTTTTTTTTTTTTTTCTCTTTTTTATTTGACAGACAACATGCATTGGTTTGTTCTAGCAGCACAGTGGCATGGTATTGATGGTATCATAGTAGAACTGTGCTCATGCCCCTGGCTGCAGGTGTTTCTCTTCGCAAATGCCCAAAGTTAGTGGTTATCTGTAGGAAGAAATTAGGGATGTCAAAACCTGAGTGCACTCTAGAATCATGTGAAAAACATACAGCGTGTATTGACAGAAGCACTAGCTTGCTGCTTACGGAATAAATGCCCTAGCAGATCGGGGCAGAAGTGGTCAGTGTTGGCAGTTACTGTGGTAATAGCTCACCTATGTTGCTTCTAAAACTTGATTTTCTGTAGTTTTGTCAAGAGCAATGTTTTGTAGCTGTGTAACTAAACCTGTAAGCTTTGGTTTTGGCAGTTAAAAGTGGAAACTGACAAAATTCAGTCAACTAGCAGTACTATTACATAGTTTTGTGGCAACTTTTCTCTAAGCAATGCAGAACACTGGAGATCTGTTTGTCTGGAGGTCTGCTCACTAGTTTCTTGGGTCATAAGACCAAGACCCAAGATCTGGCAGTAAGTACCAGTCACCTAAGATAGCTATAGATAGAGGTAGAGATAAAGAATGATTATCCTGATTATGTAGATAGGGAAAATGAGACACTGACTAGCATCCCTGTTCACGCAGCAAATAAGCACTAGAATGAGGATTATAGCATCTATTTCTTGACATGCAGTTCAGGGCTTTGATTAAAACCATATTATATTTCATTAAAGAGAATCAGATTATTGCAGTGTGAGTGTATTTTCTTTTCTTGTGAAAAACTGTTTTTCTGTATTGCTTTATTTAACAAGAATTACATTTAGCCTAGTCTTCAAATTAATCATACTCCAAACTGTGTTCATCATAGCCAGTATAACTACTGTTAATTTTCAGCAAGAGAAGAACAGGGGAATAAAATGTTTAAATGTTTCTGCAGCTCCCTTAAAGGGGATTGTAGCGAGGTGGGGGTCGGTCTATTCTCCCAAGTAACAAGCAATAGGGCAAGAGGCGATGGCCTCAGGTTGCACCAGGGGAGGTTTAGATTGGGTATTAGGAAAAATTTCTTCACCGAAAGGGTTGTCAAGCATTGGAAAAGGCTGCCCAGGGACGTGGTGGAATCGCCATCCCTGGAGGTGTTTTAAAGACGGGTGGATGTGGTGCTGAGGGATGTGGTTTAGCGGTAACTTGGCAGTGCTAGGTTGATGGTTGGACTCGATGATCTTAAAGGTCTCTTTCAACCAAAACAATTCTGCGATTCTATGTTTATTCATAAGCACCTGAGCCACCAAGGAAGTGAGAAGTCAAAATATTATGGGACAAAACTGGTGTTTTATGAAATTTGGAGGTCTCATCTGGCCATATTGAAAAAATAGAACTAGTCTTCAAATGCTTTAGTTTTGAAATGCATAGGACATTGCATAGCAACACTTTCCCCTTCGTTCTTTCCCTGTTCTTGTTCTTTGCTGCTGAGTTTGGTTACTATGTTGTGTTACTGTGCCTGTGTGTTGTGTCTAGTGAATGGATCTTCTCCTCCACTATAAAAAGGGTTGGTGCTTCATTTTTTCTTTGTTTTTATCTTCTCCTCAAAAGAGTTGGTAACATTAGTCTCTGTCTTGCTACAGTGTACATATTTTGATGTATCTTTCAGCCATCTTCATGATTTGTGTTTAAGTTCATGAAAGTAGTAACAAAGCTGGAGCTTTCATAACTGCCTAGACTTCACAAACTGGGAAGATGTTAGTTGTATGCCCCAGCAAGTAACAAGAGATTGATTCTTCAAATAACTACTTTTCTGTGCTCCTGGACAACTGAACACATCTGGATGCAGCACCTCCTGATTGATTATTTTGAGCTTAGGCTTGTAGTTCAGTGGTTTGATATTATAGTTTGGTCTGTGGTATGGTTTCATATGTGACCAGAGTCCCAAGCTAGAGTTCTTTCTACCTGTCATTCCTTCGACAAAGGAAATCAAGCCAAGACAGTGGAGAGATATGACTGTTATGCAGAAGGAAAATAAGGATCACTTAGTGTTGCACACATGACTGAGAGGGAGCAAATGTCATCTCTCTCAGTTCCTGTGAAAACTCTAAATCAGTTTTTGGCTTGTTTGTGCTCCTAGTCACTTGCAGAAGTCCTAGATTGTTTGTGTTGGGATTTCTTTTTGTTTTAATTTTTCTTTATAAGAATATTATGATGATCTGTTAAGGTTTTTCAGCAATTTTCTATTTGAATATAACATCAAAAATACACAGAGACCTCACCACCGCAACTTCACAGGAATAGTTTTGCCTATTGGAGAATCCAAACCATTTTCCATACAGCCTTCTTTTATTAGGCATTCAAGTGTCTTTGTTGAAGCCAGCACTTCATGTAATAGCAAACATGTCGTTCTTTAAATAAATAAATAATTTTAATAAAGTAAAATTTCTTGGCTTAAAGTAGAACAATAGACATAAATGCCAGTGATCCTGGCATGAGAATATGAGCTGTTATTGCACTGTTCCCTGCAACATGTCCAAATCAGCAATAGAGGTTGAAAGAATGTAGATTTATTCCTAAAAGTCAGTCTTGCCAGTCCCAAAAGTGCTCAGGTTGTTCTGTACTATTTATCGTGCATCTCCTTTAATACTCTTTGAAGCTGAATGTTTTTAGCATTATGGAGTGCTGTGTGGTATCAAGTGACCTACTAAGAGGGCTCCAGCTGTGTTCATGCCCAAAGATCTAGTCTTGGCATTGCAGCATTTCTGCCTTGTGTGTTGGAGGTGTTGCTCATACTTTACTTTTAATTAATACTTTGGTGGCCATGTTCGTTTCTACTCCACCCATCACACCCACAGACTTCAAAGGATTTGTACCAGCATAACCTCGGTATTTATTTTATTTTATTACTGGTGTGATTTCCTAAGGAAACAAGGCTTGGAGAGGTTGTTTGTGTTTGTCTGGTTTTCTGCCCATCACCCCAATCCTCCTCATTACCAAAAACCATTTCAGCCAAGCTCGAGAGCATCAGCAGTCCCAAAGATGTGTTCCTGCACGTTTCACGAAAATTGAATAACATACCGGGAAAGATACCCAACTAATACTCCACTGAGGGATACTGCGCAGCCTGAGCTCAGCTACCGATAGGAGAATCTATAAAGGAGAGGAAGACACAAGCAATGTCGCGTGTGCTGGGAAGGCTTCTGCTGGAATTTTAACTTTACTGGACCCCAGAGAATCCAACCAGGAGACACAAATCTCTAGGATACCAGACTTTGATAGTTCTCAGGAGCTACTTATTACTAGCTATATCATTGCAATCTCCAGCGGGCCTGCTTGTGGCCAGAATGCCATTATGGTGGGGATTGTATCTAGAATAAACAAACCTTTCACACAAGGAGCGGGCAGATAAATTCCATCAGCTCTAGATCAAAACACTTACTTTGTGTTCTGAAAATGCCCAAGACATCTATCAACCAGCCATCATCTTTAGAAGTACGCGGGGTTTAAATATTAATGTATACGAGTGGACAGATGGTCACTTAACGTAGTATATTAATGGAATGGGCAGAGCTGTGCTGCCACTGGCTTTCAGTTTAGTAGAATTGCAGCGTTTGTAAGCTGCAGGTGTTCGGAGACAAGTAATTTGCAGCCAGCTCAAATTACTTAGGGTACATGACAGAGCAAATTATTTAGGTAATGAAGCTGAAAATGCAGGAAGATTAGAATATTATATAGTAAAATCATTCCTTGTTAATTCAGTTTGTGATCAGATATTATGTTGCTTTAAATACCACATTACATGCAGTACCCTTGTTTGAGTCAATGAATATGTATGAATATGTCAGTGAATATGTATGCCTCCTAATTTAATCAATATACTTACAAACAGCACTAGCAGTGATGTCTGGCACAAACTGCATCCCTTTAGAAGCAGGTTAGCCCAATTTGTGTGTGTATCATATTTATTTCAAAGCCCTTCTGAATTAGCTGCAAAATTGTAGCTGCAAAATCCCCTGTGAAGTGGGGAACAGGCCAAGCTACATTCAGGGAAAGGAATTTAAACCTTTCTTGCAGCCATAGGAGGGATAACTTCTTAAGCAGTACCCTGAGACCCAGGAGATCCCAGCTGCGGTCCTGGCTGTTGTACGTACCTGGCATCTAGCCTGGAGGAAAGTCCTCAGTTCAGCTAGCAGTTTTGGTTAGGGTGCTTTCCCCAGAAGGCTAGTGGGTCGGAGAAGGATGCTTAGTGCCCATAGATGTTTTAAGAAATAGACTGGTCTGGCAGACTAACCAGTACGTGCTTAAGTCCATCTTTATTGTGTGAAAAAGGAAAGTGTATACCTGGAATTTCTTGATAGTGCTGCCTTGAGAGCTGAAGGGTGAGAGCTGTGATGGGGAACGCCATAGAAATGCTCTTATCTCAATGGTGCCGGCATACGCAGGCGATTGGGACATCTAAGTACCACGGGAGGGCAAGGGAGCACTTCCTACACAGGTTTTCCTGTCCAGAAAATGCTAAATTTTTAATTCGGAAATAGTAAGAGGCAGTAGGATTCACCTGACTTTGACCTTCTAAAAGTTAGGTTGTGATAAAGGCATCGTTAAATTCCTTCTCTGGCGAGTGGGGAGGAGGCATCTCCACTCGGGGGTTCATCTCGCTTGTCCTGAATGAGACGAATCGGCATGTCCCCTCTCCCTTTTTTGTTCTCGCTTTCTCTTTCTCCTTCCCTTTCTTTTTCTCTCTCTTTTTTCCTGTCTTCCTCATCACTTTAGAAGCAGACAAGACAATTAACTCAGCTAATTACCCAACTTTCAAGATAGCTCAGGTCGGCTAGGTGAATCTCACCCAAAAGGCAGGAATGGGGACCGATTTCTGCTTCCATTGAATAGCCCTTCCCAGGATACCAAGTCTGAGATTTCATACCTGTTGCGCATTGGAAAAAATAACGTGTTCTCTGTGAACGTACAATTTTAAAACCGTGTGAAAACAGGAGTAGGAATGGGAAAATCTTCTCTCTACCCTAGTACAATTAATTCTCTAGGAACAAACATTTCATTCAGACACAGTAATGAGGAGGAAAACTTCTGTCTTTGGAAAATAAATTTTTCTTTTGAAAAATGTTTCCCTCAGAGTGGACTGTTAATGCTCTTTCCTGTGTTTCTACTTAAATGCAGAACTGGGGAGAAAGATGGCCCATGCTTTACTTAGCTATATGGGTTCTTGTGCTGGTTGGAGCCTGCCCAAGGAGTTAGAAAGGAAGAAACTAAAGATTATGATGAGCTTGTACTGAGCATTTCCTTACAAATACAGAACTGGATTTCTTTCCTCCTCTACTGCTCAAACCAGACAAGGAATAAAGCAGCATTTCATGATGCGGGAATTAATAAAGAGGGGAGCCTGTCTAGAGGGGTTGGTTGGGGAGGGAGCTTGAAAAAGGCAGGCGAGCCCAGTGAAACTGTTCCAGATTTGGGGAAAGAAGTAAAGCCTGGAGTAGGAGGGAATAAAGCATATTCTTCTGTTCCAGATGCCAACAAAAGATGTAGTTTAGTGTTCTGTCTGGTTGTCTGCTAGTCACGTTCACTAGGAATTAGGTGGAGGCAATTGTGTAATTTAAGCATACCAGAGCTACTTCAGACAATTGCCAAGTGAAGACACAGTGGATGGAGGAAGAAGAAAGGTTCAGGGGGAAAACACAGGCTTTTTTCCACTGCAATACTTGGGCTCAAGTTCCCGTTTCATCTGATTTTGAGCAAATTGAAGAGTCTACATTCGATTTTCCTGCTGTAGAATGAAGATCATATGACGTTACAGTGGAAGGAAGATTACCAGGCATTGCAGTGATAGGAATACCTACATGTTAAAGTCACATATACTGAGAGATCTTGGTGGATGTTAGATGCCCTTTCCTATGGAGGCAAGTCTGCCTCATGTTTGACATCAGTTAATAACGATTGCTACCTCCGGCCCTTAATGGTCACTTCTTTCTCTCAAGAGCCCTTTCTGTAACAACTTGTTTGATGCTTGTGGTGGGTCTCTGTGCTTGAGCTTGCATTTGTGGTTTGTTTGGGCTTTTATTCTTACTCATTGCTGCCTTTGGCACAGGACATCCTTGGTAGTATTCTGCAACACTGTTATTTCAGGGTGTGAAAGATTCTTAGGCCTTTAATCTGGGAATACAAACTACATCTGTCACCTGGGTATCTGTAGCAGTTTCTAAGCAACCACAAGAGTTTATTTTTTTCTGCAATTCATATTTAAGAAATGATTTGCTCATGCATGAACCAGAATCAGCCTGAGCACCACCCCAGGAGACAGAAATTGTAAACTGTAATTTAGGCTAATTCTAGTCTAAAGCATGAATTAGAGTATTTTATATAATCTTGGAAAATATACCGTATAAATATATGTAAGCACAGAACAGGTACAATTAATGTGAGCACAGTAGGAAGCTTTAAGTAACTCTGGGAATGTGAGAAACCAAGTTGGAACATATTCTTGACATGTAAAAGTATTTCCCACCTGCCTTGTTTGCATAAGAACAAGGTTTTAGCAAGTACATATTTGCATGTCAAAGTTAAAAGTGGGGAAAATATTTTCACCCTTGTAAGAAAAATGCATAATCTTGGCACAGGCAATTTGCATTTAGTAAGTTTTAAGTGTCTAAGCCCTTTCATGCTATATAGAAAGTGTATGAAGTTGCGACAGGGATTCCATTTCAATGAGTTGATTTGCAAAGGCAGCCACGTGGAGCAGTAATTGATCTGATGTCTTTCCATGCATTAATTTGTAATACAATTGGTTGTGGCAGTCGCAAGCAATTTATGCTTCTGAGTTTCATCCCACTGTCCTGTATCTCAGAGTGAAATGATAAGTTGAAGTTCTAAATGCTGTGTGCTTAATTGAAAGTAAGTACCTTGAAGATGTAGTAAATTTGAGGAAGTCTGGAATTCTAAAATTATACTCGATTCGGTGCTGTTGCGCATACACAAAGCAGTCGGCAAATGCTGGCACAGCTGGAGCCTGTGAATCTGTGGAGATTCTCTTCGAACAGTAAAGCACCCTGGAAAATGCATTTGGGACTAATTATGGCACCTTTTAGACTATTAGTAACCTAGCTTTAGGCCATCACTTTGAAGGCATGTTACATTCCTTCAGAAACACTCTGCAAATGTCCTGTTGCTTAAGAAATAGGGATTGCATAGACAGGCTTCATGGGTGATTTAACTAATGTGCTGGAGATTGTAGATAAACAAGATCCAATTATATCATACCTATTCAAAATAAGGCAGTAATTATGTATATAAAAGTGAAATGTAAAAAATACATTGCCATGTAGCTGTTGAGATAAGCCTTGTCACTGGCCCGTCAAAGGAGTTGGAGAAGGCTGCTGATTCACTGTAGCAGAGTAGAAAAATAATCAGATACTGAAAAGGCACCACTGGGAATCGGTAGATCTATTCCGGAATTCGCCCACGGGATTGCTCTCTGAATTTGAACTGCACGTTATACAGATTTTGCGTTTCTGTGAATGTCAGTCTGGTGTTCAATTTGTTGATGTAAAGTGGCGTTATGCTACCCTTTCTGCTCGAAGCTTTGTTCGTAAACATACGATGCTTTAGTAATAATTAATGTAACACATTAATAAAATAGCATAGGCTTTATTTTTTCCTATTATTAGTTCACTTCCTGCTCCATTGTGTTTAATGTGTTAGCTGAGAGCAAAGTGAAATTAAAACAGTTTTTGTAGGACTGCAGGGAAGAAGTATTTCCTTTCTTACGTGTCCTGAACAGACCTTTTAATTTCAGTCTATCATTTCGTTGCTGCAGGGAAGGTGGGGGATTAAAGATCAAGAATGCAAAGATCCTTATGATGGAAGCAGATGCAAGTGGTGTCCTGCTGTATGAAAATATTTTGAAAGCTGCTGATATGGAACTGTCAGGAAAACAGCAACGTAGTCCCATAGCTGCTGGGCACTGCTGTCCTCAGCAGAGCATTTTAGCTGCTGTTAGGTTCCTGGGAGCAAATGCGTACTATTCGGGTACTGCTCAGCTGCTCTGATCATTGCATTTGATGTCGTCTGGAGAATATTTGGAAGGAGTATTTTAGCACAGTCAGTGCTGTGCTAAAAGTCTTGTGGTTTCCTAGTTTATAGTTATCTTACAGTTTTGTCCTGATCCTGAGCTATGATGTGGGGCTGCAATGAAATGGAGCACACAGTAGCATTGGAAGATGATTCTTGTTTAATAATAAGCAGTTGGTTAGGGGTTTAATGGCATGCAAAACGCAATGTTGGTAAGAGTGGACATGACTTTTTGAAAACAGTGTTAAAAGTACAACCAAAGCTAATGCATTGTTAGACAGTGTTAGATGTGATTTTCTGTGTTGTCACAGGCTGGATAGCGAGAAACTGGACGGAATTGAAGGTCTCTCAAACAACCGGGCATCTTGTGAATGGATTTCAGTTCCTCACAGGAGATTAACAGCACTTCTGATTGTTAATACATCACAGTTAGAGACACAGCAAGAGTTGCATTTGTACTCCTGTTCGGACTAAGCCGGTTCAGGGAAACTAATGTAGCCTGATCCTAACAATACTGTGGCAGAGAAAGGGCTTTCATGGGATTTTTTGGTTATCTGCCCATACAGTCTGTGTTTCTGTGAGCACATGCAAGCATATCTAAAATGTGGACTGCTGGTCTTTGATGCTGTAAAGCACTGCCTCAGCACGATTCCTATCCAAAAAGACTTGCTAGCAAAATGACTGCAGCCATACACTCCAAAAGCAGTTGAAGAGGTATTCCTAAGCACAAGTTTTGTTTTGTCACACGCTAAACTGAATTCAATAGGTATGCTTTACATGTATGAAGTTCAGTTTAAAAAATCGGGGCTTTCATATCACGTATCTCTGTGGCATTTCCCAGACTGCGCCGACTCCTTTGTGTTTTGTAAGTTGACTGGAATACTGCTGTATTTTCTCCCTTATTTGTTCTGTGGTAGCTAATATACGTATATGTACTGATAATTCACTTTCAATTGAGATATGCGAATTTTGAATTTCTTGTGTAAAATGAAGTTGCTCTTTACCTTGTTACTTCCCTTTTGGATTGGCCAGTCACGTGAACTGGATGGCATGGTGGTGACCCCACTGGTAAAGGTGTTATATTCATTTTCAGGCAGGGCAAACTTCAAAATTACCTTTTATGATCTCACAGGAATAAGACTGGAAGAAACCTTTCTAGTATCGTCTTAGCTCTTTGGCCAAAATGTGAACTCTCCTATTCTTTTTGGCTTTGAAATGCTGATTCTTGCCTTCTTGTGGGTTCTTAAACACCTTCTCAAATGACCCATTTTAATAACCCAAAAGCTATTATATAACGAGCAGCCATAATTTAGTCCAAAGCTCTAGGGGACCCTTGCAGTTCAGCAATGAATAGTTAATGCAGTATAATGTTTAGCAGGTTATTAGTTTTCACTGTACAAATGCTGATCAGGGAATGCTTTTATAAGGTGTTTAAAAGAAAATGTAATTAACTGGTTGCGTGCTTCTGTTGCAGCTCAAATTGAAATTATTCCATGCAAGATCTGTGGAGACAAATCATCAGGAATCCATTATGGTGTCATTACATGTGAAGGCTGCAAGGTAAGCTTCTAAAATATTAAGTCTTAAAACATCATTTAGCCTTTTGATAGTGATTATTTCCCTTCATTTTTTAAAGAGCAAGCATTGCGCCAAAGTTGGAATGGTGGATTCCATTTCAAAAAATATGAAATCAATTGGGTATTCTGAAGTACTGGTTTTACTGGGGCTTCAAACAGGGCATTTCTGTGACACACTAACAGAGACAGACAGATTTCAGGACAAACTTCAAAAGTCATGCAGTTGTGCTGTGTGTGCTGTAAACTGTCTCTCTGTGTAGAAGCAGAAGAGGTACAGAAAGATGATTGCTTCTAGCATACTGCAAAGATTCTGTTCTGTGGATTCACTTGAGAGAGAGTTCATGGCTTTCTTGAGTCTGCCCCCACATTTTTACTTTGTAAATTGCTAAGAAGCTGTGTTGAAATGCATGAGAGCTCTCCAGCTTCTCAGTTTTCTTTTGTAATCTGCTACAGTTACAAATCTATTCTGTTTGGTGTGGAAGACGGTGTTGCACAAATAGCACATGCTACTGGTGTTAAGCACACTTGGGTCTTCGTGGAAGCAGTGCCTATTCCTTGCACTGCAGCCATTGCTGTGTAAGGTTTAGGCTTTGGATTTTTTCCTGGATTTGCACCTTCAGTAACTCTAGTGAACAAGGATTACACTAGAAGCATTTTTTTTTGTTCAGTTTGTCTCTCACAACCAAGAATTAAATCAGACAACGCTAACACTAGCACTGTGAAGCTAATCACTCCTTTTTATCACTAGTACAGAATTACGGCGCAAGCTTGGGAATGACACAGTGTGCACAGCTGTGCTCTAGCTTGTTGCTTTCTTCATGTATGTACGTGTTGCAATCCCATGCTGGTAGGTTTGCCACTGTTAATCTACACTTTAGGCGTGAAGAGTGTATATTTATGACAGTTTCTAGTCTGCTATCCTGACATGCTTGATACTACCACCCGTCTTCAAAAAGTAACTTCCTTGCTTTCACATTATTGGGATTTCTTTTGTGGTTTTCGAAAGAAGATTTTTGTGTTTTCATTAACACGTTCTCTCAGTCTCATGGAAGTATTGGTAAGAAGGAAGAAAAAAAAATAAATCTAAGAATGTTAGAATGGTACAGGACAGCATCTTCTGCCCTTTGTAACTGCCGTTGCTATGGAAAATGCAAAAAATGCCCTGAAAATGCATTGATAATAAAGTGGTTACTTTTTTCAGCTTTATGTGGTTGAGCAGCATTTATGAAATTTCAGCTGTGTGAAATGGCAGACATTTGCAGTCAGAATTCTGCTGTATGACTGTCTTGTCAAAGATTATCAAGGTATGTTCAAGGTCCGAGACCTCTTTAGTCCTTAAACGGTCTGGGACCAGTATACCTGAGAGACTGCCTCCAGATCCATGACGAACGTCATTGTCAACAGACTGATGTTAGCATAATGCTAATGCTCATCTATGCAGAAAACAGGCCTTTCTCAACATGGCTTGTTGCAGAACAGGAACAGGCTGCCAAAGGAAAGGAAAGTTGCCAGCTGTCTTATCTTTTGCTTCATCTTCATGCAGGTCTTTGGCCTTGCCTTCTCCTAAGTCCTGTATGTGAGAAAAGCCCCCACCAAAAGCAGCAGGTCGGCTGCCTGCAGAAGGAAGCAATAGAGCGCACCGTACTTGCAGTTAGTTAGTACGTAGCTGGTAGGCACTTAGCGCTGTGGGTAAGAGACAGGCATACCCATCGAGCATTCCTCCATCGGAGTGACTGCACTTTCCCAGCATTAAATGCAAATGTGAGTTATTAGGAGAAAATTCCTTTGTGTACCTCCAGCAGTCAGAAGAGTAGATGCTAGCCTGATAGTGAGAAATGCATGTGCAGTTCCTTACATTTTAGAACAAATGGTTTTCCTTTGAATTCTGTATAAATTGAGTTCTCTGGGAGCTCTGTGCAATCCTCGGTCTGCTTCTGAGAATCCCACTAGAATGGTCAGCTGGTGGGAAAGGGCAGAAGGGGGGGCAAGCAGGAAGGTATGCTCAGCACGCTGAAACCCATTTGAACCTTGAAAGCAGAGTGTGCATGAATAAGTAAGACAGTGGCCCAGTGAATGAAGTCAGGCATTTTCTCTTTCTCTTGGAATAAAGTTTTCTAGCCATACAATTTCAGGCAGAATTTTAAAGCCAGCAAATATCAAGTTAGTCAACTAAGTTCCTTCCTTTCAGGAGGGAAATAACTGAAGCTCATTCTTCTCTAATGCCGGAGCCCAGGTGACCTGCAGGTAGTGACAGATAGGGTGGCGCTGGTGGGCACAAGTCACGGGAAGAGTTTAAATGATCACAGCCTAGACAGCATTTAAAATGCCCTACTGTAGCAGATGGATTTTGTTTGTGCTACGCTCTTCCACAGTAATGTCAACAAAGTCTCACCCAACAGAACTATTTTGGCTGGTGAAAAAGTTGGCATAGCTTGGCTTCTGCCAAATGAGCCAGGTGTGTATTGGTATGTTTTTTTTCCCCAGCTTTTCTGGGGCTGTGATCTTGGCAGGTTTGAGCATGCTTACATTGCTCTTCATGTTACGCTAAACCTTCTTTTGTAAAAAGTACTTTGCTATGAAGACCTAGTTCCCAGTCCTGCACTCTGATTCCTGCAGCCGACGTCCTGCGCCGACAGGCAGTCCCAGAGAAGTCAGTGAGGTTCTGCACAGGTGCTACAAACGCATCCGTGTGCATCAGATTGCAGGGTCGGGGCCTTCATCATCAGCAGTGAACAGATGTGGTGCTGCCCTCTCAAGCCGGGCCTGTCAAGAATGATCTACAGGCAGCAAGAGCAGCAGCATAGTGGGATGCTTTCAGCTCTTACTGTCTTTTGCTCCAGTTTGATGTGAACTTTAATGTTACTTAATAGTAATGTTAACTTAAGTGTTACTGTGTAAGTACTAATAACTACCAGAAATATAATTTATTTAAAACCTGAAGTGAAGTTTTAGTTGCAGACCTACTTTGCAATCTTAATTTGTATCACGTCTGAAATTACAGACAACCTGTCATCAAATTGACTTTGCTGATCCTGTTGCTCTTCTACAGGTTTGTGGCCCTTGCATTTCACATAATTGAAAGTTTTCTGACCAGTTTTTGTTGTTAATATTGTGTTTCACATAACTAGAATTGAAGATTTGTAATGAAGCCAGTTAGTGTTTCTTGAGAAGTTTTCATTTCCTACCTTATTATGATGTTACTGGCTGGTTTTATTAAGTTAGTGGCTGCGTTTTGCCGAAACGTCCTTGAGCACTCCCAGCCAATCAACCTACTTAGCTGAATTTGAATCTGCCTTTATAAAATAAAATTTAACACCCCTCCATCTCCTCCCCCCTCAGTGAAAAAAACGAGTTTTTAGCCAGGGTCTGTTTTATGCTTTATCTAGGAGGGCTCCTGTGGCTTATTATAAATAAAATAAATTTTGAGAGAGAGGATTTTTTTTCTATCTGACCATTGTGGATACCTAGTATACAACGTATAATGGGGGTAAAGGGAAGATGAGGTTAATCATACAAGACATTTACTCAGAAGCATGGATGAAGAATGACACAAAGATTGTACCGCGACTCAGAAACAAAAGTTTATTCTCATGTGTAAGACTTGAAATACTACTATTGTAGTGGCACTACTGAAAAAACTAGTAGCTGTATGGAGGACTTCGTCAACCGTTAGTTGTGGAAAGCCATTAACAACCTTTTGCTCTCTATTAGGGACCATGCTGAGGAACGAGACTGGTTTGTACACATCCATATTCTTTTCTCATAGCTGAAAGTTGAATCCAGTTCAGCATTGTCAGAAAATACCTGAATGCTTCAAAAGGACATAGCAAAGCATTTAGTTTGAAATGACGTTTTTTGTTAATGAACTATGTCTTTTAATTTGCAGACACAGTTAACTTGTGTTTGCTGTAAATAGTGTCAGTTCATGCCCGACTGACCCACAAATGCGTTAGTGTGATCCCTCTCTTTACTTGACTGTACGCAGTTAGTCTTATAAAACCATCCATGCGGGGCATTTCTGGGCATTTCTTATATTTTCCAAGGTTTACAGGTACTGGCTTTTGTCTCTTGGGTCTTTTACGACCTAAGATGGTCTTGTTCATTGTAACTACAAGGAATGTCCATGTTTGTTACTTCAGAAAACAATACCTGATGTATTGTCACTTCCCATCTTGCATTATCATAGAATCATAGCATGGTTAGTGTTGGAAGGGACCTTAAACATCATCTCATTCCAACCCCCCTGCCCTGGGCAGGGACACCTCCCACCAGCCCAGGTTGCTCCAAGCCCCATCCAGCCTGGCCTTGAACACCTCCAGGGATGGGGCAGCCACAGCTTCTCTGGGCAACCTGGGCCAGTGCCTTACCACCCTCACAGTAAAGAATTTCTTCCTAATATCTAATCTAAATCTCCCCTCTTCCAGTTTAAAACCACTACCCCTCATCCTGTTTCTCCACTCCCTGATAAAGAGTATCACAGTATCGTCAGGGTTGGAAGGGACCTCTGGAGATCATCTAAGTCCAACCTCCCTGCCACAGCAGGGACACCTACAGCACATTGAGTACCTCCTCATCTTTCCTGTAGGCCCCTTTAACTACTGGAAGGCTGCTATAAGGTCTCCTCAGAGCCTTCTCTTCTCCAGGTTGAACAACCCCAACTCTCTCAGCTTGGCTTCATAGGAGAGGTGCTCCTCTGATCATCTTTGTGGCCTCTTCTGGACCTGCTCCAACAGGTCCATGTCCTTCTTATGTTGGAGGCCCCAGAGCTGGATGCAGCACTCCAGGTGGGGTCTCACCAGAGCAGAGTAGAGGGGCAGAATCCCCTCCCTCGCCCTGCTGGCCACGCTGCTTTTGATGCAGCCCAGGATGCAGTTGGCTTTCTGGGCTGCGAGCGCACATTGCTGGCTTATGTTGGGCTTCTCATCCACCAACACCCCCAAGCCCTTCTTGGCAGGGCTGCTCTCAATCCATTCTCCACCCAGCCTTCATTTGTGCTTGGGATTGCTGCGATGCAGGTGCAGGACCTTGCACTTGAGGTGGTTGAACTTCATGAAGTTCGCGCAGGCCCATTTCTCAAGCATGTCCAGGTCCCTCTGGATGGCATCCCTGCCCTCTGGTGTGTCAACCACACCACACCACACCACAGTGGTGTTGTTGGCAAATTGCTGAAGGTGCACTCAATCCCACTGTCCATGTCGCCAATAAAGATGTTAAACAGCACCAGTCCTAGTACTAACCCCTGAGGAGTGCCACCCGTCACTGGCCTCCACTTGGACATTGAGCTGTTGACTGCAACTCTTTGAGTGCAATCATCCAGCCAATTCCTTATCCACCAAGTGGTCCATCCATCAAATCCATGTCTCTCCAATTTAGAGACAAGGGTATTGTGCGGAACAGTGTCAAATGCCTTGCACAAGTCCAGGTAGATGACATCTGTTGCTCTCCCCTTAATCCACCAATGCTGTAACGCCGTCATAGGAGGCCACCAAATTTGTCAGGCACGGTTTACCTTTAATGAAGCTGCATTGGCTGTCGCTGATCACCTCCTTATTTTCCATGTGCCTCGGCAGAGTTTCCAGGAGGATCTGCTCCATGATCTTGCCAGGCACAGAGGTGAGACTGACTGGCCTGTAGTTCCCCGGGTCTTTCTTTTTTCCCTTTTTAAAAATGGGGGTTACGTTTCCCCTTTTGCAGTCAGCGGGAACTTCACTGACTGCCACGACTTCTCAAATACGATGGAGAGTGGTTTGTTCATTTGTTTCATTCATTCATTTTCTTTACTAGCCAATTTTTCATTACTCTGTTGAGCATGGAGTGTCATATTGGCGTTGCAAACATTTACCTCGAATTCATGCTTTTGAAGTGTTGGTGGTTTTTTTTAATTTTTTGCCTAGCCAATTTCAAGCAAAATGTTAGAAAAGGGATGAGCCATGTTACAGAAAGGGCTAGTCAGAAGCCTTGTATACCCTGATAAACACAATCTCACCCCTGCCTTTATTACATATGTATAACTGAACATTTTTTCTCCTTTTTCAGTGGCACTATAACTTTGTTATCAAATACTTCATTAACAAAGTTTATTAAGCAATATTGTCGCAGCACTCTCCTCCCTTTACAACTAAAATACGTGCTCATCGTCGTAAAAGGGTTAAAAATCCAATTTGAAAGTTCACCTGTCTTCCGTATGACAATGTATTTTTCTGATCTATCTTTGAAGAAAATTTGTGTTAGTTTGCTTTAGAAAACAGTAGAATGAACCCCCCCCAACTAATTGTTAATTGCTCAGAATATTGCAAAACTTAATGATACGTGGAAGTCTTTAAGTATTAGCCATAAATCATGGGATTATGAATAAACCTTTGTTGTCACAGGCTTGCATGCAGTCATTCCAAAACGTCTGCCATTAGGATGCAGCAAGGCAGCTGTCAGCTGTTTTCTTGTAATTAAACAGCCAATGAGCAGCTAATTAAGACATATGTGTATACAGAAGTGGAAGTGGGTATGTTAATGAACTGTAGGAATCAATTCATTAAATGAAAATTTGTCAAAAGACCAAACATGAGATCAGCATTTCAGCCTGTGCCGCAGTGGAGCGGGAGTCTGTGCTGTGCCATTTGGGACAACCGGCTTTTCCCCTGCTAAGGAGCGAGCTGCGACACAAGCGCCTGTAGTACCGAGCCACTGAGCAGCGAAGGTATCGAAACTATTAATAGACTTTGCAAAAACTGCTATTTACATTTCAAAGTTCTTTTTTAACAAGTTGTTATTCAAACTGACTTGCAGATGAAAAGTTCTTGCGCCCTTTTTTTTCCCAAACTTGATTTCTTGGCAGCATATGAAAACCCATATATTGTGCTGTATATAAATAGGAGTCTGAAATGCAAAGATGAAGCTATGGCTTGTAATCTGCTCTGCTCTTCTTCTGGCACTGTGTTAATACATCTACATAAAAAGGGAGACATGCAAAGCTCAATGATGCCTCATCAAAATCGGCGGGATCTTTATACTGCCATCAGGAGGAGGCTGTCACCGCTACGCTCACAGGAGTGCTCTCTCCAGAGACCTTGGCTCAGGCGGTGCCATGGGTCAGACTGGTGTAACACGGTGACCTTTTTTGGTGCAGCAGTAGTTTTGTTTGTGTGTTTGATCAAGAGGGGTCCACTCTGCCTGTGGCCCATTAGGCAATCATCTGAATGTGAAATAATGGTTGTGAACATGCATGCAATTAAGAGCATGTGGCCTGGGCTGGTTTGCATAATGCTTGAATGTATACACGTGTACCATGCATGCATCCACCTCCTCCTTCCTGGTGGAAAAATTATAGCTAGCTCTGTGCCTCTGGCAAGGCGAGGAAGTAGAACAACAGAATACAGCGTCTCTCCTTCTCTACTTCTAATAAAGGGGAGGCAAAACCAACCTAGGAAGAAATTATATTTACTTACAGAAGGCTCTTGTGATAGGGGCTCCCCCCCATGTATATATAATATGAGAGCCCAAGGACCACCAGAAGGTTTGAAAACTCACAAATAAATGACAGTAACGTAGAAGAACTTTGAGAGTAAAAAAACCCTCCGTTTAAACTTCATTGTCAATTCATTCCCAAATCTCAGATATGTCTATTTCTGAGCTCTGGACAAGTTTAGATTCATTTCTGAAGTTTGGGGCAAGGGTTTTTTTTTGGTTTTGCTACTGCTGATGTTTTCAACATGCCCACGTAACATTGTAGGGTTTGTTTTTAAAAGCACTCTACTGCATCTCTGGTTTGTAAAGTGCAAGTGCTTTTAAAAGCCCCGGTTTCAGGCAGTTCTGCTCTATTGAAAATTTAGCTTCAAGCTGTAACTTAGCTGATGTATTGTACACTAAAATGTATTGAGCAGCTGTGTCTCTAGGGAAAATCTGGAAAAGCAAACAGCCCAGTATTTTCTCCATTATAATACTAAAAATAATCCTCAGCTTGACAAGAATATTCTTAATAAAGAGAAATATGCCAAACTGGCAGTACAGACTCAGTATACATCCCAGCTTAAGGAAAACGTATAGATCTCTGAGGTTATTGGGCCGGGTTCATTTTAGATACTGATTAAGCTGACTTTCAGGATCTCAGTGGATGCAGAAGATTTCATACAGTTCATGTGTAAGCACATCATTCAGTGCAACTGTTGAAAGTGTTTGCAGCACTGAAATTCTAAGGGAGTGATAATGCAAAGATGCAGACCCTTGATCAGTAAATCATGGGTCAGGTCGATACCTAAGCCTGTTTTTCTACTGAATCGCACTGCGCTTGCATGTGTACAGGAGTGAGAGGCTCCACTAAGGGTGCGAACAGAACTGGAAATTAAACCAGTTACTTACCTAAGAGTCGGTGCCTCCAGAGGGAGCAGTCATGATGGTAGAAATTTCTGTGGTATTTCAGGTTTTCTTTAGGGCGAAATGTACTTAATCAGAGCTCAATATGTGCAATGCTTTTAGTCTCAGTGACGATCATCTCGCTATTGACAAACATTAAAAAACAGTTGAAAGTTCAATCACATAGAAACAAAGACCAGAATAAATGGGTGAGAAACAGCGTACAGGAAAACAGGATTAAGGACAGACGTTTTCAGTTTCCTCATTTTTTTTATACTCTGTATTTCCCCATTAACGCTTCAATAAAAGGGGCACAATGGATGAAGACTGGCGCCCTCCTCATAAGATGGAGCGGGGCGGGGGGCTTTATCTCAGTGTTTTGCCACGTTTCAGTCTGCAGGAAGTTTGCTAGGAAGTCTCTTACTTGTCATGCAGAAGTCCCTCCTGTTGTTTATTTCACCAAGGGTCTGGACAGAGCGTGCACATGCCAAGGGACTCCAAAATGTGGCCTTCAAATAAATAAAAAAATTGGTAAAAGTCCAACTTTAATTAAAAGGTGCCCAGCCTTTCTGACAAGTATTTTCTTTGCAGCGCTGTTAATTAATCCATTATGTGGCAACATAAAGCTAAAATACTGTGCTCACTGATCTCAAATGCCTCTTTAGAATGACTGCATCTTCGCAGAATCCTTGTGAAGTAGGTATTACACACGCACCAGCTTATGTTTGGACAGTCTGTGGCAAAAAGATGAAATGAACTTCAAAGCAAATGGCTGGGGTAGTGGTTAATAACATGCACCGTTCTGATGGAGAGAACTAAGTTGTAACTGCTGCAGAACCTTCCAGGGCTAACTTTCTTTGGAGATGGGACTACCCATTGCAGTTGACTCAGAAAAGAGATAATAGATAAAATCTGTTTCAGCTTCCTCCCTCCTTAAAAATCTAAATCCTGCGCCAAGTGGAACGAAACCTTGATCGTCAGCATCAAACTAATTAAGAAAAAAACATTTTAAAACATTTTTCTTTGCAGAAGGAACTGCTCACCGTCATGTTCTGTATTTTTAAACACATAAATACATTGGTGAGGCTGAACATCAGAACCTGCTATTATCGTCTCTGAAGAGCTGAACAGGATAGCAGCTGTTGAATCCTCCCTATTTTGGAGATCTGTGGTGACCCAGGAAAGATAGGAAACCTACGTCTGTAATTAGTTTTATCCCATTTGGAAAGAATTGGTGTACCCTATGTAATATATGATCTGTAAAATCAGTGAAAAATGTGTAATTCCTTTATGTCTCATAACACTTTTTTATGAACTGTTTTCTACTACTGTTTTTTGTTTGTTTCTAGGAGAGAGGAGAAAAACCCTGTTAATTTCCTTTAGTTGACTATAGTGCACTTGAACTTCATTTTCTGTTAGGTACACTACCTTTCAGAGCCTTCGTTTGCTCCATCAGTTCGCAGCTTCTTGACTTGTATTTTGCAATTCTATTCCAGGGCTTTTTCAGGAGGAGTCAGCAAAGCAATGCTACATACTCCTGTCCTCGTCAGAAGAACTGTTTGATTGACCGAACTAGCAGAAACCGCTGCCAACACTGTCGATTACAGAAATGCCTTGCTGTGGGGATGTCTCGAGATGGTAAGCTTTGCTAACGCGTGGCTTAATTGAAAAAAGTAAAATAATGTTTAGTGTACTGTGTGTTAAACTAAAACAGCGCAGGATTTAAAAGTTAATTGTGCGTTGGGCTGATAGTTGAGATCATTGAGTGGTTTTTATGTTGCTATATGTTCACATAAATGTATATACATCAGGGAATGTATGAAGTTCTTTGATTTATTTTTTTTCCCTTCTCACC
Source organism: Pluvialis apricaria (assembly GCA_017639485.1). Taxonomy (NCBI): domain Eukaryota; kingdom Metazoa; phylum Chordata; class Aves; order Charadriiformes; family Charadriidae; genus Pluvialis; species Pluvialis apricaria. The sequence continues at coordinate 19,028,371 of CM030015.1, read as the reverse complement.
TATTATAGTTCCCAGTTAAGAGCTTTGCCTCTGGTCACTTCTTGAAGATGCAGTTTTTAGTCTAATGTTAATACTGTTCTCTGTGTTCATTCCAATTAAAGTGACATGGTGTAGTTGCGAGTGTCACTCTGATTGCCATATTGGTACAGATCAGAACTGTTTCACAATACATAGAGAAGTTTAAATGTGTGTATAATGAATAATGGAAAAAATGCAAAGAGAAAATAGCACGGTGTTTTCTCAAAGACAGAATTCTGAAGAAAACGTGTTCCAGTGCTGTTAATATTAAGCTCAAAATTACATCTGGTGTAATGACGAAAACCCACCTCTGTGAAATGGAAGCTTATGTAACTCAACGAGAACTGGATTTGCAGCTGATATTTGCACACCTCCCCCGTAGATGTAGTGAAGCTGCCATCGCTTACCCAATTTGAAGATCTGACTCAGTCTTTACCCCTGTAATAGTGACAGCAACGCTGCATGTTCTACAAATACATATGCATTACTCTATGTACATGAGGCCCAGTTAAGGAGGTAATTTTCAGATTACATTTACATCTTATTTTTTTTTATTGGGCACGAAACTAAAAACCTGAAACAGTTGGTCATGTAATGACTAGTCCCTCCGATGTGTTTGCTTTGCTGTAGAAAAGTACAAGGTGGTAGTCACCTTCCTCAATGATGAGCTCTTACAGCTGATACAGGTCCCAGAAATCACATGCCACGTTCTTGGGAATTCCCTGGATGTGCCAAACCAGTTGCTTCTCACTTACGCTTAATAGTAATACTTCTCAAAGTAGTAATAATTTTGTGGAGAGTTCTACGCGCAGATGTGCACATACACGCACACATATAGTTTTAACAATAATTCACTGGGTAAACATTTTTGCCTGTCCCAGTAAGCTGCACCGAAAGCAGGTTCTGTGGTTCTTCCCATTTCCTTCGGTCCTACTATCAGCAAAGCTTGCTTTTCATGCTCTTGAGTACCCCACGTGTTCATACCTAACTCTAGGTTCACTCTGCAGTACGACTGTACAGCTAGTAGGAATCGGACAGTTCATCTCAGGTCAGCATATTCTGGTTTAGCTTCTACTTCTCCAGGTGGGATTTGAATGCTGAAGAGATGCATCTGTCAACTTTGGTGGATATATAAGAGAAATCTTTTGAGTATAGAGGTGGCAACTTAATGAAATAAGCTAAAACAGTAACTTCTAATGGTCCATTTAAGTAGCACATTAAAACAGTCTTTTAACGAGTAGATGCTGCAGCTATGTTACCTGTAACGGACAGAAGTGATTCTTAGGTCTGCCCATCCTGCTGATTTGCCTTTTATACTGTGTCCTCACGTGTAGCATTTAAAGACCCAAGACAATTAAAATGCAGTAGTGGATTTGTAGAAATGTAATATATTGTGTGTGTCTGTATTTCAGCTGTAAAGTTTGGTCGAATGTCAAAAAAGCAGAGGGACAGCCTGTACGCGGAGGTGCAGAAACATCGAATGCAGCAGCAGCAGCGAGATCATCAGCAGCAACCAGGAGAGGCAGAACCACTAACACCAACATACAATATCACCACCAATGGGTTAACAGAGCTACATGATGACCTCAGTAATTACATTGATGGGCATACCCCTGAAGGTAGCAAAGCAGACTCTGCAGTTAGCAGCTTCTACTTAGACATACAGCCTTCTCCAGATCAGTCGGGTCTTGATATTAATGGAATCAAACCAGAACCAATATGTGACTACACACCAGCATCGGGCTTCTTCCCTTATTGTTCTTTTACAAATGGGGAGACCTCTCCAACTGTGTCCATGGCAGAATTAGGTAATGAGAGAGAAAAGCTTCCATTGTAATTGTCTTAATATAGTACCCTTTGGATTAAAGTGACACATTTGGCCAGGTCATAGCGAGAATGCTGCTTCAGTACAGGTGTGAGCATGTATGGGCATTCTTCTGCGAAGTGCACAATACCCTAATCGCGGTACGTGGTGAACACCTTACGGAACGGGACTAAAAATCCCGGGAGCTTGTGGTTGATCAGCTCTACTAGCGTTGCTTTTGTTTTCAGTCCTTGTAATAGAACCCTTTGAATACTGATTAACAAACTAATTTTTAGCGCTGAGCAAACAGACGGAATATTTCTTTATGTACAGATTATTTTTGAACGTTTTATCTTTTTTTTCATTACCTCAATACTCTTATTTTCTAACACAAAGTGATGAGGCTGATTTTCTTCTACTCTTCACTTGTTCCTGGGAAATATGAAACGAAAGCACCAGTCTAATCTGAGGGCAGTTCTCCTTGCCACTGGTTAAAGAGAATCTGGCTCCAGATACTTCAGGAAATTTTTGAATGTAGCAAGTTTTGATAATTTCTTTAGGAGCCTTATAACAACCACATTAATGAGTACATTCTAGTTTAAACTCTTCCCTGAATGATTACACTAGGGCTGAATTCCACAACTGTGACTTGTCAACATCTGAGACTCGAGTTAGAGCGTGCTGTGTGAACTGGTTATAAGCAGACTGGAACAAGACATTAGAGAAGTGGCTTTAAGATTCTATTACTTATATAAGCACTCGGGTGTTTAAAACAGTGATTTTGCTTGCTTAAGCAACACTTTTGCTAATTATTCCATTATGAAAACCTAAAAATAGTTTGAAAAATCGGGTATTACAACTTAAATTTTTCTCATTTTGCTAACTTTTTTAATTAGAGGCAAGTACATGATACGAAATTTTGCTTGTTTTATTTTAGTTTATGTTCTTTTGAGAAATTTTGCAGAGAGGAAGGGCCAAGGATTACTTTTTAATATCCTTATGTTGCAGAATGCAGTTCTCTGCAATGTAATTTGTTGTGACAGCCAAAATATTGTGTCTGGCTTGAGTTCAACTAACTTCAGTTACAGATAAGTAAAAATAAGAAAAAATTAGGATAAAGGCTATGCTACCAGCTTTGTCTCTATCAAATGGTTGTTGATATTCTCGTGGGAGTTATTAAAAGATCTCCATTAAACCCACGGGAAAAAGAAAGGGCTTTTCCTTCCTAGGTGAGGTGTTGAGTTTGGAACGCTGGCCTAAAATAAGCTGCTTGTGTTGCTTACCTGTATTTACATAGTGCTTGCATTTAAACCCTACAGAGCGTGATTTAGGTGCCCAGCACTGACATTGCCAAACGATGTTTGAAGAATATTTGTCTTCCAGACTAAGGTTTCAATTTAGAAAGGTGTGGCTGTTCAATGAAAGTATTTAGGTGTGTGCTGAAATACAGTCCAGAACTGAGGCCGAGCCTTGTGAATAACACAGTAATGTTTCACCTTCTGTATCCTGCAAGGGCACGGGTATAATGCTGTCGGTTGCTGCTAGTGACAGCAAATGATTTAAGGGCACGCTTGTAAAAAAATAAACAAACATTGCTCTGAAATACATGAAAGCTATGATGACAACCAAAGTGTAAACTACCTTATATTCTACCCCATTGATTGCTCAGGTAGCACATACAGTCTGATTTTACCTCAGCTGGATGCTAAGGCTCTTCAGGTAGTACCTTACATCAGATTATTAATGCAGTAAGTATGATACTAATCAGACTGCTGGGTCCGGCACTTCAATTTGCAAAGAGTTGGGTTTGGTGGTTATTAAACAAAGCGGGTTTCACAGAAGACCTCACGCTGGAGTCCCTCAGAATACCCCCACGTTGTTAGTGACCACCGCTCTTAATCATGTTAAGCCTTCCTTTTCCGTGGCCTAAAGCTGCAGAAGCGCCGCCGCAGGGTTGTGCGGGGCGGGTTGCCAGGCCTCTGCCTCTCACCTGCTAAAACAGCAGAACAGCCACGCCTGAGGGAGCGGGGTAGAAAAGAGAAAGACGGAGCAGAAGTTGAATTCAGATGTCTAAATGCCTTCTGAGCTTCTGAAGGTGTTCCTAAAGGTTTATGCAGTCAAGTTTTATTAACAAATATAAATCTGCCTTGCGGGTCTTTTAAGCAAGTATAGCAGCAGAAGATAGTTTACGTTGAATTAAAATGTTGTATGGAAATTTGAAATCGTGCAGTTAACTAAGCGACTGCTCTGACGCTGAGGAAAAAAAACCCTCGAGTCTTTGGCGTGTTATATTAATTATCTGGGCTCTCTAATAAGTGTCGTTTCCTAGTATTTTTTTAATCATATGAGAGTAGAAAAGAAGAGAAACCTTTCCCTCGCAGGCAGCCTCATGTGGCGGTGTCCCGCACAGAGCAGCAGGCAGCCGGTACCGGTCTGTACTGCTGTGTGGGAAAGGTGCCGTTGTGCGCAGCGCAAATGGCGGTAGCTTTGGCAGATGCGCTGCCGGGCCGGCGGCGCGCTTACCTCGCCGCGCGCGGCGGGCGCCGTCCCGTGTTCAGCACGGCGGACGCTGAAGGGGGCGGGGGGGGGGGGGGTGCCCCCGTTCGCATCCTCCTCCGTGGCCCTCCGTACCGGCGCGGCTCCCGGCGCGGGCCCCTGCGCTGCGGGGGGCGCCCGTCCCCGCCAGGAGGCGCGCGACCTGCGGCGGGGCGCGCGCCTGGCTGCGCGCGGGGCGCCCCCTCGCGGGCCGCGCCGCCCCCTCGCGGGCCGCGCCGCCCCCTCGCGGGCCGCGCCGCCTGCGGTTGCGGGAGGCCCGGCCGGCGGCGGCCTGACACTAAAGCGCTTTTTCCTGACGGGTAACCCTCTCCCCCCCACACACCCCCCTTCCCCGCGTTGCAGCTGGAATCTGTCCGCTTTCTCGCGTCGGGAGCTTGGCTTTTTTAACGCGTGCCACTTTCTGGTCTTTCTTTTAGAACATCTCGCACAGAATATTTCCAAGTCACACATGGAAACGTGCCAGTACTTGAGAGAGGAGCTACAGCAGATAACATGGCAGACTTTTCTGCAGGAAGAAATTGAGAACTACCAGAATAAGGTATAACCGCATGCCAAACTGTGGCATGGTTTTTTTTAAAGCATGGTATTTCTATAACACACTGCAACATTCACTTTTTCACTGCTTTCTGTTTACTATCAGGAATGTGTATTTTTGTGTGTTTTCAAAAAAATAATAACACTACAATCGAAAGCAGCAAGAGGGTTCGGATATCCTTTGCATTTGTGATTTTTACAGGTACAGGAAAAGGCAAAGCCATACTCCTAAAATTGATCTGTCTGTGACTGATAAACAAGGATAAGAAACCAGAAAAAAGAAAACCAGAAAAAAAAACATCAATCCTAAATGACATGTTGTTTTCATTTCTTAATTTTTAATCTCCCAGATCAACACCACCACCAAAAAAAAGCTGAAGCCACCAAGTTTTGTAATTTTACATGGTGTGTTTTGTTTCGAGCTTATAAACCCAGAACTCTGTCAGATTTCCAGCCTGCGATGCCTGGGTGTAACCCTGATTCACCCCACAGCTGTCACCCGGTGTTTCAGCCGTACCTACAGAGCAGCAGCACGCTGCTGCCGCACCACCAGCGCGTGCTGTGAGGTTCAGCCGATGTTCGTATTTCCAATATGCCTGCCATCCACAAATGACTACCAAATGGCTACTTTTGGAAAACTGTCTTGGGAAGCACTATTAAAGTACACTGTTCTTTGAACTTATTTTTTGATTTCCACAAAAAAATATTTTAACCTTTAAGAATATAATTTTTTCCACTGATTAGGTAATTTCATTCTGAATCATTAGCAACATATGAAAAAAATCACTATTTGCATGCCTTCTTTATGTTGTTAATAAGATGATCTTCATATGCGCATATCGTTATGAAGATGGAGTTAGATAATTTATAGTCAGTACAAAATACAGAAGTTGATAGGGAAAATTCAATATGCACTGCTCGTGTAAATTGGCATTTTCTTTTGATGCAGTGAATAAAATTCCCACTGAAATCACCAAAGTCATTATACTTTGACAGTTCTAGTTTATGAAGTAAAAATACTGCCATGTGGATCTCTTCTGACATCGTTGACGAAGTCATACATGTTTGCATTGTCACTCATCCACGTGAGGCTTTGGCTTTGAGGTTCATTCCCCTTGTCTTACAAGCAGACTGTAGCCAGGAGCGCTCGAGAGAATTGACTCCGCTTCGTTTTTCAGCTCAGTTTTGCTTTATGAAAATGGGCTTTCCAAACCTTGAGTAGTAATTTTTCAATTTTTTTTCTCTCTCAAACAGCAAAGGGAGGTAATGTGGCAGTTATGCGCAGTCAAAATCACAGAAGCTATACAGTATGTAGTGGAATTTGCCAAACGCATTGATGGCTTTATGGAACTGTGTCAAAACGATCAAATTGTGCTTTTAAAAGCAGGTATGTGGGTCAGTTTTAAGGTCTGCTTCTATTGGTTTTGACTGAGGAAGGTCTTGCCTGTATACAGCGATTATATACACATAGATACATACGTTGTACAATTATCACTTAAAATAATACGGGGAAAAACCTTACCAATTGTCTGTGTCTTTGTTTGAAGTATTATACCTTCTACGCTACTCTGGATAGAATGAGTTCAAGTCTACATACGAAATTTTCATTATGAACAAAGGGAGCAATGAGTGTGTAGAGATGGAAGAGTGGGATTCAGATTTTTTTATTATGGCTTACTAATAGCGAATGACGTATTCCAAGGTAAAAATCCAGACTCTTCTATGCAAGATGTTGTAGAAGTAATGCAGTTTAACCAATACTGCACAAATTTGTCAAAGCTTCGTGAACATAAATCTAAATGAGCTGCTTTGACTTCAGAGACTTCATTACGCTAATAAAAAATTACTAGAGTTTATTAGCATTAACTAAGTTGCTTTAGCAAAAACTTCTGAAGGGGTTTACGGGAATTCTTTTAATTCTACTAGCAAATCAAACTATGCTCTGTTACACCACAGAAGCCTACAGCCCTACTCGATTGATACTGAATGCAGAGCGTAGGAATTTTTTTAATCGTCACTTGCTCTTTGCAACTGAAGTCTCTACTTAAACAGTCAAACGTACGTTGTTTCTGTTTTAGGGTCTTTAGAGGTTGTGTTCATCAGAATGTGCCGTGCCTTTGACTCCCAGAACAACACAGTCTACTTTGATGGCAAGTATGCTAGCCCAGAGGTTTTCAAGTCCTTAGGTAAGGAAATGTCAAGTGTTGTATCTTAAAAAAAAAACCAACCCCAAACAACAAAAAACCCACCCCACTGAATAAAAATAATAAGGTGGAAAAGCTTTGAGGCTGCTTTGAGAAATTCAGGCTATAGTGTTCAAATAAAAGAGTTCCAAAGCTCAAACTGCTTATTTTGAAAGCAGTCATGCTGGCTCTGTTTGAGGCCAAGCTTATTTCAGGAGTTAAAACAGCTTAACTCCATGCAGTAAAGGACTGTTGGTGTTGAAATTCGACGCTTAGATCAGGCTAGAGCAGTCTGGACACATTTGTTCAGGAGAGAAGCCCAGATTTCATATCTAGTGTAACATTTTCTATATCCTGTTGGAAAAGGCAGCAGGTTTTAAGCTAATTTTGGATATACTGACATTACTGCTTTGAAGCTGTTAGTAGTGTTTTGTAATACACAAAGTCCCGTTATTTGCAGATAAAATACTGTAAATAATTTTTTTTAAAAAAACACAGTTTATGATTTTGATTTTTTTTCTGTATATTTTTGTTGATGTTAAAAGGATGCATTTCACTGGGTATAGATTTGGGATGTAAGCCATTTTGGAGGGCAGTGAAAATACAGCAGCGGAGAATGCTATATAATTACTGAAGTATTTATTCTCTGCCTTTCTAAAACACCGCAAGGTACAAGGTCTGAGTGCAAACAATTTGGAGAATGCAGTTATCAGATGTGGGTTCCAATGAAACATAACTTCCATCAGTTACCAACTACATCCAGAAATTTAGGCTGGGTTGGGGCTGAGATCTGCAGAGGAGAGCCCTCTTCCATCAGGTTGCGATCCCCTTCAAAGCAGGGCTCCACTTTTGCGAACTGCGTAACAGCATGCGTAACAGCAGCAGTAACCAGACTTACACCTGTGTGAGCAAGAGAATGGATGAAAAGAGACAGAGTTCCTTTTCTGCATGAAAAGCTTTCAGACCTTGGCTTCTCCCTTTGCTCCTGCATGTCCCTTGTATGCCTCTCTGTCCCCTCCCTCTTCTGTGTGCTCAATAGTCTTAAAATCAGCACTTCCCAAGTACACATTTCAAACCTCCAGTCCACAGGACATGAGAAAGTTCCATTTAGACCAGAAACAAAGCTAAACCAATTTTGAGCTTGAAAATGGACTTGGGTTTTATCCATGTTCACCCCAAAAGAACCAAATGTGCAAAAGATACGGCGTGCAGAATACTGGCTGCCAGGCTGCGGGAGCCGGGGGACTTGTGGGAATGGGGAAATACGCTCAAGCGTGAGGGAGATCTCGCTACCATCACTCCACAGTCCTTCAGGAGAAGACCATTCACCTATGAAAGTATTTTACATCCATTTTTTACCTCTGTCAGACTAAAAGAACAACTCTGTAGCTCTCAAATAGTCTTAAACAACATGGCATGAGCTGTACCTTCTTTTTGGCAGGTTGTGAAGACTTCATTAGTTTTGTGTTTGAATTTGGAAAAAGTTTATGTTCTATGCACCTGACAGAAGATGAGATAGCTTTGTTTTCTGCGTTTGTGTTAATGTCAGCAGGTAAGAGTTAAAGGTTTGCTCTAGGTTTATTTGGTAGAGGTCATTTTTATTCTGAAGTCTTTCCAATGATAATGTTAAGATTATTGGACAGTGTGAAATGTCATAATCTTTTTCAGTGTCTCGACCAAAATTTTTATTTTAATAAACACATTAAAACTATGAATTTATTCCTAAATTTGTTAAGTTAGAAATCCTAATCTAAGCCCTTGTTTTCCAAATTTTCACCTCACTGAGTACTCGGCTGCTTTGCACGTGAGTGAGACCACCGGGTCAATCTAGGTGAGACAGGCAGAAGGTAGCTACTGAATTTATATAGTCAGCTTTCAATGTATGTGAACTTGCAGCTGTAGCAGAATTCTCTCAAGCACACGGCAATGCTTCTAGTGTCACCTCAGCTCTGTTAAGTGGGGTTGCCACTTTAGCGTGGTACAAAGGTACCAAGGTAGCTTAGGTATCTGTCCCCACTGGGAAACTGGGTACGCCAAGAATGGTGGTGCCAGACACAGGAGTCACCCCACGCGTCAGCCTGGGTCTACCATACCCGTGACTAAAATAACTTAATAATCTCAAGTAGATACACACAGTACTCCAGGTTCTGGGAAGGCTTATTAGGTCGGGTGAAACAAGATACCGGTGCAGAAAGTCAGTTCACGTCTGGCGCAACACCCAAGGAAATAAACGCTCTGTTTTTAGACTGCAGCATAATGGACTCAGGAGTGGCTGTGGAAGAGTCTGTTAGCAACAGTGCGTTTATTGAGACTATCATAAATACATTCTCCTGCTCTTTGCTGGATCGGAAGTATGTTAGCCCTCTGCCTTATTATGTAAACCACAGAATCCCACAGCTCTGCCACGTAGAGGATGTGGCAGCTAATATGATTTTTCTGCTAGGAAGTTTAGGAGCTTTTTTTTCCCTAATAGCTGAATATCTACATCTGATTTTTCTGTATGTCACTGTAGGTCTTAGCAAGAACATTCACTCCAACTACTTGTTCACTATGTGATGTATTCATTTCCCACTAAAATGTTGCTAGCTTCATTTTGTAAATACCCTGCATTTTACAGACCTTGTTAGCAAATAATTAATAAATCTTACTCAGATACGCTGCATTCTTCTAATTAAGGGCTTTATAAAAGTAATTTTACATGCACGTAATAAATATACTCCAAAACCTATTAATTTGGAAACTCATTTTCTTTGTAAGAGTATATAAGAAGTGGAAGGAAGGTTGCAAACAAGAAAGATGAATCTGTAACAGACTTAGTACTTCCTAGCGTGCTGTGATTGATGCGTGCAGTACTAGAGGTGTTAACTCCGTTTATATTTAGATCGCTCATGGCTTCAGGAGAAAGTAAAAATCGAAAAACTCCAACAGAAGATCCAGCTAGCGCTTCAGCATGTCCTACAGAAGAACCACCGAGAAGACGGAATTCTAACAAAGGTAAGACTTGTACTATGCCGTGTCACATAGCTGTGAAAGCATGCTTTCTTATGAACGGTATCCTTTCGCTTTTATCCTAACTGCTTTTAAGCAGTTAATTTGTTACTTATAAACCCAGATTTCTTTGTTCAAAATCAGGGTGCTTAGCTGCAACTATTTGCTAAAAATCAGAAGAGGTGAAATTGTGATGTGCTGGGGAACAAGGCTGGTAATGGTCTGAAAAGAATTATTTTCATGTTGAACTTCATGAAAAGCGATGAAGGTTTTTATCCCATTTCTCCTACGTGTTTCTGCCACGGAATCCTATTTCGGTTCTACAACATGCATGCCTTAATCCTCGTGAAATCTCTGCCTGCATGACAATGAAGTTGTTTTAACATGCAATACCCAAACTAACCTTGTTTTTCAGTCTTTCATGAGAAGTTCCACACACAGCCTTTCTCTCAGCAGTTCTTCCAAATATCGATGCCTAGGGAAGAGAAAAAAAATACTACATACGAGTATGCTAATCTAAAGTATTTTCGCTTTAAAAAGTGGTGTGATGTTAAAAAAAGTAACTCTGAAGAACTGGGGAAGGATAGGTACCTTCCTTACAAAGCTAGTTCCTTTTAGAACTCTACACAGCTGGAAAGCTTATGGTTAGTTTCACACCACAGAATTAATTACAACAGAAGCAGAATGGTCCACCCCAGGCTTCGCAGATTGGCCTCATTTCAAATCCTACCTCATACAATTCTTTTCCCAGCATATACTTTGGATACCTTTGCTGGAAGAAAGCTTCTTCCACGTGCTTTGATAAAAATATTTTACTCAGTAAAAATATTTTCCTCAGGGAGTACCCTGGTAGTATTTTTGAAGTACAGATTTTTCTGGTCTGTTCCTTTTCACCTTATTTGGCGTAAATTAGAAGAGCCTCATCTATTGCATTGCCAGTTCTCTCCATAATATTCACAGTGGGTTTAAAAGTAGTCAGGACTGCCTTCTTCCAAGAGAATGACTAAGTTCCATGAATTAAGATCCAGCCATGAAATACTTGTATATCAATCCAGTGCTTGGTAGGCAAGTGAGGAAACCTAATGATACGCTGTAAGATTATTTCACAAATAATGTTAATCCATTACTTAAATAGCCTTTTCCTGGCTTCCTCTTTTTTTTTTTTTTTTTTTTTTTAAATCTAACATACACATCTGAATATCTGAAATGTCATTGTTAAGGTAAACAACCGAAGTGAACTCAAACTGTTTGAGAGCGCGTTAATCCTAAGGACAAGATTGGGAGGCCTGGTTCCATATATGACCGTATGACTTCTGTTCATTTTTTTACAGTTAATATGCAAAGTGTCTACTTTAAGAGCACTGTGTGGACGACATACAGAAAAGCTTATGGCATTTAAAGCAATATACCCAGACATTGTACGACTTCATTTTCCTCCACTTTACAAGGAGTTGTTCACTTCAGAATTTGAGCCAGCGATGCAAATTGATGGGTAAACGTATCACCTAAGCACTTCTAGAATGTCTGAAGTACAAACATTAAAACAAAAGAAAGGAAAAGAAAAAAAAAAGAAAAAAAAGAAAGAAAACCAAGACACTTTATATGGCCCTGCACAGACCTAGGGAGCCAACACACTGCACATCTCTTGGCGGTCGGGGTCAGGCGAAGGATGGGAAACAATGAAACAAAGTTGAACTTGTTTTTCTCATGCATATGATTTCCATTATGCCTACAAATATGGACCCTTTTTCTGTCTCAACTTCTCAATCCTTGACCTCTGTTTACACAGACTGAGGGTACTAATATCAGAAGGTTGTTTTCTCTTGTAGTTCACTGCCCAGACTTTTGACAGAACAATCAATTTGTTGATCAGAACAGAGAGTCCACCTAGTAATCAGCGACTGGTGTGCATTGCAGAGATTTCAGCATCAGTTTGCACAACTTGCTCATTGTTTCATGAAGGACGATTTTTTTTCACCTACCAGTTTGCCAGTAGACAGAACGGCATGAAAAGGGTCCATAGCAATAGCAACAATAGCATTATAATATATTACAGGGTAAATGGGCATGAAGACTATATATAGCAAAAGAGATATTGTTTATATATTGTTTTAATTAATATAAAATGTAGTTACTGGTATAGCTTTTCTTGTTGAATTGATAAGGCACTTTCATTTTGCACCTTTTTCTTTAAATTAAATGCTAGCGTGTTCATTGTTGTGTTGCATGTGCACCAGAAATTCAAGTTTAACTGAAAAAGGTTTGGCAGGTACTGGTACATTGGGAGGTATTTATGCTGCTGTTTTCCATGTTACTTTTAAAGAGAGGCTGGTCATATCCTGAAATGGTTACACAGATTTTTTTTAAAGAGTTGAAAAATAATGACAATTTTCTAAATTAAAATCAGCTTTTCAGCTGTTAATTTCAAAGGTACTTTTATTTTCAAATCTTTCAAACCTGGATGTTTAACATTACATGCCTAAATTCAGATTTAGGTGCACAAGTCAAAAGCCTCATTTTCAAAGGTGCTGAGTTTCCGTGGACAAAGTTAAACTAAGCAATTACAGATCACTTACAAATGAGTAACACAGCATCCTTGAAAATCAGGCTATTCAATAAAGCGTATTTCTGCCCACCGTAAATCCAGGTTTGAAGGTATTTACTCAAGTCTGTATCTACAGTAAAAGTATGTGTGTACGACGTGTATGTGGAAAAGTAATTTTTATACATAATATTACATACTTTTGTACTCCATATCGTAAACAATGCCTTCAGACTCCGGACTCTAGCCTAACAAAATCCATAGGAGGTTTGTCTTTGACTTTTGTGACATGAGACACTGACCCATGTTCTTCCAGCATCCAGCGGTTCAATTTCAGGTAGCTGAACAGTCCATTGCTCTCCTTATTTAAAAAGATGCACTTTAAAGTTTATCAGATAAGGACAGACTAACAAAGTAAAGGCACTCTGTTGCTAGAAAGCATTGGTTTGTACTCTGTATAATGCCTGGAAATCATTAATATCATAAATCTGCAGTCTGAAATTGTGATTCCCGTATTGCATAACCAACCAGTGAGCTGAATCTTGCTGTCTTTATTAATTACCATTCTCTTTAGGAAGAACGCTGTCTCTGAGCAAATTTGGCAAGCAAACCTAGTTCTGAAGGGAGCAGATTCACAATAAATGACATCACAAAATAAACTCTGGCTGTTTGAACCAGAGGTGCATAACTGGTTCGGATGAGATGAGGATGTGTAACTGGATGCCTTGCAGGTCTACACAAATGAAGTTTCTGATGAAGTACATAAGAAAAAGCCAGGAACTTTAAAAAAGAAAAAGGAATGAGACAGGATGTGCCCCGCTGCTTTAACTGCCAAGGCTAAACAATCTCTTACATATATTATAGTCATTGAGAAGTAACCGAAGTGAGTAGAAGCACACTGAAGCCTAACTATTTTTAAAAGGAGAATTAGGTCAGTGGGTTATTATAAGCAAAATTGAGCTTTATTCCACGATTTGAACATGTTTCCTTTGGGGTCAAATTGAGACACTTAGCTGTGACATCTATAAGCAATTTTATAGTCTGCCACATCAGGGAAGCTTACAGCTCTCACTCCCTTCTGTGGTTTGAAAGGAGGGGGAGATGAGCATCAGATGTTTCCCCTACCGAGCAGTGCGCCCCCGGAGAATGGGAGGGGAACACCTGCACCTCAGTGAGCGCTGGGACGGAGGCAGGAGAGGGCTTTTGGAAAACGTCCTTTTACTGCTCCATCCTGCCTGCTCCCGAAGAGGCGGCTCGCAGCCAGCACATGCACTCTCCAGTCTCACTGAAACACTTTTCCTAGAGTCATTGTTTACTTTATTGGAGTAACTGGCATGATATGGTACTTTCATTCTAATGCGTGTTCCCATTTTTAAAGCAACCCTTTTAACTAACAGAAGTTTTCTGAATGTGACCAGCCTTAGGTGCTAGTCCTGTAAAGATCAACTAAACTTAATTTCAGTGTCAACTAATGAATAATGAAGTAAGACCTGTACTTTTTTAGAGAGCGAGATACATCTCCTACTTCTGACAGTAAGTAGACTACCAGGCAAAATATTTTGGGATTAGTTTTCAGTCACGTCCTTTTCTTACCTTTTCCTGATGAGTATTAGTACTTCACCAGGCCTCTAGGTGCAAACGGTTTTGTTTGGTATCTAGTTCAGCATATTTACACCCTTAAGTCATTGACAACATAGACTTCTGGAGCATTTACTAATAAAATGCATAACCATAAAAAGGATCCATCCAGACAGGGCCTTAGCTGAAAGCCCTTTGCATCTGAATACAGCTTGTGATGTGATCTTCCAGGCCAGAAAGTGCTGCCATTTTTGTCCGTGGGAGCTCCTGTGTACTGGCACGGTGTTAAATCAGGCTCTGCGTACATACCCCGACTAACTCTGCTTTCCTGATCACAGTAAACAGCCACTTGGCAACAGAATATTATTTTTGTTTTGCTCTTCATATACAGGGGATAAAAAGGGATATAGCATGGCAGACGTACTGATAAGACTTCTGCTGCCAAGGAGGCTTTTATGAAAGGGGACGTAGAATCATGTCAGAGCAACGGCCATGTGAGAACCCAACGCAGCAGAGGAAATGCACTCTGCAGAACCACTGGGACCATGGCCTGGTATCAGATGATCAAACCAATACCCAGTTAAAAAACGTATTTGGGGTCAACGGATAGTCACATGAGTATTTTTGTAATCTGCCCAGTTCACTACAAACAAAAACATGAGCATAGCTGAAGATAAAGGAATATCTTGTTTTTCAATGATCCGTTCCTTAAAATCTGCAAAGAGATTTTCTTTGAGTGTTTTATCTATCCAGTGTTTTCTGGCTCTCTAGGAAAGAGATACTATACTATACTGTCATTTGAACCACCCTAATATACTTCAACATCTCCAACATTGTTTGATGTTTTAAAAACGATGGGATTCGGTGAAAAGGGAGGCTGTTTTTAAGTTTGGTTGTTCTTTATTAAAGCTTGTCTATCTTAGTATGGATACCAAGATATCTGTGTGTGTATGTGCACCTGTGTGTGTGAGAGAGTACATTTGTGTGCGCACATGAATATATGCGTGGGTACGTGTGAGTGGCTGCTTCTAGGCTGTTAAGTGTCAATGGAATAAAGAAAATGTATTCAAAATACTTAAGTCAAAAATAGAAGGTGGAAAAAAGATTTATTCTATACAAAGCCTTGTCTGGACCACTTTAGAGAGACTTCTATTTTTTTAACCCTTCTATAAATGTTTGATGGCACTTGAAATATTCCTGCAATAAAATGTGATTTGTGTAAACATTAAAAAAAAAGATTTTGTAATGTGAAACAATGAAAGAAAGTAATGTAATTTTTCTAAAAAACAAAAAAAAACCAAACGAACGAACTTTGTATTATTTTCTTGATGGAATTTGTCTATTTGTCTTTGGAAAACTTTTTATTTCATTGAATGTGCCATAGTAGAGGTGTGTTTTTCTTTTTCTTTCTTTTTTTTTGTTTTTTACATTTTAGATTAAAGGAATAGCTGTGTTCCGACATTCCAAAATGCAAGATGACATAGCAGTCATGATTAAAAGGTTTGATTAGTAAGCTTCAATCATTGTTGCTTTTTTTGCACATGTTCTTCATTCCTCTACAGTGCAATATGTACATAGAGCACTTGCGGGTGTAACCTTGATCCCTCAGGGAAAAATACATATTTGTACAGGACTTTTTTTTTTGCCTTTTTTTTTTCTTTTTTTTCTTTTTTTTTTTTGCTAAGGAATGTCGATTGAATCACTTGTCTGTCGTTGAGGGGCAGCCAGATAATAATCCTATACCACTGTCACAAAACATTGATTGTTTAAATTTTGTGCCCTTTTATAATTTAAAAAAGAAAAATAAAAGTTATTTTCTGACAGTTCTTTGTGCTGATTGGTGAAAAAAAGGGTAAATAGATAAGCACCTTATGATTGACTTAACTGTGAATGACAATCCATCTCGTTACCAACAACAGAAGCCCTATCATTTTAGAGCTGGGGTTAACAGTCAGAAACTAATGTGCTCAGGGATCTTCTAAAACTCTTCAACAGGGTGGCCAGTGCTACTGGTGGAACAAATTACTTTTAAAAAAATATGCTAGTATTTCTTCCCTTTCCCCCTCCCCCCCCAGGCACAAGAGAACTGGATATTTTTTTTAACTAAATGCTCTATGCGTGCCTCATTCTCTTACTCAGTTTTGCAGTATAGGGGCTCTTTGGTCTTTATTTTGTTAAAAACTAAAATACTCCAAACAGCGCAAAGGTTTTGCAATTATATTTTAGAAAATAAATGAAGGGTGACCCATTAAACAAATGACTGAAATTAATTTCAATACCCTCTGGACATTTTTATAGGACTATTTTTCCAGCTGATTTTCAGTGTTTTGCAATAGAAAATGGGTTTTCCGTAATTAAATTATTGTCAAAGAAAACAAATCAGTTTATGATAGTACAGCAAGAATGAAAAGGTAATGATTAGGTTTCGGCAATGAAGTCACATAGAAAGGAACGCAGATTGGCAGGAATAAAAGAGCTGCAATTCACACGTTGTCTGTCATTGTCGCATATGCTTCATGGTAAAGCAAAAAACCTGACTGAAAGAAACGCTGAGGCTGAAGACATTTTCAGATCTAGTACATCAAATACAGCCACTCCAAGCGATGACAATGGCACCAAAACCCAGCAATGTCTAGGAAGTCTCCAAGTGCCAAATTGTAGGATTCTGGAAGCCTGTCCCAATTAGCCTTGTTTTATAGCCTCACATTCTTTTGCAAATGCAAGTAGAAAAGTAAATAAGCAACTACAACCAAAATGAGCACGACTTCAAGACTTTGGGAAGTCTTGAAGAGTCTGGGAAGAGACTGAATTTCTCCATCAAACATGTCTGTCTTCTTACAAAAAGCATCAGTTCTCCAGTATCTTACGTTGTCGAGGGTTTTTTCACTGGGTATGTGGCTTCCAGTTGTTTACTTTAGGTTGCTTCATAAATAGGGAGACCTCTCCTGTGGTGTCACAAGCGTTCGGCCGAGCTTAGCGTGGAATGGCCTTCCAAGGCAGACAACTGCTTAGCAAGTATGACCTCTTGATCGGTGTGTGTTCTGGCATCTTCAGCAGAGGAAAATACCTATTGCTGATTCGCAACAGAACCTATTCTTTACATACTTGCAGATCAATTAAACATACTGTTAAAATGTACAATCTATAAGATGTTTTAACTATGTAGTGGGGTGATCCAAACATTACAGTACCTTTTTTTGGATTGGCATAGACATTCCCCAGTCTGTACCTGATGAACAAAACAGGTTGCACAGTATAAGCTGTACAAACAATGTGTATTTTTTTCTCTACACATTCCTAAACTCCCCAATGTAAATAAACTCATTAATATAAATGTCAGAAACAGCATTTACTATTCAATATCCAAAAATAATAAGCAATTTTCTCTTGAGTATTAAGTATATGAAATTCTACCTGTGCTAGCTGATTCAGATTGCACAGAAGAAACATCTTTGTTTACCTCAGCTGGAGAAATATAACTATTAGAATTATTTTTTCATTATTAATACTAATATTTATTACTTTAAAAGTGTCATCAATTAATATATTTGAATATTAGCCTCCTATTTTCTTTACGCTTAAATATTCCTGTCAGTAAACCATTTGGTGGAAATGAGGGCAAATGCATACAGATACCAAATACAACAACAAAAAGAGAAGTTTTAAAATTTAAATGAGTATTTATTTAAAAATCATTGCAGTATGTGCTTTAATCCTAGTACTGTGATAATAGCTGACTAAATAATGCTAAGTCACTGGACTTGAGGGGAAAAATACGTAACATTTAGGATAATATACAGTCTATCTTTGGAACTTTCTTCAGGTACTAAATAGAATTTTAACATCAAAATAAAAGCTGTATTCTACCTTCTTCATATGTAGTGTTGCCGTTTATCTTTTTTTTTTTTGCCTTTATCATTGGTAGAATATAGCAATAACTTTATAGCAATAAGTAGGCTATCCAAATAAGAAACAAAACGTGATAAAGGCGTCAGATAATACTCATAGGTCCATTTCTTCTGCCACAATATTCACTTGTATGTCTTCCCTCATAATCTCACTACTTCTTCAAGCTGAACTTCACAATCAAGTTGTTCAACTTGATGTGTGACGTCACACCTTTTTGTTAACATCTGCATGTTTTCGGTGTTCATATGTCCTTTGTATACTTGTTTTCCTGTAAGTCAGTGTTTCTCAAGCTTTCTGAAAGCACAGTCCCTTTGGGCTATAATTCTTCCTAGGGCTCTCTGCATTGGAATTAACTTACTTTTTCTGGGGCAGGGAGTGCGAAGCAGCTGTAATTACTGGTGGCATTTCCCAGCTGAAGGAACTGAGCTGCTGCTAGTGCTTAGAAACTCCACGGCTACCGCAAAAGCTTGCAGCAGCAGCCAGCTCCTCCACGCTGAGGGGGCTACGCTGCATCCCGTGAGCGGGACGAGCTACCTGGGCAGCGCGCTGGCCTGCAGCCAGCGCAACCACACGCTCTGCGCTGCAGAACTGAGCTGCTACACTTCACGTAGAACCGAGCTACGTTTGCCCGACTTAAGTGTTTTGATGATAATCTAAACACTTTGGCAACTTTCAAATGGTTGTGACTTTCGGTTTGAGAAACACTACCCTAAATTACCCCACAAAGTCTTAATGTAGATGCACAAACTTTACAGGAACTTGCAATCTGTAATTCTATCTATATCTAATGCAGAGAATTCATAAGCAATACAGTGAATTTTATTTCACAAAAAGGCATACGTACTGTACACCTTTCTAAATCCAAAATGTTCCTCATTTCTACATTGATTTAGAAACAAGTTACAGAACAGTGGTGAATATTTGAACTATTAGGACATTAACTGGCTGCTTCTTTATATGTAACTGTATTGTCTGCCTGCTCCTTTTCTGGAGATGTGTTTTTGTATTGGATGTTTGGGCCAATGGGAGGCTTCAAGCTACAATGTATTTTCCCAGATTAAATATATTTAACGTATGACAAACCCCAGACAAGGCTTTTTAAAATGTATAAAGAACTGCAGTGTTAGGTGGTTTATTTGCAAACTGTTTTCA
The DNA here is from genome assembly GCA_017639485.1 of Pluvialis apricaria. Taxonomy (NCBI): domain Eukaryota; kingdom Metazoa; phylum Chordata; class Aves; order Charadriiformes; family Charadriidae; genus Pluvialis; species Pluvialis apricaria. Next base: position 19,009,107 of record CM030015.1, on the reverse strand, counting down.
ATGTTGTCCATTTTTATGGCACCTTTAACAATAATCTTGTTTCCAAAGTACAAAAAAAGGTTAAAAATACTCTAGCCATAACTGAATGTCAAGCAATAAAAACAAATGACTTTTTGTGCATAGATTTAAAAAAAATACAAGTTTTAGACATCTGCATGTAAATGCAATCTCTTGTTTACTGCTTTCTTAAACTTGAGCAACTGATTCCTTATTTTACTACTAATTTAAGGACTTGTAATGGCCTGTAAACATTTTATCTTGCTCTATTCTTTCAACTCTAACTTTGTCTCTGCTTTGGAGTCATAATACTTAATGTTGTTCTGCTCACCTCTATACAGTTAACTTTTTGCTTTCATTCTGTATAGATAAAGTTATACTATAAACAGCCTACACAGTGCAAATATTTATCTGTTTATCAAATACCACATTATGCTGTATAATATCTGTTTTACTATATAATCTATTTTAGACATAGCTGTTTAGAACTAGAGTGTGCTATTTTTGTGTTTTTCTGATGTGTGGTGCTAGATAAGTTACTTTTGTGAACAAAAGCAAACAAACCCCTTTTATTCCTAGACAATACCACCTTTGGGTCTTGTTAATTTCACCGAGTATAACTATATATAAATATATATATATTTGTGTATATATATATATACACCAACATATGCCCAACAAGTACCTGTATCAGAGTACAAGATTTGGGACATGGTTTTCTCTTTAAATGCATAGTGTCATTATATAAATTATTCTATAGTATATTTAATAAGGAGAAAATTACTTCACCGGTACAGATACTTGATATCAAATGTAGAATTTTTTTCTACATTATTAACATTATTAATTATTAACGTTATTAAAAATGTCCTGTCCAGCTTGTTATCCTTTTGGTTACTAAAACAGTCTGCCTGTATTGTATCAGAATAAAAGAAAAACATCTAATCTGCCAGTATAAAGTAATTAGAACATGCTGTCTGTCTGAAAGGGAGGTAGCTATTTGGCTTATTGGGAGAGTTCTATCCTGTCGCTGCATCTGATATTTATAGATGTTATTCTGCTGGGTGCCTTCCTCCCTCTCCACTTTAAATATGATCTGTACACACTCAAACTGCGGATGTTACTAGGCCATGCCTACACACTTAACTCCAGTTACTGTAAATAGGAATTTTCTGTAAATCTTCCATGATAGATGGATGGCTAAATTCAGTCCTTGGATATGCTTTATAAATCATGCATACATATCCAAGGACAGCCATTAGCAACTCAAGTTAATTAAGAAGTGGAATTTGCAACGTTTTGTCAGGTCTGGGGGTTTTGTTTTTATTTTTCATGTATACCTTAATTTACGTAGTCATGTACCCTTAAAAGTATTCCTGTCCCCTGTTCCTTCCATTCTAGGTATTGTTTTCATGTTAATTCTTAAAAACTGATGGATATCAAATATCTAACTAAGGAGGTAATTAACCTTTTAAATATTTATTAGAATTTTTCTGTAATATTACTGAATTTATAAGATCTTTAGCAAAGATTTTTGAGCAATTTATTAAATACAATGTTTCTGTTTACTGCACTTTTTGATAATAGAAGGTAGTGAATTTTAAAGCCATGATTCGTGGCTTCCATGCACTGCTTTTATACCCTCAATCCAAGGAATATATATATATAAATAATTTTTTTTAAACAGCAAACATACTGTTGTCCTAAAAATAAATACAAACTTTACTGCACCGTGGGTATATTTTCATAAGTGGAATGTTTAATTGCAAACACTATCAGGACAATTGTAAAAACCTCTTGAAGCTACAATCTTATTTAAACACAAGCCATGACAATTTTATTTTCCCTTGTTGATTTATGTCACCTTTTGATATTTTCAAAGAGAAAAGGAATCGCCCTTAAATTTGTATGTACTAACCTACACTTAATGCTAGGAACACGTTCTCCCTATTGTTTTAATTTTAATAGTTGGATATATTTATGCAAAACCATTTGGTTAACATATATTCTCCCTGTTTACTAAATGTTCAACGTAACAAGACCAGAATAAATGCTGATTACAAATATACATCAGTTTGAGGATTAAGCACATAGACTTCAAAAACCTCGTTGAGTGATATGCTCAAATTTCTGTAAATACACACAACTTTAAATGCAATTATACTGTACATGTAAATACATGCTATCTGTTATGTGTACAGTAAGTATAAATTCCTTTTCTAGCCACAGTAAAATGGTAAGCCATCAAGAGGAATACTAAAGTGGTATTGTACTAAACCTTTGCTAATGATCTTTACCCAATCACTTAACTTTTCACTTTCATGGACCTTTCCAACTCACTCTTACGATAGCCTGCTTATAGTCAAGTTTGTTATTTTACTCAGTCCCGAAAAAAGTATTTTGATTCATTTTGTAAATATGACTGTAAAAATAAGAGATTTAATGTTGTCTTTTAAATACTCCAATTTTCATTCTAATATGAATGTTGTTATATTGTACTTAGAAACTGTACCTTTAATATTACATTACCTTTATTAAGTGCATTGAACACATCGATTTTAGATGTGCTTTATGTACTGTTATCCTGTAATAAAACTTCAGCTTCTAATGGAAAAATCTGTCTTAATTTTTTGTCAGTAGTATCTTGTTTGTTTTACTGAATCGTCGTTTATTAGGTTTATTCCTCAAGGAATGCACCGTTACAAAATCAGGCTGTGTTTCCAAGCACGTATATCAGAGCTGTTTAGCACATACATCAGGTAATGTTTGGCAGCGGGGAAACAAGACTCCTGAGCACCTTTTAAGCTCCCCTTTGGGCCAAAAAGAGCTTTAAGCCTCCTCAGAAAGAACGTGGATTAATCTAGCTTCCCTCTCCTTCAAGGTGTCATCTTGTTTGAAATCACAGCTCACTGCATCAAGTGCAAGATACAAGAAATCTGGCCCAGTGACTTTGGAAATACTGCTTTGGGCTAGATCTAAATGAGGATTTGGTTATCAAAATCGAGGTTTTAATACAATTTAGGCATCAAAATTCAAAGTTGCAACTCCCCTCTGCTGTGCTAACTTTGGGACCACCTGAATGTCAGCAGCACACTTGGTCTTAAGCCTTCAGGCCTGTAGAATTCTACTTGTGCACCCACCCAGAAATGCATCAGTCTTGAGAGAGCTTTAACAGCTCATTATTTATATGCCTGACCACGATCCAGAAATAGGTATTAGCATTCATCTCTGGAAGTAGCCTTCACCTACAGATCAAGTCTACAAAGAGAAGTACTGGAAGCCATCACTTTCTTAGAACTCTAGCGCTACAGCAGCTCCATGACTAAAACAGTCTTTGAGACATTGAAAATCCAGATTTAATTTTCTTATCCTCAGGCGATGATCTCCACTCTTTCCACTCCCAGGAGAGTTCCTAACCACCAAGATATTGGTTAGGCAACAACTATATTTGTTCAATGTAAAACACATGAATTTTTCTGAAGTGAGACCCAAACCAAGGACTCCCACGCCACCCATATGGAAAGCTAAACTGTGGATTAGGAGGTGGTGGTTTTGATCCCCGACTGTTTCACAGAATCACAGCATGGTTGAGGTTGGCAGGGACCTCCAGAGGTCACAAGCAGGGCCACCTAGAGTCAGTTGCCTAGGACCATGTCCAGATGGCTTTTGAGTATGTCCAAGGACAGTGACTTCACAACCTCCCTGGGCAACGTATGCCAGTGCTCGGTCACCCTCATGGTGAAAAAGTGTTTCCTGATGTTCATATTTATGTCATGGAAGTAGAAAGATCACATGTAGGAAGTAATCCCATTAAAAAAAAAAAAAAAGGCACTGCAGGTTATAGAGAGATGCAGACTGAAGTAGGATACAACCTGCCACATTTGTAATCTGTGCTAAGTCTCCTAATCATTTGGCTAGGTTAACTGTTACCATACCTGGGTTTTGAAGTAAGATTACTCCTTAGTTACCCCCAGGACTGGGCTCTGGGTGGATCCAGTAGGGAGATAGAAACCTTTCCATTCCTCTGAGATAACACAAACCGAAAAAGGGCAGAACTGAAATCAAACAGTGTCCTTAAAACTCATCTGCAAGCAAGCTAAAGAGACTCCTTCATTGGTGGGCTTGGACATCATTCTGAATCATCTCATTTTTATGCATTTGTGTGTAGTGCCCAGCTTTAGTTACAGGACTAGGTGCTGTGCACGCTTTGATCGCTCCATGCCATAATCCTCACTCCATTTCTCCATCTGTAGAGCTGTGGAGGGGAACACCTTTTCTTTTAACACCACAAGCAAATGCATTTCCATCACCTAGACCTACAGGTTCTGAGAACAAAATCTGAATTCCACATTTTACCACACTGGAAAGCCTGATCATCAGAAAAAAAGGTCTTGCAGCTACGCTCACATGTTAATAAGTGGAAAGCGAGCCAGGGAAACTGGAAGCCCAGGCGAGGAGGGAAGCTGCCTCCACGGGGCACCTGAGCCCTCTCACACACGGTCCCAACCCCCCTCAGGGACAAGCCGCCCAGCAGAGCCCGGCCCAGCCACCTCTGCACACCGAGGGCGGGAACTGCCACTCGAAGCACCCAACATCTGATTAGGGCCACACCTTGCTGAAGAACGCGGAGCCCACAGCGCGGACAGGCCTTAAGCACATTTCATCTGCCGGCAAGGCGGGACCGGGCGGGCACTGGCACGGGCCTCGACGGCGCCGGCGCACCCCCCGCGCCCTCACCCCCCCCCACCCCTGCAGCGGTGCCGCCTGCCACAAGATGGCTGCCGCAGCTCCTCCAGCCGCTGCTCGAGCCCGCCTTGCCATTGGCTGGCTCAGAGCACCTGATCCCGCGCGCCGGACGCTCTGCTACGCTGATTGGCCGATGCCGTGAGGCAGGCTCACGCGGCAGAGAGACGAGGAATCGGCGAATACGCTTCCCTGAGGGGTCCGTCAAGATGGCGGCCACAGGGCCGCTGCTGACCTGGTGAGTACGTTTCCCCCTCTCCCCTTCGCCTAGGCGGGCGCGCCTGAAGAGCGGGGGTGGAAGATGTCCCCTCGCTCCGCGCTGCCCCACCAGGAGGAGAACGGACCGCCCCGCATGCGCCGCGGAGTAGTGGGGCGGGCCCGGGCTCCCGCGCCCGCCTGTCTCCGCCCCTCGCTGAGGGAGGGCGGGGCGGCGCCATTTTTCGTGACCCTGTCAGCAGGAGGCGGGAGCAGCAGGTGTGCTTTTTCGCTGAGGAGCGAGAGCATGAAGGTTTATGTATGCTCAGAAATGAGGAACAATTAAGTAATACGCACCCATGATATGGATTTGGGGTGGTGACCCTGTTTTTGTTTTAAATACGAAAAGCTCTACAAAGAAGTAATTCGGCTCTGTAAGCCTGGAGGGGGGGATTTCGCTTTGAATTTGTTTGTGAGGAAAACAGAAGTAAATCTTTTCTCGTGCCTTTCAAATTAGTTTGGGAAGATTGACGTTGTATAAAGCCTGTGCGCTGCAAGGGCTATATTAACAAAAAAAAAAAAAAAAACAACAAAAAACAACCAACAAAAGGGAGAGTTAGATGGTAAGGTCTGTCTAAGAAGACAAAATATTTCTTTTCTGAAAAATTTAAAACAAAGTGGTATTTTTCTTGAAATTCCAGCAGGTTCAACCTATGTTCGGTTTTGAGTAATGAACATCTGAAAAGTGCGTAGCTCCATCAGAAATCCTCTTGCCGTATCTAGAATTTATACCGTGTATTAATGAAATAGTTCTTTTTGGATTGCAAAGAACATGTGTATTTTATTATTGAAAACCGATAGAGAATTTGATAGTATATATGTAATTTTCATAAAATGGGAATGTGGAAACACTGGGTAGATAGCCTCTTTTTTTTTAATAAATAATTGGGTTTTGTTTCTTGGGGCAGATGTGGCCTTTATTTTTTTGTGCATTGCAATGTTGTTCTTTTGTTTATGTTTTTTTTTTATTATCAGGGATATTTCACCACAAAATGGCGGTGAAGTATTTTTCTCACATGAAATTTATGAAAAATACTCATTGGCTCCGAGCCTCTCTGAACTATGGCATTTATCAAACAGGTATATTCTGTTATGTTATAATTTTGTGCTATTTGTCATTATCCTATTGATACATACCCTTACTGTTTTGGGGGGAAAGCTGTATGTTGGCCAGTATGCAAGGATTTGTTACTGACTCCTTGGTCCAGCAGTTGGTCTGTGCTTTACGTGTTGTGAAACCTCAGAAAGCAGGAACAGTCTAGGTTGGGACCTCTGGTTTTTCGTGTCTTCTGGGGGGTGAGGTGGTATTTTGGAGGGTTTGGGATGAGGTTTGGGTTATTTTTGGGGGGTGGTGCCTGTTGGTTTTTGCTTTCGCTTGTGTACCGAAGAGGGATGAAGTTTGACCCGCACTGTTAACTGGTCACAGTAAGGATCCTGTAACCCATGAACCAGACCTAATTCTTTTTAGAAATCAGTATCTTGCTGGGGTTGTGTTCAGTTGTGTATGCTAGAAGTAGGTTTATAGCCAGAAGAGAGGTTGCAACCAGAAGAATTGAGAAGTTGATGGAACAGGGTTGTGTGGCCGTAGTCAAGAGGCCACAAAATGGAACCTGTTGGGGCAAATGTGAAAATAAAAGCTAGAGGAAGTTTGTTGATTTTTATATTGGGGTTTCTGATAGATGTTTACTAAAGTGTATGTTCTCTCACCATAGAAGCTGTGAAGGCAGGTTGCAGATAAAATGAAGGGGAAAAATTTAGTCCGTCAGCTCAAATAACGTATAATGCTGTAAATATGGACAGAAAAGCTCTGTCAGATTATTTTGGTTTGCACCCTGATGAAGACTGTGACAGGAGTGCATACTGAAATGATCTTGATGTGCTGCCATTTCATTCACTGCTGAATATAGCCAATTTAAGCTGCTAGAATTTCTTGATGTTCCTACATTGGCATATCTGAGTCAGCATCTTGTCGCTGCTGCAGCTTAATTAAATTTGCCAGTTTGTGCCACGAGGATGGACACATTCTCATATTCAGAGAGACAGCTGTGAAGTATTATTAAGAACTGTGGACGTGATACTGCTGGGTTTGAATAACACTTGAGATGTTTTCTACTGCTGAAACCGTATCTTAAAAATATGCTTTTTCCGAGATCAGCAGTTAATGTTCATTTTGTTAACCTTAAAAATTTTCTCTCCTACGAACAGTTATTTTAAATAGAGAGGGCTAAGATGGCCTTCATATACTGGAGTTGTTTTAAGAACCAGCTTTATAATGTTACTTCTTTGTTGTTGTTAGGGCAGCTATGCCCCTTGCCTTAGCTCAATATTATTTTTGGCAACTGATTTCAGAATTGTTTAGAGTAGAAAATGAAACTCTTGAATTGTGTACTTTGTTTTTAGGAATTTCTTAATTGAAATCCAGAATTTCTGTTGTTATAATTAAGTAGTTTTAATTTACTTCTATGGTGAAATAAAGGCTTTTTCTAGTTAAGTCATTCTCCTTTACTATTATATCTTTGATTATAAGTTAGACCTTTCTGAGTGCAAATTGTTTCTGAACACCAGCCACCAGTGAATGACAAAATGTTGAGACTCTTTATCTTTTCGTTAATAATGGGTGTTTCCGGAACAAAGAATCAGAGTTTCATATTTAGCTTGTCACCTCAATATTGAGTATACAGACTAATATATATGCCATTTTTTTAAAAATATATATTTATTTTTTTTATCTTTAAACCGGTGGCAAACCTGCTGTTGGTGCTAAGGGTTAGTCTGATGGTCCAGGTGATGTTTCAGAGTAAGTAAATTCCTATGACATAGACTAGGAATTGGGATAGTACAGTATCTCGCACTGCATTTTGCTGGATTTGAAGTTTAGGCTTGCATGACTGCCTTTATTAATTCTGAAAAATATTAATATTTATGGGAAAACTGTAAGTTCGTTCATTCATTATTTTTCTTTCAGAGAGGCAAAGAAAAATGCGGAGGCATTGGCAAACCCTTCAGAAAACAGACAGACTTCTAGTGTGCAGGCTGCAGATCTAGTTGAGGTGGAGTCTAAAAGCACAACTGATGATCATCCTTTTCCAGAACCTAGAATCCCCTATCCATTTACTTCTTGTTTGACTGAGATGGAGCAGAAAACATACTTATATTTGATGACTAAGTACTCAAAAAAAAAAAACCATTTTCAAGTTAATGCAGCAAGTCAAGAAGAATTATTCACGTACCTGGTAAGTGTGCATGTAGGTACACATGGACACCACAGAGGGAGTCATACAATTTTTTTGTTACAAAGAATTAACGAAAATGTAGCAAAAATGTTTTTAAATTCAATTTGTCGTAATTTTCTTTTAACTTAGTATTATAAATGGTAATAAAGATTTAAAGTAATCAGGATAACATATTTAATATAAATTGAAAGTATATTTCATTGAAAGTGGGTGGGTTTTCTGTGGATTTTCTGTTCTGTTTTGGTTTTTAGCAGTAGTGTAAACAACTGACAGTAAGTGTAGATCTTTGATAGCTGATCAGATGCCCACTGACCCACCCCCTAGAAACCCCACATTTTTTTCATGAGAAGGAAGTTAAGAGTTGGCCTTCTGTGATTTTAGCATTTCATAATGGCATGTAGCAGTCTTGTATAATGTTAGGAGATGAATACATTTTGATATGTTCTTTGACAGCATGCTGTAATGGGAACTTTCTTCATTAGCATGTGAGGGGACCTGTGCGTTGACCTTTTGTGCGTGCCACATCAGTGCTTATGGGAGTAGAAAGGCAGAGGTTCACACTTGCTGCTTAGTCTCAGCAATGTTTAAATAGTGAAAGGCTATTTCTTGTGTTGGTTGGAAGTATCATTTTAGTTGAATGCTGTATAATGTGATTAATCAGCAAATGTTTTGGAGCCATGGCAGTTGGTTTTCCATGCTTCTTTGTTAATGCTAATTCCTTTGTTTTATGCTGTAATAATGGGAATGCCATTCCCGGGCAAATCAGTACCTTGTGTTACTTATAACGTAATTGCTTATGAAATCAGAGCTCAGATATCTTTGTGGCTGTGTCATGCTCCAACAATGTCTTGTAACCTTGCTTTTTATAAACTACCAGTGTATGATCAAAAGAAGCTTGCTGTTTGTTGGGGGGTGGTGTTTTGTTGGTTTAGGATTTTTTGTAAGGAAATGGGCCTTGCAAATTTTTTTTTTTTTTTTTTTACTTAAGTGAAGCTCTAAACATATGCAAAGACTTGCCAAATTGTGCAGCAAGTGGAATCTGTGCCCTCCCTCATACTGTACCAGCTCTCTGGAAATTTTGCTGGTTACATACCTAGCCTACAGGATTCCCTTCTGTCTTAAAAAATAGATTTTTCCTTCCCCCCAGCAAATGAAAGAAGTAGTAAACAATGAAATTGCAGAATTTATGAAATTTGCCCAAAACGCTGCAAAAAGCTGCGCCAAGGATTATGATGCCATCTCTGAAGATGCAGTACATTATACTGAGGTAATTACCGATACTGTGTTTAATTCCTTCGTTTCTTAAATAATCGTATTGGAATCGTGATTAAGATACGTAGGAACTGCTCATGGGATCTGATGTTCCCTGAACTTCTGCTGATTCCATGTTGGGATGAGACATGAGAAGTCGCCATTTCCCTTACGGCGTGCAGCGTGGCTTGGCCCACGGTTTATTGCAGCCGATAAGATACAACATAAGCGAGGTCACTGAATACAATACTGTATAAAGATTTAGTCATCAGTTAAATAAATGACATCTTTATATTTGGGAAGGGAGAAGTTGCATTTTAAGTGTGCCATTTACATTGACAAGCTGCTCCTAAATATACACTACTGGACAGAATGTTAGGCTTTCCTCCACAGTAGTATGTTACAAAGTCACTTTAATCAGAGGTTACTCAGGCTTTAATCATAATAATCTGCAAGTTCACACTGTGTTAAATACTCACCTTGATGATTCTAAAATCAAACATGAATGCAACTTTATACATCATTCTTGGTTTAATAGCACGTTTCAGGAAAAGAATTCCAGTATACAGGCTCGTTAAACTTTCCCGTCAGTGGGTTGACTTGCTCTTGCTTGTTTTCCTCGTAGTGTCTTGCCTTAATTGAAATGGCCTACTTACATACTTTATGCTAAATTTTAGTCTTTTCTAGTAAGTGCCACATCACTTTCTTTTACAGAATAAAACAGAAAAATAAGTGTTTACTAGAGAATAGAGCTTTTAGTTAAATTCAGAAGGATTGCTTCTATTTCACCATAACACTTTTTATTACATGCTTTTTCATGCACAATATAATTTTTTTTCTCCTATTAACGCATTGTTTGGGCACATGTGAGGACAAAAATCTTGCTTTTTTTTTTCCCCCCTACAAATTGGGATTGGCTTTGTAATTTTATATCTTAAACATGTCTCTGTTTTTCTAAGCGACCTTTTCATCTGGTCACAAAATGTGTCTCCAAACTTGAAGTCCTGTTTATAGTCAAGTTGATATCCTGAGTTAAAAATGAAACAGAGGCACATATTTAGTTTTAAACAATACTTGCAGAAATAATTCTAGTTACTAAATAAAACCTAAATGTCTTAATTTTTTCTGATATCTGAATTATATATTTATCTTAGAATCTAGAGTTGACATTAAAGCATGTTTCAACACACAGAATCTTCCTGTATCTTTACCGTTGGGACTTTTACCTAGGCCTAGTGTAAATTAGATAGTAACACAAAAAATACTAGTCTAAAAATACTACTCTAAAAGTCAAGATAAAAAAACTGAAAAGAAAATAATTATTAGCACAGTTCAAACTGTAATAAACTTTTTTTTTTTAATAATTGGTCTGAACCTGTGTGCATACATTGTTAGCCTTGCATATGAAGGGTTGAAGAGAATTTAGTATATGTTTCAGTTCTGATACCAGTGATTGTAAGATTATTACAGAGTTGTACTGGTATCTCTAACTTTTTTAATACTGTCTCTAACTGGAAAAGTTGAACAAGTCTGTTAGGAGTAATCTGCTAAATATATCTGTATTCTCTACAGAAAATATATGCAAATGCAGCTTGCAATTGCAGAAAAAACTTAAAAATGAAATTCTTCTGAAAAATATAGATGCATAAACTATTTTTTTTTTATGTTAGGAATTATTACGTGCTTGTATTGGACATGTGCAGAAGTATCCTGAGTTTTACACGCTCCAGGAGATCATGAGTATCATGGGAGGAAAGTTTCATACACAATTGACCTTTAGGCTGGAAAAAAATCTTCTTGCAATGGTAATATCTTACATATACATATTGGTTTGATGTTATTTTCAAATAAGTAGAATTACTTCTGGATTGTATTGTACGAGGATTCAGATTTTTTACAAGTATTATTCAGTGCTTGGGTTAGGGGTTATAATTTACAATTAAAATTGTTAATGAAAACGTTAACGAAATTATTTTGGTAGTAAGGCTGTTAACACCCTTCACTGTATGTTTGCAATAAAAAGACTTTATAATTATTTTATAATGCACCTGCATAAATTCTTAATATTTTTCATTTAAGAGGTGCAATGTTAAGTCAGCATGATTTCAGGTAAAGCTATTTTTTGAAACTGCTTGATTTCTTCAAGGGTACAGCAAGACATGTTAAAACAGATTTCCCTGCCATGCCTGTTCAACTGTCCACAGATTATAAAACTGTTACATCTATTATAACTCCAGAAAAAAAGGCTTCTATTATGTACAATGTAAGTAACGTTTTTACTGTCATCTTTAAGCCATATTTTATAGAGAAGAGCAATTTGGTCCTTTTTATGTGGCAGCATTAAGTTTTTTCTTTTCTCCCCCCCCCAAATCTTACACATCTTGCAGCATAGGAACATATACTGTGTCATTATTTGTTTAGTATTTCATTTATGGCAATCACACTGCCCTCTTCAAAAGTTGCGTTATTACCTTTTGGCCCTAGTGCCTCTTCAAGGGACTTCCTCTGTTCTCATGAAACGTGAGAGAGGTCCTTAAATTGGAACACACTGTCTGTGAAATCTTGATAGAATCATTTATTACAGTGTTATTCCTTTTAAACTTTGCTTTGCAATTTCTAAGCTGGCCTCTGTGTGTGTGTGTATACGTACATATGAATGCATATACGTGTAAACGCTTATGATTTAAGAAAGAAGTCCTGAGGGTGAGAAGAAATACTTCAGGCTGTCTAGTGTTCTGAAAAGTCAATTAGGTTAGCTTACCCTGGGAATTTCTTTTGCTAAGCAGCATAAATTCCATAACTGAGTTGAACAATTTTTAGATTCCAGTCCACCTTACCATTAAATACCTGATGTTGCTGTTTGTGTTCTTCCACAGAGAAAATGAATGAGTTTTTCCTTTTGTAGAACTTGTTTCTTGTTAGCGTTTATTCCAGATAATTTGTTATCCACTAATTTAAGGAGTTCCCATATCAAAAACCAAACTTTCAACAGAGGCACTGTGATTGCAGAGGCACTTTTGCTTAAGGAAGTAGCAGAGGTGGCACAGGAGAATGATATATGCCTCAAGAGATGTTATAGCTATAAACAGAGAAGATTTCTGATGATGTCTCAGGTGGCAGAAAAAAGAACATAGCTAGATTTTTTTCTTATTTCACTCTCACGTTCCTCAGTGCTGCTCCTGGGCTTTTGTTATCTTCTTAGTCCTTGATGTTCTCCTCCCATCTCATGAGCATTCCCAGCCTCCTCTCTTCATGGAAACCTGTACTCATAATGTTTAATAATTTTATCATTTCAATTCTGAATTTTGATTCTTCATGTTTTTATATTTGTTTTAAGATTCTTTATATATGATCTGTATTCAAACTGTGCAGTTTCAACCATACTTTAATGTTAGATGTCTTTATTGTGCTATTACTTATCTCATAAGAAGATCTGTAATATATGTGTAAGTGAATCTGATATTTTTTTCTTCTGCAATGCACTCCCGTGTTTCACAATCATGCAAATTATTACTCAACCAAGTAATTCAAATCAATGGGAATGAACTGAAAGATACAAGTTAAGAAGATATATTTTCTCATGCTGCAGGGTGGATGCATAAGATTTAGCCAAAAACCTTCAGGGGAATTTTTTGTTCTTTCATTTGATACTGAAGCCTGACACTGTGGTGGTATTTGGGCTTTGGAGTAGGGGGGGGGTTAATCCATGTTTGTTTGGGTTTGGGGTTTTTCTTAAGAATTTAAATTTATGCGTGTACTTTTTGAAAAAAGGTTAAAAATGACTTTTTTCTGTTTAGGATATTAGTTCAGACTCAAACGCAGAAAAACTTGCTTTGAAATACTGTCCTCAAGTTGTTTTAAGTAATCAAACATTATTTACTTTACTGAATAATCATGGACTAAACTACAAGGAACAATGGGAAATTCCAGTTTGCATTAAAATGATCCCTGTTGCAGGTATAGTATGTTTTTGTTATAAAAAGTATGGTTTTGTCCATGAAAATCTTTATATAGTCTCATCATCCTTTTCAAGCAGACTGAAGAACAGGAAATTAGAAAATCCAGTAAAACCAGCTGTGGGAAGGTAGAAGGTAGTCTGGTTTAGTTCGCACAATAATAGAATAGTTTAATTTTGGTTTTATTTAAAACAGAAAGAAACTAAGGGTAATGAAAATTGTAATTATACGATCAGATTGTAATTATAAGCTCAGATTTTTACCTTTTCTGAAGATGCAGCATGCTAGAATGCAGCTATAAGAAAATAGTATCTCTTCAGTACTTACATGTTTTTAATTTAAGGAATCAATCAAAGTAATAAAATTTGACTTACTTAGTTAACACGTCTTAAAGTGCAAGAATATGAAGTTAATAGTTTTCAGCTATCATCTGGTAAGGAGTCAGAGACCTTTGTGTTGTAAAGAAAAACGTTTGGTTTCATCAAAGTTACCATAAAAAATGAACTTAAAAAAAATCCATTGCTATAGTTTGTCCTCAGTTTTCAAGGAGGAAAGCTGATAACAAGGTCATTTCGTAGTTTTCTACACCTTGTTCCACCTTGTTACTGAGAATAGTAACAACCTCTAGAGGTATCACCATTAACATTGAATTTGGACATACAGTTATTTTCCACTTGGAAAAAGAAATCAGTTAACTGTCCTTTTGCTTTTCAAAACCATAAGCTCTGCTCCTTGGAAAGAAAACAACTTCATGAAGCTATTAAAATTATCAAGTGAACTGATTTCAATAAGCTAAAAAAGAGAAATTCTGATGTTTTATGAAAAAACAAAGAGCAAACATTTTCTGGAATTAAAAGGACCTATTTACATCATAGAATAATGAATAAAAAAAATGAATGTCCATGGAGATCACTTTTCCCACTTGCAACAAAAATGTTTTGAATAAACTAACTCAACTGAATGCTATACTTTAGTTGGCAAGCATTCCATCAGTAACCTGAATATACATTTCCTCTCTTGTTGCCCCTTTTTTTTTTTTTTTTTTTTTAAATACACTAGGGTTTTTTCATTATGAGTATTTATAATGGTTGTTGCCTTGGAATGTCCATGTTGTGTGCATTTCACACAAATTGTGTAGCAGACTTCTGCACAGGAGTAAATAAGATGTCAAACATCTGCAAATCTTACAAATTTTGCACTTTCCTACATGAAATTAAAGTACTTTATCTGTAAAGGTATGACTCCTTTTATATCAGCTTTGCAGTTTTTAAACTTAATTTTTAGATCCTAAGTTAACACCTAAAGGGCATTCAGAATATATTAGCAGTATATAGTGTTTCTTGAAGGGCTTTTCCTCTTTTTCCTTTTCCACTTTCTCTGTAACCCACCTCTTGTATTAATTATATTTTTTCATCCACAGATATTTATTTTTTCTAAAACAGTGACACTGTGTCTGCCTTTGCATTCTGTATAATATTGGGCAGGGTACCCCTGTTATTTTTGGATGAATCTATGGATGATTCATATGTAAGTGTGTTAAGGTGTGAACAAAATAGTGGAGCAGCAGAGCCCAGACATAGTTATTGATTGAAAGAAACATAAACTGCAGCCATTGCTTTTGGGCAGTGAGACTTTAAAAAAAAAATAATTTTTTTTGAGGTTCATCAAAGGAATTAAAAAGATCCTTGTGGAAGGCAGAATACATGTGTTGCTATAGTGCAGTATAATGAATCCTGAATTCTTATTTTACAACTTCTGTATTTAGAACTGCATTTCTAATATGATTGACTGTTAATGTGGTGTGAATTGCTGCTGCAGGATCCTAATAATTCACACTGTATCTGGACATACTTTTATTTTCTGTTGTTAATGAATGAGATGATAGTTTTTTCATTTCTTCTAGTGTGTATGTGGAATGGATTTGACCATAATTGGAAGTTGAAAGATTTATTATTTAAATTATAGAACCATAGAATCGTTATGGCTGGAAAAGACCTTTAAGATCATCAAGTCCAACTGTTATATAACTCTACCGGGCCCACTTCTAAAGCAGGGACGTGGTTTAGAAGTGGAACATTATATAACAATCTTCCTTCCTTTTATTTAATATGTACTCACTCTCTTTCCATTCTTGAAAAGGTAGCAAACCAGCTAAAGTGGTTTATGTTGATTCACCTCTGATGAGGAAGGAAATGACAGTAAGAGAGAGGAACCAAATCTTCCATGAAATTCCAATGGACTTCCTAGCAACTAAAACATCTTGTGTTTCAATTTCTGATGTATCGATGGACAAACCAGCTGAGGACAATCTTTTTCAGTGGGATGTATGTAGCGTCACCTCTTTTTAAAAACGAACAAAGCCAAAAACTTACGTTATAATTCCTAAGTTACTTGTTCTGTGATGATGAAGGAAAGCTTAGGTTTGCTGTTGGTAGTTTTTCTACTGCTGAGTTATGAAGCCTATGTTTTAAAATGTCTGCCTAGTTCCTTTAAATGCTTCTATTACATCAGCATCTCAGCTTTAATGTTTACTTCATTAAAATGTATTTTGATCAGTTCATTTAAGTGGAAAAAGTTCTATGAGCTTTGTTTCTCTTTGGAAAGGCCTTTCAACTCCTAGGACTTAAGATATTCCACATTAAACACAAGATTTTTTTTTTTTCTAATTACTGCTCCTCTGTCCCAACAGTCAAAATATGGATAGTAGAATATTTTTCATGTTTTCAGTTTGACAATGTCTCATTTGTGATTAACACATTCTATTTCTTGGTTTGTTTTATTATCATTTTTCCTCTCTATGTGAAGACATCTTCTGATACCTACCGGTACAGGAAGATTCCTCTTCCAGATGACACAGGGATGGACTTTGATGATGATGTTACAGAACTGGAAACTTTTGGAGCAACTGTCAAGCTCTCAAGAGCTTCTAAAATAGAAAGTACTTTTCCTACAGTTAGTAACACTGCTAAAGTTTTATCACATGGCCTAAAAATGGGGAAAAAAAATACACCCCCCATAAACAGTGGAGATGAAGAAGGGGAAAACACCATTTCTGAGCAAGGCGTTTCAGCAGGTGCCAGCATGCAGCTTCCATCATTAGATGGTATTCTTTGCTTAAGCCCTGAAGAAAATTTGTCTCTCAAAAGCTTTACTTCAGAGGAGGTAGGACTGAACAAAGCACAGCATGTCATGACCAAAGAAGTATTGGACAACGAAACAGCATTAAATACTCTATCTAATGCTGGTAGTTACAAGAAGGAGTCTGATGCTGCACAAAAAAATGAGACTTACACTTCTTTATGCGGTAGTGACACAGATGAGGAGCGTTTGGTAATTGGTACAGAATGTAAAAACACTGATTGTTGCAAAACAACTGTACCAAACACTGTTTCTCAGACCTCAGCAGAGACTGCCAAATCACCTTCCCCCACCCAGACTCCATTAGCAAGCGTGACTGATGGCTCAGATATCATCGATCAGGGAAAAAGTGCCTCCAGAAAGCCTACAAGAAAATTGTCAAAAGAATTTGATCCTGTCGGACAGATTTTGAAAATGCAAACTGAACTCCTCAAGTCACCCTCCCAAAAAGCTCATGAGCAGCCAGTGGTGAGCTGTGATAATCCTAATGCTACGCCAGCTCATGTGCCTCAATCTCCAAAACCATTGGTGACCTCCAGCACAGAAACTGTGCCAGCCCCTGCCTCAGATCCCAACAGCTCATCTAGAAATACCTGGACTTGCCTCTTTCAGGGAGTGACAAAGAGTAAGTAATTGTGTTCAGTAAAATTGCAAATTTTCAGTAAAAGTTGACAGAAAAACATTTTAACTCCTTCATCTGAAGAACATCCTAATAGTACCTCTGTTACATTTACTTAGAGATGTGATGTAATTTTATTTTTTTTTTAACAATACCTTCTCTGTGTGAGAATTACTGTCTTGCACACAAAAGGGAGCATTTTGGGAGCCGTTTGTCCGCAGAGGTGAATGTGAAATACTGTTTCACTTTAGAGAAACAAAATGTTGGTATACGTTGTTGTGGGTATTTCAAGTAGGGTCCTGTAGGAATTTGTTCTGGCCTTAGTTGTATTTGGTGTTTTGTTAATAACATGGAAGTTGAATAACAAGCACGCTTCTAAAGTACATTGGGATATCTCTGAGACAGAAGCAGTTACCACAGGATGAAAAAATAGTATACTGGGACCAGTTTGGCCACCCTATTTTTCAATTAAGATGGAGACAAACTAAAGAGAGTGTGGAGAACAAAGACTAAACAAGACATTTATTACCTCTGAAGAAATGCTAGGTTTTCAAGCAAGGAAAAGAAATCATTTGGTAGTGAAATGAGTGAATTTTCCTCAGAAATTCAAATATTTGGGTAGTCTGCTCTGCAGAAATAGTTTCTTGTCTATCAAAAATGGGGTCATTTTACATTTTCTGTAGAAGAAAAATGTAATCAAATTACGCAATTAAAACTTGAAAGAAAACTTGGAATTTGGATGTCTAAGTTCTGAGACTCTTAGTTTAGTTGCTGTTTCTTAGCTCCTAGCAATCTGTTCTAGAAGATTAATGAGGACTTGCTACAAGCCACCTCTCCAAGTTTTCAGGCATTTAGCTGGAAATTGAACCTATGTTACACCCAGACTTCAGCCAAGAACTAGAAGTCTTGAAGATCCTAGGGACCGTGAACTTTGAGGTTTTTCTTGCATGCCTGAGTTGTTTCTGAGCTCTGTACAACTGAAGTTAGAAGCATTTTATTGTGTAAGGTAAATTGACAGGAAACCAGGCAGGTTGCATCAGGGCAGATACTCTTTCTCTCAAATATTTAATTCCAATTAATCAATGCTTTTTGGTGGCAAAACATGTTTTGCTGGTATTTTCTGACTAGGTGTGTACTTGATCACATAGGAATTAATTAATTACTGAATCTGTAATGGAAGCAGTTAACACAACTAATTATGGTTTAGTTGAAATTGCATTATCGCTTCCTACATTTTTATTGATTTAACTGAATTTTAGTAGTCACTAAAAGACTGTGTCTCATCCCTCAGCTTGAAGGGTTGAGCAACATGGTACTCTTTCTATTTCTCCTTCTCGTAAAAAGCCAGAGTATGGAATTCAGGTGTTTGATAATAGAGGGGTTTTTTCTATTTTAATAGAGGTATTGAAACCAATATGGCTAAGATGCTGAAGTGTGACTGTGAAAGAATAGAAGGCATAATTCTACAAATTGAAGGTTCTATAGCAAGCTGATAAACCTCTAAGCATGTGGGTTTTTTGCAGAAACCAGAACTTAAATATTTTACTAACAGAAAATTATTTCTGATGACTTGGATGATAATATTTCATGCAGTATACATTTATTCAAAGATGCACATAAACTCTAAATTTAATGTTAAATGTATGTATTTATAGCACTACAGCAATACCTATTTGTAGTTGTAGTTTTAACATGTATTTCCATATACCTGCAGGACAAAACCCAGAACTGGATAAATTTTCAATAAATAGTCTCAAACAAGTTGGAGTTTATTCTTGTTTATTTTAAATGTTTTGTTAAAATATCTCTAAGGGATGCAGGGATGTTTGTTAACCTACCTCAAAGCTGCACTGGGAGATCTAGTAAGTGTTTCTTTTGAATATGCCAATATTGAAATTGAAGTTGAAGCAAACTCAATTTGGAACAGATGCTTATGCTGCCATCCAAACCTGAGGCTTGAGTTATGTCAGTAACTGGTAAATGGATGGTGACTTTCAGGAGACATTCATTGTAAATAATATTTTTGTCTCCTTTGTGCTGAGTGAGTGTGGCATAGAAAACCGCTTTTGGATTCCATTTGTACAAGAATGGAGTCTCACAGCTCTGTTTTTATAAGAAATCTAATGATTAGGATAAAACGTGGGAATATTTAAAAATGTCCTTTTAAAAAATTATAGCGGACATTTTCCAGATTTTTTTTTTTTTTTAATACATAAGTGACTTCTTGTGCCTAATGGGACAGTTTCACCCCAAAATCTTAGGAAACAAACCAGATCCAATTTTAAAAAAAAAATTAAAAAAACCCAAAAAACCGTACTCCAAGAGAAAAAAGCTAATTAGCATCATGGTAAAGAATAAAGAATGTGCAAGCTTGTCATTTTCTGTTTTATTTATCTTCTAAAGGAAAGCTGCCAAATGAACTTCAGATGCTTGAAGAAGACCCTTCAGAATATAAAGCACCTCAGGATGGCAACCTTGTATACAAGCTATTCAGTTTGCATGATCTGTTGTTACTTGTGCGTTGCAGTGTGCAGAAAGTGAAGTCATTGCCACGATACCTTAAGAAGAAAAAAGCCCAAAAGGTACAGATTTCACTGTTAGCTTTTTTGGTTTGTTTTTTTAAACAGTTGTGCTCAACTAGCATCTCTGGGATTCCCAGTCCTTCACAGCATTTGTGTTTTCACTCAGACAATTAGTACGTTTAATTGTAACTCTAAAGTGTGTCTTCTTTAAGTAAATGTTTGCTGTAGGAAGAGAGAAAAGAATAACTTGTGATTTCTTTAAACATACTTGATTAGAAGATAAGCAAGTGTGATTCTACATCTCTTACAACTGCATTACAGTAATATGCATGGCTAATTATACTCTTGTAAACTAATGTCAGTTTGAACTATTCTTAAAAGTTAATGCAGTAATTAGGGTTTTGGCCCAAGGCTTTGAGAATGTTCGTGATCATAAATACTTTCAAGCAGACTTCAGCCTTGCTATTATGCCTACTTAAGAGAAATAGGAGATAGAATGAGCAGATGACACATTTAAAGATAAAAAGATGCCCTACTCATTCTGTTTAAAAAGACTATGGTATGCATCTTAGCAAGTCATTTGTTTTACGGAATAAAACGCTTTAAATGCATCCGTAATTCAAATATTCCTTGTAACATCAGGAGAAGGAAAGCTTATTCTAGAATCCTGAGTAATGTATTATTTTGTCAAGAGTTCTCTGAATCATTCAACAAATGTGATGTGGTATCTCCCTCCCCAGAATACCAGAATTATGGTAGGCAGGCAATCTGTGAGGTGTTTATGCTTTGTTGAAATGGAAATAGGTCCTTGTAACTCTGATTACTTGCTAAGATTCTGTGCTCAAAATCTTATTTTGAAGAAATACCATCTCTTTGCTATTGATCCAGTGTATACAAACGCCTGTGAATAGCTGCTTAGTTTCTTAATCAAAAACTGAGCGCTGTTGTTTATTTTTTAAAATTCCTGCTGAAATTTAAACTATGACTTATCAGTGAAAAGAGGCTTGTATTTTCTCTGTTGTTGTTAACATACGAAGGTTAGCCTCTGATTTCAGGTGAGAGTCGAAGCATTAGCTTCTAATTTCAAGTGAGATTCTGGCAAGGAGAATAAATGGCAGAATTCCACTAATAATAACCAGATCAGAACTATAATAATGTTTTTTTCTTAAATTCCTGCAGAGGGCAGTAGAGCACAGAAGTGTGAACTTCAGATTGATTTAGTCCGATGGAAAAATTACTTAGCAGCAAAATTTATTATTTGTAAATGCTTGTTTCAGTTTTTTTGGGGGGGGGGTTGTTTTGGTTTTTGGCCATTTCACCTTTCTCTATATAGAGTCTCTGTAGTCTGAAAGTTATACTGTGGGTTTCATAGAATGTGAACCATCACACACAATCTGTGAGATGTCTTTGTTGTTTCAGCTGTAGTGGAAGACTATGATGATTTTTTAATTACAAAATGTAGTTCAATTGTGGACATTTTTTGGACAGTGAACGCTGATTTTTCTTGTATCTTCACTTTTATAGGTTACTCCAATATTCCTGTTGCCAAAACTAGAATACCAAGCCTACTACGGTGTCGAAGCTCTTACAGAAAGTGAAGTATGTCAGTTGTGGACAGAGAGTATGTTGCATTCTGAATGCTTATTTTATATTGGTAAGTTCATATGTTGACTTTTGCTTAAGAAACACGTATGTCTGAATATTCATAGAATAACAGAAGAGAAAAATGTTTATTAAAGGTATATTCCATATGTCTCATGACATATGATCTCATTGGTATCACAGAGTTGTGGTGGGATGGCTCCTATGACTGGAAAGGATACAGACTCTTTAGGAAGGACAGGCAGGGGAGATGAGGAGGTGGTGTTGCCCTCTGTGTCAGTGAACAGCTGGAGTGCATGGAGCTCCACCTGGGGATGGATGAAGAGCCAACCAAGAGTTTATGGGTCAGGATTAAAGGGCACACAGAGGCAGGTGACATTACAGTGGGGGTCTGCTACAGGTGACCTGACCAGGATGACAGAGCAGATGAGGCCCCCTATAGACAGACAGGAGCAGGATTGCATTCACAGGCCCTGGTCCTCATGGGGGACTTCAGCCACCTGGATATCTGTTGGAGGGACAACACAGCAGGGCACAAGCAATCCAGGAAGTTCTTGGAATGTGTCAAAGATAACTTCCTTCTTCAAGTGGTAGAGGAGCCAACAAGGAGAGGAGCTAGTGGGGAATGTCAAGCTCAAGGGTAGCCTTGGCTGCAGTGATCATGAAATGGTAGAGTTCAAGATCCTTAGAGCAGCAGGGAGGGTGCACAGCAAGCTCACTACCCTGAACTTCAGGAGAGCAGACATTGTCTTCTGGAGGGGATCTGCTTGGTAGGGTTCCATGGGATAAAGCACTGGAGGGGAGAGGGAGCCAAGGAAGCTGGTTAGTATTCAAGGATCACTTTCTCCAAGTCAGGAGCGATGTATCCCAACAAAGAAGAAGTCAGGCAAAAAAGCCAGGAGGCCTACATGGATGAACAAGATGCTCCTGGATACACTAAAAAGCAAAAAGGAGGCGTACAGAGGATGGAAGCAAGGACAGGTAGCCTGGGAGGAATACACAGAAACTGTCTGAGCCACCAGGGACCAGGTTAGGCAAGCTAAAGCCCAGGTAGAATTAAATCTGGCCAGGGACTTCAAGGGCAGCAAGAAGACCTTCTGTAAGTATGTCAGTGGTAAAAGGAAGACTAAGGAAGATGTGGGCCCTCTCTGGAAGGAAACAGGAGACGAGGTCACCCAGAATATGGAGAAGGTTGAGGCACTCAATGACTTTTTTTGCCTCAGCCTTCACTGGGAAGGGCTCTAACCACTCTTCCTAAATCACAGAAGGCAAAGGGAGGGGCTGTGAGAATGAAGAACCACCCATTGTAGGTGAAGATCAAGTACGAGACCATCTAAGGAACCTGAAGGTACACAAGTCCTTGAGACCTGAGGAAATCCATCCGCAGGTCCTGGGGGAAATGGAGGATGAAGTTGCCAAGCTGCTTTCCATTGTATTTGAAGAGTTGTGGCAGCCTGGTGAAGTTCCCACTGACTGGAAGAGGGGAAACGTAACCCCCGTTTTCAAAAAGGGAAAAAAGGAAGACTCGGGGAACTCCAGGCCAGTCAGTCTCACCTCTGTGCCTGGCAAGATCATGGAGCAGATCCTCCTGGAAACTCTGCTAAGGCACATGGAAAATAAGGAGGTGATCAGTGCCAGCCAATATTGCTTCACCAAGGGCAAGTCATGCCTGACAAATTTGGTGACCTTCTATGATGGGGTTACAGTGTTGGTGGATAAGGGGAGAGCAACAGATGTCATCTACCTGGACTTATGCAAAGCATTTGACACTGTCCTGCGTGACATCCTGGTCTCTAAATTGGAGAGACATGGATTTGGTGAATGGACCACTCGGTGGATAAAGAACTGGCTGGATGGTCACACTGAAAGAGTTGGCGTCAATGGCTCAATGTCCAAATGGAAACCAGTGATGACTGGCGTTCCTCAGGAGTCAGCACTGGCACCAGTGCTGTTAAACTTCTTTGTTGGTGACATGGGTGTTGGGATTGAGTGCACCCTCAGCAAGTTTACTGTTTTTTTTGCTTTGGTTGTTGGTTTTTTTTTAATGAGTCATATACAACATGAATTATCGCAGGAGTGGTAACAATATTTCTTGATGAAATGCGAGCTATAAATATATCTTATTATTTTTTGAAGTCATTTTAAATAAATTTGTTATTACATTCCAAACTAGAAGACAAATACAGGATCAGATATGTGACTCAGGGGATACTGATTCCTTGGCCTTTGAGCCTGCAGTATGGGAAAAGGTCAAATGTTACTTAGTTTTCTTTGAAAACAGGCAGTAATGTTCATATTTTTACACTGATATAACATGTAGACAGTTAAAATACAAGAGGAAGAACAAGCAAGATAGGGCTAAACCAAGTTCTATCGTTCAGAAATAAAAGAAATTACGTGCTTTGAAAACAATGCGCATGTGTCTCATACCGAAGGTATTGGAAATAATTTTCTGGCTTTGCAGAAATAAAATTCCCAACAGGAAGAAGAAAAATATCTAGCATAATTTTATTGAAAACTTCTTCCCATAGCTATGATATTCCTCAGGAGTTGTGAACACTGGATGATCTTACTTAAACAAACACGTTTTCCATTGTCGGTATGTAGTTGACCCATGAAATTTAATTTCCTAGTGTGTCTTATGACTTGAAACATCCCTGTCAAAGGGATGGTCTTTATACTCCTCGTCCTGTATCATGCAGCAGATGGAAACAGCAGATAATGTAATAGAATCTAAGAATGGGAAGTAACATACATTCAGTGAGAATGAAGCAGGAAACTATAAATCTCGTGTAGAAGAGATGACAGCTGTAATTCAGAGCACAGAAAATAAAAAGACAATAAAGCAGGGATAAAAAGCATGGAAATGTTAGCAGAAAGATATCTTAACTTCGAAAGGCAATTTATCCAAAATTTACATGAACCAAGCACACTAGAAATGCAGCGTTATAAGGTAAGTTTCACTAACAAATGTCCTGTAGAAAATGCTATATTCATGTTTGTACAACGACATTTTAAACATCAGGGAAGTTTCTATGTCTATTAGGATACATATGTTCTGCAGAGAAATGAAAATGATGCATATAAAAAATGTTGCCAGCTTATTTTAACAACCCTTTTGATATATGGAGAGCTCTCTCATACCAATTATCTTGTAATTAGCAAGGTTTTGAAAGGGAAAATCTGCAATAAAGTGGTTAGTCAAAATGTATTTTAGAGTATGTTTGGCACTCACTACAGAGTGAGGGCAATCCTCTTTGTACGGAGAATGAATGTTCTGCAGCGTGGGCTGCCTGGGTTTCCTGATGTCGAAAAAATTCTCTGTTTTTCATGGTTGTTATGGCAACAGTTGTGGCCGGTGGTTGCCTAACCTTTCCACTTGTGCACTGAATTACATTTTTGCTGTTGGTGGCTCACATCAGAATACTATTTTAGAAATGCTGAGTTCTTTCTTTCCTAATTTTTCCGTATGGACTTTGCATCCTATCATAGAATTACAAGGTTTATGTGAAATCTAGTGTATTTGAGGTGGTAGTTTGCTGATTGCATCTATCTTTGTCTGCTCTCTGTATTTTATGGAAATTATGTTTCTAATTTTAAATTTTCAAAGCAATATTTGCTTTGGTTTTTCCCTTCTCTGAAAGAAAATCCTCACAAAGAGATAATTATGCACACAGTTCTCCATTTCTAATTATATGTTAACGTACAGTACTGAAGCATTTCTGCTCTTTTTTTTAACAAGCAGAACAGTATACTGAATTGCACTGAAATTTAGCCTCCTGTAGGCAATTTTATCAACATTTTTATTAATGTTTCCAGAGTCGCAAGCAGTGTGAGGAAATAGTGAAACTGTAGAGAGAGGACTAATCTGCCTACAAAGTACACAAACTGAAAGAATGCCCGTCTATCTAATCTCCCATCAGTTACAGGATACTTAACATACGGCTTGCGCAGAAGTTTGCAGACAGCTCATCCAGCCAACACCCTTTTTATAGAGGCTCTCAGGAGTGTAGGAGAAGGCAGGCTGCGTGCTGCAGTTGTTCTGGCATAAACAGCCATCATCTTCTGATATGGAGGTTCCTCAGTGCCTCCTTTGTAGATACCTGCCAGCCGTGAAACGGGTGCGGAGCCCTAGGCTGGCAGGTTTCGGTGGCCTGGCCTTTGACACGCTCGCTCTGTTCGTGTGCTTGGGGGAAAAAGTCGTCGGGATTGAGAAACACTGGTTATTCCAGTGATATTTGTTTGCCAGCTCTTGGACGCGCTTCCTCCAGCAGCTAACCCTGGGGTCCACGGGGATTCTCCTTTTGTGTGCTCTGAGGAAGCACGGGATTACTGTGGGTTGTCGCTGTCCTGCACAGTAAATTAGTGCTCCCAGAGTGTGGGGCAGGGCCCCCTCCCACCACTATGGAACAAAAAAAAAAAAGTCTGCTACTAATATAGAGTTGGGACTCTCAGCATGTCACTAACTTTTGATACTGACAGAATATGCCATTTATTCCGGTAGGCAAATTGGGGACTGCAGACTTTTGGTACTGCCATGTAGTTTCTAATAGAGGTAGGTAAAAAAACATGCGTGGAAATAAATGATCCATTTTATGAGAGCGCATCTATCACAGCTTTTAATAGGAAACTGTTACCATATTCTACTTAGGGATTCTTTCTGCTCTCCTTGAGAAATATTGCAAGGTAGCTGTGAAATTCTGCATTTCAGTTTGTATTTCTGGCAGCTGTGAAAAATACAATGTTGCAAATGTCCTGGTTTAGAGGGCTCTTTGCAATAGAAAGCTTTGTCATGAAACTCCAGGGACAATTCTCTAAGGGTGATCATATCCCTGTACTATGGATAACTTAAAATGGGGTGAATATCTCATTCTTGTTCGTTAATCTGATACCTGAAAGTAAGGCTACTGCTATCATGTGTTTGGTGTAAGCAGAAAGACAGACTTGACTTCTCAGATTGTGCTATAATTTGAATTATTTTAAGTGAAATATCATGTCCCATAATAAAGGAATTTTTAAATCAACCGTAGTAGAGCCATAGACTTACTGCTCTTTTTAAATTTACCCACAGTATGAGTGTAGAAGTATGGAACAACTGTTTGAAAACTGTGATCTTACGGTTACTAACACAGTACCACAACTTGCATTCTCGTTCAGACACTTCTGAGACTGTCTAGATCTCAAGTGAAGCCTCTAAAATTGATGATTTGAGCACGTAGCAGACCTCAGTGATAAATTGCTTAGGAGTTCTTGGATCTTGAAAAAACTTAATTCACTGTTATAACAATCTTTTGTATTGCCGAATAAGTATGGATGGAAAGTTCTTTGAACCTTGGGCTGTGGCCCATAATTGTCCGGTGTTGTTCTTCAGTGTTGTATCGTTCTGTGTGGCTGAGGGAGGAATCTCACAGCTCAGCTCAGCACAGCGACTCAGCAGTGCTGCCAGCTCAGGAGGTGGGAAAGAAAACAGAAATGTAGCTATGGCCTCCTGCAGGAATTGCAAGGTGTGATATCAAGTTGAATTTTTTCGTTTTTTATCTTCTCAAAGAAGGTTATGATTGTTTGCACAAAAGCAGAGATATTATCATCAAACACACTTAAGAGCGCTCTTCCTCTTGCCAGTAGAGCACTGCGCTCAGTTGTTGGTTTAAGTCCCCTTGCTACTCAGATAGGAAATCCTGCATCTACAAAGGGAGTAATCTCTGTGACATGTTTCCCAAATACTGTACTTGATCTAAGCAGTTAATAAAGTTACGATAAGCTTTGTTGATTAATGGGAACATTTTACCCTGACCATTATTCACTTATTTGCATTAAGTGCCTAAGCAAAACTTACTACAAAAAGAATAGTTTACCTTCAGTTGAATAGGATAACATTGGCCTTTAAATAAAGATTATTTGAAAAATGAATTGGAAAGAAGTACTTACCATGTGGGTAACTTAATGAGTGTCAAGTGTTTTCAGTCAGTCACTTCTCAATTATAAGATACAGTAATATAAATTAGGTATGAGTAGTGCATAAATATTTTTTTCCCAGCTGTGCTGTCAGTGAGTTAAGAAATGGAGGATTTTCTGCTTTGAGGAGCGGCTGATAAGGAATCGAGAACACAAGCAGATTTTTTTTTTTTAATAATGACTTCAAGTTTCTTTTCCTCTAGTCAGCAATGCAGGGTCTTAAACCTAGCTGCTTAGTCTTGCACAAAATACTGATATCAAGAAACGTAACAAATGTACAGTGTTTAAAATAAATGAGTTGTCCCAGTGCATTTTTTAAAAAATTGTTAAAATGAGAGGTTTTGGTCTTCTTACGCATCACATAACAAATTCTAGTAATGTTTAGCTTGGAATGCGAAATGTTTTGGTTTAGCAATTTTAACTGTACAGCTGAAGCATTTACACTTCCTACAAGAGCAGATTTGTAGTAAGGCAGTAAATTCCACTGAGTGGGTTGCATTTTATTATGCTGCCTTCTCCTCATTCTCCTTGGGGGAGCTGGAATGGAACAGATTTCTGGGAAAACCTCAACATGAGAGAGAACCTGAAGGTAAGGCACGGTCACCACAACAGTGTACAACCTATGCTAATGATCTTTATTGCTTGTCAAGTGAAAACGTAGGCTAAACTCGTCTTGTCAGCCTTTATTTTAGAAACGTGATGAATTTAAGCTTTGAATTGTTGCTCCTAGCTATGTCAAAGACAAATAGTCTTTAATGATTTGCCATGAATAAGGCCTGAATTGTAAAATGTAATTTTTCAGGTGAGGAAAAACAATCAAGAGATGAAGGTACAGAATCCCCAGAAAATCAAACAACACAATTGTTCATATAACGTATCAGAATAGAAAAACAAGCATATTAAACTCAAAAGTAAATTTGTTGTAAAATATAAACTTTCATCGTCTGTCCAGTGAGGAAGCATAGTGATAAGGATCAAAAGAACTTTAGAATACATAAACTAACTTGATGATACTAAGGCCATGATAAAATGAGGTTGTATATCCCAGACGTCACCCAAGATGTAAGATTTGCTGGAATCATGGGCATCTTCCTGATTTAGAAAGACAACCGGAATACAGATGTGCTGTACATTTTACTTTTCGTTATTGTGCACCATTGGTAGATTTTCACTGTTCTACATGGTAAAAGAGCAAAATTTTAGATTCCTTTTAAAATGCACTAGGTCTGCAAATTATGCTTTTGCATTTGTTCTCTTTTATTTTTAGTGTATTAATCGAATTAATATTTTGCAGGACGTATTGATGCTTTTACGTCAAAGCTTATTATGCTAGAAAAGATTTCTCCAAAAATTTTAAGAGAAAAACTTGGATTGATTAAGTGAGTATTTTTAGTGGGGTTTTTTAGCAATGAATTTGAAACCCCAGCAAGCCTTGCAAGTTACTACTTTCATAATTTTTTTTCTGTTTTGCAGGCCTGCAAATTCATTAAATATACTTCATCACATTTTGAAGAAAGTGTCTGAGTAAGTGCTCCATTCTTGTTCATCGTATTTATTTGCAACATTAGCGAGCTCATCCTGTTGCTTTATTTATCCTTTTCTTTATTTAGCTACTTCAAGGCTTTTGGTCTGCAAGTATCTTTTAGTTTTTTTGTGAAGCAGGTTTCTTGCATTGTGTGTGCAGCCTCTTGATTCAAATTACAGAAGAGTTTTCCCACACGTCATAATTTCTGTAGCTTCGTGATTTGTGGCTAAGATTTTAGATATGGACAGTTGGTTGACATTTATCTTCCTCAAAACCTGTTTAATTCTGCATATATTTAAAGCATGTCTGTTCTTTATAACTGTGTCCATAGATGCATTATGCTTTGTAAGACACTGGTTAAAGAGTTATAGTTTGCCAAATAGGGATGGGTTTTCAGTGTATGCTTAAATGTTTTGTTGAATATGATGACAATCTGTACATTGATGATAAATTAGTACATCATGAATACATTATAAACACAGAAATTAGTATGTATCTATCAATACAGTTTAATACATGCTTTTTGTCCATAGTCTTTTTATAAAACAGGTACTGATAAGTAAATATCGAAAGGTGTTTTGCTTTTGCATTAAGAACTTAGCAGCTATCCTTATCAAATGAAACAAAACAAAAACATTTAAATAATATTTTTCATTTTGAACTTTATCTTTTTAGTTTGCAGGAGGGCTCTTATTTATTAACTCATGCTGCAGGAGATTCATCAGTTGCAATCTACAAGAGTTCTCTTGACAAGACAACAAGAGCGTCATATAACTTACATAAAGCTCATTGTGATTTGCCTACTGTACCTGCCACTCTTTCAGTCCCATGGGTGCCACTGGATCCCAGCCTCCCTTTGCCCTTTCACATGAATCATGGAAGAGTTCCATGCACCTTTCCACCTGCACCCCAGGAAGCCATGTGGAAACAGAAGGTCAGTATCACACTTGATGGAAAAGCAGATTATCAGTTTTGAAATAATCTATTTTAGTCCCTTGGATATATAGCTAGTATATTTATCTGCCATTTTGGGGGTCAGAGAGACCCTTTAGAGTTTTGGATCCACTACCAAGAATAGGAATGCCTTTTTCCTGAAAAAAAAAAAAAAATTAAGTGAGATTCATCTCACCTAGCTTTAAACATTACAGTATGGAAAAACAACGTTAAAGCTCATTGTACTGTTAACAGAGGGAAATGGGATATTTTGTAAGATGCATCTCCACATCAGGGTGGGCCTCTTAAATAGATTATAGGACTCGTGCTGCAGAGTTGTCATTTTCTCTCTAATGACTAGAGGAGTAAAGGTGATTAGCAGGACTGTAGACAGGTGAGATGAATTCTACTGTCAGGGTCTATTCTATTGAGCTCTTATTGCAGTTCTCTGTGATACGTTAAGTAGGTGTTGGGTTTTTTAATACACACTTCTTTTTCCCCCCCCTTTTGATGGCAAAATTCTTTTTAAATGAAGTTTTGCATCTTTAATGAGAGCTAATAATACTTTTGGAAAGCAAAAAGAATGTAGCATTTGGCTTAATTAAAAGCTTTGTAATTTATAGGCTTGCAGTACAGCTGAAACAGATACAGTATTTGCATTTATAAGGGTTTTCTAATTTTTCCTCTCTGATAGTGTTTTTCGTTGATACACTTTTTCTTCAAACAATTTCAGGAAGGAACTTTTAACCTGTTTTCCTGTTTTTTCAATCCCACCTTCATCTCCATTTGTCCCTCTCTCTTTCCCCCGATCTCAAAATCTTGAACTTGTTGGGCTATTTCAGCAGAAACAGACATGTCTTGGAGGCCTAAGATATTAAATTTTACCCATCTTAGTGAAAATAAGTAGCCAGGTGGAGGAGAGGGATCCAGGTGAGTGCTTCCTCTGTGGAGATAGCTATGAGCACTCAACTGTAGTATTTGAGACCCAAAATCTCATGCAGACAAGAGAGGCTGTAAGCAAATCAGCCACACCAAAAAAAAAAAAAAAAAAAAGTCAGAGCTTTTACATTACTAGGTCTGGGATAATTGTATGGCAAGACAGAAAACCAAACGACATTACTCTTCACTGAAAGTTTAAGCACTTGCCTCAGTCCCCTCATGCTGCTATTTGAAAGCTTTCGTGTCTTAATGTATTGAATCCTGATTTCAGTGGCTAGGGTGGAGCGTCTTGGATCTGTTCTTGGTTGCTTGTCATTTTAAACAAAGCTTATGTAGGGATAACAGTGATTCTTTGCAGCAAAAATAAGGTTTCCTTTTGGCCCTTTAAAGTATCTTAGTACTGTCAGACAAATTACCATCAATCACCTCTATCTGGTTGCTCTGAACTCCTTCACCTTTGAGGAAACTTTCACTGCAGTTCAGGTGGCTTCCCTAACATACAGAAACTTAAATCCGTGTTGGTATGCTGTTCCCTATGCAGTGAAACAATTATATATGCAATACTGTTTCTAAAATAAGAGTAATATGTTATTTTGTATAGAGGCACATATACTTTGTCTAGAAGGATGGGAGTACCTTAATTTAGGAAACGCAATTTCTGTGTCTCAGACATAAATATAAAATTGTGTGTGGATGGCTTTCTCCTTTTTACTGAAAATTATCAACCTTACTTAGCAGTTATATTCTGCATTTCTTCAGAGTGCAGTTAAATCTAAAGAAATAAAATGGTTTAGATGTTTGAATGTGATCTTCCTTCCAGACATCATTAGGATAAATAAAAATTAATATAGTGTAAATGTCACTAACATCTGGGCTTTTGTTGCTGTTGTTTTTAAAACAGAATAGAATTTATTATGAGAAGAAGAATTAATTGTCTGCATCTAAAGAAACTTTTGATAGAAATGTGGAAATTTTTTAGGAATCCAACCTTCTTTGTAATTTATGCTGATGAGTAAGTGATGCATATCATGCTTTGGAAATTTCCCAAAGATCCCACCCTCAGCTCTAATATTTTGAACAGGTAGTACAACACTTTAAAAGTAAGAAAATTTTCAAGCAGTATTTTTCTTCAGCACAGGTTTACTCATTTATGTAAAAGCCACATGCTAACTATGCCTAGCTTAGTGGACTGTGGGGTGCTTTTCAGGCACAGCTATATGTTTTGGCCGCATCCTGACTTCCCATGAGGGCAAAATAGAGTTGTGCATCAGTTTCAGATTATCTCATGCACTTTGGTTTCTGCCAGAAGGAAATCCAGGCACATAGACAAGAAAGAGGCAGGATTGGTCAGATCCCACTGGTGACAGGAACACCAGCTGTGCCTGTCTCCCAGTCCAGATGTGGCGTCTGAGTCTGGCTGGAATGACAAGAAGTAGAAGGCAGTTCTCTGAAGGTAGTTGTGTATGTTTGTGCTTACTACAGATTTAAGATTATTAATTCTAGTTTGTGGTGGGTTTTTTTATTCTCCCCATATGTGCCTAGATGACTGGGGCGAAAGGACAATCGGACACACCCTATGAGGAAAAGCCAGTAGCTATGGAAACAAAAGGCAGTCCAGCTAAACATGCTAGAAATGAAGGTGTGGCTACAAAGAAGCCGAAGAAGAATTACTGCAAACAAGGAATGATGAAGAAAAAGTGGAAAATGAACTACAACAAAACGCAACCAAAGTAGAAACAGCTGAACCATGCTGTGATAAGTATGGCCTGGAGAAGGACAAGATGAAACAAAAAAAATCTGCGGCTTTCTTGCAGCTTTAAAGGAGCTAGAACAGCTGGCAGGGGAAATGGCTGGCATAGCTGACGTGTTGTATAAACCTTTAACCCTTGTTTACCTCAGTGGACACATTTCAGGTGAAAATCTCAAATTCAGGCAGAGGAAAAAAGAGCAGAGTTTAGGGGACAGAAGTGTCTTCTGTTAGTCTCGTGATTTTTGTAGAAAAACTACGGCTTGAAGAGTGAAGCAGTGGTCAACACCAGTATCTGATGTCACATAACAACAAGAAAAACAACATTTTTTGAGCTTTCTGAATTCTTCCAGAATCACTGCAGATTTTTATTCTGACATAATTTAAAATTATATTTTACTTTGTGTAATGTGCATAAGGGGAACAACTTGGATTTAATTACTTAATCATTTTAACAAACAGTGTCTAGCAGTTTTCAAATTACTTATAAAAATACATTTTCTTTTTAGGATGGTGTAATAAATGAGGTTTGGGTAACAAAAGCTGTGTTTATTTGAATAGTATGTGCCATAAATTTGTACTAGGAAACATACGAGTACAGCTAAACAGTTAAAATAGGTATTTTTATGCTCCCCCAAACCAATTTCCAGAAATTGTTTGGATTCTGGCATGTCTTCAAAAATGAATATTGCAGTTATTTACTGTATTACTGAATGGCTACAGCCTAAATCTCATATCAGGTTGCACACTGATACGCAGTACTGCTTACCTGAGGTATTAAGGTTTGCCTGGAGGAATGAGTGATAGGATCGAGGCCTTAGTCATCATTCCAAAATCCCAGCCAGATTATGCTGTACATCAGCAGTTTGCTGGAAATTTAGACCCAAACTGACAGAGTAAGGTTAGGAAAAGAGAATACTTACTGTCTATCAAAAGGCCAAGCAATATGATGACATGCGGTTTCCTAGTGAATATGAGTTGTGTGGAAAAATTAAAGTTGTTTTAAATGTTAGTGTATAAACGCATTGTGAGTATATAAACACGTTTCTCTGCATTACAGCTATTTGTGGTACATACTTTGTGTTTCGTCAAACAATTTCAACAGAAAATTCTTGAAATTGAGACTCAAAAATTGTATTCTCTATCACTGCTTTTGGTTTGTGTTTTCTGGATTTCTGCCTGTATTTTCCTTTATTAAGAGTATTGTTTTTAGAAGAGCACATGAATTCTTGAAAACTACAAGAAAGGGTCCAACAAATTCTTTCCCATTTTTGCCTTTTAAACAACACAAACAACTTTTAAAATGTCTGAGCCAATTTTTGTTTGGAGGATGTTCTGGAGAGTTGTTTGTATGCATGCTTAAACTGCGAACACGAAAAACAAAGGCATTAAATATGTTCTTCCAAGTCTTTTGTTTGGACTAAGGAAGTTACCAAGTACATGCAGCTAATCAAGCATTCTTTTGCTTACTGGGGCTTGATACATTTTAATGTCATGAAAGTAAAAATAAAATATTTAAATTGTTTACTGGGGTATACCTGTTATAAAATCCTGAATACAGTCTTTATTTAAAGCAGGCTTAAACAATGAATGTATATTAAAACCCATTTTTTGTGAAATACAAAGCACTTTCTGATTTCCCCCCTCCCCCGTCAGATATATTTATATTATTATTCGGTTTATAATTTTTTTGGCCACTGCTGCTTTTAGCTGCAGTGATATGCTAATGACAAGCTGAACTGGTGTAGAGCTGCTTGCAAATTGCAAGTAGTTCTGATTCAAAATGCTAAATGCACTTAGTGACCTCTCATAATAGGAATGTTTTAACTGTGAGTCATTTTTTGCCAGATAACGAACTCTGTGTGGGGATTCAAAGCAGTTTTCAGTTTGTACATACAAAAAGTTTTGCCAGACTTATATGAAATTTTGTTTCTCGATACAGTTTCAGATTTTAGAATTATACGGTCTGTTTGCCTGTAGAGATGTATATATGCCTAAAAGATTTGTGTCTTTCTTAGTAGTATACTATTATACTATGCTAGTATACTACTAATGATAGTGTACTAATTGTAGTTTCTTATCTGTTTAGAATAGGTGGGGAATCTGGAGTTTGTATACAACACGAGGTGTGTTTTTAATTCACAGTTATGTTTTATTTGATTGTTCTCTTTTGGATCAATTGGGACTGAGGTAAATTGCTTTAAGATGAGTTTGTTGTTTGAAAGACTGTGGTTTTGTTCACATATCGTGGGTGGGAGTACCAAAGTATTCTCCATTTATATTTGCATCTAAAATAAAGTTATGTTTAAAGGAGTTTGATAAGAGAAGGGAGAAGTGATAGCATGTTTATTTCAGGCAGTAACATCAAAAATTTGAAACAAAGAAAATGTCTAAACAAAATAATTGGTAAAACCAGAAAATGTGCTGGGTATTAGTTGCTGAATCGCTGGTTCTATACAGAGTGCTCCTGAAGGGACAGTTACCTGTGGAGGAGAAAGAAGGAATACAGGGGAGCATGACTGTTGTGATGCCACCAAAGTATAAATTCCTAAATGTAACGCAGATTGTAAAGCTGTGGGAAGCAGGAAGCTACAGCTGAAGGAGGGTGAGTGGGCCTGGATCTTACCCTCCAGCTAACTGTTGCTCTACAGCTAGTTCAGGAAAAAAATTCCACAGATCTCGCAGTCCTGTCCGATAATGTCAATTTCAGCTCTGTGTTTGGAATGGATTGTGCATGTTTGTGTTGCAATTTATGTGGCTTGTTTTTAAATTATTAATTACTACTTTTTGTCACATGGTATTGTAACGGTATCTTTTACATATGCATTTGGAGTGCGTGGTTAGATGTAGCTTATCCAGTCTAAGAATCTTCTAGTTATATTTTTCCCTCATTAGATTTTTTTTTCTCTTTATGTAGATTTATCTGGTGGTAAAGGGGGAAGTACATGCTGTCCTGTCTTTCCGAACAGGAAGCTCTAAGTGCAGGAGAATTGGTGAAACTGATTTTCACAGGGATCTCTGTATTCAGTTCTCTCATAGCTTTTCGGTGCGGTGTTTGTAGTCCAGTGCTAATGGAGCAGCCTGTGCTGCTGTTCAGGATTATTTCATTCTGGGCGCAGGACTTTATCTTTGCTAAGTTTCATGCAATTCTTGTTGGCCCAATCATGCAGCATGTCCAAGTCTCTCTGAATAGTGGTTCATCTATCCACTCTGCCTGCCTCTTCTCCCCATTTAGTGTCATCTGCAAACTTGGTGAAAATCAATTCCATCATGTTATCCAGATGACTTTTAAAAATAGTGAGTAGTACTGGACCCAGTATCAGCCACTGAGAAGCTCTGTTCATGACCAACTCAACTGCTAGTTCAGCGTTGGGCCACTAACCACTTCACTAAAAATGGAAGAAACCCTCTGAGAACATAAGGTTTTCCGTGCTGTATAAGATCACTGATATGGTCTGGTTCTCTCTATTCACTGGTGTTTGTTACGAGATTAAGTTGATAGCTTTGTATCATGTTCAGGCAGTTTGAAGGTAGTTTTGGAGGATTAGAGGGGGAATTCTTACCTGATGTTTGAGATTACTGGTTGGCATATGTGCAAAACCATGGAACTTTTCAGTTCTTTATATTAGCGTGAATAACTGCAATGGATTATTGGTTGTGAAATCTAACCTTATTTCTGCAGTAATAAGTGTTTTCAAACTTGATTTGCACTATGCACGAAGGAATCACTTACAGACTGCTTTCATTCCCATATGTGACTGGGTAAACCTCTCCACCTTCTCTGTTTAACTGCAAAACATTTTAGGGGTACAATAGACACTGTCTATGTAAAATATGTTAGGAATAGATTTACTGTGTCTTTTCTCTGTCCTCTAACGTAGCCTAGCAGCTGGAAGCACAGAGAACTGAGACCAAGTGACCAGCCATCCATTCCTGTGCTGGCAGGTGGGAGCTGCCAACAGCAAATGACTCTGTCCAACCCCATGCAGTGAAGTTCAGTAGCAGACATTGAATTATTTGAAGAGGTACTTCTTTTGCTTCTGATTTGCTTGCCCTGTATTTTAAATAGCAGCTTGTCTCCAAAAGGATATAAAAATCAGTTCAGACGTGGTCTTTCAGAATGTTTAGTGCTGACCTCCATTTAAGCTGTTTTTAGTTCTACTAGTAGAAGGAATTGGAGCATTTTCAGTCTCTCCCCCGTCTAATTCTGACTGGATGTATAACTTTCTCTGAGAAGTTACATAACTAAGCTCCTTCTTTCTTAAAAAAATAGTCTTTCGTACAAGTGTGGGTACACTCCTTCCCAGAAACACTGTCATTGTTTGATATGTTATATTTCTCTGTGCTAAAAGTATGTTTGCTTTTTTTTTAGTTGCTGTTCAATTGTATTTTTCTGAAGAGAGTCTTAAATTTTGTTTGCAAGGTCAAATTCCATTACTCTATGCCAAAATTATTACATTCAAATGTTTTCAAAGATGCATTGCTGTATTATTTATCCCAAATTAAATTTCCTTCTCAATGCCAGAAAACAACTTTGGTGGCCAGGTGACAGTCTAAGCACAGAGCATTTGAATTATACCCTATCTAGCTTGTAGGTGGAGGATTATCATTGACAAAAAGCTGATCCCAGCCATTCTGAGCCTTATGAAGGTCTTCTGTAGATAATCTCAAGGCTGCTTTTACTTATGGCTATGTCTTGAAGGCAAGCCAGTGCTCATCTAGCTGGAAGACTGAGAAGACACCATTGTCCTATACCTTGCAGAGGGACTTCTTTGTTGTTTTTATGGAACTGCAATAATACACTCCCAATTTCTAAATTGTTTGTAGAATAATATAATATAATGATTATTAAAGAGTATCAGTCCTAGCGCAGACTTCAGGGCATTCCTCGGTATCAATACTTATCTCTTCTGTGGGGTAGGATGCTTACCCAGTGAGGGGGAAAAAAAAAAAAAAAAAAAAGACCTGAAAGGCCCATTCATCCACAAGACATCATGGTAGTTTTGTATGAAGTGTAACAGTAGACGTAATACAGAGGAAACAATCTTTCTTGTTACTGTTTGTGATTAAAGGATTTCAATAAATATTAAAAGTACATTGTCACTTTTAACTCAATATTAGAAAAAAATAGTGAATAATAGTAAATACGGGGGGGGGGGGGGGGCACTATTACAGAGCCCAGTGACATATTCCCTGATTCTTTGAATAAAATATAGCACCCACATCATTCTGTTTATTCACAGCATGTTTTTGCAAGTGTACATTTCTTATTTTTGATTGCCCTATTAGAGGAAAACCGTTTGTTTATTTTTCCAATGGCAATGTCCTTATTCAGAAGAGCTAAAAGGAAAAGTATACTAATATTGTTGACCAAAGCTATATAATCCAATCAGCCTCGCCAGCTTCCTTCAGCTTGATGGTGATAGTTCACGTTACAGTTATACAATTATATTTAGAGCCAATGTCTCTGAAAGATGCATTGAATACATCTCAGTTTCACTAAAACTTACTCAGAGGTACTTAACTTAATGTTTTTCCACATGTGCATGAGACTCCTCTGTTGTAAGGCAGTACGAATGGCTAGGAATGTGACGTTACCTGTCTGTGCCTCAAGAAAAAGCATCAGTGCCTCTCATTTCTTAGTTGTGAAGAAAGAAAAAGCGCAAGCTCTACCATGCTAGATATTGTCAGAATTCTTTGCACAAAGGTAATGATCCTGACTCTTAAAAATCCGGAGTTTTAAAATAATTGTGAGTTTTAATAAACCTTGACATACTTTAGAGAGCCCTTTGAGTGTTTCAAGGGTGTTTCAAGCGTTCTGATACTCAAGGATATGTGACTGGGATTATATTTTTGAAATTTTACCTTGAAGTGAGAGCTATAGACTCCCCTTTCATTCCTCCCTGAATTCTCGCATCATTGCGGGCCTTTAGGAACTAATGCCTTCGGAAGAACAATAAACATGAAACTCATTCTGGTAATGTTGTGTAAATGCAGTCAGTCCTTTGCTAGCAATGACCTGTGTGAGCACCATGAGAATAGTTAAATTTGTATGTTTACATAGAAAAAGAGCTAATGAATTCCTTAACAAAACAACATCAAAGATGAAAAGGTGATGCCAAATGAAGACTGATTGTTCCCTATCTATTCCATATGCACTAAAGGTGTTCTGGGAGGGTCACAATGGTGTAACTACCCATCCTCAGTACAAGTATAGTCAGAAAGTTTGGATGTTTCCTTATAAAGATTTTTTGTGATCTGATAGTAAACTTCCAGAGTTTATACACAGGTTCATATGCAGGTGTCTTTAGATGATCAACTGTGAAACAAGAAAAATAGACAAAATTTTGGTCAGTCTAGTGCTTTTTCAGACCTGAATCTGAAGTAAAAAGTGGCAAATGCTGTACATCTGGGCCTAGAATCAGTTGTTGGGAGAAATATTCTCAATTAGAGTTTACCTTCCTGTTTCTAGGTTAATTTTCTGACTTGAGGATGCATCTGTACACGTGAGAGCTTGACTGTTTTCCCACATACATCTAACAGAAAGTCTTGGCCGTGGCTGTTAATCTTGCCTCCCCTAAGGTTTGCTGCTGCTTCTACAGCCACTGCTGTAGTGCATTTATGCTGTGGTTTTAAAGAAATGATGCAGCATTTCTGGTCTCACTGAGATCCCCTGGCGTTTCTCACATCAGCTCTCCCTTCTAGTATACTTTTGGTGTAGAAAAAACGTAAGGATTTTCTGTAAATAAGTTTGTAAATATCCATATTAATAATCAGTGTAGCCAGTTTCACTCTGAGATCAATGCTTCTAGTCTATTTTTCAGAAACTATTTAAAAGAATCCATGAATAAAGTGAGAATATTTGTTTAGAACTTCATTTCATCACTGAAAATCAGATTTGGAGGAATAATGCAACCTTGAAAATAATTCAAGTCTGTTCATGGCTCTTACCTTAATGCAGACTTTAAAATTTGTTTACCTCATAGTTGAGTGAACAGCATGAGTGCCATCCTGTGCCAGGCCCACTGCAATTAATGTTCCACTGTGTTCAAAAGCTCCACCTACCAAATCTTTGTGCAAGCAATTAAAAATTAAAAAAACCAGGAAGAATGCAAAAAAATCCTACTAAAACAAGTCACTCATCAGTCTGTCTAGCGTGGGCTACACTGTCTGGCAGACAGAGCACTTCAACAAATATTTTAATAGTCTGGTTAAATTTTAGCTTAAAAAAGAGGGAAGCAAGCTGTCAGAACTCCATTGCTTCTTGTCCCCTCTGCTGAGCAGGTCATGTAGGCATGTTAAAAGCTACCTCAGCAGTCAAAACCCGTTTAGTTCAGAACCATGTAGGTAACGCATCCCGTAATGCAGCTGTGCAGTTCTGTTCCCTTGATTGACAGGAGGACAGTAGTCTCGTGCAGCTCTCTGGGTATTCTTTGTTAATAGCAAGAGTAATAAAATGAAGAGGAGATACAATTACTGCATAGCTGCACATGCTACTTTGAACAGATTTTGTAGTCATTTCCAAATTAACAAGTGCTCACATCACAGTTGAAATTCTTTGGCTTCTTTGTGGGTAACCTAAGCAGAATGCACAGTCAGATTGATTAAATGGGCTTGTTTAATGCAAAGGCAGTGCATTTAGGTTAAGAAACCTGGAGAGAATGTTGTACTGACACGGTCATCTCTGGAGAAAAAGAAACTTATGCGTGAATAGAACTGTCACTACAGCCTTTTTTTTTTTTTTTTTAAATAACAAGCAGTGAATTTGTATGAGGGTACATGAATAAATAAGTCTGTTTCCTGCCTTTTCCAGGGAAGATATTTCACATGGCATCATATTTATAAAAAGAATGCATCATCTTCCATTTACAGGTTTTCTACCAGCCCAAGCAGTCAAACTGAGAAGATATAGTATTGTACACATTTCTTTGGCTTTTAAATGTCTGTGGCTTCATGCTACTCTGTGTGTGTGTTTATGCACATGTGGCATGGCTTAACCCCAGCTGGAAACTAGGACCATGCAGCTGTTCACTCATTGACCCTATCACCCACACACCCCCCCAGTAGGGTAGGGAGAAGAGGGAGAAAAAGGAAAAAAAAACTCGTGGGTTGAGATAAAGACAGTTTAATAGAACAGTAACAGGAAAGAAAGTATAATAATGATAAAAGAATATACAAGTTAAGTGATGCAATGCAATTGCTCACCACCCGATGATCGATTGCCCAACCCATCCTGAGCAGCAATCGTGGATTCCTGCCCCACGGCCAACTCCCATTTATATACTGAGCATGACGTCTATGGTATGGAATATTCCTCTGGCCATCTTGTCCTGTCTATGCACCCTCTCAGCTGCTCTGGGAAGCTGAAAAAGTCCTTGTCTTAATATAAGCATTACTTAGCAACAGCTAAAACAATATGTGTTATCAACGTTATTCTCATACTAAATCCAAAACACAGCAGCTACTAGGGAGAAAATTAACTCTATCCCAGCTGAAACCAGGACAACGTGTCAGTCTGTGGCTTAAACTTCGCGTTCTAGCCTTCTACACTGGCAAAACCCTCTGAAGGCTTTCTTTGGTGCAGCCTTGGTCTCCACAGGAAGCACAACAGCTGTCTGTCTCTCCGTGTCTGTTCTTGTTGATCAGTCAGCTATGCTTCCACTCCTTTCCTCTGCTGTTTTGAACTCAGTTATTCTATACACGCTGTGATGGCTGCTCATTATTGTATTAATGACTTCTTGGATGACAGTAGCATTAGAAAACTAAACCTTAGAGTTGAGGACCTGTTTGCAAATCATCTGTATTGTGCTATCACTACAGCCTTTTGTTTCATCTCCTTAAAGGTTAAAGATCTGTTCCCTGTGTGAGCACTGGCTACTAGCGCACAGGACACAGCAGTGAAAGTTATCCAGCTCAAGTTGAAGTGTTTACTGAAGGCTTATTTGAAAGCAAACATTAATGAAAACGTTAAGTATTACATGTACTCCTTTATGCTAAAACGACAGGCTTTTAATATATTTTTCTGATTCATTAAAGGAAGAGATCTCTGGTTTTAGAATTCAAACCTGTGCTTCTGACCTGGAAAAGCAAGTCTTAGCCTGCCTGGCAGAAACAAATCAATTCATAACAGCCATTCCTTTTCACTCAATCAACAGCTTTTTTGAAGTCAAGTTACTTTGCCTTAAATTTTATCTAAAACTATAAGATGCCACTTGAAAGAGCAAAAAAAGACATCAGTGTAGACAGTCATATTTAATCAAGAATTTGTGACATTGCTTTGTGTTGCAAGGCATCATTTGTTCCCCAGCTAGTACCTCAGCTGAGCCTAATTAGGTAATGAAGTTCAGATCATGTAAGAACTTACTCAAAATCCTAAGTGTTTTACGTTATTTTGTACTAAAACAGGGTTGATATGTTTGAAAACAAACAAAAAACACAAAAAGCTTTCCTGCTATTTCACAAAATCATTAATTTTTAATTGAAATTTTACAGCTATGTTCCAGATTGCTGTAGTAATAGCATGCTGATTTCAGTCAGTGAACTTCAATCTGTAAGTGATTTTTAAATTCATTTTTATGGGCCATTTCTGAGGTGGCATGACGTTAAATAAAAAGGAGTGACTTTTTGCAATGTGCAGTTACCAGCCTGCAGATTTGCCATAGGAACCTGTTGTTTAAGGATTTTTAGAGTAAATTTAGATGGTGCTTAATTAGATTCCTTGAAACTTTCAGAATTATTCCCCAAGATTCTCAGGGATGTATTTAAGGTGTGACAGCCTCCCCTGTGCTTTGGCAGAGGCCGGGAGATTAATCCAAACCACGGGACTGTTTGTGTTGTGAGTCACCAAAGTGGAAAAAGCACATAATGATGGGAAACAATGAAGCAGAACAGACTTGGTCTTACATGAAACCTTTTAACACTATTCCTAGGAAAAATTCCCTGAGGGCTTTTGGCAGCTTCCATCTTTTATAGCTGTTTCTGTCCGTTGGCAAG
The DNA here is from genome assembly GCA_017639485.1 of Pluvialis apricaria. NCBI lineage: Eukaryota > Metazoa > Chordata > Aves > Charadriiformes > Charadriidae > Pluvialis > Pluvialis apricaria. The sequence continues at coordinate 18,966,699 of CM030015.1, read as the reverse complement.
ACAGACCAAACTCTGTAGTGATTATTCATACTGGCCTGTCCTGGATGATGTCAGGGGCTCCTACGTGCATTGGTGATATTTCCTACAGTGTTTTCCAGTGTGGTGGCAGTCTGGGGAACGTTATTGTGGAGCTGGCAGCTGTGATCGTTTTAAGCACTGTGTCATCTGAATGGGTTCAATCTCTCTTAATGCTGTAATATATACTGGTAGTCTGTTTATGCTAGCAGCATTGTGCTGATACTGCTGGGAAAGCTGAACTCGTCGTAGTGGTTTTGAGATGTGTCTTTTTAACCTGTTAATGTTTATAGGACCAAAGACAGCATGATATCTGGATTCGGATGGAATTGCAGCTCTCCAGCCCTAAGTAGATTAAACTGTGCTTGAAGGTATTGGTAATAACCTGAGAACAGAAAGTAAAGTTACGTTGTTTAATGTCTGACTGTGCTCTACAGCGCTTGTTTTATCTCAGATTGTATGATCTTAGGATAAAAAGGCAGCTGGCTATCAAGCAGGGCATCAGGAAGTCCCCAATGGACTGAGGAAATTCACTGAAACATGGTTACACACATAGTGACTGTTTGTATATCCTGCGACTATTTCATTCAGTGTAAACACGCTGAGTTAATTCATGCCACCAATACCAGTATACAAAGAATTTGGCAAGCGTGTTTCATTTCTGTTTATGTATGTATCTAGGCGACGTCTTCTAGTCACACACTAGATGATTACTTCTGAGGCATGCTGAAAAACCAAAAAGCTAGTGATTCATGTTTTGGTTTAGAAATTGAACTGAAGTCCAGATACTTAATATTCATGAGGAATTTATGCCAGAGGAGTTACATGTGTACCGAAGAACAGAAAAGCATCTGAATTGCTGGGTTACCGTTTGTTCATGATGCATGTTCCTCACTGAATCTCTGTGTCACTTGAATATATATACCTCTTTGACTTACTCTAGTTAGCATGCCAAACAGAAGGAAAGGAGAGGCAATAGCCTGGACTGAGTCATGAGGGAAACAAGCCTGCTGCACCTTTGAAGTTGCTGGCCCATGTTGTTACCTGTGTCAGCTAGATGAGAGTAACAAAGGATATTTCTTCCTTCTGAGCACCTTGACAGAGCATAGGTGATTCCATGTTGTTTTCTGTCAACAGTAGACTACCAGTTCACCATGGTGACACAAACTTATGTTTTGTCCCAAAAACCCAAACCCAAAAACATGGCTTTTGGCAATTGGTAGTGATTTTAATTAGGTGGTATATGTGCCCTGAGACAGCTTTCTTTATGATTAGCTTTTGTACATAGTTAAAGGATTTTCTTTCTGACTCAGTCCTGTGACTATAGTCTTAGCTAATACTTTGCTTTGTTACTCCCTTGTCTTGATTCAGATCTCAAGTCACCCAGGCATCTGGTTCACTATGGAGGCAAGCTCCTTGGGCACATAGGCTTAGAGTGAAAGGATCCATTGAGATTGTGAGATAAAAGGATGAGGATGATGGGGTTATTTGCACTGGTGATGACGAAAATCTTTGAAAAGAAATCAGAGTTCAAACTAAAGTTATGATTGGACATGCATGGAAGTGTCAGAGGCCGGATACTGAACAGCAAATTAATTTGCAAATATAGAGTCAAGAAGTAGCTGAAGACAAATCCAGTGATAAAACAGTATCAGGACATAAGAGGAGACTTTTAGAAGTCTCATGCAAGATGCAGCCAGCTGGTGGGAGAGAGAGGTAGATATTTTACTAGCCATGAAAAGTATTTGTGTCAGATTCTAATGTAATGTGTGAAACGCTTCGAGATTCTGCATGGGAAGTAACTGTAGAACATAACACCTGTCACGTCTTCATCAGTTAAAATGATTGCTAAAATATATCCTTTAAACAAGGTTACATCAGTTTTCATGTAGTGTAGACTTTGTATGAAACAGATGAAGATAAACTGGAAACAGTTTGATGAATCTAATTTATTCCTGTATGTTGATGAAATAATTTATGTTGTTCAGCATTTTCTTTCACAGATGCAATACTGCATTAGCCTTTGCCCTAAAGAGTTAACAGTTGAAAGACAGGACCTGATCAGTGAGAAGACAACAATCTAAGATCACATCATAGCACTGCAAGGCATACGGTCCAGGTGGCCAGTTTCTAACCGGGATGTCCTGTTTGTAAACATGCTCCCTCTCTGTACCCAGACTGAACTAGCAAATGGCACCCACCTTACCTGTTACAACGCTTCATTTGGAAAATACACATGTAACAAAATATTAGCCATCTGGCTAACACACAAGATCATTCCAGAGATAAGTCTAGCGCTTTAAAAGGGATTATTTCAAGTAAATGAAATTCTGCGTGGAGAATAACATTTGTGCAGGAATGTGCATGTAGTGTAAGAATGAGATTGCACAGAATAGAATTGATCTGAGGGCTTAGGTTGTTAGTTGGAGCACCTAACAAGATGTCTGGTTCTCTAGTATTGTGTTAGATAAAAGATGGCATTGGTATTCAATTTGGTTTTCAAAAACAAACATTGGAATTACAGTTCTGTAAGATTTAGAGTAAATCATTACGGATGTTGGCGAAAAACGTTGCATTTCCACGCCCTCAAAAAAAGAAAAAAAAAAAAAAACAACCCAAAGCAAGTTAAACACTTTCCACATTTATATTTTTACTAATGCAGGCTAGGTGTGCTTTCAGGAGTCCTTCCTCCTTTCTTCTATAGCCATAGACATAATAGCTTGCCAAGTTGTTATCCTGGGAACCCAACTAGTGTAACTTTTAAGTTATACTTAACTTTCTCTGTAACCTGTGATTACTCAAAGTGCTAATAATAAATCTATGTGTATTTGTATCGTGGCAGTTCCCAAATTAGACCAAATAATCGAGGTGCAAAATAACACCCAGAGGTCTCCCTGATCCATATGTTAATCAGAATGGAATTCATATTATCCTCTTGCAACATAACACATTCAGGGAAGCAACACTGTACACAGAGGCTCAGCCACACCTAAACCAGAAAGTCCTTTGTCCTGATCCCTCTTTTTTTTTTTTTTTTTTTTTAATTAAAAAAAAAGGTTTAAGTAGGCAATACATATTGACAGAATTGTGGCCTTCAGAACTTCAGTGTTAATGCATCTTTGATTCTTTGTAGACAGCACACTGAAAGACTGCATCTGTGAGTATCTGTGTAGATGAAGGAGACAATCAATCAGGGACAGAAGTGAGAGAAAAATCTATTAAGAGCCGGCGTGACCCCATATGCACTAATGTTACTGCAAAGACAAAGTTTGGGTCAGAGGGGAACTTAAATTGAATACTCAAGTTAAGGTCATAAAGCCTCCAGTAGTATAACATAAAAAGATAATGACAAGAAAAATCAAAAGTGGTGAGGTGGAAAAAAATGGTGTATTGAATTGAAAGCGGGAGAAAATAAAGTTAAAATTTGTATCAAATATTAAGTAGTAACAAAATAATGGGAGAGTTAGCAATGGTAATGTCACTGAGTCCGAGAGGATGGAATAAATGGATCTACAGCGTGTCCGTAGAGTATAGGATGAACCACGGTCACAGTGAGCTGTCAGAAGGGAAGAAGAAGTTAGCACAATTACATTTGTTTTTCCATCCACAGGGCTCTGGGGAGCTCCAGTCAACAAAAGTGCTCTCTCCTTGATTTCTGTGGTCAGTGTGCAGGAAGCCGGAGATCACAAATAGGTAATTGCAGCTGAAGTAGTTGCCGGTTATCTGAAATAGGACCCTCTATGCAGATATTTTAAGGGGGTATGGAGACTAAGCAATGTGGAAACAAATTGAAAACCTTTCTTGGCACTGCCTTACTTGCAGGCTAGTTGCAGCATGTTTCTTCCAGTAAAACATCTGTGAGGCATGCACAGAGAGACACTGGGCTTGTGGTAAGTGCAGTCGTCGTCCCAGCCTTTTATCCAGCCTAATGCTGACAGTAGTTACTTTAATGTAGTGCTCAGGAGCAGCGGTCATGGACCAGAACCCCTTGTGATAGGTGCTGTGCGAACCCTCTAGGCTTTGGGTAAATCTTCAGAAATAACCCATGTGACTTACAAGCTTATGTCTCATTTTAAAAAGTGATTCAGGCGCTTGGCTCCTCTTCTCCCATTTAATTAATTTCCTTTCCCTGTTTGGCAGATAACAGAAGTCTTTCCTATTTGCACAGCCTGACTGCTGCTTTCTTCAGCTCACTGGTTTTGCAGAGTTTTATCTCAAAGGTATGAAGAATATATCATATTTCCATGGGCAGGGTCACTAGGCCTTGGTATTAGGGGGTGGCTAGTTGTTCTGCCAAAAGTGTTAATGTGTTTTCTGCTGTTCATACTACTTAGATTCCCCAGCTGGTACAAGTGCCTTTGATGTCAGTTGACCTACATAAGCAGAGAGCAATTGAGGGAATTCATATGTTTGAATATAATGCTCATATCTTCATGACTCTGAATATGGTTGTTCTTTTTTTTTTCCTATTGTCGGTCTTTTTTCTTTTGAAATCGATTCAACAGTCCCTGAAGCTTGTGTAAGTTCAGAGAGGCTGCTGTCTGTTTTAAACTGAGGAGAATGTGTGATTCTGAGATTGAATAATTGATGATTAAGTTGGATATTAGAGACAACATCTCTGTTCCCTTTCTGAAGCTGTTGGAATTGCTGGAAAATCTTTTTATACTGCAGTTAATGTGGCTATAATGATAATAGTTCACGTGATATCAAAGCTTTTGCAAACTGTTCGTATGAAGATCTAGTTAACCAAAAATTAATGGTGGTATATGAGCTACTTCAAATTTTAAGGAGTATTGAGTTATTAAAAAGAGAACAATTTTCTCAGGAAATGGGAATAGTAGCGTCGTTGGAACAGTCTGCAGTAGAGGACTGAAAGGTAAGTGTATCTTCAGTTAAGAAAATGAATGTGTTCATCTCTGAATTAATTCATTAATATGTGACTCGGCAGATTTTATACAAGAATGCAACAGATATGCTGCATGTTGGCAATACATTACGTATGTGAAAACACTTTTTTCAGCTGAGGGTGTTGTGGTTATGTTTTTCTGCTTTTGCTTTAAGAATGTTTGACAAGCGATGGGGGTAAAAAAGCTGTCCCTGAGGGACTGTGCACCCATTAGTGGGCAGATTGGCTACCTGGCTTCTGCTCAGCTGCTTATCCCCATTTCAAGCCCCTAATGAATACTGCAGCACAGAATGGCTGTTACTTCTAGGACTGTAAGTATTGTTCATCTGGGAATCACCTTTCCAAGTCACCAGTGATTTTTTTTCTAAGAAACCTGAAAAGCAGGGGGAAATTATCTGTTTAACTGTTAATGACAGACACTGGTGGAAGTGGGATACCCAGGAATTAATTTTTAAAGACGGGTTCATTAATACACAGAGAAATAACCCCAGTGGCCTTGCCAAAAAGACATGTCAAACTAATGCAATACTGGCACTGATGTTCTCTGACAAAACGCTGTTCCATTATATGCTTTTTCCTATGGCTGTCCCCTTCATGTCACTTTTGTTTATTCAGAAAAGGGCTATTAACATTATTTTCACCTTCTGCAATGACCAGTTCACCCGTCTGCTCTGTTGCCTCTGTGTTGGAAGTCTGGTGTAGTATTTCTTAATATTTCTCTCTTTTTGTATCTCTGATCTTTTTTCATCCCAGCAATTACTTTGTCTCTCAGCCCATGTTCTTGTGTCTCTTGTGCTTGCCTGCTTGTGTCACCACTGTTTTTATGCACCTGGCCAAACCTAAAACTTTTTTACCCTCTTTGACACAGAAGACATCTCTCTGCCTACAAAAAAACCCTTACAGCAGGGGCAAATATCGCTTTGCAGAATCAAGCCACTCTGTGACAACATACTCTTGAAAGGACTGCCTAATGGTATTCACATGTAAATTACAAGAATAACTGCATGTGTTGGGAATGCTTTTTTCTGAAGTATTCGAGATTGGTCACCAGTAAATCGGGCACGCTGTTGTGGTGAAACAGTAAGCTAAACTGATCCAACTGAAGATCTTTTGCAAATACTTCTTAGCTATATCTTGCTTCCGTTACCAGTGTAACATCTGGGCTTCAATGATTTATTTTTCACGAGCCAGACTGGCAGAAGTTTTGATTCCCCCCTGCCCTCTGGGTGTGGTACGCCTGTTCGGGTTATCTGAGCATGATTCAGCGGGCCTCAGAGCAGAGCTCATGCCTTGGTCTTGTAGCATTTATTGCTTGTGGCAGATGTCATTGAGACTTCTCACAGCTGAGATACTCTGGCACTTACACACGCAACTCTGAGCACTGATTATTGAATGCCGTTGGTGCGAAGCAGGCTCGGCTATAGCTGCGAGCTGTAGGGAACTCGGTTCGCCGTGTGTGAGCCCAGAGCAGGAGGGTGCAGTTCGGACTCAGTGGCAGTGGGTGCCCAGCTTGGCGGGGCACAGGGCTGCGGGTGTCCCCTGCGTGCCTGGGACGGAGGTGCTGAGCCCTGTCCCGGAGCCCGAGCACCATCGCAGCCGCGCTGCTCTGGGGAACCCAAAGCACAAGGCTGCAACGACGACCTGCCGTGCCCGTAACGCCGGGGAGAGGGACGGGCCTTGCGGGTAGGGGTGTGGGTATGGGAGCCGCCTTCCCCGGGAGCACGGGGCAGCGCCGCGGGGGCCGCTTTCCTCACATCTGAAAGGCGGGCACCCACCCAGCAGCTCCGCGGAGAGCGGGCGGGGGGGGCGAGCGCTGAGCCCCGATCCCTGCACCCCAGGGCGCTGCTCCCGGCGCCTCCCCCGCACCCTCAGGTGCCCCCTGGGCGGTCCCCGGAGACGGGGACGGGGACGGGGACAGCGCCCTGCGGCACACGGGTACGGAAGGAGAGGCCGCTTCTGCCCTACCCCTGCCCACCCCGTCCCTCTCCCCTTCCTGCTGCGGCAGGCGGGCGCGGCCGGGTGAGTCAGCGCCGGGCCGGGGGGGCGCTGGGCGGGCCCGCCCGGCCCTACAAAACCCCGCCCGGGCCGCTGCCGGACCCAGCCGCCGCCAGAGCCGTCGCCAGAGCCGCCCTGCCCGCCCCGGCCAGGTGAGCCCTCGCCGAGCGCCCCGGCGCCGCCAGCGCGGCACGGAGCGGGGGGAGGCGGCGGCCCCGCGGGGCCGGGCCGGGGGTGCGGGTGGGTGTCGGGACCCGCGGCGGCCGCTTCCCCGGCGGGAGGGGAGCGGGGCGGTGGCGGGGTGCGGCCGCCGCCCTCCCGCGCCGCGCGGTTTCCTCCTCTCCCTTCGGCGTTACCCGCCCGTTACTTTCCTGCGCCCGGCGTCGCGGTGCGGCGGCGGCCGCCCAAGGGCCAGGCTGCCCCCGGAGAGCTTCGTGCGCCTCGCACCGACACGGGGTGTGGCGGCAGCGCCCGGGAAAGAGGAACCGGTCGCAAACTTCGGCAAACTTCCCCAAATACTCTTTTCTTCTCCTCGTTAAGGTACACAAAGCATCGGCTGGACTAACCGTGATGCTGTAAATTCACTCGTCAGCCCGGAGCCCCGCAGAGCGGCGGGCTGTGCCGTCCGGCCAGCGCCGCCGGGGCCCGCTCAGCCGTAGCCAGGCTGGCCCGGCCCCCGCAGGCGCGGCGGAGCGCGCCGCCCGCCCCAGCCGCCGCGCCGGGCTCGGCCCGGGCCAGCGGCCCCTTCCCCTCCGCCCCGGGCGTGGCCGCGGCCGGTCGCGCCGCTGCGATGCTGCCGCCGGCGCGGGCAGAAGATAAGCCCTCGTCGAGGGAGTGCCCCGGGTGGCCAGCGCTCACCCGAGCTTTGCCTTCGCTCTCCCCTCCCGCGGCGTGCCCGGGAGCCCTGCGGGGTTCCTTGCTCGCAGAGCCAGGCTCGACGGCTCTCCCACCCCAGTCCGGCCATGAGCAGAATTGCTGAGGTTTTGCTGCTGCCTTTTGGATTATGAGTCAGCTTGGACACCACTTCCTCCTGCTCGAGTGAGGAGGGGAGGTGGTAGGGCAGAGGAATGTTGCCAGTGTATTTTAACTGGAAGAGAAGTGAAATGATTTCAGTATAGTCATGCAGAAGTGAGTTGTGTTCTTATACGTGGCAGCTTTAATTCTGTTTAATGTTAGTTGTTCTTATGTTCATATTCAAATGCTGTATCTGCATAGAGATGCGCAGACCCTGACACAAGAGGTAAAGAGTGAAAGAATCTTTTGGAACCTTAGTGCCCTTGAGCAATCCATCCCTGTGTGTGCCTTCTGTTGGTGGAGCTAGTTGTTATGAGCAGTCCTAGTGAGTTTAGTTTCCACTAGCTAATGTGTGGAATGGTTTGCCTTGATTAAAGAAAAAAAAAAAAGGTTTTCCTGTAAAGTCTCAGAAATGAGAATAACTTGAATTTGAAGAAATAAAAGTCCTTAATTTTGTAAGTGTATAGTATCTTCCTGATATGGAACGTCTCCTGGGTTATTAGCAGTGTCCGTGGAAGAGAACGGTTAAAATATGTTTGTGGTAGCATGGTTTAATGGGTTTTGAAATCCTTTTCCTTAAAGCTAATTTCTTTTCCAAGTAGTGGCTTTGAATAATCTGCTAAACCTTATCAAGTGATGTGCAGAGATACAGCCTGGCTCATTTGTACTTGTGGTTAGTACTGTATATAAATGAATGATTTTGAGTCCTTATTTCATTTACAGCAGATGTTGCGGATCTTCCTTGCTCTCCCTCATCTCCTCTGTTGCTAAGCCTTGCCCTAGTTTTTGGAGACCTGACACAAATGTGCTCCAAGTGAAAGAGTTTCCATTCTCTCATTCCGGGGATGCCGTTTCCTTGGCTCAGATATCTGGGAACACCCTTTGCTCAATCTCTGTCTACAAGAGTATAATAAATGCTAACTCTGCTTGTTGAGCAATGTAGTTGTTTGTGCATACCTGACACTTTTTTCCATGGATCACATGGTGGGTTTTTTCTGTTGTAATGTACATGAGCTGCCCGGGAATCGAGATATGGGGCTGCTTTTAGGCACACACTCTTCTGTCACCAGTTACGGGGGGATAAGGTACTGAATATAGACTAGGCCCAATATAATAACAGATTTGCAAACCAATTATTTCTGTGGGGGTTGAGGTCAAAACAGATGCTATCTCTTTTAGTAGAATAACATTATGAATCAGGATTACATAATGTGGATTTAGGAGGAAAACCAGTTGTAGGAACTTGCCTTAAGGTGCTGAAGTATTAGCTTACAGCTGGAAGGTAGAAGTTGATTCTTTTCCAGTGTAAGGAAGAACAAGTTAGTGCAAGTATTTTCTATTTACGTGTTCAACACCACCCACTACTTGTCAAAACTACATCAGATAAAATCAGTCCATCAGAGAATAGTGAGAGTCTGTTCTCAACTATGTGTGCGTTACAAAGCAGGGTGTGACAAGAGGTGCGTTTGCTCTCTGAGTAAAGATCTTTCTCTGCAAAGATTCTTGCAAAAACTCCCATTTTTTTCTTTTGTCAGCTTGCTGCTGATGGGCGGTCTGCTCCTATAGCATTGTTGTGTGCTGATGATATGAACCTCCCAGTTCCAGCTCTACGTGAGGCTGTGTTAGTTCTGTTCCTGGACACTGTTCAAGATTTTTATTCCAACGAGCCTGATTCAATGTGGTTTTTAATTGGTTTAGAAACAGGAGTCTTGCAAAAAGCTGCTCAATGATTTTGTGAAAGATTATACCGCAATTGCCTTGCTTCAGCTTTCACTGGTGTTTTTTAGTTCTTTGTGACTAGCAAGACTAAAGGACTTGGTATTGGTTGTAATACTGTCAGAGTACAAAGGTCTCATTGTTCAGGCACTTCATTTTATTGAGAGTAAACATTAAGAATTTCATAACTCAGTAATATATCATCCCCCTCTAACCTGCATGGCGAATAGTGCCAATAGCAGTAAGCATCTTATTACAACGCCTGCAGTGTGTCTTTAAAGGGCTGGGTTGGATTTTTGCTCTGAAAAAGGTTTATTCTCAAATAAGTTGATGCATGACTATGACTTTCATTCTCTGTCTTATTTTTCCTCCCCTGGGATCTTAAATTTTCCTTGAAGTAAAGTTGCTTTTGTTACTTACACCTAGGTTGCTTTAGAAGATGAAAGGTTTTCTTTCTGTATTTTAAGTGAGGAAAGGTGTGATTACAGCAGTTACATTACAGAAGCCATGTAATTGCGTTTCTGCATTTTATTCTCGTAACTCTTGCTATATTTGCTAAAAGTAAGGATTTCTCTGCTTTTCTCTTCAGGTACAGGAGGTTTACAGGAACTGAAACAAAAAAAGAATAAACCCTTGTTCTAGCGTTTTAACCAGGTCTTTGTTATTAAGAAACTATTTCAAAGTTCTTGCTGGTTCTCTGAGCTCTTGGTTTCAGATTGATCATTGAGTGGAGAGGAGTTTGGTTTGTCTGGGAAATTTGCCTGGGGAGCTAATACTGCTTGCCTGAGAAAGCCCTGATACCATCAGAAAAGTGACTGATGGAGGATAAAAAGCAGCATAGAAGGGACATACCCAGGACTGGCTTGCGCAATAGCGGGGAGTTGGCTCAGAGGGCATGCTATCTGGGAGCTGGAGTGGGGGAACCAGTGACAGCGTGGAAGCGAAGGGAGTGGCACCCAGTGAGGCTGAAAATAGTGCGATTTTGGTTTCAGGCTCAGCTATCAGTTGGTGGAACGTCACTGGGCTTGAGGTGTTGCTGTCCTTTCTCTCCTACCTCTCATCAAGCCAACTCTTTTCCCTGATTGATAATGCTATCTCTACAGCTTGATTGTAGAGTTCCTGAGAAACAAGCTTTAATTTCAACAGGCAAAATAATGTTTACTGCAGGTGCCAACCTGGAGGGATGACTAGAAGGTAATAAGAGTGGCAAAGTCGGTCCTTTCAGTAGAGGAATTTGAAGAGCAGAGTTTGGGGAATGCATCAAGCCTCTTAAATATTGCCTCTGGCTTATAACCTTTGGAAAAAACTTCCTCGTTAGTTGAGAGACCCTTCCAGTAAAACAGTAATACAGCTCTGGCAAACTTCCCTGACCAGAAACCAGAGTTAAAAAGCTAGTTATGTTGTAACATACACATATCGCATCAGTGTTCATTTCTGCACTGTGTATAATATATCTGAGTGTTGGGTTTTTCCCTATTTTTCTTTATGTATGTTAGCAAGAAGTTATGCAAGTTCTGGCAATGGAGCAATTGCATTGATTACCTTGCCTCCATGGCTCTTACTATTGGAGCTATCATTTTAAGAGAGACCATGTTACCTAGTATCTGACAATCATGTTACTAACTGGTGCTCGTAGCTTGTTCTGTGATTGTTATTACTGGGGAGCCACTACAAAACCATACAATATTGGAGGCATTTGTGGCCTGTGTCCAGGATTAACGACTGAAGAGCATTATGATTTTATAAAGTATCTGCATGAATATAAATAGATTCAATGTATTCCATGATACTTGAGGAACTGAGTGTCTGATTTAAATGCTACTTGTTGATTTTTAGCTTTGCGTTGGACCAGGCTCTAATGTTTCTGCACAATTTTCCCGGTACTGAGTTGTAGGCTTAGTTGATTCTGTTGCTAAGGTAGAGATTCTCCAGTTCCTAAGTTTAAGTATTTAAAATGCAGAAGAAACATGTTTGGTTTTTTTTTTAGGAGTAAAGATAAATTTTTATTGTACAATAAAATGAAGACCTCTCACTGTTGGAGTATTAATAGTGGTGTGGCTTGGAAACTGTTAAACCTGCTTTCTTGCTTGGGATTAGCAGATTCATTAGACTGTCACTTTCAGTGCTGCAGTGTTTCAGGACTGTGTAACACACTAAGGTAACTGTAAATATATTTAAATCTACTTGTTTTGTTGTTTTTTTTTCTCTTCTTCCAGCATTCTTTCAAGATGTCTACTGTCCATGAAATTTTAAGCAAGCTCAGCCTTGAAGGAGACGTAAGTATTATTATCCAAACAAGAAAAGTTTGTTTTACTTAAATGCCACATCTTATTTCTTTTACAAGACTCTAACAACAATTGTACTGAGTTGTACAGTTTACAAGATCCATACATCTCTTCTACTTTAACTTGAGTAAAAACCTAATCAGCAGTGATGAGTTTTCAGCCGCAAAGCAGCTGTAAATCATAGCATGATTATGTGAGGTGACTAGATTTAACGACAGTTCTAACTGGCCAGTAGCGTGAGCAGTGTTCATGTGCTGCACTATATGAAAGAGATCACAGGATGAACTCAATGGCTGGTTCGCATCTGTGGTCCCTCTTTCTTCCAAAGAAAAAAGTGAGTTAAGGATGATGAGAGAAGATGGAAATATGTTTGGTTTTGCTGATATCTTCCAAGTTTTCTTTTCTTTTTCTTTTTTTTTTTTAATTAAAAATGGAGAACATTACTTACCAGGAATTAAAATATTGGGAATAATATTCCTGTAATAGTTGTCACTAAAACCAAACTACCTCTTGAAAAAAATTGTTTTCTCAAACTTCTTTTCTCATTTTCTGTTCTGAAAAGTGTAAAGAATCTTGGTTTTGGTTGTCTGTTTTCTACCACATCTGCACTTGCTTGATAGTTTTATTGAAATACTGGAAAGCCACACTCTTTGTTTGATTTCTTACATTGCAACATTAGATGGTAGGGTTACCAGTGTAGTGTCAGGATATCGTGCCATGAATTGGTGGTTCTGTGATGGTCGCTGAAGAGGAATTGAATCCTATCCATGCATTACTTCGTCATGTTGCTTACAAACTTGCTATACTTTTAAATTTTATAGCTAGTAACTCCAGATCTGGGCTCAGTACAAGAAAACTTATTGCCTATTTTTGTTACTTGTTGCGAAATAAATTATACCATATGATCTTTGTGAAAGAGTTGTTGCAAAGAACTGGCTAGTCTGCTGAAGGTAAGTAGCAAAGCTGATTTTGTACTGCAAAAGCAGTCAACTCTTCAGATTTATTGGCTGTGTTTGTTTCAATGGAGAATTACTTTTGGAATAGTATTTGAGCAATCTGTTCTCAGGGGCAGAAATGTTTCTTCCGTGATGCTTGCGAGTAGTTGCAAAAGTCAAATTTGAATGCTGTTCCATGCCAGCATTTTCATCAGAAATCCTGCCATGGAGTGCAAGAAATATCAGGCAGCTGGTTTGTTCTGTAGATCCTAAGTTGGAATCCAGAATTATTGAGTAGCTAGTTTACGTAAAGGATTTGCTCGGTTCCCCTAAACAATGATTCAGCAAGTTAACTGATGTTAAACACAGTACTTCAATCACCCATTTTTGTTTAAAAAAAAAAAAAGTCTTTAACCTTGAGGGTATAGCATGGTTGCAGCTGAACCCAAGTCCTGTCTTGTGTATTAAGGAATTTGTGCGTTCTGCATCAGTTGGTATAGCAATTGATTTGTTTCAAGACAAAGAAACTGGCCTGCTTGCTTCGGCTTTGTATCATCTTCTCCTTCCTTTAAGGAAAGGAGGGAGTTGAGCTGAAGTTAATCTGTGCTTGCAGTCTGCATCTGTCCACAAGAGAGTATAGAAACATTCCGTAACAAAGATCTTGCTGTTATGCTTCATCACGTGCTCCATCTTTGCACTGAGAATTGGAAGCCTATATTGTAGTCAAGACTTTGTAGCTTACTTGCCGGATGATGTCAAGTTACTCAGATTTTAAACATGACTGATGTTGGGTTTTTTTTGAGGACAGGGAATACTGAGATGTAGATATCTTGAAAAAGTCCTGTTTTTTGGTGGTTTTTTTTTTTTTTTGGAAGAAATTAAGCCTCTTCAGCTTCCCTGTTAGTGATACATGCTTCTCCCTCATGTTCTGATCTTCACGATAGGATTGAATTCATCAGGCTCAGAGGAAGTAAACCACTTGGAGGACCTCTGAGGCGTGCTAGATATGTGGGGAGAAAAAAAAAAAATCTTTCTCTGCTTTCGTCTGGCCTGGACTGCTTGAGCTGGACTGCTAGCTGGACTTTTACTGCCACATCCTGGAAAATTTTGTATTGAACTAAATGAAAAGGCAGTTGGAAAAGCTCTCTTGTCTGAAAACACACAGTACCAGTACTGTGGTGCAGTACTGTACCAGAGTAATTTGAGACCATAGAGCCTGGAATTTAAATGGCTGTATTCATAGGCAGAATAATCACCCCGATAAGACCTGTATCTACTTCACTGAAGTACTCAAGACAGTCACCTGAGGGAGTAAAGCATAGTCTTTGCGGATGCTGGATTTGAAGACAGTCCATTTGTTGGTAGAGTAGCCAGTAGAAGATTTCTGTCTTTCCTGGGTATACATACGTACATGGCGCTTCCTGGGTCTTTCAACCAGCATCAGGGGATCTGAATCCAACTTGCTGCATACATTGGGTGGGTGGAAGGACGGAGGAAAAGATGGCTCCCAAATTGTAAATATGCTGTGTATTTTCTCAGTGTATGATATCATCTTACAGTAAAATACTCAGTCCAAATGACTCGGAAAGTACTTAGAGCTGAGTGGAAGGAGCGGTACTCCACTCTAAGCTCACCAGGTGACTCGCTTCAGATTATCCAGCGGTGATGGCTAATTAGATAGAAGTGCCACATGGTTTTGTATACTAATGGACTTTGGTTTAGGAGTCTTTCAGGCACACAGATTTGTCTGAGGCTGCACTGCACATCTCCATTTACTGTTTCTGTTAGCAATTTGATCTGCTAACAGGAAAGGCTGTGTTTTGTGGTGTGGCTGTGTGCCAAACTGGGGCCACTTTGCTCGGCTGAGCTGATGGCAAGAGACAAAAGAAAGAATGGTACAGTTTATTGGCACTTTTTTGACTTCCCATCTCCACAGCATAAGACAGCCCGTCTCAAGAAGGCACAGTGGTTGCTGCCAGAGGAATCTGTTCAGGACAGTGTGACCTCTACAGGATAGAGTCAAATGTAGTGAAAAACTACAGAATTTTTTAGTTAAAATTTGTCCTCCTTTTAACAATTTGCATGTAAAAAGATCCTCCAGCGACATAAAGATAGCTTAGTCCTGTTTGTGAACCCAGCTTTCTGTTGGAGTTACGGGCTGAAACAAAAGTTTCTGGGGATCTTTACCAAGAAAGCTTGTTGTTCATTCACTTAGGAAACAGCTATGCCAATTTCAGGTGTTAGTCGCTACACCTTTCTGCCAGAGGTTTACATCTCTAAACTGAACTCAGTGGAGTAGGATTTGTGACTATTTCTCAGCTATTTATATGAAAATCTGTGGTTTAGTTTAACCAGCCCATGGGAGGCAATACAAGATAAACTGTTAGCTTAAAATGAAGCAGCTGAGAAGAGTTGAATTTCTATTCTGGTGACCTCCTGTTTGAAGCTATAATCCTCAGGAGAGTGCAAGAATAAACAGCTGATAAAATCTGGTAACTTCTAAAATGTTGCAACTGTTTACTTACCTGTAAGTCCTCTTATTCTTAGCAGAGGTAATTTGAAATGTCATTTTGTTTTGTTAGCCTCCTACTGCTTAAACCAAGTATCTGCAGGCATAGAGTTTCAAAAGGAGATTGTGAGTAACTTCTGCTTTCTAGAACTATAGGTTTAAAAATATCTTTTTTTTGTAACCTTTAAAGCCCGTGAGTTAGGGCACAAAACTTGTTCTAACTTACTCATTGTTAATTTTCCACCTCCGTCTACTTTTTGTTTTAATTAAGTAGCCTGTAATCCGAAGTCAAGTATTGGCTTCAAATCTAAAATACTTCAGACTTTCATGGCAGATACTTAAACTTTCTGTGAATTAGCTTTCTGTTGTCAATTTCCTTCAGATCTAGCCAGAAAACTCCAGATTTTAGAAGACTGAGGTTTAGTGAGTAAACTTGGAATGTGTTAGTTTTTTGCTGCAATAATATATAATATCTATTTGTATGTATTCTTTGTTACAATAAGCATGGCTGTGAGTGGATTTCTGGACGATGCACATCAGGAGAACAGAGTTTGGTGGCTCTTAGCAGAATTCCATTTTCACAGATACCCGATGGTAGTTCTTGTATTTAAAAATTTGGCTATATACCAGTTAACCAAGAGGCATATGTTTTATTAACGGCAGTGAGGACAGGATTACATGATTTAACTTTGAGGTTGTTTTTCTTTTTCTTCTAGCATTCTCTCCCACCAAGTGCATATGCCACAGTTAAGGCCTACTCAAATTTTGATGCTGAGCGGGATGCTGCAGCCCTGGAAACAGCCATCAAGACCAAAGGTGAGGAACATGATCTGTGGTTTTGATTCTACATGTAAGGTAGAATGTTGGTGTGCAAAAAAAAAAAAAAAAATACTGTGTCTCAAGACCAATATTTTTATATCCTTACTCTAGAATACCTATTTTAGGAGGTGTTGGATTTCTCAGACCTTACTGCTGAAAACTTGAGAGAGTTAGATTTTGAACTCTGTAAATGCTTGCTTTGAATATGCTTTTGAAGTTTGTGGTGGTTATCACTGAAAATGTCCACTTTTTTCTCTTGACTCATCAGTACTTCAAATTCTACTACTTTTCTGCCACTGAGAATGAAGTGTCAGCTTCTGTGGCAGTGATTTGGGACCAAGCTCTGAATCATGGATTTCTGCTGGATTATTGGATTGGACATTTCTTCTTCCTTTCAGCTCTCCAGACAGCTGAATAGGGATGGTTTGAACATTTTTCTCCTAGGTTTTGAACTAAATGCTCATGTATCTTGTATTAATTTGGGATCAAAGAAAGTTCTAGAAACAACAGAATCTAGTTTCTGAAATGACGCTGCAGTATTTCGGGAGCAGGGCAAAATGGGTCTCCTCTGCTTTTCTGACCCAGGCTCTCAGGTAGGCTTTCACCTCCTTATATCAGTGCTAGGATCCACCACTTCCACTGGCAGGTAGGAGACTATGATGGAGCAGGGGAGAGATGCAGCTGCATGGAAAAGCCTGATAAAAGCACCTTGGTGGTGCTCCCAGGGCAGTGATCCTCTGTCCTTGTCCTGCTCTGTAACAAAGAAAGGGTGTGCCACGCTTTCCAGACCTCCTCCAGGCCGCAGAAGCAACAGCTGGGTGTAGCTGGAACTGCCAAGTCTTTCCCTACATGTCAGGAGAGGGAGAAATTTAAAATCCAACCAGTTTCTCATCAGAGAGAAATGCAGTCTTCCATCAGCGCCAACAAAGCACATGTTTGACTTGCTATAAAATGTTAAATATCGCCCCTCCCGAACAAGCATGAGGCTTCCTTTTGCAAGATTTCTTAATTTAACTGGACAAATCGCTTGTCTGCTCGTTAAAGTAAGTTCAGTTCTGATTTTGAATTATTTCATGGTTTGTTTTTATTTTAAAAAATGCTCTTACAAGAGGAGTAAATGTCATCGTGTTTGGCAGAGTTTTGTCTAGACTTAATTTTTTACAGCTCTGATTATAGGGCAAATCTAAACATGTCAAATATACTGTCAGACTTTCAGGGTGGGTACAAATTTACACATTTTAACACTCAAGCTGTTAATTAATGCAAAAGGAAACTGCAATATCCTAAGCGGTATAAAAGCTTTTCCAATCAGGAAAGTCAACCTCATGTCATTCTTTCACTTTCTTCCAGCAAAGATAAGCAGTTCATCGAGTTAGGTTTTAAGATACGTGGAAACATTTCATTAGAGAGATGATTCCCAACCTTTTGAACAAGTAATAGGGAAAGTTATTCATGGACCTGCATGTTTGTAGGATTGAGCTTGTCTCTGCTTATTAGCTTGTTATCCAGGAGCTTTTTGGGGAAGGTGGCTTTAAAGAGGAGAATCTCTTTATGGCTTTAATACTGAATCTTTCAACATAAAAACTCTCTCTAAGGAAGTATTCATGGGGGAAATAAAGAACAAGAGTGTTAGGGCCCTTCTTCCAGTTACTGTTTCCCTGTACTTCAAATGCTTTGTTGCAGGATATTTTCATCTGCTAATTCAGAAAATTGGCTAAAATGCAAACTCTCTGAAATATATGTGGGGTTTTTTCCAAATGAAAAGTCTGAATCATCCAGACAAGAATTAGTTTTCTATAAACAGTGATGTAAACAGCTACACAGGATAATTGTTCTGCAAGAAAACATTTTAAAATATTTCTGGGAAATATCTTTGTAGTTTTTGAGCTAAGAATATAACACTTATAGTGACAAAACAGTACATACCCACAGCAGCTACCTTTTTCCTAGGAATTATTACTGGTTCTCTAGCAATTAGTTCGCATTGTATGCGGAAGGTAGAAATAAGCAATGTAAGTTATCATAGAATTGTAAAGAGTGAATGACTTGTTCATCTTGTTTTAATACAGTGAGGCAGATAAAACAGGTTATAAATACATTCTCAAGCTCTTTTTGTGGTTGAGGTGGTCAGTTTGAAAAAAAAAACAAAGTTACATAAGACCCAAGCATTTTAGGGGCTTTACTCTATACAGAATAAAGGACTCCTGGTATCTGAAACAATGCCTCTTCTTTGTTTCAAAAATCTAGGTCTTTACATGCTCTAATGGGTCTGTATTTCACAATCATCAAAGTAGTCTTTCAAATTATATCCTTTATAGCAGTACTATGGAAATTATATCCTATGGAGCCTTATCTTTGGGAAAAATCATTTGGGTATACCTTCTGTATTTTTATTTAAACGGTATGCAAGTATAGTATTTGCGGTCAGGATGGGCCAGTTCTGAAAAGTTACCATCTAATTAATTATCCGTCTGTCTCCCAGTAATGCAAACTCCCTGAATCAGAGTCATGACTCCCTGTTTTGGTGACTGTGTGTAAAATGGGTAAAACTTATTTTACTGGCTAAACAACAGCCGTATGTTTGTTTTACGGCAAAGATCTGGGGTAGAGTGTCTGACTGTTCTGCTCTAAATAATATCTAAATATTCCCACATACATTCACACTCTTCAGATTAATTCCTCAGAGGTTAGCCATCTATTGTGAGATCTGTGGGAAATACTGTGATGTGTTTATTGGGGCTTAGATCTATCTGCAAAAACTATACCACACGCATATATTTCCCAGCCCTTTGGGCTTTGAGTGGAGTTGAATTAGATGCAGGAGGTTTATATTTATCCAACAGCCTAGAAAGGGAGATGAGCAAAAATGGCTTTAGATGATATAAAACCAGTTTGTAGTTAGCAGTAGTTCAACCTAGAGGTTACATAAAGCACGTAACTTGTTGCAGTTCTGGTTTGTTGCTTTTGTAATTGTCATTGCTGTGCCAGTTTCATTTTTAGGTTATTTAGTTTTTCTGTAGTGAGTTCATCACAGAACGGTCACGGTTGGAAGGGACCTCTGGAGATAATCCAGTCCACCCCCCCTGCCAGAGCAGGGACACCTGCAGCAGTTGCACAGGACAGCGTCCAGTCGGGTTTTGAATGTCGCCAGTGTGGGAGACTCATCTAGTGCCTTAGCACATCCTTTGTAAATGTTGGCTTTTTGCTGTATCAGGACAAGAGGCTTTCTAATTTCTGTATAATGCTCCATTGTGCCCCATGTATAGATCAGCTCAAGTGTACGAGCCTACTAGAAGAAACTAACTAGAAGAGTACTAACAGAGCATATGTTAGTCTGCTTTTAATCCATTCTAGGAGACTGCTGAAGTGTCTCTTTCCTGTTTCAGAGTTATTCCCTAGCATTATGACTTTGTGTGTCTCAAATACTTTGTTAAATAACTTTATTGTCAAACTAGGCTGTGAATAGTTAATTACTTGCAACCTAAACCACAACCTTTTATTGAGGTCTCATGGTATACTTTTTTATTCCATGACTGGCAGAATTCA
Organism: Pluvialis apricaria; assembly: GCA_017639485.1. Lineage (NCBI taxonomy): Eukaryota > Metazoa > Chordata > Aves > Charadriiformes > Charadriidae > Pluvialis > Pluvialis apricaria. The sequence goes on along the minus strand of CM030015.1, from coordinate 18,946,959 downwards.
AACACAGGTTTGTTGTAAGAAAGTGCTTAGAACATACATCTATAATAAATTCATTATATCCAGAAATTGGTAAAACAATTTTGAGGTGTAAACCGTAATAGGGGTCTTCTGTAAGATTGAATTCATTGGATATAGTATATCCAACATGCTTATACCTTTTAACAGTTTTTAATGTTAGGAAGCAAAGGTTTAGACAAAAACTGCTGACATCCTGGTGGAGGAGGATAGTGTCTGAAAGTTGCCAAACTGCATCAGTTACATACTCAGAATGTTAATAGTACCAGTAAAGAAATATCTCATTGCAACATGGTTTCGGTTTTGTGAAATCTTACTAAGCAGAATAGCAGAACTGAAATTATGGTCTTATTTTATCTAAATTTTTCCCTTTGACTCCAGTGGGATCAGAGTTTTATGCAAGGCACACTTGCAAACACTGCAGCTCATAAGCTCAGTCAAATAGTGCTAGGACTGTGTTGGTACCAGATACACGATGGTGTTGAGGTCTCACAAGGGCTAATCACGTACATCTCCCACTAATAATTTGAGGCCTGCGATCCCATTTCATTCATTCATGTGGACTGATGATCTCTGTAGTACCTAGGTGCTGTTAGGACAGAAATAGCTTCTGGTATTCTGTCCATGCTGTCCTTGAAAATGAAATTTAAGAGAACAGGCTTCTGGTAAATGAGCTGAATGAATGTGTGCCAGGTCTTGCAAAATGAAAGTACGTTGGCTCTGTTCTCACCTCGTCCTAGAAAGTTAAGTGACTGTCCATATTGTCCATTTTGTTCAGAACAATGCCGGTGCTGTTGTTTTGGCCCATGGAAATTCAAGTACAGTGTCTTTGAAACAAAAAAATTAAAAACTCTAACCAATCATTTTGGTTATGTTAATTTCCTCTTTTTCTTTGCTGATTAAGCCATAATAATGTGATCTTACCAATGCAACAGATTGCCTCTTTTAGAAAAAACATTGTTATTAATCAGAGGATTGGGGTTTTTTTTGGTTGGTTTGTTTGGTTTTTTAAGATCTAATTCCCTCTCCCCCTATCAAATACATTTCTATCTGCAAGCAATTTTCTTGTTTTTAAAAGAAATTGTGAGACACAATGTCTAATTTTCAGTTGCCCATTGATAGAAATGTCCATTGATAGATTGATAAAATCTGCCCAGCCAGAATGAATTTGGAAATAAACTTTTGTTTCATTACCCTGAAACTTCCAGAGATTTTAATGAACAGCACAGAAAAATGTTTGAGCTGCTCTCCTGCTCCACCCCACCTCAGCAAATGTGAGTCAGCATCCGTCCATGCAGCACTATTCCCAAGTGTGAAGTACAAGCACTTATTTTCCACTAAATGCCAGAGCAATGAGTTAACTTCATATTTCCATCCAGAAAGCATACGAATAAGAAACTTGGATGGAGTCATTTGTGGGCTTCTAATCTATCATAATTGTGATAAAACTTGAAAATGTCATTTGCTGGTTTTGAATGCCAAGAATAGTTTAAATTTAGAATTTATTAAAAAGCTTAAGATGTTGGCTTATGCTATGGCCCTGCAACAGCTGAAAGGTCTGATGTTTGTGTGTCTGTCTGTGTGTGGCTGTTTCTGGACTGGGAGAGTTTTTTTTTTTTATAAAATGGGAACACTTAATGTACAGAAGTAGATTGTGGCTGATAGATGCAGTCAGCATGTTTTCAAACCAAAATTTGTAACTAAGACATATGCTTTCCAGGGCCTTTTGACTTTTGCAGACCAAGCTTCTGTGAATAAGAGCACTGATGTAGGTCTGCCTTGGCATGAGGCTATCAAGTACAGTATTTCATCATGAAAAATGTGGTGAAGATGGAGAAAGGAATTTTGGATTTGACTCATCATTTTAGATTCTGTAGCTAGGGGCTAAAAGTTCTTTTGCAACATTCATGCTTTATATGATTAATTTTATAATATTTGTTGCAGTTCTTTGTTTCAAGTTGCTGTGAAGTTGCTTTGGGCAGTAAGGAAAATAAACATAGATGGATTCTGGTGGGGATCTGAGTCCTGTTAGTAGCTGCTGATCCAGTTCTTACTTTGTTTGTTGTTTGTTTTTTTTTATCCAGAAATCATCATTTACACTGATATGTGTGCAAATGTGAAAGAAGCTATTCATAACACTTGTAGTAAATGGAGAGACGCGAGTCGAAACTCTGGGTTTGTCCTGACATCTAGATTAGAGCCACCTATTTGCATCAAAACCTGACATGCAGCTCGCCAGAAAAAAATAACTAGTTAAACATTATCTTTCTGTTGCAGAAGAATATGCGCTGTATTAGATGTTCAATATTTAGAAATAGTTTTCCCTCTTCTAAGCTTCGTCTAGTCAGTCTGGAAATAGTCCAAAACAAGTGGTTACACAGCATAGATATAGTTTAGCTTGATATTTGAGCGTAACAATGAGAGCCGAGCTAGCTGGCTCCTCTGTCCATCCATTTATAAGCTATGCTAGCTCTTCTGTTTGGAGGACTTGATTATCTGGACATTACTTCCAGCTGTGCTGTTATTCGCCATCTGTGTTTGAATGGCATGGCCAGACAGCTTTGGTTAACCAATAATGTACAGGAAATACAAATGGAGATTTTACCTAGGGGCTGAATTCAGCGATACAGACACAAATGTGCATTGCAGAATTGGGGAAGGGGACTCCTTTCACTTTCTTTCTTTCACTTCTATCTTTTTACAAAGCATTCTAAGAAAAAGATTATAGTTGTGCTACAAAAACACAGTTGTGTTTGGTATTTTAAACAGAGTAAGAAAATTAAATTCAAAATGAGATTTTACTTGAGCAAGCTAGTGTCCTCACCTGGGCCTTTGGAAATTTCAACCACCTGCCATTTGATTAAGTACACCTTTTCATTTCTGTTCAGATACATTCAGTGTCAGTGTGCCACATCCTTTTTCTTATTTGTTACTGCACCTCTTCCCTCCCCTGCCTTCTCCTGTGCTCCCCCGGCTGCTCTCTCTCTGTTGCTAACAATTCTTTTCTTTTACCTTGTGGCAGAGGGGCTTGCATTTCTAAACATTTTCCTCTGCGTAATGGAGACTGGCTGCTTGCAAGGGCAGCTTCTATAAGCTTTCATGGTAAAAGAAAGGATTTAATATAGTTTTAATGCTTAGTTACGGGAATATAAATACAGCTTGTTTTGCTTTTTCTTCTGTTGATGTGAATAAACTAAGTGTAGCTGTCCTTGCAGAGGGCTCTTTGAGAGACCTGAACGTTTGCAGGGCATGGTAACTGTGCCTCCAGTGGGTTAGAGCCCTATCACAGAATACAGAGATAAGTCAGGTGCTCCAGGTTCATCTCAAGAAGCTCAAGAGCCTTCAGCCCAACTAGGCTCTAGGATATCTTTTGAATTGCAAAGACCGAGTAGCATATGAGAATTGTGATCAGAGGAAGAGCTGTGCCAGTCCAAAGAATGGAAGTTCAGGAAAATCCAGTTTGAAAGCAGCAAGTGAAGTAGGGAAAACGAGAGAATCTGAACACAAGTTACTAGCAGTAGGCAGGAGCAAGTGGAAAAGTCACAAGATGCTGCCTGCATTGGAAAGAACATAGACTAGCAATTAGCTGTGTCTAGGAAATAACATCTGGAAATACTGCTTCCTGTACAACATAAAAGCTTATTCTCTATATGCATTGACCTGCACTGATGACCGCTACAGGAGCTAAAGATGTTGTGTGCATTAGGTTCTATTGACAGCCAGAATATCTAATTCTAGATGCACACTTTGGCTTTTAACTTACAATAAATCTTAATGATCTCCTTGCATTCAGCCTGCAGGTGCATTTAAGTGCATGGATTTGAAAAACTTCACTTAAAACTAAACCTTTACTGACACGTAATTCACTTACTTAAAAGATAGGTTGGGAGTTTGAGCATCCAAGTCCTCTAGGCATGCTAGTTAAAACTCAGCATGGATCTTCAAGTGATGATTTAAAAGAAAGTAGCACGAACATAGTTCTTCCATTGTCAAAAACCCATTCTGTCTTCTGAGCCTCCAAGCTGCTGAGAGAATGAAATACACTGTTTTACTTTCCCATTTTTATGTTTGGAGGGATAGTTAAGTGACTATGGGTTAAATAGAAAATGTAACTACTTTATTAAGAAGCTTTAATTGAAAACACTCTACCAAAATGACAGGGCAGGCTTTAGTAAGTACAGGTTCATGTCAGTTTTAAAGCCTGACAACTTCAGCAACTTTTTGCAGAATAGCAAGTGACTGAACACAAGTAAACAGACACAAAAGTGAAGCAGAAAACATAAGTAGCAAAGCTGATCACAAACTAAACTTTGAGGTGTATACGTGCCTGTGTACACAAAGATGTGCATCACATCAAAAATTTGGGCTGTCATTGGTTGCCCTTTCTCCAAGGCCAGGACATGACATATACTAACTAATGAGAGCTGTTGAGCTCTGCTCCAGACAGCACATATGCTGTTTTGAGTGTTGGAGGACATACTAATACAAAGAGAACAGTAGCAAGAAAGCTTCTTTAACTCTTTGTCTTATGTTTTTTAGGTGTGGATGAGGTCACCATCGTCAACATCCTGACAAACCGCAGCAATGAACAGAGGCAGGATATTGCTTTTGCCTATCAGAGGAGAACCAAAAAGGTAGCAAAATATGAAGAAATACCAAGTATTGAATGTTTTTCTTGTGGACAGTTAGATTTTTCAGGGCTTGTGTGTTTCACAGTTAACTGGGTGTAAACTGGAGATAAGTACTGTTTGATTTATCTTTTCACTGAAATTAAAGATGCTTCTAGTTTGTCCAGACCATCACAGTTTAGGACTGGTGGGACTTCCAAATTTCTTGAGTACGTACAGCTGGACTGAAATGTGTTGGAGACAGTGGTTTCCTAGCACCTCCAGAAATCACAATGGGAGACATGCCAGCCAGCCAGCCACAGGATTCCCTGGTGAAATGTGCTAAATAGTAATGAAAACGCATTGACATGATATGGCTCAGTTTGAACGAAAAGGTGAAAGGGAGATGGCTTAGGGGATTTATTTTTTTTTTTTTAATTTTTTTTAAGACAGCTCAGCATAAGGAAAATATTCTGTTTGTGTTCACAGAGCTAGCCTAAATGAGAAAAGACTGCAGTTAGTTGTGCTATGAATGTTACAAATGTGGAACAAAGTGATATAATGAGTTGAAATATTGCTAGATATTGGCCTGTTAGAAATACCTTGGGTGCTGATCTATTGATGGAGAGAAATCTGTAAAATGTGTGCAGAATTCTGCATAATGAGTCTTGCTATCTGGAAGGCAAGACCTGTTCTCTTAACTTTTGAAGTTTTGGGGATCTGACCATAATTGAAGTTTTATGCCCACAAAAAAGAGGAAACTTGTATAGAGTTAGAATTGTGATCAATGTATCTCTTTCAGGTTTGCCAGACCCCAAATGGTAGTTCTCCAATAGCAGCCCAGAATGCTCATCTGAAAACAAATGTAAATCTAGAGTTAAATTTTGGAAAGTCACCAACTTTTATGCACAGCTGATATAGGTACATGCAGAAGCACGCACAAGTTGGCCACATGCATGTGTGCACATGTCTACACCCTGGCAGTCACGCCCTGCGGGCACTGGGAAAATCGTGCATTTAAGTGGACCCTAGTAGTAAAATGCGCCACTTAAAGCTTTGTTAAATGTTTTGCATGACCACAAAAATGCACAGTCAAGAAAATCTGCAACTTTTTTCATCTAAATGTTTCTCTCACCTTTTTTCCTTGCTGTGACCCAAGAGCAAACTGAATTTATCACATTTAACAAATGCCAAAGAATAAAACAGTCTGTAGAAACAATGCAGTAGAAACCACTCGGTGAAATAAACAAGTGAATGGCAAGAGAGGAGGAAGTGGGGTATGGAAAGACATGAAGGTGTATCTTCTAGGGACAGCATCTCATGATTTTCTTTGGCAATGGGTTGTGGAGATTTCTTTGGCAATGTGTTGTGTTGTACTAGGCTGCTCGTTTTGTGTGTTGCAGGATTTCTCAATAGATCGTTATAATTTTTAAAAGGCACGGATCTACGCCTATTTTCACTCCTTTGAGTTGAGCTGTGTCTAATGGAAATTTCTGGTAATCTTGGGGAATGGTGTTTGATCTATGCAGTCTTTCCCCATCACCAGCATTAACGGAGCTACTAGTGAATACTGGGAGTTCTGCATGTGTGTCTTTGTGTGTGTCTGGTCAGTCCTAACTGCTGCCGTTAATCTCTGACTTTGAAATAGACTGTTAATATCCAAATGCTCATTTGGAACACTTAGTAAACCTTTTCTCTTTGCTATTTACAAGTTATCTGCTTCCCACTTCTCTCTTAGAGCGCTCCTAGCCATAGCTGAGAACGGTGGAGTGGAGACCATGCGTCCTGGCAGGGAGGGAAGACTTTATTTCTCCAGAAGCCTGCTAATAGGAGGGCAGGTGCTTGGTTCAGTTTGAGATGTTTTGCTGCAATTATTTTGGTAAATCCTACTGTAGTGATTTGTATTTTCTTCAGCCTTCACACCAAAGTGGCTCTTTACCTCTCTGGCACAAACTTCTCTGCAATTTTGCTGAGGACACTTTCTCTACCCCCTTTTCCCCTGCTGCTCAAGCTCACAAATTGTTAGTGTAGAAACCAGCAATTGAAATGCAGCAATTCTCTTTGGAATGCTACAGGCTTCACTTCAGTTTAGGGAATACATTGATCTGTGTAAACCCCAGTCTTGATCCCAGGGATTTCAACTTTGTAACTATGCTACAATGAAGCTGATAATAGCATTATTGAAGTTGCATCTGAAACCCATAAAAGAGGACATGCCTCTGACTTTATTTGCTATGCATTTGCATGCATCCTGTGAAGTGAACATACCCGACTGTTTCTTTCTTTCTGACAATTAACAATAGAGACTTTGGCTACACACTTCTGATAGTTTCCTTGAAAACAGGGATAATTTTTCTGTGCTCAGGGACGACTTTTTCTCTTCAGCTAGATGTTTGGGAACTGGGCCTGTACAGTGGAATAACTGTGCAGTCAATTTTCTGATGTCTTAGCTAGTAAAGGGCTGGGATAATAGGAAAAACACAAATAATACAGTGCTACTGGGAAAACTGTGGGAGTATGATGGAGAAGCACTGACCGCAGGGAGTCAAACTCAGATCCATCTGTGCTTATTAGCTCCAACAAAGTGTCAGTGCTTCAAGACTGGAGCGGAGCTGTTCAAATGTGTCTGCACCATGCTTCCCAGCACTTCGTCAGCCACCGGTGGATTTCTTCTTATTTTCAAAGGATGCAGAAAAAAATCCTTTGCCCTAATTTCTTTCTTAGGCTTTCGCAAAAGAAAAGCTCTTCATGTTCTGTTTCCTTGTCAGTTGTGTAAGAGACGCTGTTGCAGGCTTGGAGACTTAAAGCACTACAGGCTAAATTCTCTGGAGATCAGAAGTGAGCTTTAATTTTCTTCTTCTATCATCTCTACTTTTTTTACAGGAACTTTCTGCAGCGCTCAAGTCTGCTCTGTCGGGTCATTTGGAGGCGGTGATCTTGGGCTTGCTGAAGACACCAGCACAGTATGATGCCTCTGAATTGAAAGCTGCCATGAAGGTAAATGAGCTTTGAAATTTAAGTATGTTAGTCTGGTGTCGGTGTCTCAAGAATGAGTATGGACTTCATATCCAAGGCCATAGTTTTCAAACATGTCCACTGATTATTTAGTACTACAGTTGCAAGGCATCTAAAATGAGAGAAATTCTGGAACCGTGTGGCTTTAAAATGTTAATTAAATCCTCTCTTTAAGGGAAAAAATAATTTTCATCAGGTCGGGAATAACTGATTTGCTGATTGCTCTTAAAAATAATTTACAGGTTCATAGTACAAAAAAAACCATTAAGAGAGCAGCTGTTAGCTGGAGCCATTAAATCCTCTGCTAGCATTTATGGGCCTAAACATTAGTTTCCAGTTACTGGGTCATATCACTGATCTTGAAAGAACATCCTGTACCACACCTGCTTCTGTGTAGAACACAAGGAGGAGGAGGATGGGGCATCAAAAGCAGTCTTTGGAGAAACAGCACAGCAGTGAGTCACTGTGTTCAGTCCACTACAATCACAGGCAAGCGTGGATTGCTAGTTTAGAAATATCTGCTCTGCAGGACACTGAAACAAGACTTTGAGAGGTGCTCGTGCCACTGCATTCAACTTTCTAAGCAAACTAAGGTTTGGGAATTTGTATTTACAGTCATCACTTAAATTCTGAATGTTCTTGGTCAGATTAACTTTTTTAAAATAATTAAAAAACAAGTATTAAGATATGTCAGTTGAAATTCAGAACAAGACAAAAAAACAATTAATTTCTACAGATTATTAAAAAGGAGTTAAACAAGCAAACAAAACTACCCCCCCACCCCCCCCAAAAAATACAACAACCAAACCCAAAAGCAGCCTAGTACAGAGATCGTAACTCTTCAATGATGGGCCAAATCCCTTTTCTGAGTAATCAGATGCTGCCCTCTTCTGGTTTAAGTAGAGGCTCTCCATAATTTACTGTGAATCAGAGTAATTTGTTTTGGGTTTTTTTTGTTGTTTTTGTTTGATTGATTTTTTTTAAATGTCTTTCATCTGATATGTTATATTTAGGATGACCAAATACTTATATAGTATTTATGCTGTATTTACAGCCCAAAGACCAAGCCACTACCTCAGGGTAGCCACAAATGTAGAATATTCTGTTCTCTCCATAGGTCAGCTATTCCCAACTCCCAAGCACCTAGTCTAATGTTCTGATTTTGCCTGAGCTTGAGTTTGACTTGATACATAGAACGTAATAAGCTATGACATGGGAATCAAAGTTGGGTAAAGCAAAGTTAATTATTTTTCTGGTACGCATTCTTATGAAATAACTTTAAAAAATTTATAAAATCTTAAATTTTGTTAGCCTTCATTTCTTCCCCAGATACCTATTAGAACCACTCTGTGGAAAGCTTTCTTAATTTTCTTAGCTGTGAGCCATTTTTATAAAATCTCTCTTGGTTTTAGTCCTCATTTTTGTTTTTATTTTTTTTGCCTTCAATAGAGGCACTTTTTCCAAGAGGGTAGATTACCACATAATTACCTCCATTTTCCAAGTGTGTAAGACTGAAGTTTTCCCAAGATGTTAGCACGCAGACTTCTCTTGGAGTCCTGTGCAAACCATGCCCATTTTTGCCACGTACCAAATGACATTATGTTACAGATGGGTTTAACAAACAGCATCTTAACAGGAGGCATAAGAGTGTTTTTCCTGTCTGCTGGTGATGCTGGAAGATGACGCTAATGAGGTTAGCATGAACACTGTTCTTTGGTAGGTACGAAACAAAACAGAATGAAAAAATTGCCAGTGAAGTCTATTTTTAAAAAAAAAGTTTCTTTTCAAAATACTGAGACATCTGGCTGCCAGGTGGCTTTACCAGCTAGTAATCCAGGCATCCTCAGGGGTTACTGGACAGAGAAGCATCTTCAGCTCATCCAAGTTGGTCTTCTGTTCTGAGCCTGTCCTTCAGAGTTTCCTGTCTTTTTCCAGGAACAAGAATATTGCAGTGGTGTTAGCAATTTTTAAATTATTTATTTTAAAATTGGCTGGTTATCTATATAAAATAGTTTTAGAGTACATTGATCAAGCCACATTATTTTGGAGTATCTGAGTTACTATAAGGTTTAATTGGTAGCTGATACATTTTGATGTGGTTTGTAATTTTGTTATAGTGCAAATACCTATATTACTTTTTAAACAGTACTAATGCGGCTTAGATCAAAGTACTGATTCTTCATTGATCTTGATCACAAAAGTGGCTTTGAAATAATGTGTAAGACCTCTCAATTCATTCAGCTTGTTCAAAAAAATATAAAATCTGAATATTTAATCATACTAAATACATTTTATTTCTTAATATTCATATAGCAAATAGTAATGTTTCATCTGTATTTGTGCGTTGTGAAGTACATGGAAAATATGGACAATTCAAGAGGGCCTATTTATTAGCTAGTCATTCAGAACATACTTAAAACTTTGCTGACTTGGAGACAAGGCCAAGGCTAATGATGATGTCATCCTTGGCTTTGTATTTATAGCAAATGCACATTGCCCAGACATAACACCCACAGCATCTCAAAGCTATTGGAGTAGTATTTGGCAACTAAAAATGTTCCACCTGAATGGTTGTGAAACTGTTAGAGTGGGAGAAAGGAGATGTCTGTAGAATACTCCTAAACCATTCAAGCATGCCTGTTCATTTCTAGCACTGAACTAAACCATGTATGTGTTGCAGGGTCTGGGAACTGATGAAGATACGCTCATTGAAATTATCTGCTCACGGACAAATCAGGAGCTTAGTGAAATTAATAGAGTCTACAGGGAAAGTGAGTTTACTTTGAAAGTTTCAATGTACTATGTTTTTACTCTAAGTTACTTGAATAAGTTGCCCTCAGTGTGAATTTGATTATTAGAGTCTCTTACACATCTGCTTTGATTCTCTGGCAGCTGGACATAAGATACTATCTTTTGCAGGTGTTTTTGTGTGCATCTATATAGTTTCATCTTGTTGCTTGGTAGCAAACAAATCTGACAACTTTTGCTACTCATAGAAGTTGTGTCTAAATGGTTTTTTGTAAGCAACATTCATTCTGTGCATAGTGACAGGACGAATGATGTTAGATTATGGATTCTAGGATCAGTTATGTGATAAGTAGGTGAATCTGAATTCTGCTGAAGCGTGCTTGTAAGCTTATTTGGTAGACCTGCCGGAAAAGACGTGAAATAAAACTTCATAAAAGCATATATTCTGTTTTTCAGTTTTTCTAAAGCATGTTATCTGATTGAAGCTATAATTCTTAGTTGATTATAAGTAGATAAAAGAGTGATCTAAGTTCCATCCTCAAAAAATACTACTCTTCCTTTAATGTTCCTTATATTTTTGTATTGGCCATTCTGGTTGGGTTTATCGTAATTCAGTAGCGCAGCTGTCTAGTGCCTCTTTGTTTACCTGAGTTTTAGAGTTGGGCTTCACCACAAATAGACTGAAATGTAGAAAATTGTTGTGTGCTGACGCTTCATAGCTGTCAAGCGATTCTGGCAAGGTGCTGGCTAAGTCAAAAAGCACAAGCAAAACCAATGTAGTCTTAATGGCTGATATGGAAAAAAATAATATGTATCAGCAAAGAGAATGTTGCTGCTGTAGATTAGGTGGCTGTTGAAAAGAAGAGAGAATGATTTTGTAGCAATACAGAGTATTTTTGTAGCAATACGAGTATTACCACTTGGAAAGCAATGAAAATGTTTAGACACCAGATCAGAATCACACACAGGATTCCTGTGTGTGTTATGATTTATTGTAACAGCTTTTGTCTTTTGCATTAAACTTGTAATTGCAGTTGTCCAGTCATAAATCCACAACTGGAAAAGGCCTGAATGCTGTGTTTATCAATAAGCAAACATTCTTTGGTAGCTAAGAATGATCGAACAGATTAATGATAATTAATGATTAAAACAATATTCCCATCCTTGTAACAATCCTAGGCTTTCCTGCTATCGTTCCATGACAGGCTTCAATTGCATGGGAACTCTCATGACTAGCTGGTAGCAATGTTGTTTTTGTTATATGCAAGCATGCATTCGTTTTCGTTGTCTTCCACATGTGACTTAGATTGTAGCTGTTTGTTTATGTGCATAAAACACAGTAATGAGCAGCTGTTTTTCTTGTAAAGTAGTATTTGTAGGACACCATTTACTTGAAAAGAATTTTTGTTTTCTAGTGTACAAGACAGAACTGGAAAAGGATATTGTATCAGACACATCTGGTGACTTCCGCAAGCTAATGGTTGCCCTGGCCAAGGTACATCCGTTCATATCTTTCCACTTTTCCTAATGTGCCTGCCCTTTGGTAACAAAAAGATGGCAGCCAGTAGAACAACTGGATTTCTGAATTACTTTTAAATTTCCTTGTATTTTCGCTGTCTTTTGGGGGGAAAAAAATATTCAAACATTGAAGGACAAAGTATTTTGACAGAAATGCAGCATTCATAGCAGCAGCTTCATAATGGGGATGGAGCCCAGTGTTACTTATTTAGCAAATTCAGATTTTAAAAAAAATCAAAGAGAAAGGAATACACATATAGCAAACTGTTTACTGTCTGTTAAACCTCTTCTAAATACTGCTATCCTTGTTTGAAGGGCAAAAGGTGTGAAGATACCTCTGTGATTGATTATGAGCTGATCGACCTAGATGCTAGGGTAAGTGCTGGTAATGACCATTAAATGTCTTAAGTTGATCAAGCTTTAGGGGATATTGAAAGTACAAATGCTATGGGAGTGAGAAACATTTATGAAAGTAGGTGTGTATATTTCTGATTGTCTTGCACGGTAATGTTTGCATGCTGTCAAGTTAGCTGCCACTTGCAATCCTGATGCTTTCCGTTACCAGTTTTCATGGGCTACTTACCCACTAGTACCGATACAGAAGCTCTCTGATATTTCCCTTGGGGATATCGAGAAAGAGAGCCTTTGACAAAAGGAAACACACACATTGTGAAGACTGGTTGCAACTAAGTAATTGTGTAAGATCGAGAGAAGTGTCAATGAACTTAGTGGCTGGTGATGTTTCTTTATTACATCTGTATCTGTCAAGAGCAGTTCTGCTGAGGTAAACAGAGATAAATACAGAGTGAAACCTGTAGATAAAGGTAAATACAAAGTAATTAGTCTTAGTTTCAGATTAGATCCATAGATCTTGTCCTTGGTGGTCTGCCCAACCATGTGTCCTTTTGTGTTTCTCCCACTGACACAGTTCCAGTAGCGCTTGTTTTCCAGTAAGGAAATTGTATATGTTTACAATGGCTTCTTGTGTAACTCCTAATTTGCATGATTTTGCTTTTTATTCTAACCCCAGGAGCTCTATGATGCTGGTGTGAAGAGAAAGGGAACTGATGTCCCCAAGTGGATCAACATTATGACTGAAAGAAGTGTCCCCCACTTGCAGAAAGGTACTAATCAAGAGACTCTTTCCTTTTTTTTTTTTTTTTTTTTTGTGTGTGTGTGTGTATGAGAGAGAATTATACCGAAGTGGTAACTTTTGTCCCAGATTTGATTGAAATGAATGTGAAAAGCACTCATAAAACATAAGAGATCTCATAAATCCTAATTCATGTCCAAGCTGTTAATTTTTTTCAAAAAATATAGTTATTTCTGTGGATATGTTGATCTCACAGTTTGAATGTACGTAGAGCTCTTTTTTTACACAGGTGTAACAATGCTCAGTTGTACGCCACGTACACTGAGAACAAAAATGTTACAAATCTAGAAAACATGGCTGCAGGAGACCTTGTGAAGTCCTTTAGCTTGTCCCGCTGTCCTAGGGTAGCTTAGCTATATTATGTGCTTAAATCTGACAGCAAAGATTCTGAAAAGCAGCTCTTATGTTGCTGTAAGAAGCATGTGGGAAAGCCATTTGAAGACTTTTCTTTTCAGGGCCTAAATCCCTGTTACTTCAAAAAAATACTAGTACAGGATTAAGATGGCATTTTAGCAGATTATGGACATGTTCAAGGAAAACAGAAAGGCCATAGCATCGGAACTTTACTATCAGCTGACAAACTTGGGCTGTACTTAAGATAAAGTTCCCAGAAAGACTTGGACAGATTTTTTTTTTTTTAATCGTATGTCTCTGAATTGCGCTCTCTACGTTTTTGATTTGGGTGGTTACTTTTACCAGTTCTTGGTCTGGTTTTGATTTCACCTGTTTTCTTCCTTGTGATAGTGTTTGACAGGTACAAGAGCTACAGCCCATATGATATGTTGGAGAGCATCAAGAAAGAGGTTAAGGGAGATTTGGAGAATGCTTTTCTTAACCTTGGTGAGTTACCCTGAAGTAAAGAGTATCTTTAGAGAGAGGATCTTTTCAGTGCTCTTGCAGTGTATCATGATAAGGATTGGGCCCAGCTGCCTCTGCATTGCTGGATGAGAAAGGAACTGGAAATGCATGCATTATTTGATCTACTAGTGTATTTTAGGATATTACGGGTATTGAGAAGTAGCATAGTTTTGCCCTTTGCAAAATATAAACCTTGCTTTCCAGATAAAAATAAAACTGCATGTGTTTTGTGATCAGTTGTTAGTTCCACTTTTGTCTGATGCAGAGGCTTAATGTTTGTTTCCCCAAACAAACAAAAAGGTTGGAACTATAGCTGAACACATTAATATTCAATATAGACATAGGCTGGAGAGAGAACTGTGTGTGTGTGTGAGAGGAGAAGATGGGCAGTGGAGGATGCTAGAGGCTAATAAAAGAGCTGAATTTTCTGAAATGGGGAGGCAGGGTGTAAGGCTGGTACTGTGGCATGAGATGATGACAGGAATGTCACCAAGTTGAAGAGGAAATTCTTTAAGAGGAAAATCCATTTCAGGCTAAGGATGAACGGAGAGCTCTGTAATGCAAATGGAGAATAAACAGAGCTCAACCTTGAAAGGGAGACTTCTTGTAGATTAGCATACAATGAGTGTTTTCAGAAAAGAGGTTGCTTATAGAAGTGAAAGAATGAATTGTGGTGTTCAATCACAAGCTTAGCCAAACCACTTCTAAGTAACAACTCGGGTAAAAATAATTTCTCTGTGTCCCCTTGTGGAGAAACCTTTGCTGAAAACCTTATTTTGACTACTTATCGTGTCTTTAAAAATGGCTCCAAGATTCTGCATTCTACTATTTTGTGCATGGGCAAGATGTTTAACTATTCTTATCTCTCTCTTCAGTCCAGTGCATTCAGAACAAGCAGCTGTATTTTGCGGACAGACTGTATGATTCCATGAAGGTAGGGAAGACTGCTCTTTCTTTCTACTCATTTTTTTTTCTTGCCATTGTTTCATCAGATTTTGATTCCTTAGGCACTTTTATTCATATGATGTGTGACTGGCATGTGAATAAATTAACAGTGACTTAGTATTGTTCAAAAGCATTCTTTAACAGTTATGAGCCTAGATATCTATTCAGGTGCATCTGCTATAGGAAAATATAGGGAAGGGTCTCATTGTAATGATCTGTAGTAGATCAGTTGATTATGATTAGCAAAGTTAGACACATCTTTTGCAGGTAACCAAGAGCTGATAGCAGAAAAAGCTGTTTATTGAAGTGCCAAAATAAGACACAAAACACTTTCTCAAGAAAAGGGATGAAAGAGAAATGCCTGGTGACAGGCATTAGGCAACACCAGGAAGACCTTCTGGTGAACCAGAACTGCTGCTTGCAATCTAAGTAGCTAGATTTGTGACTGGAAGTTGGTCAAACACTGCTGATGAGAAAGGTATGCTCATGCTCGAATTCCTGGATAGTAATAATGACCTTAGTTAGGAGGTTTAATTCATTGTATCTTTTATTGCTACATCTCAGTTGCCTGTAGTTCGCTGTCTTACTGTTAGGTACGGTGGCCTTTTACACTTTTCAGCTATTACCGTTCTAAATGTCTATCTGCTTGTAGGGCAAGGGAACCCGTGACAAGGTTCTGATCAGGATTATGGTCTCCCGCTGTGAGGTTGACATGCTGAAAATTAAGAGTGAATTCAAGAGGAAATATGGAAAATCTCTTTACTATTTCATCCAGGTATGTGTTTTAGCTTTCTTTTTAAATCGGTTGTATGGACCTCTTGCAGCAGTCTTCATTGGATTAATCGTACCATTAGAATTCATGGGACGTGGTTTAGAGGCTGCAGTGAGAATAATAAGTTATTATCCATGCACTATTGAAAAACCCAGCTTTAACTTTACAGTCTACAGCTGGTACAACTCCTGGCAGCCACTTGACAGTATATGTAGGCTTTGTGCAATCAGCTGCTGTGTTACGAAGGAAAAGAAATTCTGTTCACCTGTCCCTATGCTGAGACCAAAAGAAGAGAAAAAGACAGAATTTCTCTGTGATTGCTGAATGAAAATAGAGCATCTAAATTGCTGCTCCCTTTCATTTCAGTGCCCATTTTAGCTAGAGTGATTTTTTTTTTTTTTTTTTTTTTGGTCTATTTCTGTGACTGGGCAGGAGCTATAGGTGCTAGGTTTTATTTAACTTGGGGCATAGGTAAAGAGCTTGTGTGTCTGTTTAAAAACTAGTCTTCTACCTACCCTCACAACAGCATATCATACATTATTCCTCATGTAGATGACGTTGCGTCAAACTCGTAAGCAAAAATCCTTTCCTGAAGATGTCAATTTTAGATTATAAGCAAATTTTCAAAATATTGAACTTGATGTATGATTTTTTGCAGTGAGAAAGAACAATCAAGTCCTTAATCTCTCCTTACTCATGTTGCTCTCTTTCATACCACAATACCTCTCCCTTCATGGCCTTGCATTTGTATCGCAAGAATGATAAATGATTTCCATTCACACATAAGTAAAACCCAGTCCAGATAGTCTCCTCCAGGCTGACAGGGCTTCAACTGCGAAACACAGTCTGCCCCACAGGTTTAGAATATAATGCATATACCTTCATATTTTGTGACTGTTTCCTCATATGTATTTTGTATTTTTTTCCCCTTGCTTTACAGCAAGACACAAAAGGGGATTACCAGAGGGCGCTGCTGAACCTGTGTGGTGGAGAGGACTGAAAACTGTGATGGCGTCCAGAGACATGCCTCTTATGCTCTTCATTTTACTGTAATCCTAGAAAAAAAAATTACTTGCCTCGCTAACCTTGGCTTGCCTTTGTATCTGCCAGACCAGTGATGTAGTAGGCTTCCCGGTGCTGCGCGTTCCCCTCAGCGGCCGTGCTCTGCGTGGCTCTGCCGCGGGTCCCTAACAGCCTGTAGCCAGAGAAACTAACCTTCCAGAGATAAACCAGGTTACAAGTGCTTGTGACAGACTGCCTCTCTGTGCCATGTTTCTAATAAAACATAAATAAAACTGAAGTTTTACTTTAAAGACAGGTCTCCTTCAGACCTTTAATTTGAAAACTGTGTGAACAACTGATACGTATTTAGCCTTCGCCGTCCGTTTTCTGTGTTGTTTTTTTCCTCTCAGGGTTCACTACTTGCGGCTGAAACCTTGTCTTCCTCCCTCAAAGCCCTACCCCTGTGTAATGATTCCATTTCTCAGCAGAAGCAAAACCATCCTCTTGATTATCCCCCCCACTCCCCCCCCCCCGCCCCCAAGTGACACTAAAACCTTTCTCTGCCTGTGTGCGAGGGGGCCAAACACTTTAGAATCCCTCTTAAACATTTAAACATTTTCTGTGCCTGTGTGCGAGGGGCGAATAGTTTTGAATCCCTCTTCAACATTTAAAACATCCTGTCAGTACCATAAGCGGTCCCCCAGGAGGCCCGGCGCTGGGTGTCCCGGAGCGGGCCGGGCAGCGAGGAGGAGCGCAGTCCTCGTTTCAGCGAGGAGGGGGTTTCCCGCCCTCCCGCGCCCCTGAGGGCGGCTGCGGCTGCGGGGCAATGGCGCTGGGGCTGCCCTCCCCTCCGCAAGGCGCTGGCCGGCCGCCGCGCCTCTCGGGGCTGGTGCGGGCTGGACTCCGGCTGCGAGGGGATTTCGCACCGTCCTCAACACGGCGAAGAGCCGTTAATGGTGGCTGCAGGCGCTGGCCCTGCCTCCGCAGCCTCCGAAGCTCCTGCTTCCCCCGTGTGGTGACGGGTATTTCAGTCGTTAGTTGCGGCCGCGGTGCAGTAAGCTCACCCGGCAGAATGCAGTTTTCTTGTCTCGCTGTAACATTACCTCCTACTACTGTGTGAAAGTCGTATCTAAATGTTAGGAAAAAGGTGTAAAGAGCAAAGCTTTCTCTCTAGCTGTGAGTGTTGCACTTGGGCCCTCACAGGTGAAGGCTGAGGGGAGCAGCCATCTTGGTGCAAGGGCCAGGTAGCCACATGCTGCCTAGCTCAGAGGCCTTGGGTACAAATGTAATATATTAAATAATTGTCATAAGAGAAAATATCCTTTCCCAGCTGTTATTCCTCTGGAAGTACAAAACTGCCTGGAAGTATCAGCAGTTTTCCCTCCAGTATTACCTGGTTTGTAGCCCTGTTTCAAAGGCTGATACACTCCTCAGAGGTAATTTTTTGACTTGTTAAATCAACCTTTCAGAAAAGACATGAGAAGCACACAGTAGCCTGTTTCATGCTGCTATTAAAAGGGTGAGAGATCTCACTGAAATATCATTGGCTGTACACCACAAGGAATATTTGGTGCAAAAGCACTGCAGTTGATAAAACACTGGTAACTTAAATGCACAAATGATACTATTTTTCTGAAGCAGCTCCAATTTAATGCCTGATAGAGCAGTGTCATTCACACCTGTTTACAAAATGCCTCTCTGTCTAGATTTGTACATTTAAAAACTATTGCTGAGATAGCAAATCACTCTTTGAATCTAATTAGGTAAGTCATCTCTATAAACTTTGCTTGCTCAAATGTGGCCCTATAAAAGAAATCAAACGGCAGGCATTTTTCCAGTCAGTGGAATGAACGGCTACAATTTGATGGCTGGCATGGCTCTGCCTCACTGCTGCAAGATGTTCAAAATTGCAGGCAGTTTTTCTTTGGGAGCAAGGCCATGTTAAATAAACCAGCATGATTTCAAAGGCCAGGACCATTTTTGCTGACTGTAGACTAGAAAGCAAATTAGTCTCCTTTGAGATCCAGAAGCTTTCTAGAATGTAATTAAAGCTGTTTGTTGGCGTTGCTCATTTATTTTTTTTTTTACTTTCTTTTTGTTTGTATTACTGGCTTACTGATGTTCCAGATAGGAACAAATTTGCAAGCTGTGGTGTTGATCCTGAAATTTGGTTGCAGGCTCACTAATACACAAGGTAGGTCCCTGTCCATGGAGATATATTGCAAAAACTCAAGTCTCTGGGACTTTGAAAGTCAGGAATACCTTGAAGAGTGGTGCTTGGCAGTGTTGCAATGTTTTACTAATAATTCCCCACCTGACAAATTGAACGCATGATAAAAAGAAAAAAAAAATCAAACTTTCAGTTGCTGATTATATAATTTAGGCTGTTATTCTGTCTAAGATCTATTTACCTTCAGAAGAAAAAAAAAGTATTTAAAATTGGCCTCTCCAGGTCTCTGCTGTCCTAAGAATTTGTGAAGAAAGGGTCCAATTTCTGTTTTTTCCAGGTCAGATCTTGATTTAGCTTATTGTGTTTGCTCTTTTGAGTTCCCATTCCAAAAACACCTGCAACAACAAAAAGTTTACCTTTGATATTTTGCACTTCATTGGCACTGTTTCTTTTACTATCCCAAATCACACAACAAATAGTAGTAGTAGGGTTTAATTGGATTTGTACTAGTCTCACCAGACCTGCTGTGTAACATAGACATTGGAATATGGGGCTAAAGAAGTATACCTTTGGGCGAGTATCGACTTAAACACCTACTAAGAAAGTAATGATGTTTCTAGCATGGCTGTAGGTGGTTTCCTTGGTGTGGTTTCCAGTTGTATGCATAAGGGTGACTTTTACTCTTCCTTATACAGAATTCCCTTCTTCAGATTTCAGAGGAATTAATCTAAGTCAGAGTCTAAACAGCCTAATTCAGAGTACAATAAAGTCACTAAATGCTTGCAAACGTGGAATAGCTGTCAGGCCTGTACTAGATTGTGCTAGTTCCTTGGTGCAAAAATCCTTATTTCTGCAATTTGTAACTCCATTTGCACAGCATCTGAACATCTGACAAAACCAAGCAGTTTATTATTGCAGTGCATTGATGGGGAGTAATGGAACATGTTTTACAAGTGAGAAACAGATTTAGAATGGATTAATTAAAATAAATTGTAGTTCAGTCAAAATTTAAGCCAACAGTTACATCCTGGTGAAAGAAAAGGTTCCTTGCAATAGAAGCTTTCTTTAAGTGCTTGCTTTTGAAATACCTTTTCCATTAATATTAGAAAGGTATGTATTATTTTAGTTCTAAACTGAGTAATGCTTGCTCTCTGAACACCGCTATGACTGTTTATATTATAAAGATTGTTCCTCAAGTGTAATTTTTTCTCACGGAAATGAGGGATTGTGAGCTCTTCAGAAGCACCAGTTAGAGAAGCAGATTTGGGGTTTTGGTTGGGGGGTAGGATGTCTTTCTATTTATATCCTGTTTCTTCTAGGGAAAGATGTGGATAATATCTTTGGAACCAAACATTTCTACGTGCAAGGCCCTTTGGGGCATGATGCATTAAGAAACAAGTAACTTAATATGAAATTGCAACTCATGTTATACGAGTCCTGCTGGTGGTGATATTTTTGGTGCACTGTCAGCAACAGCTCACGAGAGGGAGCTCCGAGAAAGCTTCAAGTATTCCTGCAGTCAAAACAAAACAAAACAAAACTAAAAATCCTAATATATCTCCCTATATATTATGAACCGTGCTCTCTCCAAACATTTACATTCCCTGACTCTAAGCCTTCATGTCAAAAATTCAGTTTCATCTTCCTGTATTTTTTCTGTATCTAGAAATTGGCTATGTTCTCTGGAATACTTAACCAAATTTTATAATTGCTCTCTTTTAGGCATAGGCAACCCAAATGATTTCTTATATTCTAATCATGTTAAGATTTTCAAAACTGAAACGTTTTCTATAAATACCCTTTCAAAGAGTGGATTAATAATGACAATAACTGTAAAGGAATTTTCTCCCCTTTCTTTAACAGGAAGCAGGTTTGATCTTGAAATTATCTGCTGCTTCCTGATTTAAAACAGGTACTCATTCTTATTTTCTCTGTAGAAAATTAAGTACATCACCATATCTTTTGCTGTATTCATATTAGCACTTTAGAATTTAATTGCTAGCAATTGCACACTCTTTGTATTTTCATTATCTTTACTACTAATAAAATACATGTGCCATTAAAGTAGCTTTTCTAAAGGAGCTATTTCCATTTATTCATGTGTATTACTCTTCCTTTCCTTCTCACTCTGACTGATGTGTTCACACGAGAGAATGTTTTTAAAAATTTAATACAGAAAGAATTTGTTCAATTATGTGAGGTGGCTTTGTTTATGTTTGGCTTATGCATCTTTAGTGTCTTAAGAAAAGAAGATACTCATTGAACAGCTTTTTTAGTATGGCTTATTTAAGGTCCTATTCAGGGCTTAATAGAAAAAAAAATCATATTTTGCTATTTAAGAAGGTTGATTGGAAAGAATATATGCAGGCATGTTAATTATGGAACAGAGTATATTGCTTGTGAATTCCTGATTGAATAGCTGCTAAGTAATTTGACCAATATTCTTCTTTCCTCTGCTAAGTGTTCTTATCTGGCTGGTTTATACCTACTTATTTTCAGGTAAAGTTTTACTTTTAAGGTGAAAACAAGCTTTAAGGCTTATGGAGGCTATTTCTAAGCATACACAGAACTTATCTGAAAATCTGCTTTTATTATTATTATTGAAATAATGGTCATTGAATCTTAATTACATGTAGAAATCAGGACAAATTATCTGATCCAAAATAGTCCTCTTATGAAATGTTGATTTTATTAAATGTTTTGAAATTATGTTCCATGAAAGAGGTTTATTTAAAGTAGCTGTAGTACTATTTGATTTTAAAATAAATGCAAAAAAAAAAATCTTTCGAAAATCTTTTCGATTTATAAAGCACTAAACATGGGTACATATTTTTGAAAAATATTTTTTAAAATATTTTGTAATAAAAACATCAAATGAGTATCACATTGTAGGCTTTCTATGATTATATAGTAAATTAAATTTTGTTTCTGAGGCAGTACTGCAATTAACTTACACCAAATATGTTAACGATGATGTACATCAGTAAAGCAACAGATGGCATTGTACAATAAATACATTAATAATAGGGGATCTAAATTCTTTCCCACTTCTATTTTTCCTCCCCATTAAAAAAAAAAAATTGGTGTTAGGAGCACTTCAGATGTGTTTTAGGTTTTACTGTGAACTCTTAGTTCTGAATTTCCTTGCTCATTGTAGGAAGATTTTTCCCTGTTACTTACAGGAAAGCAGAAAAGAGATTGTACTATATTGTGATTCTTGTCTGTGACTACATCGTAATGCTATTATTACAAATGATGGATTACAGGAGGATTTTTTTTCTAGGCTCTTGCAAATTTGTGTATTAATAATGCACTCAATATTACAAGGTTTTACTAGTTTGTTTTTAAGCCCTTTATATTAAAGGATTTTATTTAGTAAATCTTTGAGGTAAATCAAGGTGAGAAGAGGCTGATGCAAGTTATAATTACATCTGGGACAGTGGTAGACTGGTTTTTTTGCTCCTTTTTTTTAATAGAGAAAATCTCACTAAAGCACCTGCTTTTTATTTTCTGGTTATGTTCAGGTCTCACGTGCTACACGTTTGATATGGGTAAATGGGACAATTTTCCTCCTTTTTCTGTTCCTCTTTTATCTTGGGCTAATGTATTTTACTTTGAGAGAACAGGGTTGGTCTGTCAGTTCAAAAACTTGCCTGGATATGAGCTCTGTAAGTTTGTGTGTTGTGTAGAAGAAAATAAAAAACTAATAGGTGGGATTTGACTTTTTCACTTTTTTCCTCCCTCTACCATTTACTGCCATATATAGAAGACAGGATTGTGGAGAGAAGTCAGAAGTGCAGCTATTTCAGAAATAAGCCGCTCTATCTGTAATTGGTGATGATGCTAATACAGTGTTTTAAAACAAGTATTTGGAACTGGGTAGAAGCCAACAGGCTCAAAGTAATGAACTCCAGTAAGGTAACTGATGAAGTGACAAAATATTCAGAGGCTGACCATGCGTGCATGAGTACAGCTCAGACTCAGCAGCACAGAACCTAGAAGGGAAGCTGCAATCTAATTTTCTCTGTTTTGTTTTGTGTTTTGAATTGTGTTGCTGATATTTTGGATTAGCGTAGGTCATAACTCAGAAAACATCTTGATGTTAGATGAATAAGCTGCAGAAATGCCTCTCTTGGTTCTGTGTGTAAGAAATGTATTTTAAAAGGACATGAAGTTGGGTAAGTAGCCGATAATTCATGTATATAGATTGATTTGCTCTGATTAAATATTAGAAAGAAAAGCAGGGAATGTTGTGTGTTATTTATCAAATGAAACCCATGAGATAGAAAAGTAATACCGCGATCCCTGGTGTGATGTGTCTGTTAAGCTGTAAGACCCTGCCTGAGCTGTCCAAGTAAGTGAAATGCTCAGCTTGAGTCTTGAGTCATCTGCAAATTCAGGTCTGTATCTTCAGTCTTCAATACAGAGCATTAGGCACTCCAATGTATTTGAAGATCTAGACCTGTCATTTTTAGCAGTGGAAATTAGGTGTCTACATACCTTTTGGTGTTTGGGTCTCATATTGTATGACTGCCTCCTAATATCAGGTATTTACCAGGTTTGAAGTGTTGCAGCCCCTTCAGCCAGGACAGTGCTCCATTGACCTTGTTCAGAGTTTCTCTTAAACAGGGCAGATACTGGACTTGCAGATGTCCTGGCTGTTTGATCCCAGATTTTCTTTGTCTCTTAGGTTAATCTTTGTCATCATTCTTATGCCACTAGAAAATCTGTTTTAAAAAACAATCATAACTGAAAGGATCATATGAGTCATCACCAATTATAAATAGAGATGAATTGGGTTCTGAAAATGCTCTTGATTCAGGATGAATACAGTAGTTAATGTGTTTTATAAGTCTAGCTGTCCTCTTCTCCCCCCCCCAAACAAGATGTTAGGTAACATTTTCTACATTTTCCCAGTCTAGTCATGACTGCATGTTTTAAAACAGTCTTACTAATGTATACTGTTCTGTACTTAATTAGCCTGGCAGCAGTCTGGACTCATTGATAGAAGAAAAAAAAGAAACACTCTGTGGGACAGCATTATCTGATTGCGGTTCCCTGCTGTTCTTCATCTATTGTGTGATATTAGCCAAGTCATTTAGCTTATCTGTGCCTCAGTTTCCCTTTTAAATTAGAGACTAGTTTCTTTTTTAATTAAAAAAATATTCTTAAGTAATTCCTGATAGAGCAAACCTGTTACAACAGGTGATGAGCTGTTTTTATTAATATTTTCAGTTCCCAAGTTCAGTTCTTCAGGACTGATGGCCATTAATGATTGCATTTCAGCTGAAATGCTGGCAGGGAAATGTGTTTTGAAGCCTCAATCCAATTTTCATAGCCTTTGTACCGGAGCTTATTTTTCCAGGTGGGCATGTACTTTCACAGTTGTCTGAGCTGCAGGTCTATCTTACATTGCACTAGGACAATACTGAATCTCTGAAAACTTGGGACCAGGCATCTGAGATGAGAATGCACAGTTCAATATACAGTGCTTCATGGAATAAACAGAACAGCTGGTTGACTGAGTGAACCCTTTAGACTGAAACATTTGGAGAAAGTTTGTGTTGTGATAGGAGAACTGTTCTGTCTGTCCTGCCAGTGCTCTTTGTCTTATCTTCAGTCTTTTGGGAGTCTGTTGACCAGTGGTTCTGAGTGTTTTTTTTTTTCTGTGTCCAGTTCAAAGTGACTGCATGCTCTGCCATTCTCTCCCAAATTGATGGACCATAAAATACATATAGTTTCTCAGACCCATTTTCCGCTCTGCCTGTCTTTCATACGCATATAGTCTGGGTAACTGGAGTACTTACCTTTGCAGCGGATTAAAGATTTAGTCTGCTCCCTTCCTGATCCTTCTGAAGTCCCTTCATCTCTCTTCTTTTTTTTTTTTTTTCCTACAGTTCTTTTAATTTTTCCCTCTTAACTCATGTGGAATAAAAAAAGAGGACAACTCTAGAGCCTTGATCTAAAGCTCAGGGAGATCAGCTAAGAGGGCTGATACTGACTTTGGTATTTGAGGATGTTCCAGGCCGGCAGGGTGAGGGAAGGAAATTTACTTTCCACAGTAAATACTATACCAGGTCATTGGAAAAGAGCTCAGCTTTGTATTAGTGTATAGATTTGTCATTAAATCATTAAGAGGGTCATTAGACTGATTCAAATTCAGTGTTGGATTTTCCAGATGGGCTTTCTTGGTATCAGTGGCGGTAGCGGATTCAGAGTGAATTGCAGGAAGTGTCAAACAACTGTCAGGATAGCTGCTGCTGAAACCTCTGCTTGACTCAACTTGGAATTTATTGTCATTTAGTGAAAATATTGGTGAGAACATAACCTTTTGTAATGTTTAATGTTTTATTGGCTATAAAAGATAAAATATAGAGTAAAGGGAAGTAAAATAGTATTTTGTTAGGTCAGGAACTGGATTTATGCTTCTACTTACTGATAGAATAATCAGTGGGTCATAAAGATCAGACCGCCTGCTTCCTATCTCTTCCTTTTTTTTTAATGTGTGTGTATTCAACAACCCCTTCTTTGTGATAGTTAGGCCCATGGGAGCTTACCAAAACACCAGGCCCCTTTTGTCCAAGGGTATTAAATTAGCTGTTTAGATCAAGAAGAATGTAGTGGATGCTTCTGTTTCAGACATTAAGCAGTTGGGATAGGACTAAATAGACTAGGATGCTTGACATGTGCAAATGGAGCACTTGCTCACAAGGGACACTCAGCTGTGTTGTGAGTTAATTCGGCACACAAAAACTAGGCATTAAATAA
Organism: Pluvialis apricaria; assembly: GCA_017639485.1. Lineage (NCBI taxonomy): Eukaryota > Metazoa > Chordata > Aves > Charadriiformes > Charadriidae > Pluvialis > Pluvialis apricaria. The sequence continues at coordinate 18,921,388 of CM030015.1, read as the reverse complement.
ATTGTGCATTAACATTTGGTGGGGAGTATTAAGCAAAGAGATCTCAACTCTTCAGCTTAAAAGGAGTGATAGTGCATATTTCACACTGTTTCACGATATATCTAGTGTGCTTTTATTCAAATAGATCAATAGCGGAAATAGCATTTGAAGGCTTCTCTGAAAAATGGCAACACATTGAGATTTTTCATTAGCTTGATAATCCCTGTGCTGTGATGAAATGGGTAACATCTCATGATCAGTCTTAGAGGAAGCAAAGCCTGAGTGGCACCATGAGGGAATTCTCTTTGGGAAAGCAGGGTGCTGTGGCAGAGGAGTGTGAGGGCAGCACCTTTGTCACAGTTTAATTGTCCAGTAGAGGTACAGAGAAATTCATATTCTATCCAAATGACAGAGGTCTTTTTTTTTTTTTTTTTTTTTTTTTTTTTCCCTGTAAGCAGCAGACTGAGGTGGGCTTGCAGCTGTGAGTTACTGTAAAAACTTTGGTAATTCTATTAGTGTCTTTTGGAAGGAGCTGCTTGGGACATATGATGTTTTGTTGGAGTAAGACTTCACTCCCAGCTGTCCTGTTAAACCAACTTTCTCAGTGTAGAATTAATCCCCAAAATTTATTCCAAATAATTTAATTTGGTAAAACCTGCAAGAAAATGCCACTCTCAGCAATGCCTGGTGTAGACAGTGCTTGGTATCAGAGCTATGCATTTTGTTTTGTTAATTATATGAAGTTTGCAATAACCATGAACCTGCTTTTCCTCTTGAAACAAGGGTTCAGTTTTGCTTCTCATCACTTTTCCCCTCTTCCTTTTTCTACTTAGCCCCTTCTTTCTACCACTCTGTGGGAAAAAAACCCAAAACCAAACCTCTTTTTTCCCCCTACAAAATGCCCAGTGTTGTGCAATTAAAAAATATGAAGTGAAAAACCCAGAACAGGCATGTCATTCTTTCCATATGTAGATGGTAGTGCGTTCCTACATTTCTAGGAATGCAGAAAGAGATTTTTTATTCAAGTCTTATACTCCTGCTTACCTGCACTGAAACAATCCCTTGAAGGGAAAGCAGCTGAAATCCTTGCAGTGGCAGGACGATACTGGTTGTGCACCTTTCACTAAATCCTTTATGCTCCAAAGGAAAGTCCAGCTGAGTTCTCAGCCACTAGTGTGGACAGTGACACAGATTCAAGATCACGCTTGATCTGAGCTGTGAAATGTGACTGTTCTTCAGAGCTTTCCTTTAAAATCAAGGAATGCCCTGTGTGCATAGCTCACAAGACTGGCAGTATGGGGAAAAATATATGAAGAACAATACTTTACACATTTCTATTCTGGCTTTTGTCCCAAGAGATCCCAGAGAGCTTCAATAACTACTGTGGAACCTGCATTTAATGAAGAGGAGTGACAGGCCTCAATTGTTTCAGCACATTTCCATGAGGATTTTTTCCCCTCGTACAGTGATTCATTTTTCTGTCTCTGATGGCAAGGTCGGGGGAAGATAGCTGTGTTTGGGGAGGTTTATATCTTTGCAAATCTGCTGGTATCCCCATGAGACAGAAGTAAAGGATTTTTTTTGTCTGTAGCTTCAGGATAGTAGCACACAAGAAGTATGCTTGCTGTCACTGTGCTGTTGTGAAAGGACTTTATCTCTGGAAAACTTCCGTACTTCTTCAGGGGTGATGTGACCTGCTACTGCTCTTAGAGTGAGGTGAACGTGTTGAATGAGAACCTGGGTCACAGGGAAGAAAAGAGATCTTAGAACTGAACCAGCCAAGTGCTGCTCTCCTTAGCTCTCAACCCTTCTACTTGCTGCTAAGGAGCACAAGATCCTTTTTAAAGCCCAGTTCTACTAATTAAATATGACACTTATATTAAATATGTAAAACCACCCAATTGTCAAGTACATACAATGTACAGCAAGGACAGCTGAGCAGTACTGCTTGGCTGCAGGCAGGGATTTGCAAAGTCTGCAAAAAAATCCCGCAAGGAATGGTGACAGTCTGCATTGCAATACACCAACTCCTGCAGAAGTGTACTGTACTTTTCATCTTCCGTCATTGTACCTACATGAAAGGATCATCTGGAGGGGCAGATGTTGGCCTCACACCAATTCTAAATAATGGATGGTACCAGCATTTGTATTCTTCTTTTGTGGAGCCAGTTTACGTGTTGTTTTATTGGCTCCTAGAGCCCAAGGAAATCTGATTTGGAGCCAACTGTGGTTCCATGGCTCTAGTTTGCCTAGCTCAGGAAAAAGCCAGGGCTGTTTCAGATAGGCCATCTGGCTCTCTCGAATGGGCTTATTAGTAATAGTGGAGGTGGGTCTATTATCTTGGGACAGGAACTCAGAAACAGATGCTTTGTTTATGTGTAAAATATGGCTTCAAGCCAAAGCGCTAATCATGATTGCCTCTGAAGTGGTTCTAATCATCTGTATGAGACTGCATCGGCTCTTGTGTTGTTTGTACAAGCTGGTAGTTTAGAGGTGTTGTGTACAAGATATTTGTAGTCATAATTTCTCCAAACAAGTTAAGGCAAACATTATGAGAATCAGCATATTAATGTGCTATGTTTCAAATTAGAATTATAAACACACTTTCCTCATTGGAGGCCTAATCTGCTAGGAAGAAGCCAGATGTTTACTGATGACACCATTATTTAGAAGGACCTATCAAACTAAAACAAATTATTGTTGTTTAACTGGAGGAAAGCCTAGTTTTATGTATCAGCTAGTCAAACAGCTCTGTGCTGAGACTGACTGAAGTAGTTTTTGTTCTTCAGGTGGCAGGCCAAATATGAATCCCAGCAGATTTGCAGGTTGCCCTTCTGGCCTTAGGAAAGCAAAACAAGGTGCTGCCTATGTTTTGATAGCCTACGTGAAATAAGTGAAAATAGGAAATGAATGGTCCTGGCTTATTTTTACCAGAAGACGATTCTGAGGCTGAGCAATAGACTAAATTACTTTTTAAGATTTCAGGTTAACGTTTAAAAAAGACTGAAATAAAGGTAGAAAATTTTGTGGAAAATGGAAAATTTAGACATATTCTATTTAATTCTCTTTTTTTCTCCTGTTTCTAATTTGGATGCATTTCTGAGAAGGGGAAATTATAACTGGCTAATGTGCATGAATGGTTAAAGTCAAGGTTTTATTCATAAATTCTTTCATGTGTTTTGAAATGGTATTTTGTGATAAAAAAATGTGACAGTTTCAGGCAGGGTGGCTTTATCCATTCTTTTTTCTTTTTCCTTTCAAATGTCTGATTTCATACCTGCTTTCTTCACAGAAATTTGAAATAGAGGCAACTATCTTAATCTGTCTCATGATCTTCAGTAAAATTTTGCTTTAATTAGTCTCTCGATAGAGTATATTCTCATCTTGTATAGCTTTGCATCAAAACAACTTTTCTTTTTCCTTTCATTAGCCTTTCCCATTTTTAGAAGCTGAAAAACTTCACTCTATATAAGGAAAAAAGTAAGGTATTGGGTTGCCTCATGATCCTAGTCCTCTAAAGATGAGCTGGAATATTCAAGATAGGTGCCACACTTGTATGATTTATGTCATACTCTTTGTGGATACATAAATTGGTACCTTTGGCATGGTCTGGTGGACTTGCAGAACTGTCAAATGAAAACTATCTTTGTTGAATCCTGCGTGCATGTGTGTGACTTTGAATTGTCAATCTACAAAATGGGGTATTCATAATACTGTGAAATACAGACTCAAAATTAGTTTACTCCATTGTTTCCCAAAATACTAGTTATTTGCATGTAGAACAGATATAAACAGTGCCTTTGATTAAAAAAAAAAAAAAAAAAAGTTATAATCTGAAAGCTCTTTTTTAACTATAGATATTAACAGACTATGAGTTGTAGCTCTTGGAATGCTGGGTGGCACATAGTA